>CM035164.1:112931348-114131348 GCA_020205615.1 Panax quinquefolius
TCAAATATTTCTTCACCCAAAAGGAACTCAACACGCAAGAACGACGCTGGCTCGAACTATTGAAAGATTATGATCATACTATTCAATACCATCCCGGTAAAGTTAAGGTAAGAATCGACGATTGAATAGTAAGATCATACGCGGTACGAAGTGTGATATTGTCAACGCAAAGGCTCGCTTTTATATGACTTGCAAAGGATGGAGATAGAGTTAAAGACCTGTGGACCCACGGATGATGGCAAATATACGAGTAGAATCGATTTTAATCGATAAAGTTAAAGTCGCTTTCAAGCCACAAACCTCGAGCCGATGCATACGAGGAAGAAAGTGTAAAAAGGTGATACGCCGGAAGAAAGAATCGATGAAGAAGGAATACTGAAAGGTCGCTTTCATTCCTCAGATTATATGTAGATGATATATTACCGATAGGGAATGATATTCCTATGTCGCAAATAATTAAAATCAAGTTATCTAAACACTTCTCCATGAAGGACTGGGAGAAGCATCCTATATTTTGGGGATAAAGATCTATGAGATAGATCTAATAGATGCTTCGCTTATCCCAAGGAACGATATCGACATAATGCTAAAAGGTTTAGCATGGAAGATTCCAAAAGAGGTCTCATGCCGATGAGCCATGGAATACATCTCTCCAAGAAACAAGCCCCAAAGACACTGAGAGAGAGAAACCGCATGAGTAAGATTCTTATGCTCAAAGAATAGATCTATCATGTACCAGATGATATGTACTAGACCAGATGTCGCTTCATGCACTTAGTGTAACAAGCGACATCACCGAATCCTGTGAGAAGAACACCGAAGGCAAAGGAAAAATATCCTAAAGTACTTAAGAAGAACTAAGGATGTATTTCTTTTTCACTTGGGTCCGAATTAAAACCAGAGGGCTTCACAGACTCAAGTTTTCAAATGCACCAAGATGACAAAGAATCTATTTTCGGTATGTGTTTACCTTAAATCCAAGTATGCAGTTGAGTTCGAAAGTTCCAAGCAAAGAAGAAAGCTATTCGATTCAAAGGATGAGGCAGAAGTACATAGTCGCAAGTGAAGTTTAAAGGAAGTCGTTTGACGAAGAAGTTCATTACCGAACTGGTGTGGTTCTAGCAAGATTAAAGGACCAATGCGCTTTTATTCGCGGACAACATCGAGTCATGCGCAAGCTAAGGAACCTGTGTCTCATCGTAAATCCAAACACGTGTCAAGGGCGATTTCATTTGATCGAGAGATCATTGAAAGAGGAGACGCCACCCCGAGCGCGTGGACTCTCAAGACAATATTGCAGATCCATTTACTAAAGCGCTAACACAACAGTTAATTGATCGTCACTTAGTAGAAGATGGGTAATAGATACCACCTGACATCGCTTTAGTGCAAAGTGGGAGATTGAAAGTATTATGCATACAAGCCAATCATGTATGATGATAAAGCATATAATCGTAATCAATCTTATTTATTTATTAATAAAAGAATTATTTATTAAAGGCATTTAAATTCTTAGAAAGCTTAAAATAAAATACAATCACCGATTACTCGGGGATTAGTGAACTTATAGATGGTACATACGTCAAGCCGCTCTTCATCGATGAGGAATTAATCAAATATTAGAGAATAAACTTACCAAAATAACATAATCTTGGGTCGCCACTTACATGGTATGTAATTTAAATACAACTTATTAACATAACCTGCCGTGGTACAATATACGACATAAACCGTGAGTTTAAATACAAATATCGCCTACTAGATATTATACAAACTCAAAAAAAGTCCTCATTATAATTATTATCACACTATTTCACTGTATTAGTGAGGACTACTAATGCTATCTTCGTGACCATCACTGCTTTTCCGACTCGTCCCAGCCTATATTCTCATTTCAAGAGAATAAAGGAAAGAAAGGGTGAGCTCAACTAGCCCAAGAAGAAATATTATGACTAAGATAATGCGTAATAAATTATCAATAGTCTTCAACAATGTTAAACCGATAAAATACAATAGACAACCCGCTTTAATCAGCAATGAATACGCAATCCATTAAAAGAGTCAGTAGAAAATAAAGTCTACTATCTTTTAGGTTTTAAAAGGTTTTCATCATCGTTATAGCCGAGACTCAAACTTTTAATAAATATTCCACATCATCGAATCACCCCGCGTGACTCACGGCCAAGGATATTCTTTAAGATCACGCACCACAATTATTCACGCACTCACGAGCCAAGAATATTTCAGGTATTCATTAATGGTCATGATCATGCCAACAATCGGCCCATCAATGCACTACTACTAATCGAGGATTTTTACCACATCATTTGTAATATTACTACTACCATGATTACACCAATAGTCTCTCGGTCATAATCATACCAAGTCCATCTACGCACTACAAAGCCGTATTTACTTTAAAAAAAAATATAAACATGAGGATGATGACAATGATATAAGAATTCAATAAAACAAGTTCAAGAATTATTTTATCCAGAATTATTAACGCCCAAATTATCAATAATGATACCGCTTTTGTAGAGTAAAATTCAAGAATGATCAAGAATATTTTCATGAAAAGATATCGATGAAACGCAAATATCAAGGATATTCCACTAATTTCATGGAGTATAGAAGTCAAAGTTTTAACCAACCGGGTATAATAAAGAATGGAATAACAAAAGAAATCACCCATGCACGCGATAGATCGCATGCATAAAAGTTATTCCAATGTAATAATAAATAATCTAACCTGGTCAACTGTGTCGTGAAATTCACATGCACGATGTGATGTTCCAAATGTAATAATAAAGATGGAACCATCCTGTAAAAACACACGATAGGATATTCCAATGTAATAATAAAGATTTTAACCAGTCCTGTAAAACACATGCATGTGATGTTCCAAATGTAATAATAAAGATTTTAACCAGTCCTGTAAAACACATGCATGTGATGTTCCAATGTAATAATAAAGATTTTAACCAGTCCTGTAAAACACATGACATGTGATGTTCCCAATGTAATCATAAGAATGTCACCAAGTATAGGTAAACCACAGATACAAAAGTTATTCCAATGTAATAATAAGCAATGGAATAACAAATGCCTTCTTCATGAATAAGAAAGAATAACACCCCTTACATTTGGTAGAAGATGAATATCGCAAGAAGCAGAAGAATAAAATACTCTTCTTCTTTCTCTCTATTCTCTCTATATTTTTCTCTCTATAGCTTGAATGAATTCGTGAAAATAATGAAGCCCTCAGCCTCTATTTATAGAAGATTTCTAGCTTAAGACCGCCGTGTGTGAAAAGCAAAGGGCTCGACGAATCTAATCGTGAATGTGAAACGAAAAGTGGTTCGACGACCGTCAGAATGTGAAACGACAAGTGGTTCGATCACTCGAATGTGAAACGACAAGTGGTTCGACGTCCGTAAAGGTAATTACTATTAACGAAGGTAAATACTATCGAAGGCATACAAAGGTAAATACTATTCACAAGTGGTAATTACTATCGACGAAGGTAAATACTTTATTCACAAGGGTAATTACTATCGATTTAAGGTAAATACTATCGACAAGGGTAATTACTATCGATTTAAGAGACTCTTAGATGATGACATATACGAGCCCCCATAAAATAATCAAACTTACCACAAATCATTTTTTTTTCATCAACACATATTTAATCTTTCAACAATTATTAATCATTTATAACTTGTCGCCTCAATTATTGATTTAATACTATAACATATATATATGTATGATATCGTGACAATAATTGAATCAATAATATAAGAGATATGATGCAAAGAATTATCAGAGTAATAATCGAGCATACCGAAAGTGACTTTCACGAAGATCAATAATCAATACCGCGTGCTACTACGCAACCACGCCAGACATCGCATTTCTTTTACCAACCGGTAGTTCAACAGCTTTTAATTCAGAATACCTCCGCCGTTATTTTTATAAAATATTTTGTCTTTTTCAATCCGACAATAATTTCGCTCAGGGGTCCACCAATGATTGAGCTATTGTATTTAATATTCCCTAACAAAAAAAGAATATTCCCCACCAAACTAATATTTTATAACAACTCGCATACTTTGCAAAATTTATAAATATTACCCACAACTATAACATTATATCAAATTTATTCCATAATATTCAAAAATAATATTTATAGAAAAATTCATCTTTATTTATAAAAGATGGGTCTTACAACCTCCCTTCTTATGAAATTTCACCGAAATTAGGGTACGACGGTATGTCAAGAGGTAAGGATACCTTGATTTCATTTCGCATTCTAACTCCCAAGTCATTTCCTCAACATCGTGGTTCCTCCACAAAACTTCGATTGAGGTATAACTCGAGCGCAGAATATGTTCCTTCTTATCCAAAATTTGAACAGAACTCTTCATACGCCAAATCTTCCGCTATTTCGTCCTGGCTCTAACTCAATAATATGGTTCGGTCTTTCACATATTTACGTAATATAGATATGTGAAAAACGTTATGAACACGTAGACATATTCAAGCAGAAAGCGAAAGTCTATAGCCACGCTCCTACCGATCGAGGATTAAAATGGACCGATGAATCGAGGATTAAGTTTTTCTCTTTCCAAATCTTGTAACTCCTTTCCATGGAGCAACTCTTAACAACACATGATCTCCTATATCGAATTCCACGCCCTTTCGATGAAGATCAAGATAACTCTTTTGTCGATTTTGTGAGGTTTTTATACGCTGTTTGATCGTTTCAATCTTTTTCCGTAGTCATACGCATCAACTCCCGTCCCAACAACGCTGTTTCACCCACCTCATCCCAAAGATAATCGAGAACGACACTTTCTTCCATACAACGCTCGAATGGAGCCATGCCAATACTTGCTTGATAATCGTTGTTGTAGAAAACTCCACCAATGGTAAGAACTTGTCCCAACTCCCCTGAAATCAAGGACACGTAGTCTTAATAGATCTTCAAGAGTTTGAATAGTCTCTCCGATCGCCCGTCTCTGCCCCGAGGATGATATGCCGAAGCTAAATCGTAAGTCCGCGCTCATAGCTTTTTGCAAACTAACCCAAAATCGTGAAGTGAATCTTGGGTCTCGATCGTAAACTATGGATACCCAAGATACCATGCATTTTACAATCTCGCTTATGTACATACGAGCAAGACGCTCAAGTGTATAAGTTTTCAGACGCAGAAGAAATGAGCAGATTTGGTCAATCTATCAACAATGACCCAAATCGCATCAACGCCTTGAGAAACCTTAGAAGACCCAGAATAAAATCCATGGTAATGTGCTCCCACTTCCATTTCGAATTTCAAGTGGTTGCAATGGACCTTTTGGTACTTGATGTTCCGCTTTAACTCGCTGACAAGTTAGACACCTCGAGATAAACAACGCTTATCTCTCTCTTCATATTGCTTCCACCAAAATGTATTTATTTAATATCACGATACATTTTGGTACTCCTGTGATGGATTGCAAATGGTGTGTCAGGCGCCCATCATGATATTATACTTTAAATCGTGGTCGTTAGAACACAAAGTCCGGAGTCGACTCAAGTATTCCTTCTTCATCGATTCTTGCTCCTAAGATAAGACCTTTCAGACTTTCTTTCTTCATACGATCGCCTCCGTGTCCAGTAGCTCGAGCAATTTTAACTTTATCGATTAAAGTTTGTTCTACTCAGATACTCGCTTATCATCACACGCGCCCCTCGAGTCTTTAACTCTATCTCCATCCTTTGTAAGTCACACAAATGGGCTTTCATTGACAATATCGCACTCAGATTTGCATATGATTTTCTACTCAATGCGCCGCCTACCACGCTCGCTTTTCCGTGATGGTATCGATGGTATGATCATAATCTTTCAACAGCTTCAAGCCAACGCCGTTGTCGCATGTCGAGTTCCTTTTGAGTGAAGAAATATTTGAGGCTTTTTATGATCCAGAAAGATCTCCACTTTCTCCCCATACAAGTAATGCCTCCAAATTTTAAGTAAAGATAACAAATGCTAACTCTAGATCATGAGTAGGATAATTCCTCTCATATTCTTTCGAGTTGTCATGAGGCATAGGCTATAACTTTTCCATGTTGCATAAGAACACATCCCAACCCTTTTGCTCAAGATCATCAGAGATGACAAATCCTCCGAGCCGATGGTATTGTAATAAAAAGTAAATAAGTCTCCTCTCGAGTTCTTGAAAACTCTTCTCACATTCTTCGCTTCCAACCGAACTTTCAGATCTTCCGAGTCACCGAATATCGGAGTAGCGATTCGAGAAAATCCTTCCATTAATCTCCGATAATAACCAAATAAACCGAGAAAGCTACGATTTTGGCCATCGATTTAGGTTGTTCCCAAACTTTCAATAGCTTCAATCTTTTCCGGGTCAACAGATATTCCATGACTTGATACCACGCGCTCAAGGAATGCTACTTCTTCAAGCCGTAACTCACATTTCTTCAACTCGCATAAAGCTTATATTCATTAAGCTTTTGGAGTGTCACCTCAAGTGTTGTTTCATGATCTTCACTACTTTTGGAATAAATAAGGATGTCATCAATAAAGACACCACAAAGTGATCTAAATATTCCTGAATACTACTTGGCTCATCATATCCATGAAGGCAAATAGGAGCATTAGTCAATCCAAAGGACATGACTAGAATTCATAATGCCCGCATCGAAGTTCAAAGCCGCCTTTGGAATGTCGTGGTTCTAATCTTCAATTGGTGATATCCTAACTAAGATCAATCTTTGAAAAGAATTTGGCTCCTTGAATCGGGTCAAACAGTCATCAATACGCGGGCAATGGATACCTATTTTTGATGGTGACATGATTCAACTCCCGATAATCAATACAAAGTCGATACTCCCATCTTTCTTCTTCATTTATAGTAACAGAGCACCCCAAGGAGAAGTACTAGGACTAATAAAGCCAATGTCTAACAATTCCTCGCATTGGGTCTTTAACTCCTCAAGTTCAATAGAGCTATTCGATATGGGGCTTTGAAATAGGTTTTGTACCGGTTCAAGGTCGATACAAAATTCAATTTCACGCCGGGGTAGGCCAGAAGTTCTTCGGGAATACGCCAGAAATTTATTAACAATAGAAATATCATTCAAAACCGATTTATTTTTGTTTAAATTGTGATATGAGCTAAGAAAGCTCGACATCCGCTTTTCAATAAACGAATAGCTTTTATGGCTCGAGATGACCGTGATTGATTTTAATGGTTTGGTCATTTGAATTCGTGATAATAGGTTGATTAGAATATGAAAGCTAACAACCCATTAAAACAATCAATTTTTGCATGATAAGTAGTTAACCAATCAATCCCCTGTAATCACGCCAAATGCAAGTATTTTTAATGAAATAAGATCGACGGTGTAATGTGAGGGTACCGATTTGAACCAAACAAGACTTATAAACAAAGTGGATGTAATGAAGGTTTCTCCCAACTGAGTTTCCACAGATAAGTCAAAGTCTAATTTCTCCTGAGTCAAATTTAATCGATGAGCGCAAGTAGAGAAATAAAAGAATGGGTAGAACCCAGATCAAATAAAGTATGACTTCATTAGAGTTTATGATAAGCTTACCCGTGATGACCTCATTCGGATTCCTTGCTCTTTGGGAGGTCACAACAAACGCCTCCTCAGACTAACGGCTTTTGAATTTTCGGGACGGCCTGGTGTTTCCATCCCTAATTGAATTTGTCTTTCAGAACCACAAAATCGAGCTGTTGACCTTCTTCCACAATTATAACACGCTTTTGACTAAGCATTGACGCAGCTTTGATCGATGTGTCCTCTCCTCCGCATTTGAAGCATACGATAGTGGTCTTTCTCCTTCCTTAACAACGGGTGCCGGTGGACGACGCCTTTCCACCATTGTTGAATCTCCGCTTTTTGAAATGTCCATTCTTATTGTTTTGGCCTCGATTACCACCAAGTGGTTACCATATCCGCCCGCTGATTCCTCCACGCTTGTTGTCACCGCCTCAATGACTACTCGCCGGTATTATAATTTTGCTTACCGCTTCTTTTAGTCAGGTTGACTCATTATCGCGCTCCACTAATCGAGCCCTATTTACAACATCCAATACAAACACGCTTTATGAGAAATAAGATGTCGACGTATCTTCGGCTTCAAACCTCTTAAAACATTCGCGCCATTCTCTCTTCATTATCCACCAAGTGGGACGAACCGTGATAACTCCGCAAATTTTGCCTCGATCATGTATTACTGGCCATATTGTTTTGTTCCAACTTGATAAATTCCACCTCCTTCATGTGGCTAATACTTTCAGAAAGTATTTGTCGCTGAATGCCTCCCCGAACTTCTCCCAAGATATCTTCAAGACAAAGAAGTCGAGTACGCTTTTACCGATTCCCACCAAGAACCGCCTCCGCGCAACATAAAGGCTGTAGTGGAACCTTTGCTTCCTGAGCATCCCAAGACATCAAATATCTTGGTAATCTACTTTTATCCATGCTTCCGCCGTAAGTGGTTTTGTTTCTCCTTAAACTCCCGTGGTGGTCCCCTCCTTGAATTGTTTAATGTGACCGCCCGAGAGTTTTCCGTGTTTCCACCCACGCTTTTGGACAGAGTCGCTTCTCGTCATTGTTGCATAAATTCATAAAGCTCCAACATTTGATCATTCATCATTTGGTCAAGGTTGTTGTTTTGTATGAGGATTGTCGCTTTCTTCGATGCACATTTATCCCGATTATCGATATGTGGTGAATCAACAATCGTCAAGGCCCATGCTATTCTCAACATTCTCGATGTCATTTTCAGACATCGCCACAAAACAAAAGGTTAATTGACATGTAACAAATTATCCCTATCTTCCGACCAACCAATAAAATAAAGACATAAACTTAGGTAGTCATACTAAATAAGGTATTCCCTGCCTCCCTCCTAGTACTATTCTCACATCTTAGCTGTGGATCATATCCCTAAGCTCGATATCAATCGTGACGCCCCCAAAATTAGGTATACATCACCCATCTTGGGTCGCCACTTACATGGTATGTATGTAATTTAAATACAACTTATTAACATAACTGCTGTGGTATAATACTTATATAAATCGTGAGTTTAAATACAAATATCGCCTCTACTAGATATTATACAAAATCAAAAAAAAAGTCCTCATTATAATTATTATCACACTATTTCATGTAATAGTGAGGACTACTAATGCTATCTTCGTGACCATCACTGCTTTTCCCGACTCGTCTCCAAATTTATATTCTCATTTCAAGAGAACAAATGAAAGAAAGGGTGAGCTCAACTAGCCCAAGAAGAAATATTACGACTAAGATAATGCGTAATAAATTATCAATAGTCTTCAACAATGTTAAACCGATAAAATACAATAGATAAACCGCTTAATCAAGCAATGAATACGTAATCCATTAAAAGAGTCAAGTAGAAAATAAAGTCTACTATCTTTAGGTTTTAAAAGGTTTTTCATCATCGTTATAGCCGAGACTCACTTTTAATAAATATTCCACATCATCGAATCACCCCGCACTACGGCCAAGGATATTCTTTAAGATCACGACCACAATTATTCACGCATCACGAGCCAAGAATATTTGTGTATTCATTAATGGTCATGATCATGCCAACAATCGCCCATCAATGCACTACTACCAATCGAGGATTTTTACCACATCATTTGTAATATTACTACCATGATTATAACCAATAGTCTCTCGTCATAATCATACCAAGTCCATCTATGCACTACATGTGCCATGTATGACTTTTAAAAAAAATATAAACATGAGGATGATGACAATGATATAAGAATTCAATAAAACAAGTTCATAAATTATTTTATCCAGAATTATTAACGCCCAAATTATCAATAATATACTGCTTTTGTAGAGTAAAATTCAAGAATGATCAAGAATATTTTCATGAAAAGATATCTTTGGATGAAACGCAAATATCAAGGATATTCCACTAATTTCATGGAGTATGTAAGTCAAAGTTTTAACCAACCGGGTATAATAAAGAATGGAATAACAAAAGAAATCACCATGCATGCGATATCATCGCATGCAAAAGTTATTCCAATGTAATAATAAATAACGGAACCAGTCGTGAAATTCACACCCATGTGATGTTCCAATGTAATAATAAAGATGGAACTGCATCCGTGTAAAACACATGTATAGGATATTCCAATGTAATAATAAAGATTTTAACCAGTCCCGTGTAAAACACATGCATGTGATGTTCCAACAGTAATAATAAAGATTTTAACCAGTCCTGTAAAACACACGCATGTGATGTTCCAATGTAATAATAAAGATTTTAACCAGTCCTGTAAAAAACACACGCATGTGATGTTCCAAATGTAATCATAGTAAGAATGTCACCAAGTATAGGTAAACCATGATACAAAAGTTATTCCAATGTAATAATAAGCAATGGAATAACAACAGCTTCTTCTTCATGAATAAGAAAGAATAACACCCCTTATATTTGGTAGAAGATTGAATATCGCGCAGAAGCAGTAAGAACAAAATACTTCTTCTTCTCTCTCTTATTCTCTCTATATTTTCTCTCTATAGCTCGAATGAATTCGTGAAAATAATGAAGCCCTCAGCCTCTATTTATAGAAGATTTCTAGCTTAGCACCCGCCGGTGAAAAGGCAAGTGGCTCGATTTAATCGGTTTCGACGCTGTGAATGTGAAACGACAAGTGGTTCGGACGCTCAGAATGTGAAACGACAAGTGGTTCGACGTCTGTAATGTGAAACGACAAGTGGTTCGGACGTCCGGTAAAGGTAATTACTATTAACGAAGGTAAATACTATCGACGGAAGGTAAATACTATTCACAAGGGTAATTACTATCGACGAAGGTAAATACTATTCACAAGGGTAATTACTATCGACGAAGGTAAATACTATTCATTTAAGGTAATTACTATCGATTTAAGAGACTCTTAGATGATGACATATGAGCCCCCATAAAATAATCAAACTTACCACAAATCATTTTTTTTATCAACACATATTTAATCTTTCAACAATTATTAATCATTTATAACTTGTCGCCTCAATTATTGATTTAATACTATAACATATTATTATACAGATGATATCGTGACAATAATGAATCAATAATATAAGAGATATGATGCAAAGAATTATCAGAAGTAATAATCGAGCATACCGAGTGACTTCTCACGAAGCATCAATAATCAATACCGTGTGCTACTACGCAACTACGCCAGACATCATTTTTTTACTAACGGTAGTTCAACAGCTTTTAATTCCGGTAACACCTCCGCCAAGTTATTTTTATAAAATATTTTTGTCGCTTTTTCAATCCGAAAATAATTACATTGCTGGGGTCCACCAATGATTGAGCCATCAGCATTTAATATTCCCTAACAAAAAGAATATTCCCCACCAAACTAATATTTTATAACAACTTGCATACTTTGCAAAATTTATAAATATTACCCACAACTATAACATTATATCAAATTTATTCCATAATATTCAAAAATAATATTTATAGAAAAATTCATCTTTATTTATAAAAGATGGGGTCTTACACCTAATGGAGTTTTACTTACACCGTCAATAGGAATTCAGTAGTGATAGAAGACAAATGATCTTAGACTTGAGATCATCATAGTATCTTATATATAATGAATTAAACTTTAACTTATTCCTTAAGACTCTTAGAGTATATCAAAGGGTACGCGCTTGGGTGTAATAAGTTATATACGAAGATAATGAATGATCAATAAAGAATCTACCACTTAATAAAAAGGAGAATGTCCTATGTGATTCGATAAATGACAACCCAGAATCCTTGGTTAAGGTGGAATGAAATTAGAAAGTAGTTTCTAATTTGCATTCATTAGAGTTGTTCATTTAGAATCGAAATACATATAATTAAATAAAATAAGACTTGACAAGAATTCCATGCCTTATATTTAATCGGGACATCAGATGGTGGAAGGATTGAATTATACTAAGAACTATTTACTCAAAGGTTCTTTTATGATTAATGTTGAAATCTATATTATCCGGAAAGTCGTTGATCGCTAGTGGAGGCTTATCCCATATCAGAATAAATATTATTTATTTAAATAAATTATTTGTTTAATTTATTTATTTAAATGAGATTAGAATTGTTCTAATTGATTTATTCACAACCGGCTTAATATGGAGAACCTAAAGGGTCACACACCATAAAAGGAAGAATAATTATTTAAGAAGTTAATGGCATAATTGTAATAATATGTTGAGTATATTTAATTTAATCTATGGAGATGAATAAATTAAATAGCTTAATATTTATTATTTAATATTTTAGAAATATTAAATATAAATTAATAAGAGGAGTCTTATTAATATTATTACAATTATTATTATTTTAATTTCTAAAAGGTTTAGGAATTAATTTAATATAAAGATTTCATTTATTCCTAATTCGATTAGGAAAGAAAATTAGTTAAAGGAGTTTAATTAATTACCCCTAATAGATTAGGAGCCCATTTAATTAAAAAGAGTTTAATTAAATAAATAATACCTTATTTTAATTAAAATAGGTTACATGATATCTTTTATAAAAGGAGTCTTATATTAGATATCTAATATATGTAATTCCTAGATTTTCGAGAGTAACACCCCTTTTTCTATACGAGATAGAAAAACTAGGTTTGAGCCATATATCCCTTCTTCTTGATAATTATTCTTCTTTGGTGGATCACCTATAGAGGCCATACACTGGGTGGCTTACATCGATCAAAGGAAGGAATCTACCCCGAAATTCAAGGAGATCATGGAGAAGTAGGAGGTGAACTCGCACTGAGGAAGCTCGCTTTTACAAGGGTATGATTTCATAATTTCTTATTCTTCGCTTAATTAATAATATGCATAAAGGATGATCCGTAATTGGTTTGTGAAAAATTTTAAAATCGATTTTATCTCGCTCGCTTATTTTTTTTGCAATTTTGATTGCTACTTTGATTTTCACTAAAACCTAACAAAGGGTATCGAGCCAAACTTTATGCGTAATTATTAATTATTTTGATTCCACATATGTATGGGTATGTATTTAGAATTATTTATTGGGTATAATTTGTTGTATAAAATTATTATTTAAAAAAAAAAAAAAAATCACGATTTTTTTTCAATGCGATTGTTTTGCAATATTTTTTTCCTCTTCCTGCTTTTTTTTGGTCTTTTTCCATGCACGATGCAAAAGCAGTTATCAAATAAAAAAAAAAAAAAAAAAACCGATTGAAGGTGTTGTTTTATCTCATGGTCCCGGCCATGTGTTTTGAATCGAGTAGATTGTTAAACAATCTCGATAAGTATTCTCGCCACGTGGAACAAAGAATACGCAAAAGTGTCCTAGCCACCTTTTATAAAGTAGGACTTTTAATATATATATATGAGATATATATATAACCTTATGTCATGCAGCTATACCGAACATAAAAGGAAATCAAGGAAATTTTTTTAAGTTGAATTATTTGACCGAGAATCAAAAAATGTAAAAAAAGGTGTCCTACCACTTTTAAAAAAGAGTAGGATTTTTATTATATATATATATATATATATATATAATTATATATATATATATATATTAATTTTAATAATTTTATAATTAAAATAAAAGAGTTTATTTTAATCTTGAAATCGATTTCATGCAACATAAAATTGCCCATTAAATGATATTCATATATATATGGAATGATTTAATTTATTGATACATATGATGATACGTATGATAATAAATGGGATTGATTATGGACAATCGACCAATATGATTGGATTTATTTTAGTGGATGTTCGAATGAATGAGTTTTATTAAATGGGGTCTCGCAGTATTCGCCTTTTCTCGGTTTTCTTCGATGTAAATTCTATCTTTCTCCTATGTATTTCCCTCGATCACGATCAAGGTTTCTATTTAAATTAAATAGTTTATGTAATAGACTAGTTAGAATTTTTTCAAGAACCAAGATCAAGGAGCAAGGAGCTTAAAAGACCCGCTTTGTAATGGAGCCCAAGTTTAAATGTAATAGTTATATTTAAATGTTTATTCTTTGCACCCTAGAGTTTGACCTTTTGGTTCACTTGGTGGCTCTAGTGAACCAAACTAGAATAAAAGTCCATAATCAATCCGTGTAGAATATAGATTCTATATGTGCATGCTAGTATATATATATTATATATTATGCAAACATGCTTCGCATGTTTAATAATATGACGCGATTTTATATATATATTTGCACGCTGCGCTAAACAAGATGAGACAAATAATAACAAATCCTCAAAGTTTTTATATATTAAGTCTTAAGCGCTCAAAGATATTTAGAATATCAACGTCGCTTTCTAGCATGATAAAATTAATAGAGTATTAAATATTTAATATGAGTTTGTTGTGTCACCACAAGGCAAGTATTAAGTATTTAAGATGTTAATTTATCACATTTGATGCTTATAAAGAAAATTGAACAATATTGTTTTGTCAGGTCACCACAAGGGCTTATATTTTCTTTTTTGAATATACGGAAGTGCTAGTTGATTTAACTTAGATAATTTTGATTCGGATGTGCCACCACTTGATCAAAATAATCTAAGAGGCAAAACATAAGGAGTTACATGTTGATGTAATCGACAAGGAGTTGTCTACCTATTTATTTATATATAGTTTGTCAGGTCACCACAAGGCTATATATATTTGAAATGGGATCCTTATTCTCACTAAAGAAAAACTTTAATTAGATTTTTGTTTAACTATATAAATGAGGGTAATATAGTTTGAAGAAAATAGTGGAGATACCAATATAAAATAAGACCTAATTTATTTTGGTAATTAATAAATGAATGTTTGCTAAAATATTGTCTTTTTACACGCAGTAATTTTGAAAATGTCACATTCACTAATTTCATCGCAGAAGCATACTTGATGCTAACAAACCGAATTTCGGACCGAACTACACTGGACCGGTTAAGGAATCGAGAATTGTTCTCACCGCCGAAAAGATTTCTTATGTCCTAAATTCGCCTGCACTCGCAAAAAGTTGCAGAGACCACCGAGGAAGAGATTGCTACTTTTAAACAAAGGGCAAGATGATGCATCCGTGGCTCAACGCATCATGCTCGCATCCACGAAAGTAACGAGCTTCAGCCACAAGATGAAAAACATGGATGCTCCTACTATGCCATCGCACCTTCGAGAGTCAGATGGTGAGCAAAGTAGACCGCTAGATATGAAATATCTAAGGAGCTCTTCCGATCTCTGGATGACCGAGGGCACTACCGCTGAGACTCATGTCCTAAAGATGATCAACTGATTGAACGCCTGACAAATTTTGGGTTCGCCATGGATGGGGAGTTGAGTCAAGATTTAGTCTTCATAATCACTCCTGCACACCTTCTCACAATTTGTTGTGAATTTTCACATGAATAAGTTGGATGTCACCGCTCAATTACTTAACATGTTGAAAATCGTCAAGGTCACTTCCCATCCAAGAAGAACCATGTCTCATCTGGTGGATGATTCTTCCAAGAAAAGGAAAAGGCCCAAGGTATCTTCTCAAAGGAAGAAATCCAAGAAGGCTAAGGAAAGGCGAAAGTGAAGGATCAAAAGAAACCCGATCCAACTGAAGCAAAGGAATTTGCTTCCATTGCAATAAGCCGTCATCGGAAGAGGAACCGCAAGGATTATCTCGCAGAATCAAAAGCGTAAGAAGCTTGGAGAAGCTTCAATCCTAATCAAGGTTTGTTTATGATTGAAATTAATTTTTCCGAAAGTCAATCTTCTACTGGGTATTGGATACCGGATGTGGTTCTCACATATGTAATAATATGCGTGGACCGGTCAAGTAGAAAGTCGAAGCAAGGATGAGGTCTTCCCACGAGTGGGAAAATGGAGCAAAGGTCACGATTAATGTAGGGACTTATTGTTTAAGACCGCCTTACGGCAAGTTCATTAATTTAAATAATTGTTATTTTGTTCCAAATATCATTAGAAACATTATTTCTATCTCTCGATTGGATATGGATGGTTTTAATATTATAATAAAGAACAACAGCTTGTTCCATTTATAATGATAATGTTTTATATGGTGTTGGTAATTTCATAAATGGACTTTATATACTTGACTTGCATGAAAATATATTTCAAATTGAACAAACTAATAAAAGGAAAAGAGATGATGTTAATTATACCTTCATATGGCAATCGTAGACTTGGTCATATTAATGAAACAAGATTATCCAAGTCAGATAAAGATGGGCTCCTAGAGCTATCTCGATTATGAATCATATCCAACCCGTGTGAATCTTGTCTCATGGGTAATGACTAAATCTCCTTTTTAGTGGAAAAGGAGAAAGAGTTACAGAGTTGTTAGCGTTGTACACATGTATGTATGTGGACCTATGACAACTAATCGCACGAGGAGGGTATTCTTATTTTATTACATTCACCGATTTTGACCACTCAAGATTTGGATATGTGTATTTAATGAAATACAAATCAATCATTTGAAAAGTTCAAAGAGTTCGAAGTGAAGTTGAGAAGCAAACCGGTAAGAGTATTAAGATTCTTCGATCCGATCGAGGAGGAGAATACTTAAGTGGTGAGTTTTCAATTGTCTCAAAGAAAATGGTATAATCTCACAATGGACTCCACCTGTGGACGCCACAGATGAATGGTGTATCTCGAAAGGAGAAATCGAACATTGTTGGACATGGTTCGATCTATGATGAGTTTTACCGACCTTCAGCTTTCTTCCGGGATATGCCCTAGAATCCCCGTGATACCTACTTAACAAGGTACCTACAAAATCATTCCCCAAGACCCCATATATGAAGTTATGGATAGGAGGAAACCAAATCTTAAGCACGTTAAGACTTGGGGTTGTCCAAATTTATGTCAAAAAGTTTGAAAACGATAAGCTGCAGACTAGATCCGACAAATGTAGATTTGTGGATACCCTAAAGAAACATCGAGGTATTATTTCTATCATCCAACCGATCAAAAGGTGTTTGTTGTGAAACATGCCGCTTTTCGAAAAGGAGTTTATTCTCAAGGGTCAAGGGAGTAAGATATATCTTCAAGAAGTTCAAGAACCACAAAATAATACAGATCAAAGTGAGGTACCTAACCAAGTAGAGATTCCTTTCGTACTCACACCCTATTCAGAATCGAAGAGTACCAAAGATACCAGAGAGGTATGGACTTGTCATAGAAGATGACAATGAGGTACGATCATAAATGATGATGATCCATTGAATTACTTAACAAAGCATGAAAGTAGTAAAGACTCGTGAGAAATGGCAAGAAGCCATGAAACCGAGATGGACTCCATGTATGAGAACCAAGTATGGACTTTAGTCTCACCACCAAGGCATTAAGCCTATTGGGTGTAAATGGGTCTTTAAAAGAAAGATCGGAGCAGCATTTCGGCAAGGTAGAGACCTATAAAGCCCGGATGGTTGCAAAAGGTTTCAAACAAAGACAAGGAGTCGACTATGACGAAACCTTCTCACCAAAGAGTAATGCTCAAGTCCATTCGGATTTTACTTTGCGATCGCAGCCTTACCACGACTACGTAAATCGCAGATGGACGCCAAAACGGCCTTCCTCAATGGAAAACTTGAGGAGGATGTGTATACGACACAACCAGAGGGATTTGTTTCAAAGGTTGGAACAAATCAAGTCTCAGAAGCTACAACGATCCATTTATGGATTAAAGCAAGCTTCTCGTAGTGGAACATCCGTTTTGATGAGACAATCAAAAAGTTTGATTTTATCAAAAATGAGGATGAACCATGTGTGTACAAGAAGGTTAGTGGGAGCGCTGTTTCATTCCTTGTATTATATGTAGATGATATATTACTGATAGGGAATGATATTCCTATGCTGCAAATAATTAAAATCTGGTTATCTAAACACTTCTCCATGAAGGACTTGGGAGAAGCATCCTATATTTTGGGGATAAAGATCTATAGAGATAGATCTAATAGGATGCTTGGCTTATCCCAAGGAACGACATCGACATGATGCTAAAAAGGTTTAGCATGGAAGATTCCAAAAGAGGTCTCATGCCGATGAGCCATGGAATACATCTCTCCAAGAAACAAGCCCCAAAGACACCTGAGGAGAGAAACCGCATGAGTAAGATTCCTTATGCTTCAAAGAATAGGATCTATCATGTACGCAGATGATATGTACTAGACCAGATGTCGTCGCCATGCACTTAGTGTAACAAGCAGATATCAATCGAATCCAGAGAAGAACACCGAAGGCAAAGTGAAAATATCCTAAAGTACTTAAGAAGAACTAAGGATGTATTTCTTGTTCACTTGGTCCGAATTAAAACCAGAGGGCTTCATGCAGACTCAAGTTTTCAAACGCACTCAAGATGACAAGAATCCTGCTTTGGTATGTGTTTACCTTAAACGGTGGCGCAGTTGAGTTCGAAAAGTTCCAAGCAAAGAAGAAACAGCTGATTCGATTGAAAGGATGAGGCAGAGTAGTACATAGTGCAAGAAAGAAGCAAAGGAAGTCGTTTGGATGAAGAAGTTCATTACCGAACTTGGTGTGGTTCCTAGCATTAAAGGACCAAAGGCTTTTATTCGTGACAACATCGGGAGTCAAGGCGCAAGCTAAGGAACCTGTGTCTCATCGTAAATCCAAACACGTGTCATGGCGATTTCATTTGATCGTAGAGATCATTGAAAGAGGAGACGCCACCGAGCGTGTGGACTCTCAAGACAATATTGCAGATCCATTTACTAAAGCGTTAACACAACAAAGAAGTTTGATCATCACTTAGAGAAGATGGGTATGAGATACCACTACGATCGGGCTTTAGTGCAAGTGGGAGATTGAAAGTATTATGCATACAAGCCAATCATGTATGATGATAAAGCATATATCGCAGTAATCAATCTTATTTATTTATTAATAAAAGAATTATTTATTAAAGGCATTTATTATCTACATGGTGCATTTTTTTAATAATATGTGATAAACCCATAGTTTTAAGCAACGCTTTTAAAATAATGATGATGATCATTCTAATGAGATCTAAATTCTAGAAAGCTTAAAACTAAAATAGTTCCCAATCATTGGATTACTAAATTGGGGATTAGTGAATCCGGATAGATTGGTACATACGCTGCTTGCTTCATTGGATGAGGATGATCGATCTCATGATCATTTGTGTGGAGACACTAAAGCAAGTATGTAGGTGCTTATTAGAGAATAAGTTCATCGAACGTGACTCGCTAAGGAATACCTAATGGAGTTTTACTTTACCGTCAATAGGAATTTCAGTAGTGATAGTAAGACAAATGATCTCAGACTTGAGATCATCATAAGATCTTATATATAATGAATTACACTTTGACTTATTCCTTAAGACTCTTAGAGTATATCAAAGGGTATGCTTGGGTGTAATAAGTTATATATGAAGATAATGAATGATCAATAAAGAATCTACCACTTCTAGTAAAAGGAGAATGTCCTATGTGATTCGATAAATGACAAACCAAGAATCCTTGGTTAAGGTGGAATGAAATTAGAAAGTAGTTTCTAATTTGCATTCATTAGAGTTGTTCATTTAGGAATCGAAATACATATAATTAAATAAAATAAGACTCGACAAGAATTCCATGTCTTATATTTAATCGGGACATCAGTATGGTGGAAGGATTGAATTGTATGGTAACTATTTACTCAAAGGTTCTTTTATGATTAATGTTGAAATCTATATTATCCGGAAAGTCGTTGATCGCTAGGAGGCTTATCCCTATCAGTAGAATAAATATTATTTATTTAAATAAATTATTTGTTTAATTTATTTATTTAAATGAGATTAGAATTGTTCTAATTGATTTATTCACAACCGGTTTAATATGGAGAACCTAAAGGGTCACACCATAAAAGGAAGAATAATTATTTAAGAAGTTAATGGCATAATTGTAATAATATGTTGAGTATATTTAATTTAATCTATGGAGATAGAATAAATTAAATAGCTTAATATTTATTATTTAATATTTTAGAAATATTAAATATAAATTAATAAGAGGAGTCTTATTAATATTATTACAATTATTATTATTTTAATTTCTAAAAGGTTTAGGAATTAATTTAATATAAGTATTTCATTTATTCCTAATGGATTAGGAAAGAAAATTAGTTAAAGGAGTTTAATTAATTACCCCTAATAGGATTAGGGAGCCCATTTAATTAAAAGAGTTTAATTAAATAAATAATACCTTATTTTAATTAAAATAGGGTTACATGATATCTTTATAAAAGGAGTCTTATATTAGATATCTAATATAGGTAATTCCTAGATTTTGAGAGAACACCCCCTTTTTCTATACAGATAGGAAAACCTAGGGTTTAAGCCATATATCCCTTCTTCTTGATAATTATTCTTCTTTGGTGGATCACCTATAGAGGCCATACACTTGGGTGGCTTACATTGATCAAAGGAAGGAATCTACCCGGAAATTCAAGGAGATCGCGGAGAAGTAGGAGGTGAACTCGTACCTGAGGAAGCTCGTTTCTACAAGGGTATGATTTCATAATTTCTTATTCTTCGTTTAATTAATAATATGCATAAAGGATGATCTGGGTAATTGGTTTGTGAAAAATTTTAAAATCTGATTTTATCTCGCTTCCGCTATTTTTTTTTTGCAATTTTGATTGTTACTTTGATTTTCACTAAAACCTAACAGTATTGGCATGGCTCCATTCGAGGCGTTGTATGGAAGAAAGTGTCGTTCTCCAGTATGCTGGGATGAGGTGGGTGAAGCAACGTTGTTGGGACCGGAGTTGGTATGTATGACTACGGAAAAGATTCAAATGATCCGACAATGTATAAAAACCTCACAAGATCGACAAAAGAGTTATGCTGATCTTCATCGAAAGGACGTGGAATTCAATATTGGAGAACATGTGTTGTTACGTGTTGCTCCATGGAAAGGAGTTATGAGATTTGGAAAGACAGGAAAGCTCAATCCTCGATTCAATGACCCATTTTTAATCCTCGAACGAGTAGGAACTGTGGCCTATAGACTCGCCTTACCGCCAAGTATGTCTCGTGTTCATAATATTTTTCACATATCTATGTTACATAAATATGTGAAAGACCCGAACCACATTATTGAGTTAGAACCGGATGAAATAGCGAAAGATTTAACGTACGAAGAGGTTCCTGTTAAAATCTTGGATAAGAAGGAGCATATTTTACGCTCCAAAGTTATACCTCAAGTTAAAGTTTTGTGGAGAAACCACGATGTTGACGAAATTACCTGGGAGTTAGAATCTAAAATAAAAGCAAGGTATCCTTACCTCTTCGACATACCAGGTACGTACCTTAATTTTGAGGGCGAAATTTATAAAAAGGGGAGGTTGTAAGACCCCAACTTTTATGAATAAAGATGAATTTTCTATAAATATCATTTTTAAATATTATGGAGTGAATTTAATATAATGTTATAGTTGTGGGTAATATTTATAAATTTTGCAAATTACGCAAGTTGTTATATTATATTCGATTGGTCAAGGAATATTTGTTTTAACAGGGAATATTTGTACGACAGCACAATCATTGGTGGACCCCACAACAAAATTATTGTCGAATTGAGAAAACGACAAAAATATCTTTTTATAAAAATAACGGCGAATGTTTTTACCGTTAACACTGTTGGAATACCTGGTGGTTAAAATACAGTAATACGTGTTGTTGCATAGTAGCACACAGTATTGCACAGTATTTTTGAATTATTGATTCTTACGTAAAAAGACACTACTCAATAATTGTTATAGTAATTACTGTTCAATATTTTATTTTATTGATTCAATAATTGCTGCGTTGATATTTTATATTATTATTGTTTCAATAATTGTCACTGCACAGTATTTTCTATTATCAGATCAATAATTCATATTATTTGAACAATATTATTAGATAGCATTATTGGCAATGTCTAAAAAGTTCTGTCAAGGAGAGGTTTGGTCACCTAATTGCGTGCTAGTATGGAGAAATCCTTATTGGAAAGCCCCCTCTTTCTTGGGAACGGTTTGGTTGTCATAATTGTGATTCTGTAATATTATTTATGAATAATTAATTATTGATTTATATGATAAGGAAATATAAATATTTATGTGGATATAAATGAAGGAATTTAATGTTGAGGTGTTTTGTCGGAATAGAGGTATTAAAAAATCAAATCAGTGTTCTTAAAGCTCTATTGCGTGAGTTATAATTTTGATCCGACCGTTGGATCGTTGTGATTTTTGGATATGTTATACATATATAAGTTGAGTATATGCCCACAAATTTTGAACTGTTAAAAATTAGCGTATGATTTGTTATGAATTTTAAGAGGTGTTGAAAATTGTCCGTTTATGGAAATTGGATATTTTCTGTTTAGAATTTGGAAAAACTTTCTTCTGTAATGTTGTAGAGAATTTGATTTCGTGCGGAATGGACATAAAATTCGTATTTTTCTGATAAAAGGGATATTTATTATGAATTACTAAAGTTTCAGAAATTAAAATATTTTTATTAAAATTGGGCGGGACCCACTTTTTATTTTTCAAAACATGTGGGTTGAAATTTTTGGTTCCAAATTTGCTGCTCAACAATTCAAGGTGGGTGGCGTAGAAGATTATATATATATATATATATATATATTATTCTATTATTTAGTCTCCTATGGCATTCTAGCATTTTCCTATAAATAGGCGCTTAAGTTAGAATTGAAAATCACACCAGAATCAGAGAATTCTTCTTCTATAATATTGAGCGTATTTCTTTAGAGTTTTAGAAAGCTTTGAGCGTAGAAAATAGTGAAAGTTTTCTTCAAGAATATTCCCGCTATACCAGTTGGAATACTCTTCTTTTCAAGGTAGGGGGTGTTATTTTTGTTCAATATTCGCTTGAATTAATATTTTCTTCCATATTCCGTAGTATGTGAGTAATATTATTTCGCTTTGATTTCAATTCTATACTCGCTTTTTTTAAAGTATCGCTTCTAAACTCCATGAAATTAGTAGAATATCATTGATATTCAGGCTTCATCCAAAGATCTTTTCATGAAAATATTATTTCGAGCATTCTTGATAAGTTGTAGAATTTTTCATGCCGAGTACTATTTATTCACGGTTACTATTCTCAAGTACTATTCACGTGATACTATTAACTTGAGTACTATTCACGAGAGTACTTATTCATGATAAAATTGATTCATTTTTATCCAAATTATTTTTGGTATAATATTATTCTTGAATTTTACTCCACAAAGCGAAGATCATGTCGATAATTTGGACGTTATTGATTTTCGGATAAATTAAATTATAAATTTTAAAAATTTATCCTTGAACATATCATTGTCATCATCCTCATGTTTATATTATGTTGAAAGTCATCCGTGGCACTCAGAAGCATAGATGGACTTGGTATGATTATGATTGAGGATTATTCGGTATAATCACGACCGTAATGTTACAAATGATGTGGTAAAAGTTCTTATTGGTCAGTAGTGCATTGATGGACAAGTTGTTGGCATGATCATGACCATTGATGAATACACGAATATCCTGGCCCATAGTGTATGGATAATTTGTGGTCGGATACTAAAGAATATCCTGGTCAGTATGCGGGGGTGATTCAATGATGTGGATTATTTATTGTCGAGTCTCAAATGATAAAAGTGATGAAAAACCTTTTAAATCATAGAAGATAGTAGATTTTATGCTCTACTTGACTCTTCTAATGGATCGCTTGTTCATTGTAGTTAAACTTGATGTTTGTTATATTTTATTAGTTTAACATCGTGAAGGCTAACGATAAATTATTTCGCATTATCTTAGTCATAATATTTCTTACTTTGACTAGTTGAGCTCACCTTTTTGCTTTCATTGTTCTCTTGAAATGAGAACGAATTTCGGGACTAGTTAGGGGGGAATGGAGTGATTCATCAGGATGATAGATTAGTAGTGCTCACTATTCTAATGAAATGGTGTGATAATAAATGTATTGAGGACTCCATTCAAGTTGAATACTTTCTAGAAGACAATATTCAGATTAAAACTCTCGGTTTATGTTTTGTCATTATTTTACACGCATACAACAGATCATTAAGTTGTATTTAAATTTTGTACCATGTATTTGGCGACTCAAGATGGGTGATGTATACCTATTTTGAGGGCGTCACATCAATCATATCAATGATATCTTTGTCATTTTGCATATATAATGCCCCACCCTCCCAAATTTTATATCCCGGTACAAGATAATAAATATTCACATTTGAGACTGGATATAAAGTAGAGTAGTATTCATGTATACTAAGCAAAGAAAGGTAATCCAACCAAACATTCAATATTATTTCTTCACTACCCCCAACATATTTATGTACTGGATCTTGAACAAACTTCCCACCATAATGAAAAATAATTCTGACAGACATTCTGCATTAAACAAATGAAGGAGAAATGTTTGAATAATATACAAAACATTATAACAACAATCACAATGTAGGGGACCAAAGTCAGTGGCAGACATGGGGGGACAATAATAGTAATAAAGAAAGGGGGGACCATAGTACTGAGTATAATTTATCCAGGACCAAATATACTAACTAATTTCACAAAAAAACATACATGAATATACAACGAACAACTCAAAAAGAAGGCAGAATACATATGATATCTATCAGACAAGGTAAAATTTACCTAAATCAATACCAAATAAAGTATCACAGATCCTAAGCGAAGGTGGCACTACAAAAAATGGGACTTCAGCAATAACTAATTTTCGTTGCTAAAAGTGCCAAATTTCTTTGAAAAAGGATTTTGGCAACGACTTTACTGTCGTTACTTCTTTCGTTGCGCAATGAGCGTTGCTAATTGTTCCGCAACGAACGTTTTTTTTTCGTTGCCAAAAGTACTACATATTGCAACGAAATTTGACTTTCGTACAGAGACATCGATCCTTTAGCAACAAAATATATTGTTGCAGAATAATTAAAATTTCGTTGCTAAAAACCCCATTTCTTTGCAAAAGTCTGCTAATTGGCAACGAAATGAACTCTTTTTTTTGCAACGACCATGCATTTTCGTTGCAATTGACACCATTTTGCAACAATATTTTTCGTTGCAGTAAATTATGAAAATTGTTGCCTAAGCTTGCTTTCATTGCGGAATGTAAACTTTTTGTTAGCAACGATTTTCATTGCTGATTATATTATTTGACGACGACATTATGCTGAATCAACAACGAAAATGTTTGTTGCTGGTTATTTTTTAATAGCAATGAAAGTCGTCGATTAGCAACAACATTATATGTTGTCGTTTCTTTATATGTACAACGAAAGTTGATATGATTTGCAACGATAAAAAAATGTTACCTTTTATGTTAGTATTAGCAACAATATCCTCTCCATTGTTATTAGGTTAATTTTTCATTGCCAAATATTATATTTTTAATGCCATTAGCAACGAAAATTTGTTGCTAAATGTATAAAAAAGTGTTGCTATATTAAAACTTGTTCAATGCTTTGGTAACGAATTATATTGTTGCCAACTCAAAATTTGACATTCTTTTTGTGTACATGACTGGCTCAATGTTCCCATAGAAAATAATGGCAAAAATACAAAAAATTAAAATATTATTAACTTAATAAAATCATCCACTACATAATCATTCATTATCTTTGCAATTAACCATCTAATGCTACCACAGTTCTTCAATCAAAGTATATATCTACATATATAGAGAGTACACTTCATAATTTTATCCCTTATATCGTGAACGTAGTACTAAAAATTTGATACCCAAAGATTGTAAAGCGTGTCGTAGAAGCGGTCTTCCTGCGCATATTTAAAAATAATAGCAAGTCAAAAAAATGAAGCAAATAAGTCACTAGAGAGACTTAGTGCCAAAATCAATACACAAAGACAATAGAGTTGCTACGTGATACTAATGTACACCGTATTGCTCATAAGCAGAAAAAGACAAATAGGCAATCACAATATCATTTGCTACAAATCCAAATAGAAAAAGAACCTTTAGTGCAACTATATAATTGCTCTGTTATAAGAAAAAATTGAAATCTTAATCACCATGTTGCACCTATTGTGTACTCATTCTCATTTCTCAATCACACAGACAGATCAAAAGGAAATGCAACAGAAATTAGACAAAGGCTTATCTGAATAACACATAAGAACAATCTGAAACAAAATAAAGAAGGCAAGCAAATTATGATACTAAAAAAACCATATACTTGCGGGCTATGAGATCATTTAAAGCATCGTCATGTAAAACAGGTGCAACTTCCTCTTTCTTAGACACTCGCAGAAGGGATTCCAAATATTCTGGGTATTGAAATCACGAGATCAATGTCGAATGGAATTCCGCTTAGACGAATATCTCCTCCTCATTTATGGGATCTTATAAGTCATTTTTATTTATGAGCCATTGTATCTCAGGATGTTTTGGGATTCCTATTCTGCCTTTTGAAATACAGTAGGAGAGTTGTTTTTGTTTTCTGATTAATTGTATATCACTATATCTTCTTCAACCTCTGATTGTAAATTGTGTTTCAGGGTCCAAGAAAGAAGATACTTCTGGCATTGGATTCTAGAGTCTGACATTGGATGTGCAGTGTACAAGGTTCCTTTCATTGGCTTGCTTGGGTCCTATAAATCGGCAGGCCTCTCATTTAAACGATTCAGGTCTTGATGTAATTTATGTGGTTAAATTTTCAATTGTATTGCTGAATACTATTGGTAGCAGATAATGAAATGATTAATATATAGACTGGGGGGAAGGGATTAGAAATTATATTCAGTGAATTTATTGCTTTATAACATTAAGTCAGTTTCTCAGTCATTGGAGAGCTTTGTTCAATTTTTCAACAGACATCTCAGAACTGAACTTCTTATTAGCTGACTCTTCACTTTTCTACAGGTTACTACCGGAGGGTGGGTGGGTGGCATCATTCAATGGTTGATATACTTCTACTCTATATTCCTATTCCTATTCCTATTCTATAATTAAACTAAGCTAACATTTGGTACTAAGTTTTATTTTCATTTATTAATATGTCAGTTCATATTTTTTCTTTTTCCTTTTTTATCTCAAGTGTAATGTTTCTTTTATATAAATTATGTAATTCATTTCTTAAAAAAAGTAATCCACTTCTATATTCGAAAAAAACAAGTACACCCTGTATTTTCAAAATATATTAACTTATATCAAAAGTATTATACTAATATGTCTTAAATAAAAAAAATTACTTTTTATTAAAAGTGGTACTTACTTGATTCTTTTCCTACTACACGAGATCCAGAGTGAATTAATAAGCACAACAAATAATTTCATTGACGTGTAAGACTTAACCACAAACTTGCTTCACCTACCTTACCTAGGTGTTGAATCTATTTAGTACAAGCTCTGCAACAGCTGGGAAAATATAACAAAATCAAGTTATATAACATTACCTTGTGTTATTGTCAAAGAAGCCAGCAGTAATGCTCTGATTAGCAACTCCAAGTTTATGCTCAGCTGCAGCTCTAACTTGTTCTTCCACAGTTTGTACCTTATTTACAGTAGTTAAAAAAATCAATAAAACCTGAATCTGAAAATTGTATAGTAATCACTAAATGGATTCCAGAAAATTGTCGCACTCTTGAGAAGGACAAAATTGGTAGTGTTACATTTTTAATAAAGTCTAATTAAAATAAAAAAAAATAAAAATATGATCTTAAAAAATATGTATTTTAATAGTGTCATTTGATTCGGAGGGAGGGATTAAAAAGCTTTCGAATGGAGAAAGAACTTTTTATTAGTAGAAGAGAGAACAAGTGGAAACTAAACACAATGTACATATAAAAGTTCAGCCTTCTGATTTCTACAAATCAGACACAGAAAAAATGCCCCTAAGTTCCCACAGCAGAAGCTCACAGTGAAGTAAAAAAAAATGATCTTATCCTATAACAATCAAGCAGCTGATAAATAGCTAACCCTGAAAAGTCATGCACTTGTTCCAAATCCCATAGAATAGAAGAAGTAGCACACTTCCAATGAAGATTAATATTCCTTATTCCCCCCCAAGCAACAACTCAATGCAAGGAAAGAAAAGGTTTAAAACATATAACAATATCGTGTCTCGTTTATTTTGTTAACACATAAAACATAGGATAATGCTAAGGGTCTCAAATTTTTTGCCCCAATAAGTGTCTCAAATGATGTGTCATCATTACATTGGTTAGGTAAATCTCTTGGGATTGATTATGCTATAAAGTGTAATATCCAATGACACATCATATAAGTAGGCAAGTATTTTCTAAGATGTCAAAATACGGAAATAAGAACTGAAATGCAGATAACGCAAAAAAATCAAAAGGCATTGTTCAAAAGAGATTCCACAACAAAAGGTCAAACCGTAAAAGAAAAAATCACTACATAAGAAAAGAAAGTGTGGATTTATCTGCCAGCATAGAAACTATTGCCCCATGCAAACAGTCATGAAATCAAGTCCAAGATGTGAAGATCTACCAACCATTATTCACTATCAAAAAGATAATAAGAGTACAAGGATAATGAGACCTTAGCCATAACTGGAATGCCTCTTTTCACCCCACCCCACCTTCTCCCTCACATACTCTCTCTCTCTCTACTCTCTAGGGCTTGAAATTTTTGTATAAATGCTCAATCAACAACTGACAGTGATGCTTTGTAAAGCAGAACATCCACAGTTACTGAAGATGCACCAATCTAGACTGTCTTAATCATCTAATGATATACTAATATCTCAGAGGTCAAGCAAGTATCCAACTCAAGGGGCAATGATCCTATCATCTAAGTCCTCTCTAGTTCCGCCCGATTCTATCTCATGTGATGCAGAATGGGGAAAATTGAGGGTGTTGCACATATTAAAGATCCAAAGATGGTTCACAATGAAAAAGTTAGTCAATAATCATCTTATATTTTGGAATGGAGGGAGTATTATGTTTCCTTGACATGTTATGTGCATCTTGCAGTTCTATTAACATCATTTACAATTCCTAATCATGATTGACTAGAAATTCTCACAACTCTATCATTCAAATCTTCACAATATATATCAGATTGGAAATCTCAATATATCGACAATAAATATATTTGAAGCATTGAACTCACACATCTCTTATAGAAAGAATGAATATATAATGACCAATAAATTCAGATTCATCATTACCTTTTTTAGCTTTCTATAACATTAAAACCTTCTTCAACAGAAACAAACTAGCTTAGAAAGACATTGCATCCAAAATGACAACAACAATAATAACAATAATGTAATTTGCATCATCACTATCATGTGGTGCTCTGAGAGTCATCACATGTGGTTGACAGCCAACATAGAACTTTGTATGACCTTTTGTAATAGTTGGGACAAGGCTTTATAATGTTCTGCTGAGTTTTATTTATACGTAATTATTTTCATGCTTTCTTTCACATAGTTTCATTCCCTACATAAATGAAATATCATCTAAACATAAAGGGCCAATAACGGACACATGTCCTAGGAGAGACTTAGTAGTAGCAGTAGGCACCAAGTCCTACAGATACCCACAATGAGAAAACAAAATTACCAACAAACTATTCTTGAACCACTATCCAAACATAGAGTTGAACCATACTCAAACTATTTTTTTACTTCTATAAAATATGGTAGTGAGTCTTTTAGTTACTGGATCATCCAAGAGGCAATTAAATTAACTCGTGTGCAGGCATCATATTGAATTAAAAGAAATACGTAGATGAGGGTGCTCCGTGATACACTGAAAGTTTTTAATTAAACTGAATTTTAATGTAATCACATGTATACAATCCCCAAAATCACCCAAAAGAAGAATCAATACAGATATTCAAGAACAAGCAAAGAAACATATAATGTCAACTGCAAATGTCAGTAGTCTAAACACAATTAAAAATAACTATTTGGCATACCTGTGAGGCGTGTCACTAGTGTCATTAGATTTCCAGTTCAATGAACACTCGTAAAGTATACGTAACATATCATACCATAGTTGAACTTGCAGTAAATTATCTCTATCTAACAAATTGTCAAATGATACAAGAGTCTCATTTGTCAAAAAATATTGTTCCACAAAAAGAGTCATTTTTTTTAATAATAGTAATACATAACGACAAAATGTTCTAAAGTTTGTCATCATAATTTCCTTATCATGTCACCCTAACTAAACTAACAACTTATTATTTTTAGGGGTAAACATGGAACAAGAATAAATATTTAATATTTGAAAATTTAACAAATGAGACTCTTTTTGTGGACCAAAGGAAATATATTATTATCTATATAAAACCTTTTTTTGCAGATTACTGAAAAGTACAGAAAACATCAAAAACATACTGACATAAGGAAATTAAACAAAAGTTGCAAATGTATGTGTGCGCGCGTGAACTCATAAGTGTGTGTGTGAGAGAGAGAGAGAGAGCCCATGACAGCTACAAAGGAAGCAATAATTAGTTAACCCCTGCATCACGTATACCAAATCAGTTTTGCGAGGTTAAACCGTATGACTATCCTAATCCCATCCCCTTCCTCTCTATCCATTAAATCCTTTCTCTTTCCCCCTTTTCATTGCATCAACAAAATCAAAAGTTAGCTGTGGGATAACAAACACAACAGCTTTGTGCTGATAACTTCAGCTACAACAGGCTGTTATTTCACCTATCTTTTCTGAATTTACTTTTCATTCATTTTCAAAAAGTGATTTTATTCTCAAAAGTGTTCCAACTACCAAAATTCTTCTATTATATCATCATTAAGTGTTTCAAATATAAGCATTTAGAACAAATTGGCTTCAAATTCCACCTGCTCTAAAAATGCCTAGATTTGGGATCATATTATATCCAGATTAAATTTATTGCTCGGTCAATGCATATATTACTTGGATCAAAACATAACGGTCAATGCATATATTTCTTAGATCAAAACATAACCACAAATAGATTCTAAGAGACTAACAGTCTTACGAGTTAAGTCTGGAAAACGTTAGGGAGGGACAGGTCCAAGGTTTCACTTCTCAGTCTATTCCCTATAGGTGGGTTTGCTTATAAAATAGAAGATATACATGACCTTTTTCCTTCTTTCTTCTTATTCCTTCATAATAGGTTACAGTCTTCAAGGACTCAAATTAATGCAAAATTTAAACCTACTTCATGCCTCAAATAAGTTCAGATATGCATACTTATATGTATAATATGAATTTATCTAAGCATTTATAGAAGATGAATTGCTACTGAAGTCGAATGAAGAATAAAATCACACCTGGGATGCATGTATGGTTTGAGATCGAATGTATCCCTGAAATCCATGTGACCGTTCAATTTACTAATGCGACCACGAGCATCTTGGCTGAACCTCTTCAGATGAATTGTCAAAATGGGAGGGGCCTTATCGATGAGAATCCTTTTCGTAGCATCTCTCTTCACTTTGATGCTCTCAGAATCCACCTCACCCTCACTTCCTTTTGATTCCTGTTCCCCAATTAAGAACTGGGATTCCCTTTGTAGGACATTGTTAGTATTGTATTCAGTGCTCCCAGACTCATTGACACTACGAGAGTCATTGGAACTCTCCAGATTGCATGTCAACTTCTGAGGTGAATCATTTATTTCACTTTTTTCTTCTTCCAACTAGGAGGCTACTGGAGGCTGCTCAGCTGTCTGATTGCTTTCAAATGTGCAGTTTTGGTTACCATCAATATTTCCATTGCTTAACACAAGCCTATCAGCAGAACTGTCAAGTAAATCTTTTTTGTTATTTCCATTACTGAGGTTCATGCTGCTGATAGGATAAGGAAAATCCTTTCCAAAACTCAACTGATCATCTCGAATTTTACTCTCACCTCTATTTAGTGAAATTATCGATGTAGATTTCTGCACTTTCTTCTTAGACCTCCTTTGTTGTACCAGAGTTTTTGAACAGTTTTCGCAATGCCAAGCATGTTCATTTTTGGAAAGAAGCTTTGGTTTTGTAAAATAAGCCAAACACCTTTCTACTGAAACTGGAGAATCAGTATCATCAATCTCATCCAGATCAGACCCACTGCTATTTCCGACAATAATACCAGTCTCTGCAGCTTCATTAGACTCTAACACATTATTACTTGGGGACCTCATTGCGGGCCCAACGGCATTCTCAGGCTCATTAAATAAATCCCCAAAGACACCAAAGTCTAAGGAATCTCGTTCACAACCAACCGGGAATAGTGTGACCCCATCTTCTCCATTTAATGTCTCTACACTAGTTAGCGTATCTTCTTTGTATGGAAGCAACAAAATTTCAGAACTTTGAACCTGTAATGGGCGTTCTTCATCCCAAGAATTTCTCTCATAATCCATTTTAAGAGTTGGATCCTTGGGGATAACTTGATTACCATACTCTGAGCTAACCCTTGAAAATCATCATTTGGAGCAGCATCCTTGACGACAGAATCTTGAATTCCTAATATATCATAAATTTCTGAAGTGTTAATAGGATCATCTGATAAATCATTAATTTCTGAAGTCATAATAGGATCATCTGATAAAGATGTTTCCTCCGGACAATGTGAAGGATCCTTCCTACTAAATTCCAAGGCGTTCTGCAATAAGACATCATTCTCCAAAGCAACCTCATCGTTAATTTCCTTGGTAACTGAAGTACCATTGCTTTGTGCAGCTAATTCATGGTCACCTGACACTAAACAAACAACTAACCCAACCCAACCCAATTAAAAATAATTGTAAAATAAAACAAACACAAAAAATACACAGCCAAAAAACCAAATAATTACGAAAATGCTAACCTCATCATTCTTGTAACTTTTTCTCGCCGAGAAAGCAAAGTGAAGCCCCTTGGCCATGTCCTCATCATACAAAGCCCTCCGACCCGAATCCGACAACGTCTCGTAAGCCTCCTGCACCCGAATAAACTTCTGCGTGTACTCCTCAACAAGACCCGACGACGACACATCCGGGTGGTACTTCCGGGCCAACTGCTTATACGCTTGCTTGATCTGCCCCAGCGTTTCGGTTTCGGGTATGCCCAGAAGCTCATAGAAGCTCATCGCCTCCATGAACGACGGCGGCGGCGCTATTACAGACCCAACGTTAATTGCGGCTCTAGTTTTGGAGGATCCGACCCTGGATTGGAGGGAAATACGGGGTTTTGGAAATTGGGTGTTGAAGGAGGAGTGGAGAATTGGATCAGTACGAGTAATTGACAGAAATGATGGAGGAGGGTATCCATCCAGCCCTAGAAGAAGGATCTGATTTCTTTTAGGTTTATACCAAAAAATAAAAGTTTTGTAATTATAATTATAAGTCTATAATGAGAATAAAAAAAATAATAAATTTTAAAATAAAGTTTATTAATAAATAAATGTTAATTTTATTATTTTTAATAAATATATTGCTTAATATTTTAAATTTTAATTTGAGTAAGTTATTATCATTTTTGAAATATTAAATTTTAAAATGAATAGTTTAATTACAACTATAGTTAGAATAAGAAAAAAAAAATAATGAGTTTTAAAGATATAGTATTAATGAATGAATATTAATTTATTTATTTTAATAAATACAATAATCAATAAAATTCAAATAACTTTTCATCATTTTTAAAATTCTAAATTTTAATTTTAAAATGAATGTACTAATTATAATTATAAATAAAATAAGAAAAAATAATGAATTTTAAAGTATAGTTCATTAATTCTAAATTAATTCGAACCTAACACATTTTAATAATAAAATTATATTATCCATTGTTATTGCTCTCCTTATATCGCAAATAAATTTTGAAAGTACAAAATTTGTAACAAACTAATACCTATATATATATATATATATATATATATATATATATATTAATTAATATATATATATGTGACTTATTATTAATTAATATATATATATATATATATATATATATATATATATATATATATGTGACTTATTAATAATATATATATATATATGGGTTCCAATTCATGACAATAGGTTGTTAGAGTATTATTCCAAAGAACCCATGGTCAAATGATACAAACTCATTAGACGATGTAAATCAGATGCATAATTATTATTATAATTATAATAATAGTAATAATTATAATAATAATAGTAATAATTGTGATAATATAATAATAATAATAATAATAATAATAATAATTTATTATTATAATATAATAATAATAATAATAATAATAATAATAATAATAATAATAATTATATTAATTATATTATTATAATTATAATTATAATTATAATTCGAAAGAAACCACATCAGATCTGTCACGTGTAAAATTACAATATAAAATGTCGCGTCAACACACATGTGGCGCCTGGGGGTTCAAAGTCCAAATTTTCGAATAGAAATGGACTCGCCATAAGTTATGTAGTAAGAAAATGACCAATACCCAAAAAACTACTAAAGTTTAGTTGGTCGACTTTCAGATTTAAACTATATATATATACACACATTAATTTTAAAAATTATAACTTAAAAAAAAATAAAACTGAGCATTTATTTTGAGCTCTTCGTAGCTTTTTAACTTATGCTCTCGATAATCACCAATATATTATATATAATAAAACAGAACTCATTTTGAATCTTTCATTTGACAAAACACAATAACGATTCAGATTTCATCTCAATTCTTCCAACTTAATCTAAAGGTTCACATTTCATCTCATACTAAAAATTCCCATCCAAATCAAATTCACCCCTAAAAATTAAATCAAATAATAACAATAATAATAATAATAATGATGATGGTAATAATAATAATAATAATAATAATAATAATAATAATAATAATAATAATAATAATAATAATAATAATAATAATAGTAATAATAAAATTAAAAATAATAATAATTATAATTATATAGAAATAATTATAATATAATAATTACTACTATTATAATAATAATAATAAAATTTTAATAATAATAATAATAATAATAGTAATAATGATAATAATAATAATTAATAATAATAATAATAATAATAATAATAATAATAATAATAATAATAATAATTATAATAATAATAATAATAATAATAATAATAATAATAATAATAATAATAATAATTATAATAACAATAATGCCATATTTTAATGAAAATATTTATAATAATAATTTAATTAATTTTAAGTGATATCATTATAATATATCATTTTAATTGGAATAAGTATATGAAAAAGGGATACCATATATGCATTTGGTTTGGGAATTTGAGAAGTTATCAGTAAGTTTATGAATTTGATAAGCTATTACAAATGAATCTATGATGCGTAAACAAAAATACTAATGAAAACAAAAAACTTTAAATATATTTCAATTGTATTCTATTTGAAATTTGTATTGAATAATATATATATAACCTTATTAACTACATACAATTTAGTTTTAATCTTATGTAACATTTTATTTGTTCATGTTTAAAATATCGTTAAAGTAATTAAAATTTGACTAAAAGACAAATCAGACTCCAAACTTACACGCTTGTTGACTTTTTGCACTTCAAATTAAAAAGGTGTCTCAAGACACCCCAAACTTCATTCATCTTGACAAAAAGACACACTTTATCGACTTAACCAAATTCCAAAAGTGACCTATTAAGGCACACACATGTACATCTAAAGGGATATTTTAGTCTTTTCCACATCTTCTTCATCAAACCAATTTCCCTGCTTTAATTTAAGGCATATGAATGAAACACAACAACCACCACAAGCATCACAACCTTTCATCAACACTGCAACACCACCTCTTCCCACAATTCCACCACCATAACCCACCACAAAAAAAAATCAAACCGGATCCTAGCCTTGAACCCCAACCGTTTGGCATCAAAGAACCTTTTGGCATCAAAGAACCATAACGTACCTAACCTTGAGACATCACCATTTGGCGTCAAGGAGCCAGAATCTAACCTTGAACCCAAGTTATTTGGTGTTAAAGATCCAGAACCTAGCCTTAAACCCCACTTCTAAGTGGAAAAATATTCATAGCCTAGAAATTTGGGAGTTTCCCCCACTCGAAACTCAATAATTGGTTGTTTACTCTGTAACTCAATTTGTAACTATTTCTCTCCCGTTGATCACTACCTCATAGACTGTGGCTACGTTGAACCCATCACAGCTGACTCTAATCACCGTCGGTTCACCGGAGACTCGTCGGAATCAATCACACTTTCTCTCATCAAATCGAACGATTTCACGCAGAGATTTAAACCCAGGTCCTAATTTGGCCCCAGTTTATCACACAGCTCGGGTTTTCACAAGACCTGCAAAATATGTGTTCGACATTAAAGACAAAGGTACCCATTTGATTCGTCTTCATTTTCACCGATTCAATTTGTCAAATTTTGATAATTATAGTGTTGGATTTCATGTTTTGGTTAATGGGTTTGTGTTATCAGATAACTTTATCTTTGAGAATATGCAAAACTCTAGAGTTAGTGCTTGATTGAAGTGATTTTTGCTCCAAAGGATTTGATTCTTGATGTGGTCTGCGCTTGTGAATTACGAGAAAAATGAAAGCAAGTTAATGGGTTGATAAAGAATGCTCTTGAAATTGTGTATAGGTCAACGTGGGTGGTTACAAAGTTACCCCTTTTAATGATTCTTTGTGAGGGAAATTGTTTATGGCGGTTTGTGGGAATGTAGCTTTCTTTTCTATTGGAATTGGTGCGTATTTCTTTGGGTTTGACATCCGAAATCTTCCTTTAAGACTGCGTGCTCAAGCAAAGAACACTTTCTAACAATGAGGGTAATAGAGTTTGCGGCGGCTTAATTGCCATATCTTTCCTCTCTGCCTCTCCGTGCAATTACTGATTGGTCGGAACTTTCTTCATCTTTTCAAACAATATCACCCTTTTGTTGTTTTTTGTTCACACTTGTTCTTCGAAACAAAAGGAAATCTCTGGATGAGATCAATTTTCTATTTTTCTTTTTCATTATGTGTAATGGATGAGATCAATGAAGGGCGTGCTTCGTATTAAGTTTTGTTAGTTAAGTTGAATTTGTGTGTAGTCATATCTAGGTATCAATTGAAAGGCGAGCTTCGTATCACATTTTGTTGTTTTTGTTCACATACTTGTTCTCGAAACAAAAGGAAATCTCGGAGTAGATTGAATTGTTATTTGGGATGGACATGATCACATGACAAGGTGAAGTGGAACTTGGTGATGTTGAGCACTTGGTGCTGAAACAATGATTTTATATAATATTGAGGAGAGAGTGCTTAATGTTGGAGAAGATAAAAAAGAAATTACTCAAATACCCTTCCAGATATACATCATAGCCTTAGCCGGTCGCTTTTGACCGGTTAACTAACAAAAGTATGTTTTTTGTTACGTTTAATTGAAGTTTGGGGTGTACTTAGACACCTTTTTCGGTTTAAGGTGCAAAAGTCAACAAGCATGTAAAGTTTGGGGTGCAAATTGTCTTTTAGTCTTAAAATTTTCATTCCGTAGACTTTTTGAAGAGTTACACAATATATTATAAGGGTAAAATGCAAAGTCGAGCACTGAACTTTAGGATTTTTTGGGTATTGAGACCTTTTCTTTTGGTCAACGCAAATTGAGCCCCTTTCTATTAAAAATTTGGACTTGAGCCCCAGGCACCACATGTGCGTTGACCTGCGTACGTGGCGCCTACGTGGCAGATCTGTGTGGGCATTTTTTATTTTATTTTACACGTGGATGGACTGACGTGACGAATATTGAACTTTATCCCAAAAAATATATTGATGCACATATTCAAACCTAAGACCTCTAGTTTGGAATATTAATCCAATGGCCACCTGAGCACATGGGCCTAATTGTTATTACTTTGTAAGGATTAGTATTTATAACTGAACAAATCATTTTCCCCAAATTAAAACAGATCCCCTTTCCTTAGATCTGTTACGTACATACATAAATGTACATAACTAATTGCATTATAATAATAATAATAATAATAATAATAATAATAATAATAATAATAATAATAATAATAATAATAATAATAATAATAATAATAACCACCACCACCACCACCACCACCACCACTACCACTACTACCACCACCACTACCACCACCACCACCACCACCACCACTACCACTACTACTACTACCACCACCACCACCACTACCAACAACAACAACAACAATAATAATAATAGTAATAATAAAAGTAATAATAACAACAGTACTATTATTATTATTATTATTATTATTATTATTATTATTATTATTATTAGTACTACTACTATTATTATTACTGTTATTATTATTATTATTATTATTATTATTATTATTATTATTATTATTGTTATTATTATTATTGTTATTAGTACTATTATTATTATGATTTATTATTATTATTATTATTATTATTATTATTATTATTATTATTATTATTAGAGTTATTTTATTATTATTATTATTAGTACTATTATTATTATTATCTTAATTTAAGTCAACATTTTAATAGTCGTTGCAAAAAGTTGTATAAAATATGCAACGAAAATAAAAATTGTTGCTAAATGAATGTGGTCCATATTAGCTTTAAAATATAGAACAAAAAACTTTTCGTTGCTTCACGATGAGGAGAAATCAAGTGGTTAAAAATTTTGCAACGAATTTCTAACAAATTTTGTTTCCAAATTTTGCAACTACTTATGAATTTCGTTGCAAAAAGTGAAAGCCTAACACAATCTGCAACGAAGGACAAGTTTCGTTGCTAAACATACACTTTTAGCAACGACTTATAAAATCGTTGCTTGAAAAATCGTTGCTAAAGCCCCATTTTTAGCAACAAGAAAACTTTCGTTGCCCACGATGACGGGAAATCAAGTGGCCGAAAATTTTGCAACGAATTTCTAACGAAATTTTTTCCCGCCAATGAATTAGCAACGAAATTTTGCAACGACTTATGAATTTTGTTGCAAAAAGTGAAATCCTGACACAATCTGCAACGAAAGACAAATTTCGTTGCTAAATATATACTTTTAGCAACGACTTATAAAGTCGTTGCCCGAAAAATCGTTGCTAAAGGCCCATTTTTTTGTAGTGTGGGAACCCAGTAAATCACGAAGTTGATGCCTTTAATCTCTAAGATCCACCATGAACACACTAACCCACACCCTATTTCTCTCAGGTTTGGACAGTTTCTCACCACGATCGCTCGCCTATCTAGCCCTAGATATAAAACTGAAATGAAATGAAACAAAACCCTATCTCATCTGTTGTTTTCAATATATATATGGAGGGTAATTAAGTCTTTAGCCAACTCAAGTAACGAAGTTAAGACGTACGGAAAGCATTTATTCACTTCAACTCAAAAAGTCGAGAGTTTAAATGTAACTTTACTGACTACAAGTGGTTAAGTGGAAAAGACACCAAATCCCATGCGGTGATCTGAACTTTACTCTATCTTAATAGTATAAGTTTGTCGTGGATCTTCTCTATGAACTAGGAATAGTTTGTGATTAGCCAGTTTATTATCCACTTAGTAAAATCTCCCCTGTCCCCTATTAACATGCTTTTCTATGTTAGAGGAATTATTGGAAGACCTGAACACATATCATGTACTTACTTTCCATATATAAGTGTTTGCTGAAGCACAATTTCGTAATTGTTTAATTTGTGTGATTACACACACACACACACAATGATCTATAGCAAAATAGGTCAAATATCATCCATACCATCTTTCATAGAGACCAACAATTGAGATTAAAAATTAGAACTCGTCATCCGCCTTTATTAGTAGCGGATAATGACAGGATTAATACACACACATATATATATATATATATATATATATAAAACATATTTTGTTACTGTGGTTCGTAGAAAGTGCTTATGCTGTTGCTGCTATCTAAATTTTCAAAAGCTAACGGACAGTGTGATTAATTCATCCTACATTTATGAGTTTTAAGCCTTAATATTTTATTATGCTTTTTACAAAGCTAAACGAGTAATCTCATTCTAAACATGCTAGCAATTACCAGCTTGCATCTAGATATATTGGGATGTTTCTACAAATATGCATATATTACTTGGGGTTTTTATTACAATAGCCACTTGATTATAGAGACAATCCCTTATAAAGGCAATTTCCATATTTTACTTCCTAAACAGAGTTTGGTTGACTATTTTGCTTGGTGTATGCAGCTTTTCTCTGGAAGTGATGATGCAACTGTACGAGTCTGGGATCTTACAAGCAAGAATTGCAGTGCAACACTGGAAAAACATGGGTCAACAGTGACTTCCATTGCAATATCTGAAGATGGATGGACTTTGCTTACTGCTGGAAGGGATGGGATTGTATACTTGTGGGACGTTCATGATTATGGGCTTAAGTCTAGTGTACTAGTATATGAGGCTGTTGAAGCCGTGTGTGTGATAGGTTCTTTATCTCCTTTCGCTTCATGTCTGGCTTCATCTATACAACAGCGTGAGAAGAAAAGAAGTGGTACAGGAATTTATTTTATCACTGTTGGTAAACGTGGGATTGTACGGATATGGGACTCTAATGATTCTGTATGCGGTTTTGACCAGAAGTCTTCATATTTTGCTGTCAGCGCAGAGGCAGAAGATATGAAAAGAGGTGTCGACGTCGGGATTTTTATTTGTCTTTTTTCGTTACTTGTTCTTTGGTGTTCTTATGTTAGGTGAGATTTGTTTGAAAAAATAAGTGAAAAAGGTCCGACATGTATAATGTCGACGATTTGACTTTAAAAGTCGCCAGTTGGTGTTTTTAACTGGTTGCATCAACGCAACCGAGAAAAGATTTGTACATTAACCCAGTGATGTGACACTGCTAAACGGGTCTGTTTAACCGAGATTCATTTGGGTTCGGGGGCTTGATTATGCGGAGGGAAGGTGTTAGGCACCCCCCGACATCCGTGTTGTCACGGTGACCACCACTTTTCAAGAAATTGTTATATGAATGTGTGTGTGTGGATCAATGTGTAATTATTTGGAAGTAGTACGAGGCCTCGTTCCCACCTATATACAAAAATTTAGTTTTAAGAAAGATATAGCAATGATGTTTTACAAAAAAAGTTTTTCAAACTCTGTGCTCAATAGAAATTGAGACCTTTTCATACTTCCATTTTATTATTAAATGTTCGGCTTGTTTGTTTTTATTTTTGAGATACGAGGCATCCTCGAGAAAATAATATCTGACGAAGGCCGAACTCCTCATGGGTATATATGATCATACCATCCAAGAAAATTCAGATAATCAGAATAATAATGTACAAGTCGCTTAATTTGAAAATGTCCATCACGGAGGCAGAATCTAGATTCGAGAGATGAATCTGTGATCACATGATTCCTAGGCTCACATGATACCGCAGTTTATATGAAAAACAGTAAGCAGTTATATATATAAAAGCTGTTGTGAGTAAGGAAATCGTACCTTACTAGGGTTAGGGTTTCGTGTTGACTGAGGAGGAGAGAAATCCACAAAGAGTACGGTCTTGATTGAGTGGTTGAAGAGGGGAGAAGAACAGGTAAGCAATTGCTCAAGTAATACGTGGCAGAACTCTTAGGATTCAAGAGCCTTCTTCAAAGTCTTCAGTTAAGAGTTGAAATGAAGGGGGTATTTATAGAGTTTCCTGGAAAATGGTCACGTGCTTGGCACATGTCTGGTCTTGTGTATGACATGTGATTTCAGCAGAAATTCCAGAAATACCCTTAGTTTTTTAAGTAATGCTAAATTATCCTGTCCTTCTAACCACCAATCTAATCCCTCAATTAATTCCCAAAATGAGTCGTCTCCACGAGCCTTCTGCCTCGGGACACGTGGAGACTTCTCCCGGTTCATTTAATTCTTTAGATTACACGCAAGCCCTAATTTTATATTTGGGCTCACAATTGCCCCCTGCACGTGAGTCACGCCTTCGGAGTGACGATCGTGCAAAAATATTTCAAGTCTTTGAATCTTGCTTCAATTTTTTTGAACAATCCGCAGAGCTCGATCTTGCAAACCTCGTAAAAAAAACAAAAATCTTATGAGAAAGAAACTTTAAGAGAACTCTCCCAAAATATCTTGAAAATCATTTATCAAATTTGTTTCCAAATCTTGCTCAATTAAATTAAATCTAAAAACTTGTCAATCAGAAGATTAGTTGCAATAATTAATTATATATATATATATATATTAATTACTCATAAATTTTAAAAAGTATGATAGTGATATATTAAGTATATATAGGCCAATTACAGAAAACCCTTTTTTCGTTTTGAGGCCTAAAGTTTGGTTCTTTGTTTATATAACCACAAGCCTAACTCCATTTGGAAACTATTGGTCTTCATTGCTGCAGACATAGGAATTTGTGGTTCGTACCATCTCGACAAAGTGTATACTTTTCTAGGCAACTCATTAGCAAAACAGTGCTTTAACACATTTTTTTTAATTATTATTTTTTTTAGCAATTTAAATCAGACGATAAAAAGTTTGGGAAAATAGGTTCAAACTTCTTGACCAATAATTAGAATTCTAAAACAAAACAATTTCGTAGAGATTGATTCTTATAGAATAACACTTTTAATAGGATACTTTGTGTTTTATCACTTTGTGTATATATAGGAAGGAAAGACTGAGTTTTTCTTTGTGATTGATGAAGTAATACAATATCAGTAATATTGTATTGGAGAGAAGATTGAAGAAACTAAAAAAATTGTGCAATCAAAGATATTCGTTTTCAAGTTCAGGTAATAGGGACTTGAATTTCTCGGTTCTCGTTATGCGAATCGTTTGCAAAAAAGTCTTAATAACAATGAAGCTGATCGAAAGCTTTATCTGTCTATCCATTTGATGCAACAATTCATTTTTAGGCCGCCTATTCTCTTAACTTGGCTAAGTGTATATATCATCATTAATTAGTACCGTACAACTCAATATTATTTTATATCACACTGCCATATGTGCAGATCCATCCAGCACTTTCTTTTTTTTAATGCAGGCTCTATGCTATACTAACTTAATGATGATAATGCAGGTTCTATTATATTCTTATTAACCCAGAAAGCTTGTTAACTTATATATATTTTATTATTATTATTATTATTTTCACTGTGACGTTTTTTTTAATAATTAATATTATTATTAATAAAAAAAATCAGAAATTGACCTAGAAAGCCCCCTTTTTTTAATTTATTTATTAAAAGAAAGACTTACTTTTAAGGAACTTCAAGCGGTACTTCGTTCCGATCAATTAAACAACGAATCAAGAAAGGAAGCAAGGTACCGTAGTTGGAACACCCTGGACGGGCGAACCCTAGTAGGGACCGAATCCCAGGGTGGCTGAACCTTAGGAGGCCGAATCTCAATGTGGTCGAATCCTGAGGTGACCGAACCCTAGAGCGTTTTCCGTCGTTTGATAATTTTGTTCCTTCTTCTTTTCAAGTGTCCTTAATCTCTCTTTTTCGGGCTAAATCTTCTTATTCGAGTTCATACTTTTTCGCGCCGGACATTGTCAAAAGGAGATTGTTTTCAAGGCGACCTCGTTTGCTCGGTATTCATAATTTCTCTTTTATCATGAAAAATACTATATTTCGAATGCTTTCCACTTCGTTTTCTTGTTTCATAGAATTCTCATATTAAATTCTCCTCGTTGTAGGCTAATTCTGACGAACATTCTGCGGACCCGAAAACCACTAAGGAAATCCCCTTCATTAGCGAGTGGGGAAAAGCTCCCTTATTTGGGCCTTTTGACTTTTTCTCGGAACGAACGAAGAATTTTGATCATGCAACTTTTCATCCACCTTACAAAGGGGGTTTATTTCTATATGCTGCAGCTAGCGAAAGTGCGAATAGCTTTCCCTACTCTGCTCACATTCTCCGCATGTGCATCAAAAAATAGGAGTATCCTTTCAGTCCCGTTCGCTTCCTATCCGACTCATCTAGTCGCCTTCAGGGATGGCAACCTTGGACCAACGAGATCCTCGGGAATTCCGATTATGTGAAGTTGTTGGATAAAGTTGGGATTCTGCGTTGTGTTCAATTATGTAGGGATCTTCGTATCCAACAGGATTATGACACCCTTACTTTATTGATTTCACGTTGGTGCTCTTCTACATGTACATTTGTCACCGCTTGGGGGGAGTTCACCCCTACTCTAGAGGATGTCTATGCCATTTACCAGTAATTCTTTTTTCTGTTTTGTATATTCATCCTCATTTTTCTTGGGTTATGTATTTATTTTGAACTATATCTTGTAGCCTTCCTGCTGCTGCTTTAGCTTCTTGCGGTACATCTAGCATGTCCCCTAGGGATACCGAATGTGTCGCGTACTTGACAGAAGCTTTCAAGCGGGCTTCCAATTACACCACGAGGTTCCAAGGCAATATAATCCTTTCAGACTTTGAGACCCCCAACCATCCGGAGACTTCCTGGCTATCTTGGGTCCGTTATTTCTTTCGGGATTACAACCCTGGCCACTGGAATAGTTCTGTTTATAGAGAGTCCGTTCTTGCTTTTCATAAGGAACCTTATCCTTTTCCTTTAGCTGCTTATTTGGCTATATGGTTGTCTCACTTTATCTTCCCTGGGTTACCCATGGACGGTCCCTCGACCCGTATGTTTAACTTACCGGCTTTGTTGTCTCGGGGTTTGGAGGTTCCTCTTGCTACTCTCTTTTTGGGGACCTTGTATCGTCGCTTGGATGAAATTGTCCTCGCCATGAGATAATCTTTTGGAAGGTACCCCTTTTCAGTTTCACTCATTTATTATATATATGTGACACCCCCAAAACAGGTATACATCACCCATCTTGAGTCGCCAGATATACATGGTACATAAACTCAACTACAAACTTAATTATACAACTGTCGTGCAAAATACGACAAAACATAGCTGAGAGTTTAAACACGAATATTGCCTTCTAGACAATATCCACACTCAATGGAGTCCTCATTACAATTATTATCACACTATTTTATAAAAATAGTGAGGACTACTATAGCCACCATCTTGGACCATCACTCCATTTTCCGACTAGTCCCAGCTATATTCTCATTTCCTGAAGAGAACAGTGAAAGAAAAGAGTGAGCTCAACTAGCCCAGTAAAAAATATTATAACTAAGATAATGCAGAATAAATTATCCTTAGCCTTCAACAGTATAACAACTGATAGAATACAATAGACAACAAGTTTTAGATCAACAACTGCAGCGAAATAAACAATTCATTAGAAGAGTCAAGTAGAACATAATGTCTACTATCTCCTCTAGATTAAAAGTCCATCGTTAATATTTCATTCTTGTAATACTCATCAACAGTTCTTTGTTATACCCAAGACAAAAAGAAATATCATCACCTGAACCACCAAAGATTATAGTTAAATCCATAATTCATTTTTATAATAATGTGAATCAACAGTTCCTCCTTGCCACAAAGGCTTAATAGAACTTTACTCAATATCTTTACCCCAAAGGCTAAAGATATTCAAATGTAATAACAACGATCATACCAATTAGTTATCTACCTTTGCACTACGGGCCAAAGATATTCAACTATAAAACCAATGGTCATGATCATACCAATCAATTGTCTTTCAGTGCACTACGACCAAAGACATTCAACTATTAACTAATGGTCATGATCCTGCCAATCACATCATCGAATTATCCATGCACTACGGGCCAAGGATATTCGTTATTATTACCAGTGATTATGATCATGTTATACACCTGTCCATCTTTGCACGTAAGCCAAAGATATACAACTATAAAACCAATAATGAACAGTCCATCTTTGCACGTAAGCCAAAAATATATAACTGTAAAACCAATAATCAACAGCCCATCTATGCACGTAAGCCAACGATGACTTTCATCACAATATAAACATGATGATGATGACAATGATATAAGCATTAATCAAACGAAATCAAGGATAAATTTTAAAGACTTTAAATTTATCCAGAGTTTAAAAATATCCAAATTGTCAACATGATACTGCTTTATGGAGTCAAATTCAAGAATAATATTCATGTACCAAAAATAATTTGGACAGAAAAGAAATATATTTTCTGGGTAAATAGTACCCCGTGAATAGTACTTTGGGAATAGTACCTTATGAATAGTACCCCGACATGAAAAATACCCCAAATACCCGAGTGAATAATAATCGGGTGAATAGTAATTGGGTGAATAGTAACTCGTGAATAGTACTTCGGCATGAAAAGTGCCCCGAATACCCGAGTGAATAATATTTGAGTGAATAGTAACTGGGTGAATAGTAACCCGTAAATAGTAACTCATGAATAGTATTTCGTCATGAAAATATTAATAATTATCAAGAAAGCTCAGAATAATATTTCCATGAAAAGATACTGGACGAAGCACAAATATCAAGGATATTATACTAATTTCATGGAGTATAGAAGCCAAAACTTCAATAAAATGAGTACAAAATTCAAAATCTGAAATGAAATAATATTACTTACATACTACAGAGTATGGAAGAAAATATTATTTCAAGCGAATATTGAACAAAAATAACATCCCTTGAACGAAAATAATATTCCAACGAATATTTAACAAAGATAATATTCCTACGAATATTGAACAAAAATAATATTCATACGAATACGAAAAATAATATCTCTTCAGAATATGAAATAAATAATACCCCTTACGTCTGTTGAACGAAAATAATATTTCTACGAATATTGAACGAAGATGATATTCCTTACGAATATTGAACGAAAATAATATTCATACGAATATGAAAAATGATATCTCTTCAGAATATGAAATAAATAATACCCCTTAACTCAGAAGAAGACTGGATATTGGAGTAGTGAAGTAGTAGACTACTCTTCTTCTATCTCTCTATAGCTTCTCTCTATATAGCTTCTCTCTCTATAATTGCTCTTGTGAGTCTTAGTGAATTGGTAAGAATGAAGGAAGAATGAGCTTTTATTTATAGGAAAATATAGTTTCAATAATTGCACGTTTTGGGGCTTGAAATATTACAGTATAATACCTTCATCTTTTCCTTCATTTTTAATTTAGTCCTGCAAGTATTATCAAACTTGCACCACCTCCCCTAATAATACATCATGTGAATTAATAGTTCAATCATGTGAATTAATAGTTCTATACATGTCAAAATACGAATTACAATATAGTACCTCCATCAATACCTCCATTTTTAACTTAGTCATGTAAGTATTATCAATCTTGAACCACCTCCCCTAATAGTACATGAATGTGAATCAATAGTACACACATGTGAACAAATAGTTATAAACATGTGAATTAATAGCAATTAATTGCTCATTTATCCGATTAATTACCCGATTGGTTAGTATAACTTTCAGACATCAATTATTATCGAAATAAATGTCGATTTCCACTAAAACTAATAATCCCAAAACAATGGAACTATTAATTTTATCTTTAATCAACATGAACTTATTCATCATTAATATTATAACTCACAATATTTAACAACCAGATCATTCCTAGGAAAGAGGGGGCTTTCCGATAAGGATTTCTCCTTATTGGCGCGCAATTAGGTGACCAAACCTCTCCTTGACAGAACTTCTAGACATTGTCAATATTGCAAATAATAATATGAATAACTTTGTCGTCTCAATTATTGATTTAATAATATATAAAATATTATGCAGATGATACTGTGACAATAATTGAATCAATAATATGAGAGATATGATGCAGCAATTACTGTAGCAATAATTGAGTATAACTGAGTGACTTTTCACGTAATCATCAATAATCAATATCGCGCGCGACTATGCAACCACGCGTATTAATGTACTTTTACTACTAAGGGTAGTTCAACGGTTTAACAGTAAAACTTTCGTAATTATTTTTATAAAAGATAATTACATAGCTTTTTAACTATGATAATAATTCTGTTGTGGGGTCCACCAATGATTATGCCGTCGTACGAATATTCCCTGTTAAAATGAATATTCCCCGACACAACGAATATTTTATAACAACTTCCTTACTTTGCAAAATTTTCAAATATCACCTTAACTTTAAACTTTTATCAATTTAACTATTTACCAAAATAGAAAAATTGAATACTTTTATTTCATAAAATTCGGGATCTCACAATCTCCCCTCCTTATGAAATTTCGCCCTCGAAATTTACGTACCTGGTAGTTCTAAGAGATGAGAATACCTTGCTTTCTTTTTGGATTGTACCTTCCCGGTTATTTCCTCTCTATCATTATTTTCCCATTTCTCATCTCCTGTATTTCACATATCATTCTAGAATATAGTTTCAAAATAAGGGTTAATTGACATGCCACATATTATTCCTATATTCTGATCGACCAATTAAATAACAAATAAACTTAGGTAGGTCATACTAGCGAAGGAATTACCCGTCTCTCCCCTCCTAGTTCTTGTCTCACATCTCAGCCAGGGATCATTTCCCTAAGCTTTGATACCAACTATGACGCCCCCAAAACAGGTATACATCACCCATCCTGAGTCGCCAGATATACATGGTACATAAACTCAACTACAAACTTAATTATACAACTGTCGTGCAAAATACGACAAAACATAGCTGAGAGTTTAAACACGAATATTGCCTCCTAGACAAGATCCACACTCAATGGAGTCCTCATTACAATTATTATCACACTATTTTATAAAAATAGTGAGGACTACTATAGCCACAATCTTGGACCATCACTCCATTCCCCGACTAGTCCCAGCTATATTCTCATTTCCTGAAGAGAACAGTGAAAGAAAAGGGTGAGCTCAACTAGCCCAGTAAGAAATATTATGACTAAGATAATGCAGAATAAATTATCCTTAGCCTTCAACAGTATAACAACTGATAGAATACAATAGACAACAAGTTTTAGATCAACAACTGTAGCGGAATAAGCAATTCATTAGAAGAGTCAAGTAGAACATAATGTCTACTATCTCCTCTAGATTAAAATTTCATCGTTAATATTTCATTCTTGTAATACTCCTCAACAGTTCTTTGTTATACCCAAGACAAAAAGAACTATCATCATCTGAACCACCAAAGATTATAGTTAAATCCATAATTCATTTTTATAATAATGTGAATCAACAGTTCCTCCTTGCCACAAAGGCTTAATAGAACTTTACTCAATATCTTTACCCCAAAGGCTAAAGATATTCAAATGTAATAACAACGATCATACCAATTAGTTATCTACCTTTGCACTACGGGCCAAAGATATTCAACTGTAAAACAAATGGTCATGATCATACCAATCAATTGTCTGTCAGTGCACTACGGCCAAAGACATTCAACTGTTAACTAATGGTCATGATCCTGCCAATCACATCATCGAATTATCCATGCACTACGGGCCAAGGATATTCGTTATTATCACTAGTGGTTATGATCATGTCATACACCTGTCCATCTTTGCAGGTAAGCCAAAGATATACATCTATAAAACAAATAATCAACAGTCCATCTTTGCACGTAAGCCAAAAATATACAACTGTAAAATCAATAATCAACAGTCCATCTATGCACGTAAGCCAAAGATGACTTTCATCACAATATAAGCATGATGATGATGACAATGATATAAGCATTAATCAAACGAAATCAAGGATAAATATTAAAGACTTTAAATTTATCCAGAGTTTAAAAATATCCAAATTGTCAACATAATACTGTTTTGTGGAGTCAAATTCAAGAATAATATTCATGTACCAAAAATAATTTGGACAAAAAAGAAATATATTTTCTGGGTAAATAGTACCTCGTGAATAGTACCCTGTGAATATTACTTCGAGAATAGTACCTCGTGAATAGTACCCCAACATGAAAAGTACCTCAAATACCCGAGTGAATAATATTCGGGTGAATAGTAATTGGGTGAATAGTAACTCGTGAATAGTGCTCTGGCATGAAAAGTGCCCCGAATACCCGAGTGAATAATATCTGAGTGAATAGTAATCGGGTGAATAGTAACCTATAAATAGTAACTCATGAATAGTATTCCGTCATAAAAAGATCAATAATTATCAAGAAAGCTCAGAATAATATTTTCATGAAAAGATACTGGACGAAGCACAAATATCAAGGATATTATACTAATTTCATGGAGTATAGAAGCCAAAACTTCAACAAAATGAGTATAGAATTCAAAATCTGAAATGAAATAATATTACTTACATATTACAGAGTATGGAAGAAAATATTATTTCAAGCGAATATTGAACAAAAATAACATCCCTTGAACGGAAATAATATTCCAACGAATATTTAACGAAGATAATATTCCTACGAATATTGAACGAAAATAATATTCATACAAATACGAAAAATAATATCTCTTCAGAATATGAAATAAATAATAACCCTTACGACTGTTGAACGAAAATAATATTCCTACGAATATTGAACGAGGATGATATTCCTTACGAATATTGAACGAAAATAATATTCATACGAATAAGAAAAATAATATCTCTTCAGAATATGAAATAAATAATACCCCTTACCTCAGAAGAAGACTGGATACTGGAGTAGTGAAGTAGTAGACTACTCTTCTTCTATCTCTCTATATAGCTTATCTCTATAATTGCTCTTGTGAGTCTTAGTGAATTGGTAAGAATGAGCTTCTATTTATAGGAAAACATAGTTTCGATAATTGCACATTTTGGGCTCAAAATATTACAGTATAATACCTTCATCTTTTTCTTCATTTTTAATTTTGTCCTGCAAGTATTATCAAACTTGCACCACCTCCCATAATAATACATCATGTGAATTAATAGTTCAATCATGTGAATCAATAGTTCTATACATGTCAAAATACGAATTACAGTATAGTACCTCCATCTATACCTCCATTTTTAACTTAGTCATGCAAGTATTATCAATCTTGCACCACCTCCCCTAATAGTACATGAATGTTAATCAATAGTACACACATGTGAACAAATAGTTATAAGCATGTGAATTAATAGCAATTAATTGCTCATTTATCCGATTAATTACCCGATTGGTCAGTATAACTTCCAGACATCGATTATTATCGAAATAAATGTCGATTTCCACTTACACTAATAATCCCAACACAATGGAACTATCAATTTCATCTTTAATCAACACGAACTTATTCATCATTAATATTATAACTCATAATATTTAACAACCATATCATTCCCAGGAAAGAGGGGGCTTTCCGATAAGGATTTCTCCTTATTGGCGCGCAATTAGGTGACCAAACCTCTACTTGACAAAACTTCTAGACATTGTCAATATTGCAAATAATAATATGAATAACTTTGTCGTCTCAATTATTGATTTAATAATATATAAAATATTATGCAGATGATTCTGTGATAATAATTGAATCAATAATATGAGAGATATGATACAACAATTACTGTAGCAATAATTGAGTATAACTGAGTGACTTCTCACGTAATCATCAATAATCAATATCGCGCGCGACTATGCAACCACGCGTATTAATGTACTTTTACTACCGGGTAGTTCAACAGTTTAACGGTAAAACTTTCGCCGTTATTTTTATAAAAAGATAATTATGTCATTTTCTAACTATGACAATAATTCCGTTGTGGGGTCCACCAGTGATTGTGCTGTCGTACGAATATTTCCTGTTAAAACGAATATTCCCCGACACAACGAATATTTTATAACAACTTCCTTACTTTGCAAAATTTTCAAATATCACCCTTAACTTTAAACTTTTATTAATTTAACTATTTACCAAAATAGAAAAATTGAATACTTTTATTTCATAAAATTCGGGATCTCACACACACACACACATATATATATATATATATATTGCTTATCAATATTTCTTTCATTTATTCAGGTATGACGTGAATTGCTTCATTCCATGTTCCTTTCTTCAGATCTTCCTCTTCGAGCACTTTTGGGGCCATTCTACATCTGTGCACTTGTCCCAAAAATGAAGGAAATATCCATCCGCTTTTTAATCGCCCAATATTGTTCCCCGCAACGCTCGCTGGATTGATCATAGGATTACTTCAGATTTGCGGCTTTATATTGATAACTTTTTCTATTTCACTACCCGTCCGTACACCATTATTCTAGAGGGAGGTTCTATGCCTCGCTTATATAAGAGGGACTTCCGTTATTTTTCAAATGTCAAGGAATTGACTGGTTCTTCACTTTCTTGTTGAGGACGATGGTTTTGGCACCGTACTTTATTCTCCTCATAGAGTCATGAGGAAGTTTGGATTTGACCAGAATTGACCTTTCGTCCGCTCTTGCCAGAGGGATTACGAGAGTGCTCTCCTCAATTTTGTCCCCACATCATCCTCATTTGCATGGGAATTTCCAAAACCATCTACTGCTCCTTATGACCCTCTTCATTTCGTTATACTAGATGATTCTTGGCAAGGGTGCTATACTACTTTTGAACGCAGCTACTGGCCCATCAACCTTAAAAAATGGAAGGATGATACCATGATTTGTTTGCCGCCAATTTCTCCTCCCGAACGTCTTCAATGGGCTAGAATGTTATGTTCTCCTAGAACTAATACTCGTTCAGAGCGTTGGCCAACTAGTAGTCGGCTTCTTGAGCATAAGGCTTTAATGTATGAGTCTCTTTCTCCTCAGTTAATAGACCCAGATGTTCTTCCCGCACAGGTTCCTACTACTTCCTCGAATCTTCCATCACAGGTTTCATCTCGGATACTTCCTCCAGTTCCTCCCTAGGGATCCTTTGCTGCCGAGGAAATCAAAGTTACTTCTTCTAAAATGAGAGCATCTGCTATTACTAACTCAGAGGTGATGCCCCCTACAGATTCTACCGTGGTTCTTGCTAGTCGTTCTGTCATTAGACGAATGCCAAATGGGCAAACACTTATCTTAAAGCCTTTTGCAAAACGCCCCCTTGATAACGCTAGCTCTAGTATGTCGGCAGCTGAGGATCCGGTCAAGAAACAACAAATTTTTTTTGTAAAATTTGTAGCATTTTCATTTGTCTTTCAACCATTCATATAGTTATTTTCGTGTTTCCCTATGTCATTATTTCCTTATTTTTCAGATTGCCGATGCTGATGAAGAAGATGATGATGTTCCTATTGGGTTTCCTATGGGTGCTGTAAGTGAGACGGTCACGACTTCCACTACTTGTGAGCCTCCTCAGCCTATCATTGTTGCCATCGAATCTTCTTCACCGCATGATGATTGTGTTAGTCTTGATGCTGAGGATTCTTTATCTGATGTGAGTTCGGGTCATGTTGTGGGTTGTATAACTCTCTCTTCACGTCCTCTTATAGCACCTCCTCATGAGAGTCTAGAAGGTACTCGTGATGCTCCTATTTTCTCAAGGAGGAATCCGTCTGAGCTTATTGCTAATATTCCGCTTTCAGTGGCATCTCACGACTCTTTATCCATCAGTGTGAGTATTTTCTTTAGTTGACATATACATATTTTCTTCTTTTTTTATAATATATCATGTTTTATCATTTTTCTTCTTCTCTTTTTTTATAGTGAGAAGAAAGATTTGCCCTTATCGGTCGAGTCGCTTTCTTTATTTGATGCTCTCAATCCGGGTGTCGCCACCTTGCCGTCTAATGATGACCTTGGTTATCCTCCTACTGACCAAGGCTTGTAGGATTTATCAGCAACACAACAGCTGCCTATTTCTTCATCCTTTGTTAAGGAGTCATCAGCAGCACATAAGCCACCTATTTCCTCATCCTTTGTTAAGGAGTCATCAACAGCACATCATCCACCTGTTTCCTCATCCTTTGTCCCGAGTGGTTTTATGGTGGCTTCTAAAATGGCTCCTACTAGAGCTTCATTCAATCCAAGTGGATATCTTATTTCTTGGAGGGGTTTTCAGATATCTTCTTCCAGCTAGGAAATTCTCGATCGTCTCTTAACTTGGTTTCCGCAAACACTTGGCCGTCTGAATATCTGCATGGCCCCCGTCCAGACTTTATTTTTAGATCGTCTTGCTAGCCTTATTCTTGAGTTGCACAGTCTTTCTTTCTATTTTTTGAGAGCTGAAGACTTAGATAGATTTAACAGTGAGCTTAATGACTTCTCAATTGTTGGCTTTGATATGTCTCCTTTTCGTGCTCGGCTGGATCTTCTTCGTTCCACTTTTCAGATTGTTGCACTACGGTCGGAGGTTACTATGTATCAATGTGAGAATAACTCATTTTCAGAACAACTTTCGGATCTTGAGAAAACCACAAACGAACTGAAGACCCAACTTCAGGGTTTGAAGTCAAATATTCAAACTTTTCAGTAGTTGAAAGCTGCCAATGTGAAGGGTCGCGATGCTGCCATTGCTAAATTGGAAGCCCTAACTTTGCCCCCGCTTCAATTTGATATGTCATGGCCCTTAGATCATGACTTTTTGTAGTTTTTTTTTCTATTCCTGTATGAAAAAACTCATTTACGTATATTCCTTTTATTGGAATAGAGTTTCTTTAGCCTTATTAATTGTCTTTAATTTGAATTTCTTTTTTAAGACTCAATGCTTAACATTGAATCTCAAGTTATTCAAATTAATATTCTAACACAACAATTAGAATAATAAAAAGGCAAACATAAATGTGAATAAAACACGTTTTTTTTTTCCGCAAACCAACACTTGAATCCATACTTTTAAAATCTAAAAAATATTCAAGTATAAGTAAAAGTTTGACATTTTATTGATAATCATGTTGCTTTTAACGAAAAGCATAACATTTCAGATTGTCATAATAATAAATCTTGCTTTTATCGGTGAAAGCATAACGTTCGCCACTTTTAGAGATAAAGTGTAACTTTCTTGGATTTAAGGACTTAAACTCAGGTGCCTTAATTACTTTTAAAGTTGAAAGTATAACTTTTTTGTGATAACTATCTCATGTATAAGATCCATTCCCCATGTATGAAAGGGCCATGGTGTTGCTAAAGTCCGCAAATCCACAGCGGGAGCATGAATCAAGTATCCATGAATTTGGCAAACGTGACACTTCTTGGCAAACTCTAAGCAATCCCCTTCCATTCTAGGCCAGTAGTAACCATGATCAATCAACTGTTTATACAACTTGGCTCCTCCTTGGTGTTCATCTTTACACATTTGGTATACCAAATCCTTGGCATCTCCTAATTCCAAACACCATAAGGGCTTGCTATTAAACCCTCTTCTAAACAACTCTCGGTTTTGTAAGAAAAATCATTGTACTTTCTTCTTTATCATGACTGCATCCTTCTTTTCGACAAGAAGACTACCACTTTGTAAAAACTCCATATATGGGCTTCGCCAGTCTGCTATGTCATCGATGAAGGCACATTCCTCCTCCATAGGGTATTCTTGGCATGGAAGACATTGTCGTTGAAGTGCATCTGCTTTTTTCTTCATTTCGGGCCAATAATACCCTTGGCGTTGCAACCTTCGATACAATCCAATATCTGCCAATCCGCAGTTTTTTTCATGTTCCTGATATAAAATCCTATTTGCTTCATCCCTCCCCAAGCATCTTGTCAAAACACCATCTGCTTCTTTATGGTACAATACTCCTTTAATGATGTAGTATTTCTGAAGCTCCGCCGGTGATATGTTCCCTTCCTTTGTTTGTAATTAATGAGAGATGGCATGTCTCCAATCTTCTGTCAAATCTTTGGGGAATAATTCCAGTACCGTGGTTGGGAGGATCCTTTTGATTATCTTCACATCCAAGTCTTCTCCTTTGACATATACTCTAGATGCTACTGTGGCTAATGCACCAGGTTGTCTATTTTATACTCTCGGCACGTACTCAATCACTACCTTCTTAAAGGCTTCCATCACTTTTTGTGCTACAGTTCGGTATGGTGCCAAGATAGGTTCTTTTACTGTGAATTGACCTCTTATTTGTTGAACTATCAGATTTGAATCTCCCTTTACTTTGAGGCACTTGTCTCCCAATTCTCTAGCCGCTAATAATCCCAATATGAATGCCTCATATTCTGCTTCATTATTCGTGCAAGGGAAATCCAGTTTGTATGATAGGGCCACTTCCTTTCCTTCCTTGGTAGTTAATACCACACCTGCTCCTCCTTTTCATTCTACGGATAACCCGTCAAAGGCCAAGTTCCACCACTCCGAATCTTCATCCACCATGTCAATTTTTTCTACTTCTCCTCCTGGAAGATCCTCTGAGGGAGGTACATATTCTCTATGCGAAAACTGAGCAAGCAAGTCTGCTAATGCCTGACATCTGATTGGCTTTGGTGTTACACACTTGATGTCATATTCTGAAAGGATCATCATCCATCTTGCAGGTCTTCCTACCAACGCTGGCCTAGTTAGCAAGTATCTGATCGGGTCAGTTCTCGTTGCAAGTTTCACTTCGTGTGCTAAAAAATAATGACGCATTTTCTGTGCGACAAACACCAGTGCCAGACAATGTCTCTCCAACTGTGAGTACCTGGTCTCTGGTCCTCTGATTATTCGGCTGATGTAGTACACATGCTTTTCTTCTCCATCTACCTCTTGTGTGATCAATCCTCCTATAGACTTTGTGGTAGATGTGATATACAACTGCAATGGTATTCCTCTCGGTGGTACTACTATCGTTTTCGCCAAGGCCAAAATTTCTTTTACTTTCACAAAGGTTTGTTGCTGGTCCTGCCCCCAGTCCCATTCTGTCTTTCCCTTTAACAACTTTTCGAAAGGTTCCGTGACTTCTGCTAATGCTGGCATGAATCTCCTCATGTTGGAAATTTTCCCTAGAAAGCTCTTCAATTATTTCTGCGTTTTTGGTGGGGGCATATCTGTAATAGCCTTTGCCTTGTATGGGTCTACCTCCAAACCTTTGTTGTGCACCAAGAAGCCCAAAAATTTTCCAGCTGTCATCCTAAAGGCGCACTTTTTCGGGTTCATCTATAACTTATACCTACGACAACGTTCAAACACCTTTCTTAAATCCTCTATGTGGGTTGTCTCCTTTTTAGATTTCACCACTATATCATCCACGTATGTGACGCCCCCAAAATAGGTATACATCACCCATTCTGAGTCGCCAAATACATGGTACAGAACTTAAATACAAACTTAAATATATAACATGAGCTGTGAGTTTTAATACAAATATTGTCTTCTAGACAGTATTCAAACTCAAAATAAGTCCACATTACAATTATTATCAAACTATTTCACAGAATAGTGAGGACTACTAATGCAACCATCTGGACCGTCAATCCATTCCCCGACTAGTCCCAGCTATATTTTCATTTCTTGAAGAGAACAGTGAAAGAAAGGGTGAGCTCAACTAGCCCAGTAAGAAATATTATGACTAAGATAATACATAATAAATTATCCTTTGCCTTCAATAGTATAACAACTGATAGAATATAATAGACAACAAGTTTTAGATCAACAACTGTAGCGGAATAAGCAATCCATTAGAAGAGTCAAGTAGAGCATAAAATCTACTATCTTTTATGATTTAAAATGTTTATCATCAATTTTATCGCTGAGACTCAGCTTAATAAATAATCCACATCATCAAATCATCCCTGCACTACGGGCCAAGGATGTTCTTTAGTATCACGACCACAAATTATCCATGCACTACGGGCCAAAGATAATCGTGTTTTCATCAACTATCATGATCATGCCATAAAATAATTCATCTTTGCACCCTTGGCCGAAGAGAATCCATGGCCATAATCATACCAAAAACTGTCCATCAATGCACTACGGGCCAATGAGGACTTTTACCACATCATTTGTAATATTACGATCATGATTATACCGAATAATCCCTGGTCATAAACATACCAAGTCCATCTATGCACTACGGGCCAAAGATGACTTTTATAACAATATAAGCATGAGGATGATGACAATGACATAATAATTCAATAAAACAAGTTCAAGGATAAATTTTTAAAGATTTATAATTTAATTTATTCAGAAATCAATAACGTCCAAATTATCAACATGATACTGCTTTGTGGAGTAAAATTCAAGAATAATATTGTACCAAAAATAATTTGGACCGAAAACGAATCAATTTTTATCATGAATAGTACCCCGGGTGAATAGTACTTGAGTGAATAGTACCCCATGAATAGTACCCCATGAATAGTACTTCATGAATAGTAACTCGTGAATAGTACTCTAGCATGAAAAAATTAAAACTTATCAATAATGCTCAGAATAATATTTCCATAAAAAGATACGGGATGAAGCACAAATAACAAAGATATTTTACTAATTTCATGGAGTATAGAAGCCAAAACTTTAACAAAATGAGTATAAAATTGAAATCAAAGCGAAATAATATTACTCACATACTATATAAGTATGGAAGAAAATATTATTTCAAGCTTAATATGAACAAAAAATAACATCCCTTACTTAATATTAAGCGAAAATAATATTCATTACGAATATTAAATGAAAATAATATTCATTACGAATATTAAACAAAAATAATATTCATTAGGAATATTAAACGAAAATGATATTTCTTACGAATATTGAACGAAATAAAATTTCTTATGAATATTGAACAGAAATAATATTCATACGAATACGAAAAATAATATATCTTCAGAATGTGAAATAAATAATACCCCTTACCTTGAAAAGAAGAGTATTCCAACTGGTATAGCGGGGATATTCTTGAAGAAAACTTTCACTATTTTCTACACTCAAAGCTTTCTAAACTCGAAAGTAATACGCTCAATATTATAGAAGAAGAATTCTCTGATTCTGGTGTGATTTTCAATTCTAACTAAGCATCCTATTTATAGGAGAATGGAAAGGATACTATTTAGAATTCTCATGAATTTGCCGGAGATTTAATTTATCCTGATATGGAGAAAAATTTTCTTAAGCGTCCGTTTTAAAAAATTTTTAGAATATAATATTCATGTAAAACAAATAAATTTATATATAATATAATATATTCTACTTTTTTTCATAAAAAATAAAACTTATAATATATAAATATATATATAACCATTACCTTCCTTATACGGCAGGTTTATAACATATATATATATATATATATATATATATATAAAGCATAATCATCTTATATATACATTATATATGCCATCTCATTTTTTTTTCTTCTAGTGGGCCCCATATGTGGCCCCACCTTTATTATATTAAATATTTTTCTATCGATTATTTTGAAAAATGGGTAAATGGGGGTCCAACAAATACTTCATAAAAATCCTCTCAATATTTTTAACAACATTTATCATCATTATTATAATTCGCAATATTTAACAACCAGGTCGTTCCCAGGAAAGGTGGGGCTTTCCAATAAGAATTTCTCCCTATTGGCGCACAATTAGGTGACCAAACCTCTCCTCGACAGAACTTCTAGACATTGTCAATATTATAAATAATAATATAAATAGCTTTGTCGTCTCAATTATTGATTTAATAATATATAAAATATTGACAATAATTGAATCAAATAACGTGAGATACTATACAACAATTACTGTAGCAATAATTAAACAAAAACTAAGTGACTTCTCACGTAAACATTAATAATTAATACCGTGTGCTACTATGCAACCACGCGTATTACTATACTTTTACTACCGAGTAGTTCAACAGCTTTAACGATAAAACTTCCGCCGTTATTTTCATAAAAATATATTTCGTCGTTTTCTCATTTCGACAGTAATTCCGTTGTGGGGTCCACCAATGATTGCGCCGTTGTACGAATATTTCTTGATAAAACGAATATTCCCCGACCAATCGAATATTTTATAACAACTTGCTTACTTTGCAAAATTTATAAATATTACCCACAACTGTAACATTATCTCAAATCCACGCCATAATATTAAAAAAAATAATTCGAGAAAATTAAATCTTTATTCATAAAATTTGGGGTCTTACAATCTCCCTTCCTTATGAAATTTTGCCCTCGAAGTTTACGTACATACCTGGTATGCCGAACAGGTGAGGATACCTCGTCAGATTCTAACTCTTGAGGTATAAACTTTGAGCGTAGAATATATTCCTTCTTATCCAAGATTTTAACAGGTATCTATTCATACGTTAAATCTTTCGCTATCTCATCTGGTTCTAATTCAATAATGTGGTTTGGGTCATTCACATATTTACGTAACATTGATACGTGAAAAACGTTATGAACATGCGACATACTTGGCGGTAAGGCAAGTCTATAGGCCATAGTTCCTACTCGATCGAGGATTTCAAATGGGCCAATTAAATCGAGGGTTGAGATTTCCTCTCTTCATCGACTTTTGCTTCTAGAATAACGCCTTCTTGAACCTTCTTCTTCGTATTCATCAGCTCCGGGTCTGTAGCTTGAGCGGCTTTAACATTATCGATTTAAAGTCGGTTCTAATCATATATTCGCTATCTTCACGTAGGTTCGTATATTCGCACTCGTAAACGCATACGATCCTCTACTCAATGCGTCAGCTACCACGTTCGCTTTTCTAGGATGGTATTGAATGGTATGGTCGTAATCTTCAACATCTCGAGCCAACGTCTTCAGCGTATAATACGATCATTTTGGGTGAAGAAATACTTGAGGGTTTTAGAAATGGGGTTTTGTACTGGGGTCAATACAAAATTCAATTTCACGCTCTGTGGTAGGCTAAGAAGTCTTCAGGGAATACGTCAGGAAATTTATTAACGATAAAAATATCATTTAAAACTGTGACTCTCATCCATGACTTGCATAGCACGTCACATTGATACCTATCAACTTGCCATCGTTATTCACAACGTCCCCTACGGAAACTTTGGCTTCGGTGCATTCCAAGACTTGGAAGTCACTAGCAAAAGGCTCGGAGCTCTTTACTTATGACTTGATATGACAGTGATTGACTTTAGTGGTTTGGTTACTTGAATTCGCATAATAAGTTATTTAGGAATATGAAAGCTAACAACCTTACGAAAATAATCAATTTTAGCATGATGAGTAGTTAACCAGTCGATTCCTAAAATCACATCAAAGACATATATTTTCAAAGAGATAAGGTCGACAGATAACGTGAGGGTGCCGATTTGAATCGAACAAAATTTATAACCAGTGGATGTAACGAAGGTTTCTCCTAATTGAGTTTCAACCGATAAGTCAAAGTCTAATTTCTCCGGAGTCAAATTTAAATGTTTAGTGCAAGTAGGAGAAATAAAAGAATAGGTAGAACCGGTATCTAACAAGGTATAGACTTCACAAGAGTTTATGATTAACTTACCCGTGATAACTTCATTCGGATTCCTCGACAAATGCTCTCACTTAAACTATCGGCTTTGACTTGTCTGGGACATCCTTTGGCTTCACTATCCCAGCTGGACTTGACTTCATTACATGAAAAAATCGAGCTAAATGACCTTCTCTTCCGAAATTAAAACATGCTTTAGGTTGCTGCGTACAGTTTGGACGGATGTGTCCTTCCTGTCCGCATTTGAAATATACGACTGGTGGTCGTTCTTCTTCCTTCGAAACGAGTGCTGGTGCTGCTGTCTTTCCATCATTATTGAACATCCTCTTCTTGAAATTTCCACTTCTATTATCTTGGCCATGATTACCACCAAAGTGGTTACCATTCTTGGCATGATAATTTCCTCCACAATGGTTATCATTGTTCCGATGGCCGTTGCCACCGGTATGATTATTATCGTGTTGTTGGTCGTTACCTTTTGGTTGAGTTGACTCATTATCGCGCTCCACTAACTGAGCCCTATTCACAACATCTGAATATAAACAAAGTTTGTGAGAAATGAGGTATTGACATATTTCGGGTTTCAAACCTCTTAGAAACATTCGCGTCATTCGTTCCTCATTATCGACCACATGGGATGCAAACCGGGATAACTCGGCAAACTTAGCCTCGTATTGCAACACGGTCATATTGTTTTGCTCCAGCTTGATGAATTCCACCTCCATCATGTGACGAATACTTTCGGGAAAGTACTTGTCATTGAACAATTCTTGGAACTTCTCCCAAGACATCTTGAGTGCGTCAGGCTGTGTACGTTTTACAGATTCCCACTAATGATCTGCTTCTTCACGCAACATAAAGGTGGCAAAGGGAACCTTTTGCTCCTCTGAGCATTCCAAGACATCAAATATCTTAGTGATCTGCTTTATCCACGTCTCTACCTTAAGTGGTTCTGGCTTTCCCAAAAACTCCGGTGGTCCAACTCCTTGAACTGCTTAGCGGTGACTAGCCGAGAGTTGCCAGTGTTTCCACCTGCATTATTAACAAGAGTCTCTCTCGTTTGCATGAATTCTAAAAAACTCCTAAACGAACCATCGTTCATCATTTGATCAGTGTTGTTGTTTACAGGAGGATTATCGCCATCCTGATGCACATTATCCTGGTTGATGATCAGCGGTGACTCAATGGTCTCATGTGCTCCATTGCTTACCTCAACATCTTCAGATGCCATTTTACTGTCAGAAAACAAGGGTTAATTGACATGCAACATATTATCCCTATATTCTGACCGACCAATTAAATAACAAGTAAACTTAGGTATGTCATACTAGTGAAGGAATTCCCTGTCTCTCCCCTCCTAGTTCTTGTCTCACATCTCAGCCAGGGATCATATCCCTAAGCTTTGATACCAACTGTGACGCCCCCATAAGGTATACATCACCCATTCTGAGTCGCCAAATACATGGTACAGAACTTAAACACAAACTTAAATATACAACATGAGATGTGAGTTTTAATACAAATATTATCTTCTAGACAGTATTCAAACTTAAAATAAGTCTTCAATACAATTATTATCACACTATTTCACAGAATAGTGAGGACTACTAATGCAACCATCTGGACCTTCAATTCATTCCCCGACTAGTCCCAGCTATATTCTCATTTCCTGAAGAGAACAGTGAAAGAAAGGGTGAGCTCAACTAGCCTAGTAAGATATATTATGACTAAGATAATACATAATAAATTATCCTTAGCCTTCAATAGTATAACAACTGATAGAATATAATAGACAACAAGTTTTAGATCAACAACTGCAGCGGAATAAGCAATCCATTAGAAGAGTCAAGTAGAGCATAAAATCTACTATCTTCTATGATTTAAAAAGTTTATCATCAATTTTATCGCTGAGACTCAACTTAATAAATAATCCACATCATCAAATCATCCCTGCACTACGGGCCAAGGATGTTCTTTAGTATCATGACCACGAATTATCCATACACTACGGGCCAAAGATAATCGTGTTTTCATCAACGGTCAGGATCATGCCGTAAAACAATTCATCTTTACACCCTTGGCCGAAGAGAATCCATGGCCATAATCATTCCAAAAACTGTCCATCAATGCACTACGGGCCAATGAGGACTTTTACCACATCATTTATAACATTACGATCATGATTATATCGAATACTCCCTGGTCATAATCATACCAAGTCCATCTATGCACTACGGGTCAAAGATGACTTTCATAACAATATAAGCATGAGGATGATGACAATGACATAATAATTCAATAAAACAAGTTCAAGGATAAATTTTTAAAGAGTTATAATTTAATTTATCCAGAAATTAATAACGTCCAAATTGTCAACATGATACTTCTTTGTGGAGTAAAATTTAAGAATAATATTGTACCAAAAATAATTTGTACCAAAAATAATTTGGATAAAAAACGAATCAATTTTAATCATGAATAGTACCCCGGATGAATAGTACTTGAGTTAATAGTACCCCGTGAATAGTACTTCGTGAATAGTAACTCATGAATAGTACTCCGGCATGAAAAAGTTAAAACTTATCTAGAATGCTCAGAATAATATTTTCATGAAAAGATACGGGATGAAACGCAAATATCAAGGATATTCTACTAGTTTCATGGAGTATAGAAGCCAAAACTTTAACAAAATGAGTATAAAATTCGAAATCTAAAACGATATAATATTACTTACATACTACAGAGTATGGAAGAAAATATTATTTGAAACGAATATTGAACAAAAATAACATCCCTTACAAATATTAAACGAAAATAATATTCATTACGAATATTAAATAAAAATAATATTCAGTACGAATATTAAACGAAAATGATATTTCTTACGAATATTGAATGAAATAAAATTTCTTATGAATATTGAACAGAAATAATATTCATACAATTACGAAAAATAATATCTCTTCAGAATGTGAAATAAATAATACCCCTTACCTTGAAAAGAAGAGTATTCCAACTGGTATAGCGGGGATATTCTCGAATAAAACTTTCACTATTTTCTACACTCAAAGCTTTCTAAACTCGAAAGAAATACCCTCAATATTATAGAAGAAGAATTCTCCGATTCTGGTGTGATTTTCAATTCTAACTAAGCATCCTATTTATAGGAGAATGGAAAGGATACTATTTAGAATTCTCACGGACTGCACAGGACGAATGCATCATGGGCAGAGAAAAATTTTCTTAAGCGTCCGTTTTTAAAAAATTTTAGAATATAATATTCATGTAAAAAAAATAACTTTATATATAATATAATATATTCGATTTTTTTCATAAAAAACAAAACATATAATATATATATATATATATAACCATTACGTGCCTTATACTTGAGGGTTTATATAATATATATATATATATATATATATATATATATATATATATATATATAAAACATACGTACTATATATACATTATATATATATATATATATATATATATATATATAACTTTCCCTGATCAAACAATTCCCTTCTCCCTATGCGATCTCATTTTTTTCTTCTAGTGGGCCCCACATGTGGCCCCACCTTTATTATATTAAATAATTTTCTACCGATTATTTTGAAAAATGGATAAATGGGGGTCTGATATATACTTCATTAAAATCCCCTCAATATTTTTAACAACATTTATCATCATTATTATAATTCGCAATATTTAACAACCAGGTCGTTCCCAGGAAAGAGGGGGCTTTCTAATAAGAATTTCTCCATATTGGCGGGCAATTAGGTGACCAAACCTCTCCTCGACAGAACTTCTAGACATTTTCAATATTGCAAATAATAATATAAATAACTTTGTTGTCTCAATTGTTGATTTAATAATATATAAAATATTGACAATAATTGAATCAAATAACGTGAGATACTATGCAGCAATTACTATAACAATAATTGAACAAAACTGAGTGACTTCTCACGTAAGTATCAATAATCAATACCGTGTACTACTATGCAACCACGCGTATTACTGTACTTTTACTACTGGGTAGTTCAACAGTTTTAACGGTAAAACTTCCGCCATTATTTTTATAAAAATATATTTTTGTCGTTTTCTCATTCCGACAGTAATTCCGTTGTGGGGTCCATCAATGATTGCGCCGTTGTACAAATATTTCCTGATAAAATGAATATTCCCCGAGCAATCGAATATTTTATAACAACTTGCATACTTTGAAAAATTTATTAATATTACCCACAACTATAACATTATCTTAAATCCACGCCATAATATTAAAAAAATATTTCAAAAAAATTAAATCTTTATTCATAAAATTTGGGGTCTTATAATGTAGTCCTCCATAATGTCATAAATCATGTTATGAAAGATGGTGTGCATTGCCCTTTGGTAAGTTGGTCCCGCGTTCTTCAACCCGAATGACATTACTACATAGTAGAAATTCCCAAAAGGGGTACGGAAGGCTGTCATCTCTGCATCCTCTATTGACCTCTTTATCTGATTGTAGCCTACGAATCCATCCATGAATGACACCATCTCATGATTGGCTGTTGAATCCACCAAAGTGTCTATATTGGGTAGCGGATACATGTCTTTAGGGTACGCCTTGTTCAAGTCTCTGAAATCCATGCATATTTGCAACTGCCCATTAGATTTCTTTACTGGTACTATGCTGGATAACCATACTGGGTGTTGATTTGGTTTGATGAATCCTACATCTAACAACTTCTTTATCTCTTCTTTTATTTATGTTTCAACTTCTGGTGCATAGGTACGAGGCACTTGCTTCACTAGTTTAGCTCCCGGGCTTAAGTTCAGATTATGCTCTACCAACTCCTTGTCAATCCCTGATATCTCATTATAGTTCCAAGCAAAAACATCCCCATACTCTCGTAGTAGTTTCACTAGCTCTTTCTTTTGGTTGGCGTTCAGCTCCTTGTTAATGTAAGTCGGATTTGGCGTTCCTTCTCCTATTGCCAGATCAAATTCCTCCAATTCATTTTGTTAAGGTTTTGGCTGGTCCTCGAAACATTCCGGAGCTGGTTCCACCTTCTGCTGCACGATTTCTTCCTTTTTGTTGCTACTGGAGTGGGGTGCCCTCCCGAGCCCTCAGGTTTGGGTGTACCTTCGAGCTCCTCCCCCTTGCACCATCACAGGCAAAACACTATCTTTCCATCTGGTTTGATTACTCTTTCCCACTTTGTCTTCTATTCTTCTTTTCATTTATTTACTTTGTCAGCTTCTTATTGGGCTGTCCGTTTGGCATTGATTATATTTCGGGCATCCTCCGAGTCTGCTGCCCGCTTCCTTGGGTCTTTTTCTTCATTCTCTACATCTACTAATATAGGTTTATTATTTTTGAAACATTCACTTTGTTCTAAGGTCTGCTTCTTTTCCTTTTTCACAGGCACAAACTTGTCCTCTTATACCTCCTCCCAGCTTACTAGCTTAAGAGAATCAGGCTTGGTAATATGGTTTTCTCCTTCTTCGGCGACATCATTAAAGAAAGCTGCTTCGGTGATATGTGCCTCCTCTGGCCCAAAAGGGTTCCTTGTCGCTGGTACCTTGACCTCATTGCCTTTCCAAATTTCCTTCATGCACTGATAAAAAACTGATGGTACCACCCCATAATCATTCTGCCAAGCTCTTCCTAGCAACACATGATATGTTGCGTCAACTTCTGCTACATGGAACATCACAGGTCTTCGAATCTTCCCCACTTGCATATCCACCTTGATGTATCCGAGGGTTCTCATGCTTTGATTAGCGAACCCCGTGATGTTTGTCTTTTCCTTCATGATCTTCTTCTCTGGTTTACCTAACTTTTTAAAGATGGTGTAAGGCATGATATTTACAGATGCTCCATTATCGATGAACGCTCTCCGCACTTCTATGCCATTAATTATTGCTGTCACATATAGTGGTCTATTATGTGGATATCTCACCTCTCTATCAGCCTTAGAGAAAGTGATTTTGTTCTCTTCCTCTTCTACCATCCTCACAAACCCTTTGCCGACTGCCATAGAAGTCTCTTGTGCTTCGACAGCTTTGATGATTGCCTTGGTCGCTTCTATCCTTGCTTCCTTGGTCAATCCGATCTGATCAAAAAATTTCCTGAACTTAGCTCTGTTCATCAATGCGGTCACCTGCAGACCTGGATCAGAATCGTCCTCCATCCTTTCTGTGTTCTCCATCATCTCCACCTCTTTTCCCTCTGGTGATCAACTATGAGTAATAGTTTTGCATGTTTCTTTCCCCTTGTGGTTAGGAAGTGGCTTGTCCAGTACGTTGTTTCCTCCTTCCAATTCGATTTCTCCTGCCGCCAATTTCTTATGGTAAATCCGTCGTAGACTGTAACAATCTATAGTGGAATGTCCGACGTACTGGTGGTATACACAGAAGTCCGGTCTCCTCTTTACCTCTTCTGTTACAACAAATCGGGGTCTTGGAGGTTTTGCAACTCCATGTTCTACCCATTGCTTGTACAAATCCCTAAATGCCTTCTCACTGCACGTAATAGCCCCTGGGATTGGCAATCTGGAAAACTCGTCTCCTGGTTTTCCATGGTTCCTTTCATTCTTTCCACTCTTTTCCTTCTTGCCCCCTTATGGCTTTGGCTGAGAATCTGCTAAAGCCACAGTAGCAGTTCTTTTGCCCTTCCACATAATAGTCGCCTGACTTGCGGACAAAGTCATAATTCCTCCCAAGTCTTGTGAAAATGTTGAGTGTGTTGCAAAGGAATCACATGATTTAGTGACCAAGTGGGGCTTAAAGGTATCTAGGGCACCATTATTTCATATGCTCACTAGATTCTTCTCCTCAATCGGCTCCACACATTTTTGCGCCTGAGCCTTGAATCTGTCCACGTAATCTGACAGCTCCTCATTTGACTTTTGTTTGAATCTCATTAACTCCACGATGGTCACTTGTTTCTGCATATAAAAAAACTTCTTAAATAATTGTAACTTCAAATCGTCCCAATCTTGGACTGACCCTTTCTCTAGATTGTAGTACCAACTGAAGGCACTATCTGTCAACGTTTTACTGAACTCACGGAGCAAGAGGTTATGGTTGATTACTTCATCATAACCCAACCACGGAGACATCGACTCTACAAACCTGGCTATATGCTCTCTCGCATTCCCTTTCTCTCCATTATACTTCAGGAATTGTGGCGGGTGCTCAATATACCCTGCTGGGTAAGGCTGTCTCCGTATATGTGTCGGGTATGGTGGAGTGAAGTCCAATTCTGATGGTCTAGTTATCTATCTTCGGAGTTGATTGATTACGTCAAGCATATCATCCTTTGTCATATACTGACTTATTGTATGGACTTTTTGAATTATTGCGGTGACGGTGTATATGGTAAAGAGATCGGTTGGTGTACACTGGCATCATGCAAAGGTTGCATTGCTTGTACTTGTTGGCTTGTTCGTTGGGCATGACTTGGTATAGTCGGTATCTGCATTTGTGAAAATGCTGGGAATGTGGTGGGAATGATGATTGGTTGAGGTTGGCTTGTTTCCACTCTAGGTTATGGTACATTACCACTAGTTTGGGGCTCTAAATGGATGATTGGAATCAGCTGACCCTTCGTTACTGGAGTCACATTCTGATTGTCCTTGTTGACATCCACTCCTGTTCGTTCTACCTGTGAACTTCTTGGAAACATAGCTTTGACGGTTGGAATCTGCATTAACTCCTGACGAAAATTTCCCATCTCTTCCTGTTGCTTCCGCATTTCTGACATCATGGCCATCATCATCCCTTGTCCTTCTCTTGCCTCCTTTAAGGCCTTGAGCATCTCTAACTGCACATCATTCGTGGTTATTTGTTCTCCACTTGCTTCCTCACCTTGTCTTCCTATGCCCATCTGCCTAACATTGGTTTGTTGTTGATCAGCCATATGTGGTGATGTTGAACTTCCTTCAGAAGCGTCTTCTACGAGGGGTTGATCGAGATCCAGATTCGTGCCTTGGAAATGTTGATTTGTCTGCCTCGGAACCGGATCCGGTGAAGTAATGCTAGGTGTCGGTGAAACTTTTCCTATAGTTCTCCCACTTCGAGTCGTGGGCATACCCTTCACGAATTCTACACCTCCCTAGCAGAGTCGCCAAATAAATGTGGGTAAGGAAACCGTACCTTACTAGGGTTAGGGTTTCGTGTTGACTGAGGAGGGGAGAAATCCACAAAGAGTACGGTCTTGATTGAGTGGTTGTAGAGGGGAGAAGAACAGGTAAGCAATTGCTCGAGTAACACGTGGCAGAACTCTTAGGATTCAAGAGCCTTCTTCAAAGTCTTCAGTTTAGAGAGAATCAAAAAGTCCCCTTCTATTGAAATGAAGGGGGTATTTATAGAGTTTCTTGGAAAATGGTCACGTGCCTGGCACATGTCTGGTCTTGTGCATGACATGTGATTTCAGCAGAAATTCCAGAAATACCCTTAGTTACTTACGTAATGCCTAAATTATCCTGTCCTTCTAGCCACCAATCCAATCCCTCAATCAATTTCCAAAATGAGTCTTCTCCACGAGCCTTCTACCTTGGGACACGTGGAGACTTCTCCCGGTTCATTTAATTCTTTAGATTACACGCAAGCCCTAATTTTATATTTGGGCTCATAGCTGTAAATATATATATATATATAGACATGATCAACCACCACGAAGCACCTCCATGGGGGATCAGAAATGTAAATATATAAAAGCGGTATATATATATATATATATATATATATATATATATATATATATATATATATATCATATATATATATATATATCCATCAATCGTCACCAAGCAACTCCATGTGGGATCAGAAAAGTAAATAAAGCTGTAAAAGACGATCAACCGCCACGAAGTAAACTCTAGGCGGGACTAAATGTAAATAAAGCAGTAAAAGGCCTCGAAGTAAACTCCAGGGTGAAATATAAATATATATAATATATATATATATATATATATATATATATATATATATATATATATATATATATAAGCATACACGGATATAAAACCCGGGCTCATCGGATATGTAAAATAACAATATATATATATATATATATATATATATAAGCAATAAACGCTCGGATATAAAATCCGGGCTCATCAGAGTGTCGACAACAGCATTTATATATGTAATATATATATATATATATATATATATATATATATATATATATATATATATATATATAAGCAAGTAAAGCGCTCCGAGATATAAGTGCAGGCTCAATCGAGGCATAACTCGATAATGTTAGTCCATATATAAATATATAAATATATAAGTATATATATATATGAGAGCCAAATTTAAAACCACGGACCGAAGTAAGGCATACGCCTACAACACGACTTTCAGCGTGAAGAATAGTGTGTGCAAAGATGAAGAAAGGCTTTGTAGAGTGTGAGAAGGCTTACGGTGGAATTTGCCAAAGCGAAGCTTCTATGACTCTAGATGGATAAACACTCGGCTCCAGCAGAAAAAAAATATAGCTATATGTGAGCTAACATATGCTTAAAATGAGGAAACACTCAATATGGGCTGTGTACAGAGCAAATTGGATAGGGCTTCCTCGCCTTTTTTTTTCTTGAATATGGCCACCCCAAGCCCTCTATTTATAGAGGGGGGAGCCGCAGTGTACTGCTGGCGGCCTGCAGATGCACTGCACTGCGGTTGCGGGGTTCCCAGGCTCTGTGGGTCTCGTAAATCTCGGCACGTGAACTCGTGCCTTTGTGATGTCCGCTCGAACTTGCGGAACTTCAATCCGAGTATCCGAACGAGGTGTACAAGACCATCTTTGAACTGCTTTTGTAGAGAGTTACGCAATGACATGGGATTAGAGGTTGTACGAAGTCAGGAAGAGGGGACCATGCCCATGGTCTTCAAGCTTTAAATTCTATCCGGTGTGCTGGCACGCGTAATAGTCACTCGTGATTGGAACTCTTTGTCTCTTGTGGGACATTGTTGTATATACGTATGAAATGTTGAGACGGTGCAAAGGTGTTGAGGTGGCAAGATGACCTTTTGACTCCTCACCGGGGTTATCTCCGGTTTGAGCTGATAGCAGACGTTGCTCAGGGTTACATCTGAGATTGGACTGCTGTAAGTGTTTGAATTCCGCAAGGTCATCTGTAAGTGTGCCTGTCTTCCCGGTGTTAGCTCCGGGTCTTTGGTATGAGTGCCTCGACAGGAGGTCTGAGATTGAAATTGATCGCATGCCTTTGAAATAAGCATTTCCAGATTAATCACAGGAACTGCAACAACATTCCTTGGGGTTATCTCCAAGGATGAAACTCGGGAGTACTAGCAGAAGGCTTAAGCCATTTCAGAAGAATTTCTGACTAAATCTTTATTTGTCAAAGCATATCCTTGAAGACTTGCTGAGCTAACATGAATGAAGCTCACATGGTTGCTGGTCTTCATTACGGAAGCAGAACTCCACAAGTACAAACTGACAAGGAAGATTACGTTCGTAGTGCTGTCAAATGATTGTAAAGTGATTAGTCCTGAAGATATCCACGTCTATGATATAAGGAGAGTTAATTAATAGCGATGATTCGAGTCAGAAGGAGATATGCAAGGCTGCCCTCTAATGCACATGAAGAAGAAATCACACCTCACTGAGAAGATAGTATCAAATATGGGGAAGCAGTGATCTGCTAAGGAATAACAGCACTGAAAGTATCAGAAATACACTATGAAGCAATATACCAGTTACGAAGTCTCAAAACTTTGTGGCTGATGAACCAAATGAAGATCCATAGTCAGTAGGAACATCTCAAAACATACTACTGATAACCTTGTCAACCACCTAACTCAAAATTGTGGAGCGCCTACGATCAAACATCTGATCACAGTGTAAGAGTAGGAGGACACCACGATTACAGCCAAATGTCTAAAGTTGGTAGAGGAACTCCCAAGCAGAAAAGGTCAAATGAGATATCAGTGCAAATCACTTCTAAAGTTTTTCATCTGGAAAGCGCCTCAGGGACAAACCTAACCCTTAGTTCACTCTAAGAGGTTGGCTCTTCCTGAGCTACCTTAACCTAGAAGGAATGCCTACTAAAGTTCATCTCAAGGACCAGGTCAGACAACGATCGCAGAGTAGATTCTGAAGTGAACTCGATGATCTCATTACAATCTCAACGATCGTAGAAAAGACTCGACAATCATAGTCTTCCCAAAGGATATACTAACTCATGAGGAGCTTGGAAGAATTAGACACTTTCCCAATTATTCAGATCAGGTGGAGATAAGTTCGAATACAGTGTGAAAAGATGCTCGACAAACTCACCTTAGAATTTCAATGCTCAAACTATCTCGGTGTACATCAATGGTTAAGCCATGCAACTTCAAGGTGAATATTAGTTTCAAATCATCTACTGAAGCATCTTTCAAAAGACGATTGTTGAGTCGACAAAGAAAATCGTAGAGTCTATAGCTACCTCACCAAGCTACTCTACGTACTGAAAAGGTCAACGGTCAATCCACGTCAATAATGCCTATTTTCTTAAAATAAATATCAAACTGAAAAGTTTATGGGGAGTTATAGTTTTTTACTGGGCATCGTGCAACCAATGACTGGCTGACACATCACAGCTTATTCTGAGTTAGAAGAAACTGTCATAAAAATAAATTTAAAATCTCCAAACAGTTATCAGAAACTATCAAGCCTCTCTCCCTCTCTTTTTCAAACCCTAAAATCCTCTTCAAAGCCTGAATCCATTAAACATCTAGATTTTCCCAAATCGCATTCAACCATATCTCATAAGAAGTCTGATACTAAATACCCATTTGTTTCGAACACTCAAAATGGAAGAATGGCGTGTTATAACCAGAATCCAACTCAGCTTCAAGAAGTTTGAAAGATCAGAAAAGAAGTTCAAGGATATACTTGAGCTTGTAAAGGATGCTGGTTTTTCTGAATGCCTGAAAGCCAACACTCTAGTCTATACGGAGCTAGTGAAGCAATTCTACTCCAATGCATCGATAGATTCTGGACTTCTATCCACAAAGGTCAAAGGAGCAAGTCTGAAGATAAGGGCATCAGACATCAACCAATGTTTAGGGTTTCCCAACCATGGTCTGATAAACCTCGATGAAGTTGACATTGAAGAAGGCAAGAGGTTAATGCGTTACAAGAGAAATGTAAATCTGAAGGATATAAAGAAGAAGGAGTTTGCTAAAGAGTTTGAATTTCTGGCTGAGATTACAGGAAAATACATATTGTGCAAAGACACCGCACATGATACTATTAGTGATTTGTAACTAAGAGTCATGACTGAAATTGTCATGAAGCAAAAGATAAACTTCGTAGCTCTTCTAATTGATTGGTTTACCAAATGGTTGGAAAAGGCAGAGATGAAGAAGTCTACAGATAAACCACTCACAAAGGTTTTTCATGGAAGACTCTTGAGCATTGTGCTGAAGAAAAAATTAGGAAGTAAGATCAAAGATGATGAGGGAGAACCACTAAATGTCTATAAAGTCATGTCTCCACAGCTGTTTGTAAACTGGAAGAAAAATCCCAAGGAAAACAGGAGGCTTATGACAACTAGGAGCAACAGAAAGGTCTTTGCAAAGAAGAGGAAGTCACAAGAGGTGGAAAGCTATCAATCTGATGACTCTGCACTGGTAGCAGCCACACCAGCAAAGAAGAAGTCCAATGGTGTGAAGAAAATAGAGGCTTCACCAAGAAGTCTCTCCTCCAATGACAAAGAAGGAAGGAAGAAGAAAAGGTCTCAACTGCAGAAACCCCAAAGAAAAGGAGTAACAGATTACTCCAAGGGCCATCTAAAAAGAAATCAAAGGTGATAAAGAAGTCAGCTCTAGTTCCCAAAGAAAGTATATCTTCCAAGGATGAGAGCGTAGAGTCAGAAGATGAGAAGGAAAATGAAAGTCTCAAGATTGGGTCCCCAAAGAAGTCTGGAAATGAAGAAGAATGTACAAGTCCTATGGCTAGTCCTCAGAGCATCCACTCCGATGATGAAGAAATGTTACAAGTTGACACAACTGCATCTCCTACTGAAAATGCTCCAACAAGTTCACATGATGGCTCCAAAGACGTTGAGTCTGAAGAAGAAGGACTTGCCCCTACTGATGCTAAATATCAAGGAAGCTTATCTGATGATTCAAAGGCTTTATATTCTGAAGAAGAAGAAGAAAAGTCTGTCTCTCATATAGCTGAATCTCCAAGGAGAAGAATGAGCAACAGATTGCTTACTAAATCTGTCTCAAAGAAGCAATGTGAACACTCTACTACAATCATTGAAGTCAATGATGATGAGCCTGACTCCAAGGGAGAAGATACTGAAGAAGGCACTAATGATGAAAACTAGCATGAAGAATTCGTTGATGAATCAGATAAAAGAAGTCAGCATGATTCAAGCTCAGAAGGTGAAGAAATGGAGAATGATGATACAATGAAGGAACAAACTGATGAGTCTGATGAGGGAAATCTACAAAGGTCTAACTCCAGTTCAGAACAGAGAAAAGATGGAAGAAACTCCAGTTCTGCAGAAGAAGAACCAGAAGATTTTCACATTCCCCATCCTGTAAATCGCAAGAGAAAGATTGTAGTCGAAATTGACGAATCACTAGATGTGCTCCCTGGAAGATGGATCAATCATGGGAATGAAAGGCTAAATATGGTAATGATGACTGCAGAAAATGCACTCAATAATGGTAAGGCTATGTAGCTAGACACCTCAACTATAATATATGAGCCTGAAGTTAAGAATCATGCAATAAGATGGTTTCACTCTCATATGTCATGGGTAAAGGCATCCCTCACTGAAGACAACAACCATCTCATATGGGTCTTTTCTCACCTTCCCAACGTAGAGCTGGTGGCACAGAACTTCCCAAGAGTAAAGAAGTTTGCAACTCAGATGATAAAGGACCAGTCTCACTACAAAGTCTACCGACATGCTGGCAACCACTACATTCCCTATGATATTAGAGTGGGTTCTGATGGAAGAAAGATCATGGCCAAGGAGATGATAGTAGAGTCTTTTCACTCTACCATTGAAAATGATCAAGTTCAGTTTGAGAAGCTTCCCTCTCTCCAAGCACAATTGTCTGAAATTCCTTTATCGTCCAACAGTGATTGCACTCAACGATTTACCAAATTCTTACTGCCTTCGAAAAACTGTCTGAAAATGAAAATCGTCGAGTTTAATCTGGTGTTCAACAAGAGCCTGCCCAACCACATGACCAAACTCCTACGGATTAGGAGTTACTGAAGAATTCTGATGAGTTGGTTGAAAAGATATCCATCATCACTGAAGAGGCAAAGATGTTGATAGAAGCAGGAGATAATGCGGTTCAAGACAGACTCCAATCCACTATGTCTGATATATCTCTCAAAATCAATGAGAGAGATCAAATCTATCTGAAGGCTATAAATGAATAGAAGGCAAAAGCTCTACGAGCAAAGAAGGCTAATAAAGAGAAAATCCAAGCCCTCTCTGATAAGATTGACAATTTGAATCAGTCTTTCTCTCTACAACTTGAGCTGAGCCAACAAGAACTCAAGATTAAGTCGTAAAGTCTACTAATCACATCAGAGGCAGAGATAGTAGTTAAGCAAGATCAGATGAAGACAACAAGCATAAAGACAAAAATCGTAGAGTGTCAAGATCTGAACTCGGATTCGTAGTGTCTGCAGAACCAAAGTTGAATCGTAGAGTGCAAAACTAAGGCTTCAACAGAAGTGCTCACAACGCCAAGGAAAAATCGTAGAGCAAATATGATTCTCAACAAATGAGTACTCCCAGAATATCCAAAGTATGAAGCCTCTGGTCTGAGCTACAAAGGTACATCCCACCTGAAGAAAACCAGAGAGCACTTAACGAATGGTATTCAAGCTAACAGAAGATCTAAGCACCAACTCAATCAACATCCAAATTGAGTTGAGAAGCCATCAAAGATGAAGTCTTCCACAAGTTGATCAGAAGAAGACTTCAATAACTGACTAAGGAAAGTCAGCAAGTGCAGTAGCTATCAAGTAAACAAAAAGACAACAATCTTGGAAGTATCCAGGATCGTAGTGTTTGCCAAACAAGGCAGGAATTGATGAAGTGTACACAGAGATACTGGTCAGCATATGAAGAACAAGGCTAAAGTGATTAAGCATCATGTCAGTCTATTGATGATAAGTGAACGGGAGATCACAAGGAAAAAGTGAGTTGGACATGTCACAAATATGAAGTGTCTTGCTATTCAGAAGAGGCCAGAATAAGAAATTAAGCTATTAGTTCCTGAGATCAGTCGAGGCAAATAGAAGTGTTGAAGCACTGTACAAGAGAATGAAGAGGTTCTACATTGAGGATCCAATGAACACTCTTCAAGATCGTAGTGTTGTCTCAACCAGTCAATGAGAAACATTCAATAAGACACTACGATCAGGTCCAAGAAGATATGCATCAGAATCATAGAGTTCGACCATCTGAAGATTAAAGCATTGGCAACGGTTCAATCTGAAGATTGATATTCGAACAGAGCTTATTGAGAGCATCGATGCAAAAGGACAACCTCTAATCTAGAAATCAGAGAGAGGAAATAAAGTCGATTACCTGCCCAAGACATCAAAGTGACATCTCTGATAGGGTAGGTGAAACAGTAGACTGCAGTGTTAAAAAGATGAAAAAGGGGATGCCATGTCACATCTGCAGTCTACACCAAATAACTCGAGATCTGCAAAGCAATTCAAATAACTTTCAATGGCTATATCCCAACGGGAAGATTGGGAAGGAGTATAAATAAGCCAGAGCTTTGAGGATTAGAATCTGCTGAAGTTGCTGAAATTACAGAATCATTGAGTTGTTGGAATGCTGTATTCTTGACTCTACGAGTTCCACCAAAGCTAAACAGAATAAGTCTCGGTGATAATGAGGCTATAAAGGTGGAAGTGAAGCAGCTTTGATGAAGGAATCAATAGACTAAAAGCTTCACTCAGTAAAGATGAGAATGCCACTAAAGATGGAAGCTAAGCTGAGAGCCGAGAAGGCCAAGAAGATAGTATTCAGAAAAGTGGCAGAGCACAAAGAAGATCCAGAAAGCCACTCTACAAATCACCATGAACCAAAAGCTGAAAAAGAACAGATGTAGAATTATGTCTGCAAAACATTCAAGAAGGGTTCAGGGATTGTTAAGTGTCAGACGAAGTCTACCAAAAGCTCAGAGACTTAGCAAATCCAGATGGTGATGGTGCATATCTGACATCAGATGAAGATGAACATAACAGAATGAAGATCAGCTGCACCAAAGAAGAAATGGTCCAGTCTCTACGCAGAATGCAAAGAGGACCATGCCTAGCTGGTAAGTACATAAGATGTTCAAGCTTCAAGACATCTTAGCAGCAAGGCACAACAACAACAACAACTACAACAACAAGAAGCCAGATCCTGAAGGGTCCTTGTCCGGAGGGACTAAATAAAGTTCCAAGCCTGCCGGTCTTGAAAATTTCCTAGGGAACTAGAGGAGTTCCAAGCCTGCTGGGATTGAAGACTTCTTAGTGAACAGAAGTTCCAAGGCTGCTGGCGTTAAAGGAATCTTAGTGATTCAGGGTGCTGCCCTTCCTTAGTGGAAATCCTGCTAGTTGAAAGCAGAAGAGTAGATTAGGAGCTTGAGTCTCTGAACCACTTAAAATCCCTTGTATCATTTACTTTATGTCATTTACATTATGTACTTAACTGCTATAACTGCTATGAATGTTTTAACTGCTTACCACTTAACTAACTCTAAGAACAATGTATGTATGATTATGAATATATCAATGAAGGGGATCTTTTACTTATTCCACTGTGCTTGAAAAGATTCTTATGTTTGTCATATACTAATTCATTAGCAATATAAAATAATAGAGAAAAGTATTTGAAAATAAAAAGGATCTATTCAACCCCCTTCTAGATCTATTGTGTGCCTACTGGGAACTAACATTTTGTTATGAATAATTTAGTTTATATGTGAAGAGAATATTTGGTTTGTAATTTGGTTATAGTGAGCCTTTGTTTATGAGTTTTACACTACATGATCATGTTCCATGGTATTTTTACAGTTTGTAATGCATAGTTTTACACTGTGAATTAGGTCAAATGAATACATAATTTGTTTGTGAGTTTTACAGTGTTCCATAGTTATTATTGGGTATATGGATATTGTGAATGTGATATATTGATATAGGAGGCAGGAATTTGTGTTGTGAATGTATTGCGTTTTTCGTAATTTAATTAGCTAAAGCAAAATGGGTGTGGCTATTTCTGACAAAATTCTCAACCGAATTTTGTCAGAATTAAATAACATAATAAAATATTATAATATAATATAATAAAACTTAAAAATATAAAATTTGATACAGTAAAATTAACCAAGTAGCAATTACTTAATTTTTAACTACTAAAGTAAATAAAAATAATATAATATAATATGCTAAGTAGTGTGTACTTAGTTTGTAAGTACAAAATAAAATATCAAATAATATAATAAACTAAGTAGCATTTGTTTAGTTTTCCACTGCTAAATAAAATTAATATAATAAAATATAATAAATTATAATATAAGCTTGAGATGATCTTCCTTTAAGGGTTCTTTGACTCGATGGAGAATTTACATATTCATCTAGCATATGAGCTTAAGCTCAGAGAACTGATGCAATATCAGTGGATGTATCCTTTTGAGAGGTAATATATATCATTTATATATTCATTTTTGATGATTTTTAAATCTCATGTTAATATTTCATTTCTATGAATACATCACATTTTAAGTATATGTGTCGATTAAAGCAAAAAGTGAAAATCAAAGCTTGTGTGGAGGGTTCAATTGTTAAATGCTATACGGAAGAAGAACTTCTCAACTTCTACTCCTAATACTTTGAAGATTTTGTCTCAACGAACCACAACCGTTTAATTCGAAATGTGGTTGTTGTTGGAATCCCATCTTCTGGCGATGAGTTAGCTATATTCACATATTCGGCTAAACCATTTGGTCGTGAGACGAGAAGTTTCTTGAGTGACAAAGATTTAAAGATTATATCTTTGTACGTGCTTCTTAATTGTCTCGAATTATCGTCGCACATAAAGTGAGTATAGATTTTTATTTTAAAGATTGTAATATTTAAACATGCATAGGATATTAAATAGCTACATGTTCTTAATTTTTCAGTTTATTCGAAGATGAAGCATATGCTGATAACCCAAGGTTAAATGCAGTGCGATTAGAAGCATTCACAACAAGAAATATTCAACAGTGGTTTAAAAGAAGGGTTGTAGAAGAGAACACTGATGATCATTTTAGAAATGTTATTCAAGGTCCCTTCAAACTCATAAGTTCATTCCCTGGATGCATTGTGAATGGGTACAAATTCAAAGTTAATGACTTAGCAAAAATGACTTTCGTTAATTTTGGCATTGTCGTGTTGGGGAATTGTTTCCAAGATTCTAAGTCAAATTATTATAGACATTTAGAAGAAGTATTTGTGCTTAATTATCATGGGGTAAGAAGATATTTACATTTAGGTGTCATTGATTTGATACTAACAATGGCGTTAAGGTTGACCGTAATAGAATCATCACAATAAATGTAAGGTCAAAGCTATAGTCGAATGGCGTATTCGTGTTAGCAAGTCAAGCAACTCAAGTGTACTACACACCAAATATTGTCAATTCTAGAATCCCCTGGAATACAATTACAACAAAAACTAGGGCATTTGATGGTACGAGTATAACTAAACCTGTAACGACCCCAAAATTCATACAATTTAATTCTCGACTTCGGTTGTTAACAATACATTCAACCTCAATTTTACATCATTAAACGATAATACAATCATTGAAATTTGCAATATAATTAAAATTTTGTATTACAATTAAAATTTTCTATTACAAACTATTCTCGTTCCCAGAACTTTCAACCTTTACATCTAAATATCTCAGAATCATTTTAATATTACAAGAGTTTACATCGCAAAACGATATTACAATTCAACATTAATACATTATTCAGAACCTTAAAGATGGTTCAAATAATAATAACTCAGCCAAAGTATATAAATCTTCAAGTATCACATCTGATTCATATCTTTCAAGTAGCACATAACTTTACCTTAAATCTTTAACCTGCAAAAGTGGTTATTTGCAAGGTTGAGCTCGACAGCCCAACAAAATCTAATAGTTTTCATGCATCACATAACACATAATAACATGCTCGATATACATCTCATAAACATTGGACTAACATAACATACATGCTGTAGTTCATATAACAAGTATAAAGATTGAGTTTGTTACTCAATCAACATTCATTACTCAATCAACGTAGTCATAAATTGACTTTAACATTTCATACTTTTAACATTAATATAACACACCATTCTATTTGCAATAAAGATTTCAAATAGTTCATCATCAAATTCATATAGCAAATAATAACTGAAAGACTTGCCTTGATCGTTGTTTACCAATAACAGATTAACACCTTACACCTATCTTCACTTCACATGCCCTACACAATTATATAATCATACACATCAAATATTAGTCACATAACAACACATAGTAATTGTAATGTAAACTCTACTCCATATCTCATAATCCTTCCTGTTAATTAGCACACAATGTTCAATTAGATTGTGTTAACTTTTTGACTTATGTAATATTCGAAATTCATTCAAGTTTTTAAGTCTTGCTAGGAATACTTATGGGTTTTACATTAAACCCATTCCATATCTTATAATGTTCATTAACACTTGTCACGGCGTTTCGACTTTCATTCATCACACGCCCGAATCGTCTCTCTTGTGTATGTTTAGTGTGCTTACATAACTTATCTAATACATCATTTATTATTGTTAATCATCATTATATTTACTAACATTTATGTTTTATAACTTAGGAAAACATCTTTTATCGTCAGAAGCACTACACTTGCATACGTGCATGCCCGACGCCCTCCAATTTCCTCCTAATACATATCATTCCCCAAAATAGCCATTTTGACCCCTGTTACCGACATTAAATTGAAACACTTAAAGAACAAAATTTGTAGGTCTACTCGCCCTCTCATCTTGAATCACCTCAATCGGAGTTCGTATGAAAAAGTTATGCTCATTTTAGTAAAACATGTCCGGTCAGTTTTTTTTCTTTTCAATTTGGCAAAACAGACCACCCCCCCCCGTAGTGGGTGGGGTTTTTTACAGCGTAAAGGGCTGGGTCCCACTCGCTAGTTGTAATTATGATTTAAATTAGGCCTACAAACTCTTTTCTAACAACCATACCAACCTACCCAAGGTGTAATATGTTTACAGAAACATAAACTAATGTTTTTAACACGTTTCTAACCACATAAACATGAAAATTAAAATCTTTAATTTCACTATTTCTATTATTTCTTCTTCTTTTGACATACATAGCGAAATTCTTCACTGTGAATTTGGTTTACAACCAAATATATTCATTCAACTTGCGTTCTTTTCGTTTCTTATCGTATTAACACAATACAACACCAATTTTACATATAACTCATGCTCACATCAAAGATTTAAGAACAATTTTCAATATAACTTCATAATCAAACACTATGAACATGATTTCATCATGTTCATCATATCTTTGTGAATTGAAACTTTTGAACAACTATAAAAATCTCATGTAAGTGTATATATATATATATATATATATATATACACACACACACACACACACACACATTCCATTCACATATCAAAATTATGAAGTTTCAACAAAAGATTTTTACATAGAACTCTAAAACTATGAAAACATAGAAGAACATGATTTTAAAACTTGTTTTTACAACAATTGTATTGTGTAAATCCTTTCATGGCATACAATCACATATGAAAACATATGAACACCATATATACATATAAATTAATAATCATGAAAACCTAATTTTACAAAGACTAAATACAAAACATCTTAATTTAGCATAAGGGTTAGTTTGATACCTTTCTAGGTTGAATTAGGAGAAAAGATGGAGATGATGAAAGTTTTTCTTTTGTTTTCTCAAGGTTTCCCTTCTTCTTCTTCTTCTTCTTCTTCTTCTTCTTCTTCTTCTTCTTCTTCTTCTTCTCTGCATTCTCTCTTCTTCTATTTGTTCTTAGTTTAGACTTAAGTTTAGAAAACTAACGTAACTTAGTGTATATACAATATACGTATAACACATATAATTATAGAATATGTAACTCTCAATATAATTACATATACTGATTATCAATTTAATATATAAGTTACAAAAATTAGAATTTTAAAAGCCCTAAGGCTTGTTTGGCAAAACCATATTATTTTAAAATTAGGTTTTAATAGTTAAGGTCCTGTTTGGGTAAAACAGGTTTAAAACAAAAGTAAGGCCTTGTTTGGGAAAAAAGTTTTAAAAACTCTTTTAACTCTTTTAATAGATCCTTTAACACATATTCTTAATGTTATCCTTTAATTAATTAAATTTTAACATTAATTTAATTAATTAAAAGTTTAATATCAATTAATCACATGAAATTGGCACATTATAATTACTCGCTAATTATAACTTCATGTAACAATTACCACATCACTACATTATCTCAATTAAATTAGAACTATAACATAAAATCATTACATATTAATTAAATATTAAATAATCATTTAATTAATATAATACACTTAATTACATTACTCCATATTAATCACATAATCTCAATAAATAATTCAATTAAAATATTTATTTACTTCAATAAATATTAAATTAATATTTAAATTCTCTTCACACTAATTCACATATTTCACAATATATAACACATATACACATTCTCGTACTTAAACATCTTAAAATAAGAATTTTATTTATTAAATTCTCATCTATTAATTCTTAAAAAATCTGGGATGTCACAGAACCTGATGAGGCGTTTTAAGAAAATGTTAGTAACCCCAACAGTATAGTGATAAACAATGAAGAGTTGCAATATAATGATATCATTGATGTACAATGACCTAGAAAGTGAAGAAGATGTGGTCTTCAATGACTATATCGTCGTTGAAGAGGATAACAACGAAGAAATTGATGAGGAAGAGGAAGAGATAAAATCACAGGATAGTGGTCGTGATAACGATTTTGATGACAAAATGTAATATGTTCTTATTTTAGTAAGTGTCAAGTTCTATATTTATGTTTTATAATTCACATAATTAACAACGCTTATTGAGTATCTCAATCTAATTTCATGTAATATTTGGAGTTTTTAGTATACTACATATTTATGGCGCGACATAGTGGTAGTGGCGACCGTAGTGGTGGCCGTTCAGGTTTCGCACAGGGTAATCAAGGTAGATCCCCATTATCATCTATTCAGTAAATATAATTTTATTTTCAATTTTTTCATTTTTGGTTTACTTTTACAAATAATGGTCGTAATATCAATTGTATATTACTTTTACAAATAGTGGTCATCAACGTCACCGGTCGACGAACCTAGGTTTATTTGGACGCAGATCGACAAAGCGACATGTCTTCTCAGTAGTAGTTGGCTTTGCTCAGTATGTATCCGATACATAAATAATCAAATTTTAATAATATTTAATTTGATAGCACGACATATAATTTACTAAATTAAGTTTTTATTGTAGTATCTTGGACTTATATGCCAAGAATACGCTGCATTCCATATATTTTTCTTTCCTCCCCCTAGATGCACGTGTTTTGGACAGTTCGAGCAATACGATCCCTCCTTCATGTGTCGTGTGTTAGAAAAGTGACATGTAAGTTAAATTTACACAACTTAAATTGTTTAAGTAGGTATAAGTTTCATTATATTTTTGTTAATATATCACATTTTTATAAGAGTGTGTTTTATACCTATAAATTGAGTACTTTTGGCCTGATGAAAATGTGAGTCCTTAAGTATTTTTAATTCATTTTTATGCATTTTAGTGTTTTTGTGTGTGAAACAACAAATTATGGGTTATCAATCTTAATTATACAGCAAAATACAACATTAGGTGCTTGGAATGCGTCAGGCGTCAACATGTGAATCAGCGTTAGTATGGCAAGGCACTTAGGCTCACGTTGGCACGCTGAATCAGGCATTAGCATGGTTAGCGCATGGGCACGCGAGGTTGGCGCATGGAAGCATCAACGTTGTGGTTGGCGGAGGAAGCGATCTGACGCTAGTGTAGAAGCGATAAGTCGTCATGACTGCTTGTGATTGGCTTAGTACGGTAGCCTTATGGATGTTCAAGTTGTTGATTCTTTGTTGGACTGCTTGGTGTTGTTCTACTATTTGACTTAGGATGTTGAGCTAAATTGAGTTGGGCAAGGATTGTGAATCTTAGGGCTGCATAGATCTAATATATATGATAGATTATTGATAATCAATGGGGATTAACAACATAACATCTAACATCATAATATAAACAATCAAAAGCTAAGGGTTTGTCATGAGATGTCAAGGAGCAAGGCAGAGAGAAAGAATTAAAAGACGAGTCGGAGAGCGAGCCCGCGTGACACAATTTTTGTTTTCTTATCTCTTCATTTTATTTTTGTAATCTAAGATGCTAATTAATTTGATGTTGTTTTCTTATTCCATTATGAACTAATTCTTAATTAAGATTGCAATAGAACTCAATGTTTAGTTTAAATTAATTTTCTCTCATTTTGATTACCGTTATCATAAATAAATTGTTCGTCATATTTTGTGTTTTATGTATGATTGTTTAGCTAGCAATTATTGTGATAACCTATATGAAATTTGAAAATGGATTAAATGGTTATATATGAATGTGATTTCATGCATCTTGATTATCTTTTTTAGGATTAAATAACTTAATTTGTGTATAAGATAGGAATATACATATATGTCGTGTGTAACTATTGTGAAAATTTAAGCTTAATGAATTTGTTCTAAATTATTTCACATAGGAATATAGTGATTTAATTAGAAGAGATATTTTTATCAAACCAATGAAAGAGGTTATAATTATTGCAGAATTCTCGGTTAACAATTTATTATGATAAATTAATTGAAAGAGAGTAAAGAGATTTTGACAAGGCATTAGGGGAAATTGTAATCATAAGCTTTTAAATATGATATAAATCCTTATTAGCAATTTAATTTTAATTTTTAATAATTAGTTTTATAATCCTTAATCACTTGTTTAAATAAAATCAAATTGATACAAAGTTGGTACTTAGTTAGTATTATTAGCATATTCCTCGTGGGATCGACAATCTACTTATCACTTTATTACTTGTTAATCGTGTATGTGAGACCCCGAATTTTATGAAATAAAAATATTTAATTTTTCTATTTTGGTAAATAGTTAAATTGATAAAAGTTTAAAGTTAAGGGTGATATGTGAAAATTTTGCAAAGTAAGCAAGTTGATATAAAATATTCTTTTTGTCGGGGAATATCCGTACGACGGCACAATCATTGGTGGACCCCACAACAGAAGTATTGTCGTAGTTAGAAAACGACAAAATTATCATTTTATAAAAATAACGCGAAAGTGTTACCGTTAAAAGCTGTTGAACTACCCGGTAGTAAAAAAATACGATAATATACGTGTGGTTACATAGTAGTATTACTGCGGTATTGATTATTGATGCTTACGTGAAAAGTCACTCGGTTTTGTTCAATTATTGCTCTGATAATTTGCGTAGTATCTCACGTTATTTGATTCAATTATTATCGATATTTTTATATTATTAAATCAATAATTGAGACGACGAAGTTATTAATATTATTATTTGCAATATTAACGATGTCTAGAAGTTACATCGAGGAGAGGTTTGGTCAACTAATTGCGGCGCCAATAAGGAGAAATCCTTATTGGAAAGCCCCCACTTTTCACGGGAACAACACAGTCGATTAATATTGTGAATTATAATAATGGTGATAAGTTTATTTTATTATTATTATAAATGTAATAAAAGCAGAAAACTTTTATATAAAAAGCAGAATACTTTTATAAAGTTATTTATTTTATTAGATTATAAATAGAATATAATATATTTTATTATGCATAGTATTTGCATAAGCGCTGCGTAGTATTTGCGATAGTAAAATCTTTTTATATAAAAATGAATATTTTTTATAAAGTTTTGTTTTATTAGATTATAAATAGAATATATTATATTCTATTATGCATAAGTGTTTATATAGTGCACTGATAGTGTTTGCGATAGTAAAATATTTTTATATAAAATAGAATACATTTATAAAGTTATTTATTTTATTATACTATAAATAGAATATATAATATTTTATTATGCATAGTGTTTGCATAAGTACACATATAGTGTTTGTATAGTAAAATCTTTTTATATAAAGCAGAATACTTTTATAAAGTTATTTGTTTTATTAGATTATAAATAGAATATATTATATTTTTTATTATGCATAGTATTTTCATAGGTACTGCATATAGTATTTGCATAGTAAAATCTTTTTATATAAAATAGAATACTTTTATAAAGTTATTTGTTTTATTAGATTATAAATAGAATATATTGTATTTTATTATGTATAGTATTTGCATAGTGCTGCATAGTATTTGCATAGTAAAATCTTTTATATAAAGCAGAATACTTTTATAAAGTTATTTATTTTATTAGATTATAAATAGAATATATTATATTTTATTGCATAGTGCAAAGCATAGTATCCTTTCCATTCTCCTATAAATAGGATGCTTAGTTAGAATTGAAAATCACATCAGAAGTTCAGAGAATTCTTCTTCTATAATCTTGAGCGTATTTCTTCAGAGTTTAAGAAAGCTTTGAGCGTAGAAATAGTGCAAGTTTTCTACAAGAATATCCTCGCCCTACCAGTAGGAATACTCTTTTTTCTAAGGTAAGGTGTAAAACCACAAATTTTATGAATAAAGATTTAATTTTCTCAAAATATTTTTTTTTGAATATTATGGTGTGGATTTGAGATAATGTTATAGTTGTGGGTAGTATTTAGAAATTTTAAAAAGTATGCAAGTTGTTATGTAATATTCGATTGGTTGGGGAATATTCGTTTTAACAGAGAATATTCGTACGACGGCATAATCATTGATGGACCCCACAACGGAATTATTGTCAGATTGAGAAAACGACAAAAATATTTTTATGAAAATAACGGCGGAAGTTTTACCATTAACTGTTGAAACACCCGGTGTTAAAAATCTGATGTCTGGCGTGGTTGTATAGTAGCACACAGTATTGATTATCGACGCTTACGTGAGAAGTCACTCGGTTTTGTTCAATTATTGCTACGATAATTCTTTGCATAGTATCTCACGTTATTTGATTCAATTATTATCGATATTTTATATATTATTAAATCAATAATTGAGACGACGAAGTTATTAATATTATTATTTGCAATATTAACGATGTCTAGAAGTTCTGCCAATGAGAGGTTTGGTCACCTAATTACGCGCCAATAAGGGGAAATCCTTATTCGAAAGCCCCCTCTTTCCTGTGAACGATCTGGTTGATTAATATTGTGAATTATAATAATGAAGATAAATATTGTTAAATATATTGAGGTGTCTTTTTATGAAGTCACGAAAGTTTATATATATATATATATATTATATGTATATATATAAATTTTGTTTTATTAGTATTATTAATGTAATAAAACAAAAAAGCTTTTTATATAAAACAGAATACTTTTATAAAGTTATTTGTTTTATTAGACAATAATTAGAATATAATATATTTTATTATGCATAGTGTTTTGCATAGTAAAATCTTTTTATATAAAGCAGAATACTTTTATAAAGTTATTTGTTTTATTAAACAATAATTAAAATATAATATATTTTATTATGCATAGTGTTTGTATAGTACTGCATAGTATTTGCATAGTAAAATCTTTTTATATAAAACAAAATACTTTTATAAAGTTAATTGTTTTATTAGATTTTAAATAAAATATATAAATATTTATATATATATATATTATATTTTATTACATAGTATCCTTTCTATTTTCCTATAAATAGGATGCTTAGTTAGAATTGAAATCACACCAGAAATTCAGAGAATTCTCTTCTATAATCTTGAGCGTATTTCTTAAGAGTTTTAAGAAACTTTGAGCGTAGTGCAAGTTTTCTTCAAGTATATCCCCGCCCTACCCGTTGGAGTACTCTTCTTTATAAGGTAAGAGATATTATTTGTTGTTGTACTCGTAAGGGTATTATTTCTTTCGTATTCATGAAGAGAACACATTATTCCATTCCTTATTATTACATTGGAATAACTGTATATCTGCAATCTGCATATACATGGTGAAATTCTTACATTATTCCATTCTTTATTATTATGTTGGAATAACTTTCATACATCACAAGTATCGCATACATGGTGAAATTCTTACATTATTCCATTCTTTATCATTACATTGAATATCTGTTTGTGTGTGTTACACGTGACACTGGTTCCATTATTTATTATTCTATTGGAATAACCTGTCTGTGCGGTCTATCGCATGCATGGTGATTTCTGTTGTTATTCTACACTTTATTATTTTGTTGGAATATCCGGTCGGTGCGAATTTTGCACGAATTCGGTTTCGTTATTTATTATTCTCGTAATATTATGCAAATGCGTTTACGCATGACACTGGTTCCATTATTTATTATTACATCGGAATAACTCGTGTTCATGCGATCTATCGCATGCATGGTGAATCCTTCTGTTATTCCATTCTTTATTATTCTGTTGGAATAACCTGTCTGTGTGGATTACCACATGCATGGTGAATGATCCTTTGTATTCATTTCTTATTAAATTATGGAAATGATCTGGCTACGTGGATTACCGCATGGCGGGCGAAAATCCATTTGCAGTTTCATATATTCTATTATACACAGTTGGTTAAAGCTTTGGCTTCTATATTCCTTGAAATTAGTGGAATATCCTGGATATTTGCGCTTCATCCAGTATCTTTTCGTGGAAATATTCTTCTGAGCATTCTTGAATTTTTCTCTACAAAGCAGTATCATGTTGACAATTTGGACATTATTGAGTTCAGGATAAATTAACTTATAAATCTTTAAAATTTATTCTTGAACTTGTTTTATTGAATTATTATGTCATTGTCATGATGAGTTATGTTGGTTATTATGTGAAAACATAAAAGTTTCTTAGAAATCAAAAAGGGTTGAAAATCAGATTTTAGTGAAAATGGAATATGAAATTCAATTGACCATATCTCCTATTATATTTCGAATTTTGAGTGTGGTCAAGTTGTAGAGTTAGATCTATGAGTTTTCTAACTTATCCAAGTGGAATCCTTTGGAAAAGGTGTTGTAGATTTTTGTGGGTGATTTTAGCAAAGGAGTCAAAAACTGCAAAGTACCAAAAAGGCTATTGTCCAAAAATTTAAAAGGGCATTTTCAGCCACTTAGTTTGTGAGAAAAATTCCGGCCTTTTGGGACATGAAAATATATGGTATAAAGTACCTCCTGTCCAAAAATAAGCTCATCCTGACTTAAAATGAGCAAGTTATGACTATTTCAATATTTAGGTTTTTTCGACGAAAAATGCAATAACCGGAGTTCTATAACTCCGATGACCATGAAATTTAAACTGGAAGCTCACGTTAACATATGTAAAATCCTGCCAAGATTTGGGAATTTCTGGAGTTAAACTTGAGGTAGCTAATTTCTTAAAGAATTAATTAGAAATTAATTTTGGAAAAATACTTAAGGGAGTTGAAAAATTATAAAAAAAATACTTGTTGTGTATGAAATATATGTATATATATTTGGTCAAAGGATAGAAAAATAACAAGTTGATTTGGTAATTTTTCAAGAAAATGGTTTAGTTACGAACATATGAGTTAAATATGTTATGTGAAGTAACAAAATTAGTAAATATGATTTTATGGCTTGGGAATCCTATATAGGGTATATGCAGATTTTTGATAAGGGATTTGATCATTGGTGATGAAATCTTATGCGTATGGCATTTTTGAATGATTAAATGCATTATTTGGTAAAGTATAAACAATTGAAATAAATTGTTTATAAGTTTAAGAAGTGATTAAAATATTATTATATATTAATAATATTAGATTATGAGTTTATAAAGTTATTGATAATATTTGGATAAATTTAAAGTCTTTAATATTTATCCTTGTTTTCGTTTGATTAATGCTTATATCATTGTCATAATTCTCATGTTATATTGTGATAAAAGTCGTCTTTGGCTTACGTGCATAGATGGACTTGGTGTGATTATGAGCAGGGATTATTCGGTATAGTCATGACCGTAATGTGACGGATGATGTGGTAAAAATCCTCAGTGGCCTGTAGTGCATTGATGGACAGTTTTTGGTATGATTATGATAAGGGATTATTCGGTATAGTCATGACCATTGATGATTTAATGAATATCCTTGGCCCGTAGTGCAGGGATGATTCAATGATGTGGTTTATTTATTAAGCTGAGTCTGAGCGATTAAGTTGATGAAAAACTTTTTAAATCATAGAAGATAGTAAATTTTATTCTCTATTTGTCTCTTTTAATGGATTGCTTGTTCCGCTACAGTTAAATTTGATGTCTATTGTATTTTATCAGTTTAACATTGTTGAAGACAAATGATAATTTATCCTGCATTATCTTAGTCATAATATTTCTTACTGGGCTAGTTAAGCTCACCCCTTTCTTTCACCGTTCTCTTCAGGAAATGAGAACGAAAGGACTAGTCGAGAAGCGAGTGATCGGTCCAGATGATAGTATTAGTAGTCCTCACTATTACATTAAATAGTGTGACAATAAATGTATTGAGGACTCCTTTGAGTGTGGATATTGTCTAGATGAAAATATTCTTATTAAAACTCTCAATTTATGTTTTGTCGCCGTATTTTACACTTAATCGTTATATAATTAGTTTGTATTTGTATTTAGTACCTTGTATCTGACGACCCAAGATGAATGATGTATACCTATTTTGGGGGCGTCACATAAGGGATATTATTTGTTGTACTCGTAAGGGGTATTATTTATTTTGTATTCATGAAGAGAACTATTGTTATTCCATTCCTTATTCTTCTGTTGGAATAACATGTATACGCGGACTACCGTACACATGATGAAATTCTTCTGTTATTCTATTCTTTATTATTCTCTCTAATATCACATGCATGCGTTTACGCATGACCCGTTCCATTCTTTATTTTTACGCCGAATATCACATGCGTGCGTTTATGCATGACCTAGTTCCATTCTTTATTATTTTGTTGGAATAACCTATCTGTGCGGTCTATCGCATACATGGTGAATTCCGTTGTTATTCCATTCTTTATTATTCTATTGGGAATAACCTGTCTATGCGGTTTATCGCATGCATGGTGAATTCTTCTGTTATTCCATTCTTTATTATTATGTTGGAATAACCTATCTATGTGGATTACCGTATGCATGGTGAATGATCCTTCGTATTCATATGAATAATATTTTCATTCAAAAGGGGTTTCTGCCAGGGGCAGTTTTGTAATTTTTTTGACCATCAAAAATTCTGAAAAAATTTGAAATGATAATTTGATGAGTTTTCTAGATTGTGTCAAAAAATAGAGATTTTTGGATGCATAGATTAGGAGTTATGAATTTTATAGGAAAAGACTATTTTAAAAGTAAACCCTTATAACTTCTTATGGTTAACTCCAAAATTGGTGAAATTTTTATTGGGAGTACATGTATATAACAGGAGTATATCCTGTAAATTTCGGAATTTTTGGACAAAAGTACAATTTATGATAAATGTCTAAATATTCGACAGTTTTAGCCATATGAAAAATAGTAAATGAATTTTAAAAATTCGAGAAAAAATATATGTTCAATATGGGACTATATTTCGCTAAATCCCTTAAAAGAAATATTTTTGGGAATGATTTGGTATTTTCATTAAAATGAACTAGTTATGAGTAAATGAATTAAATATGTTATGTGAAGTATTAAAATTGAAAAATAGGATTTTATGGCTTGGGAATCCTATATAGGGTATATGCAGATTTTTTTTGATGAGGGATTTGATCATTGATGATGAAATCTTATGAGTATTGCATTTTTGAATGATTAAATGCATTATTTGATAAAGTGTAAACAGTTGAAATAATTTTTTTTAAGTTTAAGAAATGATTAAAATATTGTTATAATATTAATGATATTAGATTATGAGATTATTAAGTGATTAATAACATTTGGTTATTATTGAACGCTGGATAAATTGTATTATAAATGTTTAATATTTATCCTTTCTCTCATTTAATTTATTCATTATATCATTGTCATTATCCTCATGCTTATATTATGATGAAAGTCATCTGTGGCCTGTAGTGCATAGATGGACTTGGTATGATTATGACCAAGGATTATTCGGTATAATCATGACCGTAATGTTACAAATGATGTGGTAAAAGTCCTCATTGGCTCGTAGTGCATTGATGGACAGTTTTTGGTATGATTATGATTATGGATTCTCTTCGTCCAAGGGTGCAAAGATGAATTGTTTTATGGCATGATCAGGACCGTTGATGAAAACATGATTATCTTTGGCCTGTAGTGCATAGATAATTCGTGGTCGTGATATTAACGAATATTCTTGGCCTGTAGTGTAGGGATGATTCGATGATGTGGATTAATTATTGAGCTGAGTCTCAGCAATGAAATATTAATTCATGGATGTGATATTAACGAATATCCTTGACCGTAGTGCAGGGGTGATTCGATGATGTGGATTATTTATTAAGCAGTCTCAAATGATAAAATATTGATAATAAATTTTAATTCGTAAAAGATAGTAGATATCATGCTCTACTGACTCTTCTAAAATACTGATTGTATGTCTTTGGCACTGTAGTGTAAAAGATGAATTGTTAATGAATATCTTTGGCCGTAGTGAAAAGATGAATTTATTAGTATGATTATGAGAAGAAATTGTGATTTGATATAACCATAATTTTTGATGTTTCAGGTAAAAATAGGTGATGAAAATTTTCTTCATCCTGGGTGCGAAGAGGAATTTAGAATCAAAATTATGATTATGAGTTATTCATATGATTGTGGACAGGAATTGTTGATTGATGTTACATGGATAAAACATTATCGGTGGACTTTTAACATAGAAGATAATAGATCGATGGTCTATTTGACTCTTCTAATGGATTGCTTCGTTCACCGCAACTATGGTTGAAAAGTTTTATCATCTACCATATGTTCTAAATCTTTGAATTATTACCGATGAAGGCTATTGATGATGTAAATTATCTTTAGTCATGATATTCTTTACTGGGCTAGTTGTGCTCACCCTTTTTGCTTCATAATTCCTTTTAGGTAATAAGAGTGTAGCTGGGTCGAGCGGGGATAACAAGGGAATAGAACGGTGGTCTATAGCTGTTGAGGTTCTCCCTAAATAGTATGAAAATAATTTTATTAATGACTTTAGATAAGTGTGTCGTATTGTATACATCATTTGATATTTAATTTTGGTGAACCGAATAGGGTGAGGTGAACCCAACTTTGGAAGGGTGTTTTGCCACTATCATACAAGATGTCTAATGACATACAATCTCGTGTTATCATAAGATAGGGTTGTGCACATCCACTTGCTGAGTATATCTACGAGCACTACCTATATGATCTTGGAGTTTATTTGAAATATAATTTTCACTTGGAGACAGTGGAGATAGTTATATGTCAAGAGAAGACTCACCATTAGAAAGAAGATGATAGTAATCTTCTCATTTTTCTTTGAGGTCTATTGGGTCAACCAAGGATAATTCTGTGGACATACGATATCTATCATAACCTAGACGCATGGCCTCCCATGTACGAAGGTTTCCTTGAGCACTTCCCAAAGATTTTAATTTCTGAAATAGTTTTTGACTATACTTTTATGTAAAGTATCATTGTAAGGATGTGGTCGAGGAACCATGAGAGTTACATACATTTGTATTAAAACTCACAGTTAACTGTGGTCGTATTTTATACGACAGTTCAACAGTTTTATAAATGAAGTTTGTATTTGATTTTTATAGTGTGATATCTGGCGACTCAGAATGGGTCGTGTGGACCTATTTTGGGGGCGTCACAGTGTATACTTGCACATATTTTCTCCAAAGCTTTGACTTGAGGTATAAACTTTGAGCGTATAATATGTTCCTTCTTATCCAAGATCTTGACAGGTACCTCCTCATACATTAAATCTTTGGCTATCTTGTCTAGTTCTAATTTAATAATGTTGTTTGGGTCTTCCACATATTTACATAGCATACATATGTGAAAAATATTATTAACATGAGACATGCTTGGCGGTAAGGTGAGTCTATAGGCCAAAGTTCCTACTCGATCGAAGATTTCAAATGGTCCAATAAATCAAGGGTTGAGCTTTTCTCTCTTTTCGAAACTCGTAACTTCTTTCCATTGAGCAACACATAGCAATACATGGTCTCTGACATTAAATTCTACGTCCCTTCGATGAAGATCAACATAACTCTTTTGTCGATCTTGTGTTATTTGTATGCGTTGTCGGATCATTTGAATCTTTCTGTAGTCATACGTACCAACTCTGGGTCTACAGCTTGAGCAGCTTTGGCTTTATCTATTAAAGCCAGTTCTACTCGTATATTTGTTATCTTCAAGTGGGTCCCTGAAGTTTTTAACTCTATCTCCAACTTTTGTAAGTCATAAAAAATGGGTATATGTGTTGACAATATCGCACCCGTACTCGCATATGAACTTCTACTCAACGGATCAACTACCACGTATGTTCACTTTTTCAAAATGGTATTGGATGGTATGGTCGTAATCTTTCAACAGCTCGAGCCATTGTTGTTTCTGCATGTTGAGTTCGTTTTGGGAGAAGAAATATTTTAGGCTTTTGGAGTATATTATAATGTCATCAATAAAGATAACCACGAAATGACCCAAATATTCCTTGACTATTCCGTTCATCATGTCCATGAAGGCAACATGGGCATTAGTTAATCCAAAAGACATGACTAAGAATTCATAATGCCTATACCGAGTTCTGAAGACAGTCTTTGGAATGCCATCAGTTTTAATCTTTAACTGATGATATACAGAACGAAGATCGATATTTGAAAAGAATTAAGCACCTTGAAACTGGTCAAACAGGTCATCAATGTGAGGTAACGGGTACCTATTTTTTATGGCGATATGATTCAACTCCCAATAGTCAATGCAAAGTCGCATACTCCCATCTTTCTTTTTTTACGAATAAAACAGGAGCACCCCAAGGAGATGTACTAGGACGTATGAAGCCTGTAAGACCCTAAATTTTATGAATAAAGATTAATTTTCTCGAAATATTTTTCTTGAGTATTAAGGTGTGGATTTGATATAATATTATAATTGTGGGTAATATTTATAAATTTTTCAGAGTAAGCAAGTTGTTATAAAATATTCGATTGGTTGGGAAATATTCGTACAACGGCGCAATCATTGGTGGACCCCACAACGGAATTACTGTCGGAATGAAAAAATGATAGAAATATTTTTTTATGAAAATAATAGCGAAATTTTTACCATTAACTGTTGAAATACCCGGTGATAAAAGTATAGTAATACGCATGGTTGTATAGTAGCACACGGTATTGATTATTGATGCTTATGTGAGAAGTCACTCAGTTTTATTCAATTATTGCCACATTAATTGCTACATAATATCTCACGTTATTGATTCAATTATTGTCATAGTATTTTATATTCTTAGATCAATAGTTGAGATGACAAAGTTATTCATATTATTATTTGTATTATTGACGATGTCTAGAAAGTTCTGTCGAGGAAAGGAGTTTGGTCACCTAATTGCGCACCAATATTGAGAAATCCTTATCGAAAAGCCCCCTCTTTCCTAGGAATGATCTGGTTATTAAATGTTGTGAGTTATAATAATGATGAATAAATGTTATTAAAAATGTGGTTTGTGAAGTCAAGTGAATTGAGATAAATAGAGGGTATTTTATGAAGTATTTGTTGTAAGTTTAGCTTATTATATGGACCCCCACTTGCTCATTATTTTAAAAATGTGGCTTGTGAAGTCAAGTATCTTGTTATAAGTTAACTTATTATATATATATATATATATAATTGTGTGGTGTGTGTGATTAAATGTGTGTGGTAATGTCAGGAAAGAAAAAAAAGGAGTGGTGTGGTGTTGTCGTGTTTGTGTGGGTATATATATATATATATATATATATATTATGTTTTGTTTTGTTTTATTAGATTATAAATAAAATATATTATATTTTATTTAAAGTTTTTTTTATTAGAATATTTTATTGCACAATAATGAATAGTGAAAATCAAATTATCAGACGAATTCTTCGCCCGTGAACTATTACTGCTGATCCGTGATTTTATTTTCTAAATAGTATCCTTCCATTCTCCTATAAATAGGATGCTTAGTTTAGAATTGAAAATCACACTAGAATCAGAGAATACTTATTCTATAATATTGAGCGTATTTCTTTAGAGTTTAAGGAAGCTTTGAGTGTAGAAAATAGTGAAAGTTTTTTTCAAGAATATATCTGCTATACCAGTCAGAAATACTCTTCTTTTGAGGTAAGGGGTATTATTTATTTCATATTCGCTTACGATATTATTTTTCGTATTCGTAAGAAATTTTATTTTGTTCAATATTCGCAAGAAATATTATCTTCGTTTAATATTGGTAAGAAATATTATCTTCATTCAATATTTGTAAGAAATATTATTTTCGTTCAACTGTTGTAAGGGATTTTATTTTTGTTCAATATTTGTAAGAAATAATATTTTCTTTCATACTCTGTAGTATGTAAGTAATATTATTTCATTTCAGATTCTGAATTCTACACTCATTTGGTTAAGTATTGCTTCTATACTCCTTGAAATTAGTAGAATGTCCTTGAAATTTACGCTTCATCTGGTATCATTTCACAAAGATATTTTTCTGAACATTCTTGTTCATTTTTAAGCTTTTCATTCCACAGTAATATTCATGGGTAATATTCATTTATACGACACTATTCATACGTACGACACTATTTATACGTACAGTACTATTCATACGTACGGGTACTATTCATGAAGTACTATTCACGGGGTACTATTTATGACAAAAAAATTGATTTCTTTTCTGTCCAAATTATTTTTGATACGTGATTATTATTCTTGAATTTTACTCCACAAAGCAGTATCATGTTGACCATTTGAACGTTTTTAAACTCTGGATAAATTTAAAGTCTTTAATATTTATCCTTGATTTCATTTAATTGAATTCTTATATCATTGTCATCATCCTCATGCTTATATTGTGATGAGAGTCATATTCGGCCAAGGGTGTAAAGATGGACTGTTGATTGGTATGATTATGACCAGGGATTATTCGATGTAATCATGACCTGTAATGTTACAAATGATGTGGTAAAAGTCCTTATTGGCCCGTAGTGCATTGATGGACAGATGTTGGTATGATCATAACCATGTGTTCTCTTCGGCCAAGGGTGCAAAGATGAATTGTTTTTTGGCATGATCATGAATATTGGTGAAAACACGAATATCCTTGGCCAGTAGTGCATGGATAATTCGTGGTTGTGATACTAATGGATATCCTTGGCCCGTATTGCAGGGATAATTCAGTGATGTGGATTATTTATTAAGCTGAGTCTCATCAATAAAATTAATGATAAACTTTTAAATCATAGAAGATAGTAGATATTATGTTCTACCTGACTCTTCTAATGGATTGTTATTTTCGCTGCTGTTCTTGATCTAAAATTTGTTGTCTATTGTATTCTATTAGTTGTTATACTATTGAAGTCTAACAATAATTTATTCTGCATTATCTTAGTCATAATATTTCTTACTAGGCTAGTTGAGCTCACCCTTTTCTTTCATTGTTCTCTTCAGGAAATGAGAATATAGCTGGGACTAGTCGAGGAATGGAGTGACGGTCCAGATGGTTGCCTTAGTAGTCCTCACTATTCTATGAAATAGTGTGATAATAATTGTAATGAGGACTTATTTTGAGTTTGGATATTGTCTAGAAGATAATATTCGTGTCAAAACTCTCAGCTTATGTTTTGTCGTATTTTGCACGACACTTGGCAGTTGTATAAATTAAGTTTGTATTTGAATTGTGTACCATATATTTGGCGACTTATAATGGGTGTCGCATACCTATTTTGGGGGTGTCACAAAGCCGATGTCTAACAATTCTTGAAGTTGGGCTTTTAACTCCTGAAGTTCAATATGAGTCAATCGATATAGGGTTTTGGAAATGGGTTTTGTACCGGGTTCAAGGTTAATCAAAAATTCGATTTCACGCTCTGGGGGTACGCCAGGAAGTTCTTCGGGATATACGTCAGGGAATTTATTAACAACAAAAATATCATTCAAATCTGACATATATTTATTTAAATTGGTGACATGGGCTAAGAAAGCTTGACATTCGTTTTTCAATAAAGGAATGGCTTTATAGCTAGAGATGATAATTATTGATTTCAACTGTTTGGTTACTTGAATTCTCATAATAGGTTGATTAGGAATATGAAAACTAATAACCTTACGAAAATAATCAATTTTAACACGATGGGTAGTTAACTAGTCAATTCCTAACATCACATCAAATGCAAGTATTTTCAAAGAGATGAGGTTAATAGATAATGTGAGGGTGCAAATTTGAATTAAACAAGATTTATAAACAATGGATGTAATGAAAGTTTCTCCCAATGGAGTTTCAACAGATAAGTCAAGGTCTAATTTCTCAGGGGTTAAGTTCAAACATTGAGCACAAACAGGTGAAATAAAAGAGTGTGTAGAACCGGTATCTAATAAGGAATAGACTTCGCAAGAGTTTATGATTATCTTACCCGTGATAACTTCGTTCGGGTTCCTCACTTTTTGGGAAGTCACGACAAAATCTCTCCCCTGAACCACCGACTTTGACTTGTCTGTAGCCGCCTTTGGTATCACCATTACAGCTAGACTTGACTTTACTACAAGAACAAATCGAGCTATGTGACCGTCCTTTCCACAATTGAAACACACCTTGGAAGGCTGCGTACAATTTAGACTGATGTGTCTCTCATCTCCGCATCTGTAACATCTAACTGGTGGTCGTTCTCCTTCCCTATAAACGGGTGTTGGTGCTAGTGTTGATGTCTTTCTATTTTCATTGTTGAATCTTCTCTTTTTAAAGTTGTTTTCACTTGGTTCACTTCTTCTATTATCTGGGCCATGATTACCACCGAAGTGGTTACCATTTCTGGCATGATAATTTCCTCCACGCTAATTATCATTGCTCCGATGACTGTTGCCACTGGTACGACTATTATAGTGTTGTTGGTTATTTTCTTTTGGTTAAACTGTCTCATTATCTCGCTTTAATAATTGAGCTCTATTCATCATATCTGAATACAAACAAAGTTTATGAGAAATGAGATATTGACGAATTTCAGGTTTTAAACCTCTTAAAAACATTCGTGTCATTCGTTCCTCATTATCTACCAAATGGAATGCAAACTGAGACAATTCTGCAAACTTGGCCTCATATTGTGATAGAGTCATATTTTTCTGTTCTAGTTTGATGAATTCCACCTCCTTCATATGATGAATACTTTCTGGAAAATACTTGTCGTTAAACAATTCCTGGAACTTCTCCAAAGACATCTTAAGTGCTGAAAGATGAGTATGTTTCATAGATTCCCACCAGTAATTTGCCTCTCTAGGCAACATAAAGGTGGTGAAGGGAATCTTTTGCTCCTCTGTGTGTCTTAGGACATCAAATATTTTGGTGATATACATAATCCAAGCTTCTGCCTTAAGTGGCTCTGACTTTTCCAAAAACTCTGGTGCTCCCAACTCCTTGAATTGCTTGGCAGTGACCAGCCGTGAGTTACAATTATTTCCACCTAAATTTTGAATAGGAGTCTCTCTCATCTGGTGTTGCATGAATTATAGAAACCTCCTAAACACCCCATCGTTAATCATTTGGTCGGTGTTGTTGTTTATAGGAGGATTATTTCCTTCTTGATGCATATTATCCTGGTTATTGATTGGCAGTGTCTCAATGGTCTCATGTGCTCCATTACTTATCTCTAAATTTTTAGATGTCATTCTCAAATACTACCACAAAATAAGGGTTAATTAAAGAAATTGACATGTCAAATATTATCCCTATATTCCAACCGACCAATTAAATAACAAATAAGCTTAGGTAGGACACACTAGCGAAGGTTTTACTCTTCTCTCCCCTCCTAGTTCTAATCCCAGATCTCCACCAGAGGTTATATCCCTACGCTTTGATACCAACTGTGATGCCCCAAAAATAGTTCTACACAACACATACTGAGTCGCCAAATACATGGTATAAAATCCAAATACAAACTTCCTATATACAACTATTAACTGTCGTGTAAAATACGACATAACATAAGCTATGAGTTTCAATACAAATATTGTCTCGTAGACAATATCCAAACTCAAATAAATGACTCATTACAATTATTGTCACACTATTTTATAGAATAGTGAGGACTACTATAGTAACCATCTTGAACCATCACTCTATTCCCCGACTAGTCCCATCTATATTCTCATTTCCTGAAGAGAACAATTAAAAAAAGGGTGAGCTCAACTAGCCCAGTAAAGAATATTATGACTAAGATAATGCAAAACAAATTATCATTAATCCTCAACAGGAGAAAATCTAATAGAATACAATAGACAACAAGTTTTAGATCAACAACTGCAGCGGAAATATCAATCCATTAGAAGAGTCAAGTAGATCATGGTGTCTATTATTTTCTATGATTTAAAAGTCCATCATCAATATTTTATCTCTGTAACACCAATCAATAATTATTTCCAATCAACGAATTATCTATGCATTATGGGCCAAAGATAATCGTTTGTATCACCAATGGTCATTATCATGCCAAAAACCTGTCCATCTATGCACTACGGGCCAAAGAGAACTTTCACCACAAACCTTTATCTATAATAGTAAAGTTCATGATTATATCAATACAAAATTCCTAGTCATAATCATACCAATCAACAGTCCATTTTTGCACTACAGGCCAAAGATGACTTTTACCACAATATAAGCATGAGGATGATGATAATGATATAAAGAATGAATCAAGTGAAATCAAGGATAAATATTAGAGATTTATACTTTAATTTATCCAGAGTTCAAGAATGTGCAAATTGTCAACATGATCACCAATTGTGGAGTAAAATTCAAGAATGATATTTAAGATTTAAATTTCAAAGGTAATTTGGACAAAGAAATAAATTAAATTCTATCATGAATAGTACTCTGGCATGAATAGTACCCCGAATGAATAGTACCCTGACATGAATACTACCCCGGATGAATAGTACCCTGGATGAATAGATTAAAATTTAATAAGAAAATTCAGACCAATTTTCCAATGAAATGATATTAGATGAAACGCAAACTATTAAGAATATTCTACTAATTTCAGGGATTTTCACCATTAAACAATAAGGTTATGGAAATAAACAATTATTTTGTACCATAAATGGAGAAAAATATGAATGAAAACGATATCCCTTGACGAGTACTAAAGAAATGATATCTCATACAAGTATGAAAGAATATTCGAGACTGCAAATGGATTTTCACCCGTCATGCGGTAATCCGCGTAGACAAACCATTTCCACAACTTAATAAAGAATGAATACGAAGAGTTATTCACAAGACATGCGGTAATTCACGTAGACAGGTTATTCCCACAGATTAATAAGGAATAGAATGACAACACTTATGAGTATGAAGAAAATAACATTATTTACCTTAGTAAAAGATAAAATATGACTGTATAACGGAGATTATCTTGAGAAATTCTTGCACTATTTGCTACACTCAAAGTATTCTTATACTCAAAAGAAATACGCACAATATTATAAAAGAAGAATTCTCAAATTCTACTGTGATTTTCATTTCATAACTAAGAAACCTATTTATAGGAGAATGGCAAGGCATTATTTAAAAGAAAATCACGGGCAAACAATAAAGAAAAATTACAGATGAATTCGGCAAAAAATTGATTTTACAATGCAATAATATGTAATAAAATATTCTAATAAAACAAAAACTTTACATATAATATAATATATTCTATTTATATTCTAATAAAATAAATAACTTTATATATATTATAAAAAGTTTTCTGTTTTATTACTATTATAATAATATTAAAAAAACAAAAATTAATATAGTTTTCTATCGATGGTTTGACAAATTGGCACATGGGGTCCATGGAATAATAAGTCAAACTTACAACAAATGTTTTATGACAAACCCCTCTATTTATATCAAAAATTGAAGAAATATCTACCACAAATCACTTATCTTTAATCAACACATTTTTAATCTTTCAACAATTATTTATTATTAATATTATAACTCACAATATTGACAATCAGATCGTTCTCAAGAAAGAGGGGGCTTTCCGATAAGGATTTCTTCTTACTGGCGCGTCATAAAATAACCTAACCCCTTTTCTCGACAGAACTTTCTAGACATTGTTAATAATGCTAATAATAATATGAGTAACTATGTCGTTTCAATTATTAATTTAATAATATAAAATATTATGCAGATGTTACTATAAAAATTATTGAATCAATAATATGAGATACTATGCAGCAACTACTGTGACAATTATTGAATGAAATACTGAGTGACTTCTTACGTAAGAATTAATAATCATAGATATTGTTCAATACCGTGTTCTACTATGCCACAACGCGTATTACTTTACTTTTATCACTGGGTATTTTAACAGTTTAACGGTTAAAGTTTTGTCGTTATTTTTATAAAAAGGTTATTTCTGTCGCTTTCTATATCCGACATTTATTCCGTAGTGGGGTCCACCAATAATTGCACCATCATAAAAATATTCCTCAAAAGAATATTACTCGACCAAATGAATATTCCCTGACAAAACAAATATTTTATGACAACTTACTTACTTGTAAAATTTGCACATATCACCCATAACTATAGCATTTATTAAATTATCACCTTATTATTTAGAATACTATTCAGAGAAAATTAAATTTTTATTCATAAAATTTGGGGTCTTACATATGGCAACGGTTCAACCGTCGCCATAGATATTTTAGTCTGTGGTGACGGTTCATAGTCCAAAAAAAACGTCGTCATGGCACGATTGTGTACTATAGAGTTGTGTATATACATATAGCCCATATATATATATATATATATATATATATATATATATATATATATAACAACAATTATTAAACACTAAGGAAATATAAAATAAACACAAGTGTGAATATTAAAGTGTGTGAAACTTTGTGTTTTGTGAGTAAATATTAATATGAAATCAAATGAATTTTCTTACACTCTTGCTCACTAATTTCCTTAATGTAAGACCCCAACTTTTATGAATAAAGAATAATTTTTCTTGAAATATATTTTTAAATATTACGGTGTGGATTTGATATAATGTTATAGTTGTGGGTAATATTTACAAATTTTGCAAAGTAAGTAAGTGGTTATATAATATTCGATTGGTCTGGGAATATTCGCTTTAACAGGAATATTCATGACGATGGCACAATCATTGGTGGACCCATAATGGAAGTATTGTCGTAGTTAGAAAACGCACGACGTAATTATCTTTTATAAAAATAACTACGAAAAGTTTTACCGTTAAACTGATTGAACTACCCAGAGTAAAAGTATAGTAATACGCTACGGCATTGCACAGTAAAGAAATACCTGTATTGATTATTTATGCTTACGTAATAAGTCACTCAGTTATACTCAATTATTGCTACAGTATTTATTGCATCATATCTCTTATATTATTGATTCAATTATTGTCACAGTATCATCTGCATAATATGTTATATTATTAAATCAATAATTGAGATGATAAAGTTATTCATATTATTATTTGCAATATTAACAATGTCTAGAAGTTCTGTCAATGAGAGATTTGGTCGCCTAATTGCTCGTCAATAAGGAAAAATCCTTATCAGAAAGCCCCCTCTTTCCTAGGAATGACCTGGTTGTTAAATATTGTGAGTTATAATATTAATGATGAATAAGTTCGTGTTGATTAAAGATAAAATTGATAGTTCCATTGTGTTAGAATTATTAGTGTTAGTGGAAATCGACATTTATTTCGATAATAATTGATGTCTGGAAGTTATATTGACCAATCGGGTAATTAATCGGATAAATGAGCAATTAATTGCTATTAATTCGCATGATTTTAACTATTTGTTCACATTTGTGTACTATTGATTCACATTCATGTACTATTAGGGGAGATGGTGCAAGATTGATAATACTTGCATGACTAAGTTTAAAATAGAGGTATAGATAGAGGTACTATATTGTAATTCATATTTTCACATGTATAGAACTATTGATTCACATGATTGAACTATTGATTCACATGATGTACTATTAGGGGAGGTGGTGCAAGTTTGATAATACTTGTAAGACTAAATTAAAAATGAAGGAAAAGATGAAGGTATTATACTGTAATATTTTGAGCCCCAAAATGTGCAATTATCGAAGCTATATTTTCCTATAAATAGAAGCTCATTCTTCCTTCATTCTCACCAATTCACTAATACTCACAAGAACAATTATAGAGATAAAAGCTATAGAGAGAAAGAAGAAGAGTAGTCTGCTACTTCACTACTCTAGTATCCAGTCTTCTTTCGAGGTAAGGGGTGTTATTTATTTCATATTCCGAAGAGATATTATTTTTCGTATTCGTATTAATATTATTTTCGTTCAATATTCATAAGGAATATCATCTTCATTCAATATTCGTAGGAATATTATTTTCGTTCAACAGTCGCAAGGGGTATTATTTATTTCATATTCTGAAGAGATATTATTCTTCGTATTCGTATGAATATTATTTTCATTCAATATTCGTAAGAATATCATCTTCGTTCAATATTCGTAGGAATATTATTTTCGTTCAACAGTCGTAAGGGGTATTATTTCTTTCGTATTCATGAAGAGAATTATTTTCTTTCAATACTCGTAAGGGGTATTATTTATTTTATATTCTGAAGAGATATTATTTTTTGTATTCGTATGAATATTATCTTCGTTCAATATTCGTAGGAATACTATCTTCGTTAAATATTCGTTGTAATATTATTTCCGTTCAAGGAATGTTATTTTTGTTCAATATTCGCTTGAAATAATAATTTCTTCCATACTCTGTAGTATGTAAGTAATATTATTTCATTTTAGATTTTGAATTCTATACTCATTTTGTTGAAGTTTTGGCTTCTATACTTCATGAAATTAGTAGAATATCCTTGATATTTGTACTTCATCCAGTATCTTTTCATGAAAATATTATTATGAGCTTTCTTGATAATTATTGATCTTTTCATGACGGAATACTATTCATGAGTTACTATTTATGGGTTACTATTCATCCGGTTACTATTCACTCAAATATTATTCACTCGGGTATTCGGGGCACTTTTCATGCTGGAGTACTATTCACGAGTTACTATTCACAGATTACTATTCATCCAATTAATATTCACCCGAATATTATTCACTCGGGTATTTGGGGTACTTTTCATGTCGGGGTACTATTCATGAGGTACTATTCCCGAAGTACTATTCACAGGGTACTATTCACGGGGTACTATTTACCCGAAAAATATATTTCTTTTCTGTCCAAATTATTTTTGGTACATGAATATTATTCTTGAATTTTACTCTACAAAGTAGTATCATTTTGACAATTTGGATATTTTTAAACTCTGGATAAATTTAAAGTCTTTAATATGTATCCTTGATTTCGTTTGATTAATGCTTATATCATTGTCATCATCCTCTTGCTTATATTGTGATGAAAGTCATCTTTGGCTTACGTGCATAGATGGACTGTTGATTGGTATGATTATGACCAGGGATCATTTGGTATAATCATGACCGTAATGTTATAAATGATGTGGTTAAAGGTCCTCATTGGCCCGTAGTGCATTGATGGACAGTTGTTGGTATGATTATGACCAAGGATTATTCGGTATAATCATGACCATTGATGATTACATGAATATCCTTGGCCCAGTAGTGCGTGGATGATTCGATGATGTGGTTTATTTATTGGTGAGTCTCGGCGATGATAAATTTGATGAAAAACTTTTTAAATCATAGAAGATAGTAGATATCATGCTCTACTTGACTCTTCTAATGGATTATTTATTCCGCTGCAGATGTTGATCTAAAAGTTTTTGTCTATTATATTATATCAGTTGTTATACTGTTGAAGGCTAAGGCTAATTTATTCTGCATTATCTTAGTCATAATATTTCTTACTGGGCTAGTTGAGCTCACCCTTTTCTTTTATTGTTCTCTTCAGGAAATGAGAATATAGCTGGGATGAGTCAGGAAATAGAGTGATGGTCCAGGATAAGTAGCTTTAGTAGTCCTAACTATTCTATGAAATAGTGTGATAATAATTGTAATGAGAACTCCATTGAGAGTGGATATTGTCTAGAAGGCAATATTCTTGTTTAAACTCTCATCTATGTTTTGTTGTTTATTACCCTACAGTTGTTTAAATAAGTTTGTATTTGATTTATGTACCATGTATTTGGCGACTCAAGATGGGTGATGTATACTTGTTTTGGGGGTGTCACGGTTGGTATCAAAGCTTAGGGATATATGATCCCTGGCTGAGATGTGAGACAAGAACTAGGAGGGGAGAGACGGGGAATTCCTTCGCTAGTATGACCTACCTAAATTTATTTGGTATTTAATTGGTCGGTCAAAGTATAGGGATAATATGTGATATGTCAATTAACCTTTGTTTTGTGACAGTGTTTGAAAATGTCATCTGAAAATGTTGAGATCAGCAATAAAGCACATGAGACCGTTGAGTCACCGACGATCAATGCCCAGGATAATGTGCAACAGGAAGACAATAATCCTCAGGTAAATAACAACACCGATCAGATGATGAACGAATGACGCGAATATTTCTGCGAGGTTTGAGACCCGAAATACGTCAATACTCACAAATTGTGTTTGTATTTAGATGTAGTGAATAGGGCTCAGTTATTGGAGCGCGATAATGAGCCAGCCTAACCAAAAGATAACGACCAACAACACGATAATAATCGTACCGGTGGCAACGACCATCGGAACAATGATAATCATCGTGGGGGAAATTATCATGCCAAGAATGGTAACCACTTCGGTGGTAATCATGGCCAAGATAATAGAAGTGGAAAATTCAATAAGAAAAGATTTAACGATGATGGGAAGACGCTTCAAAGAAAGACCAACACCAACAACAAATTCTGGGGAGGAGAAGCGACCGCTAGTTAGATCTTTATAGAGATACGGAGAGGAGGGACACATAAGTCCAAACTGCTCATGACCTTCCAAGGTATGTTTTAGTTGTGGAAAAGATGGTCACATAGCTCGATTTGTCCTGTAGCGAAATCAAGTCTAGCTGGGACGGTGGCACCAAAGGTAGATACGGACAAAACAAAGTCGGTGGTTTCAGGGAGAGCATTTTTCGTGACTTCTCAAAAAGCGAGTAACCCGAACGAAGTTATCACGGGTTTGTTAATTATAAATTCTTGTGAAGTTTATACCTTATTAAATACCGGTTCTACCCATTCTTTTATCTCTCTTGCTTGCGCTCAACGTTTAAATTTGACACCGGAGAAGTTAGACTTTGACTTATTGGTTGAAACTTTATTAGTAGAAACCTTCGTTACCTCCGTTACCTCCACTGTTTATAAATCTTGTTGATTTAAATCGACACTTTCACGTTACCTGTCGATCTGATCTCTTTGAAAATACTTTCCCTTGATGTGATTTAAGGAATCGATTGGTTAACTAATCATCATGCTTTTCGTAAGGTTGTTAGCTTTCATATTCCTAACCAACCTGTTATGCGAATTCATGCAACCAAACCACTAAATTTAATCACTGTCATATCAAGCCATAAGTAAAGAGCCCCGATCCTTTCGTTGTTGACTTCCTTGTGTGGAATGCACCGAAGCCAAACTTTCTGTAGTGGAAGCCGTGAATAACGGTGGCAAGTTGATAGGTATCAATGTGACATGTTATCCAAGTCTTGGGATGAGAGTCACAGTTTTAAATGATATTTCTATTATTAATAAATTTTCTGAAGTATTCCTGAAGACTTCCTAGCCTACCCTTAGAGCGTGAAATCGAATTTTGTATTGACCCCAGTACAAAACCCATTTCTAAAACCCTCAAATATTTTCTTCGCCCAAAATGAACGTAACATGCGCCAAAGATGTTGGCTCGAGCTGTTGAAGGTTACGACCATACCATTCAATATCATCGTGGAAAAAGCGAACGTGGTAGCTGATGTATTAAGTAGAAAATCATATGCGTTTACGAGTGCGACGTTGTTAACACAAAGACCCATTTTGTATAACTTACAAATGATGGAGATAGAGTTAAAGACTCTAGGGACCCACGTGATGATGTCAAATAATATGAATAAAATCGACGTTAACTGATAAAGTTAAAACCGCTCAAGCTACACACCCGGACCTGATGAATGTGAAGAAGAAGGTTCGAGAGGGTGTTATTCTAGAAGCAAGAATCGACGAAGAGAGTAAATTTCAACCCTCGATTTTATTAGTCTATTTGAAATCCTCGATTGAGTAGGAACTGTGGCCTATAGAATTGCTTTACCTCAAAGTATATCGCGTGTTCATAACATTTTTCACGTATCAATGTTACGTAAATATGTGGACAACCCGAACCACATTATTGAATTGGAACTAGACGAGATAGCAGAAGATTTAATGTATGGGGAGATACCTGTTAAAATGTTGGATAAGAATGAATATATTCTACGCTCAAAGGTTATATCTCAAGAGTTAGAATCTGACGAGGTATAATCATCTCTGCGGTATACCAGGTAAGCACCCTAATTTCGAGGATGAAATTTCATAAGAAGGGGAGGTTGCAAGACCCCAACTTTTATGAATAAGGAATAATTTTTCTCAAAATATATTTTTGAATATTATGATGTGGATTTGATATAATGTTATAATTGTGGGTAATATTTACAAATTTTGCAAAGTAAGTAAGTGGTTATATAATATTCGATTGGTCGGGGAATATTCGTTTTAACAGGAAATATTCGTACGATGGCACAATCATTGGCGGACCCCACAACGGAAGTATTGTTGTAGTTAGAAAACGACATAATTATCTTTTTATAAAAATAATGGCGAAAGTTTTACTGTTAAACTGTTGAACTACCCGGTAGTAAAAGTACAATAATACGCGTGGTTGTATAGTAGCACACGGTATTGATTATTTATGCTTACGTAATAAGTCACTCAGTTATACTCAATTATTGCTACAGTATTTATTGCATCATATCTCTTATATTATTGATTCAATTATTGTCACAGTATCATCTGCATAATATGTTATATTATTAAATCAATAATTGAGATGATAAAGTTATTCATATTATTATTTGCAATATTAACAATGTCTAGAAGTTCTGTCAATGAGAGATTTGGTCGCCTAATTGCTCGTCAATAAGGAAAAATCCTTATCAGAAAGCCCCTTCTTTCATGGGAACGACTTGGTTGTTAAATATTGTGAGTTATAATATTAATGATGAATAAGTTCGTGTTGATTAAAGATAAAATTGATAGTTCCATTGTGTTGGAATTATTAGTGTTAGTGGAAATCGATATTTATTTCGATAATAATTGATGTTTGGAAGTTATATTGACCAATCGGGTAATTAATCGGATAAATGAGCAATTATATGCTATTAATTCACATGATTATAACTATTTGTTCACATGTGTGTACTATTAATTCACATTCATGTACTATTAGGGGAGATGGTACAAGATTGATAATACTTGCATGACTAAGTTAAAAATAGAGGTATAGATGGAGGTACTATACTGTAATTCGTATTTTTACATGTATAGAACTATTGATTCACATGATTGAACTATTGATTCACATGATTGAACTATTGATTCACATGATGTACTATTAGGGGAGGTGGTGCAAGTTTGATAATACTTGCAGGACTAAATTAAAAATGAAGGAAAAGATGAAGGTATTATACTGTAATATTCTGAATCCCAAAATGTGCAATTATCGAAACTATATTTTCCTATAAATAGAAGCTAATTCTTCCTTCATTCTCACCAATTCACTAAGACTCACAAGTGCAATTATAGAGATAGAAGCTATAGAGAGAAAAAAGAAGAGTAGTCTACTACTTCACTACTCCAGTATCCAGTCTTCTTTCGAGGTAAGGGGTGTTATTTATTTCATATTCTGAAGAGATATTATTTTTCGTATTCGTATGAATATTATTTTCGTTCAATATTCGTAAGGAATATCATCTCCGTTCAATATTCGTAGGAATATTATTTTCGTTCAACAGTCGTAAGGGGTATTATTTATTTCATATTCTGAAGAGATATTATTTTTCGTATTCATATGAATATTATTTTCGTTTAATATTCGTAAGAATATTATCTTCGTTCAATATTCGTAGGAATATTATTTTCGTTCAACAATCGTAAGGGGTATTATTTCTTTCGTATTCATGAAGAGAAATATTTTCTTTCAATACTCGTAAGGGGTATTATTTATTTCATATTCTAAAGAGATATTATTTTTTGTATTCATATGAATATTATCTTCGTTCAATATTCGTAGGAATACTATCTTCGTTAAATATTCGTTGGAATATTATTTCCGTTCAAGGGATGTTATTTTTGTTCAATATTCGATTGAAATAATATTTTCTTCCATACTCTGTAGTATGTAAGTAATATTATTTCGTTTCAGATTTTGAATTTTATACTCATTTTGTTGAAGTTTTGGCTTCTATACTCCATGAAATTAGTAGAATATCCTTGATATTTGCGCTTCATCTAGTATCTTTTCATGGAAATATTATTCTGAGCTTTTTTGATAATTATTGATCTTTTCATGACGGAATACTATTCGTGAGTTACTATTTATGGGTTACTATTCACCCAGTTACTATTTACTCAAATATTATTCACTCGGGTATTCGGAGCACTTTTCATGCTAGAGTACTATTTACGAGTTACTATTCATGGGTTACTATTCACCCAATTACTATTCACCCGAATATTATTCACTCGGGTATTTGGGGTACTTTACATGTAGGGGTACTATTTACGAGATACTATTCCCAAAGTACTATACACAGGGTACTATTCACGGGGTACTATTTACCCGAAAAATATATTTTTTTTCTGTCCAAATTATTTTTGGTACATGAATATTTTTCTTGAATTTTACTCTAGAAAGTAGTATCATGTTGACAATTTAGATATTTTTAAACTCTGGATAAATTTAAAGTCTTTAATATTTATCCTTGATTTCGTTTGATTTGATTTCGTTTGATTAATGCTTATATCATTGTCATCATCCTCTTGCTTATATTGTGATGAAAGTCATCTTTAGCTTACGTGCATAGATGGACTATTGATTGGTATGATTATGACTAGGGATCATTCGGTATAATCATGACCCGTAATGTTATAAATGATGTGGTAAAAGTCCTCATTGGCCTGTAGTGCATTGATGGACAGTTGTTGGTATGATTATGACCAAGGATTATTCGGTATAATCATGACCATTGATGATTACATAAATATCCTCGGCCGTGAGTGCGGGGATGATTTGATGATGTGGTTTATTTATTGTCGAGTCTAAGCGATAAATTTGATGAAAAACTTTTTAAATCATAGAAGATAGTAGATATCACGCTCTACTTGACTCTTCTAATGGATTTTTTATTCCGTTGCAGTTGTTGATCTAAAACTTTTTGTGTATTATATTATATCAGTTGTTATACTGTTGAAGGCTAAGGATAATTTATTCTGCATTATCTTAGTCATAATATTTCTTACTGGGCAAGTTGAGCTCACCCTTTTCTTTTATTGTTCTCTTCAGGAAATGAGAATATAGCTGGGACGAGTCGGGAAATGGAGTTATGGTCCAGGATAAGTGGCTTTAGTAGTCCTCACTATTCTATGAAATAGTGTGATAATAATTGTAATGAGAACTCCATTGAGAGTGGATATTGTCTAGAAGGCAATATTCTTGTTTAAACTCTCAGCTATGTTTTGGAGTATATTACCTAACAGTTGTATAATTAAGTTTATATTTAATTTATGTACCATGTATTTGGCGACTCAAGATGAGTGATGTATACCTGTTTTGGGGGCGTCACACTTAACCTCCCTTAGAACCTAGCTTTTTAAGAGATTTGAGAGTAGAGAGAATATATGAGAATTTTTGTATAAACTAGATGCATAAAATAATGAAGGAATAGTTAGACTATTTATAGGCAAAGTAGAATGGAATGGATGGCTAAGATTTAATTTCTAAAAATTTGATTTAATGGCCATCAATTATCCTTGCTAAAATATCTTTGCACATTTGTTTCAATTTTACCCTCAAATAGCCGGTTTATATGGAGAGAAATAATAGGTTTTGATTTTTTTCAACTTTTATCCTTCCTTCCTCTTTTTCTTTTTGCCAACTAGATGTGTGTGTGTGTGTGTGTCTCTCTCTCTCTATATATATATATACACTTGGTTTTCCTTCTCTCTTTTGCCAACTAATGAGTTTAGGCATGCTCCTTAATTTCCTCATTTTAGCCAAAAGTCACCAAAAATGAAAGGATTATTGTCATTTTTAAGTTTCAACTTTAAGTACTAGAGAACTAGATTGAGGGGTATATATACTTTTTATCTTTTCTTATATTTGGCAACTCAAGTATAAAAGCAACCTTTCTCCAATCCTCAAATTTCTATCTTGATGGTAAAATCAAAGGAAAAGGACTTCTGTCCTTTTTGTACTTTTTATTTTGTTAATCGGGGGATATATATATATATATATATATATATATATATATAGTATATATATCCACAAGAATCGCGTATGGAGTGACCCTTTTTTCGCTCTGTTGAAATTTTGTTGGGAGCAAAAAAATAAATCAACAGCCAAAAGGGGTTGCTCCACAAAGAATCCCTTCTTGTGTGGATGGAACCCCTATATATATATATATATATATATATATATATATATATATATACATACTTACTACGAATCCTTATAAGGCATACACACCATCTCCACCATCCATTTTACACATCAACGGATAAGATTAAAAAAGACAAACCAGCCGTTTGTTACTAAAAGTAGCTGATTATTAACTCCGGCAAAATTTTCGTCGGAGATACCTTATTTTCGACGGATATATTCCCTCGGAACTAACTTATTTCCGACTGAAAATTAAAATATATCGATATTTATTAAAAATTGGGTGATTATTAAATCCGACGGAAAGTCCATCAGAATTAACTGTATTTTTTTTAATGCAGATTTGAAAAGTTCAATTTCCAGGTGTTTAAACCCATTTATGTACCTGTAACCTGTCACAACCCAATACACAGTAATATAAACATGTATCTCACATTCAAATATTCAAGGTAATGCTAAAATATAATATCCACCAAAACATAATCTTCAACTCATTATCATTCACATACATTCACATTCAAATATCCACCAAAACGTAATCTTCAACTCATTATTTAATTATTGCTACAGTAATTGCTACATAGTATCTCACGTTATTTGATTCAATTATTGTCAATATTTTATATTATTAAATCAATAATTGAGATGAAGAGTTATTCATATTATTATTTGCATAATTAATAATGTCTAGAAAGTTCTGTCGAGAAAAAGGGTTTGGTCACCTAATTGCGCGCCAATAGGGAGAAATCCTTATCGGAAAGCCCCTCTTTACTAGGAACGATTTGGTTGTTAATATTGCGAGTTATAATAATGAAGAATAAATGTTGTTAAAAATATTGAGGGGATTTTTATGAAGTATTTGTTATAAATTTTTCTTATTTTATAGACCCTCATTTACCCTTTTTTCAAAATAATCGGTAGAAAGTTATTCAGTATATATGTATATATAATAAAGGTGGGGCCACATATGGGTCCCACGTTTTGAAAATGAAAATGGGATGGGGGAGTAATGTTGGTCACGGGGGGGAGTAAGAAACTCTGATTATATATATATATATATATATATATATATATATTATATTAAGTTTTATTTTTTAATAAAAAATAGAATATATTATATTTTATTGAATATTATATTAATAATTTAAAAAAAACAGGCGTCTGAATTATTTTCTTCTGTCCGTGATTTTTTTCGTCTGAATTCTCTTTATAGTCCGTGAATAAAATTCAAATAGTATTCTTTCCATTCTCCTATAAATAGGATGCTTAGTTAGAATTGAAACTCACACCAGAATCAGAGAATTCTTCTTCTATAATATTGAGCGTATTTCTTTCGGGTTTTAGAAAGCTTTGAGCGTAGAAAACAGTATAAGTTTTCTTCAAGAATATCCCCGCTATACCAGTTGGAATACTCTCCTTTTTAAGGTAAGGGATGTTTTTTTTGTTCAATATTCGTATGAAATAATATTTTCTTCCATATTCTGTAGTATGTAAGTAATATTATTTTGTTTTTTATTTTGAATTCTACACTCATTTTGTTAAAGTTTTGGCTTCTATACTCCATGAAATTAGTAGAATATCCTTAGTATTTGAGCTTCATTCAGTATCTTTTCATGAAAATATTATTCTGAGCATTCTTGATAAGTTTTAACCTTTTCATGCCGGAATACTATTCACGGGGTTACTATTCCTGAATTACTATTCACTCAGTTTGTGAGACCCCAAATTTTATGAATAAAGATTTAAATTTGTCAAAATATTTTTTGAATATTATGGTGTGAATTTGATATAATGTTATAGTTGTGGGTAATATTTACAAATTTTGTAAAGTAAGCAAGTGGTTATATAATATTTGATTGGTCGGGGAATATTCTTTTTTTTGGGGAATATCCGTACGACGACACAATCATTGGTGGACCCCACAACGGAAGTATTGTCGTAGTTAGAAAATGACAGAATTATCTTTTTATAAAAATAACGGCGAAAGTTGTTACTGTTAAAACCGTTGAACTATCCCGGTAGTAAAAGTACAAATGAATGGCATTGGTTGCATAGTAGCACACGGTATTGATTATTAATGCTTACGTAAGAAGTCACTCAGATATACTCAATTATTGCTACAGTAATTGCTGCATCATATCTCTCACTTTATTGATTCGATTATTGTCACAGTATCATCTGCATAATATGATATATTATTAAATCAATAATTGAGACGACAAAGTTATTCATATTATTAAATTGCAATATTTACAATGTCTAGAAGTTCTGTTAAGGAGAGGTTTGTTCATCTAATTGTGCGCCAATAAGGAGAAATCCTTATCGGAAAGCCCCCTCTTTCTTGGGAATGACCTGGTTGTTAAATATTGTGAGTTATAATATTAATGATGAATAAGTTCGTGTTGATTAAAGATGAAATTGATAGTTCCATTGTGTTAGAATTATTAGTGTTAGTGGAAATCGACATCTATTATGATGATAATTGATGTCTGGGGATTATATTGACAAATCAGGTAATTAATCGGATAAATGAGCAAGTAATTGCTACTAATTCACATGTTTATATAACTATTTGTTCACATTGTGTACTATTAAATCACATTCTTGTACTATTAGGGGAGTTGGTGCAAGATTGATAATACTTGCATGACTAAGTTAAAAATAGAGGTATAGATGGAGGTACTATACTGTAATTCGTATTTTCACATGATTATAACTATTGATTCACATTATTTACTATTAGGGGAGGTGGTGCAAGTTTGATAATACTTGTAGGACTAAATTAAAAATGAAAGAAAAGTTGAAGGTATTATACTGTAATATTTCGAGCCCCAAAACGTGCAATTATCGAAACTATATTTTTCTATAAATAGAAGCTCATTCTTCCTTCATTTCTCACCAATTCACTAAAGTTATAGAGCAATTATTATAGAGAGAAATTATAGAGAGAAAGAAGAAGAGAAGTCTGCTACCTCTCTACTCCAGTATCTAGTTTCTTTCGAAGGTAAGGGGTATTATTTCTTTCATATTCATGAAGAGAGCTTCTGTTATTCAATTCTTTATTATTATGTTGGAATAACCTGTCTACATGCGCGGCAAATCTCGCATACATGGTGAAATTCTTACATTATTCCATTCTTTATTATTCATTGGAATATCCTGTCTGTAATGCGGATTATGCTAATTCTGGTTCCATTCTTAATTATTTTGTTGGAATAACACATGCATGCGATTCTATCGCATACTCGGTGAATTTTGTTGTTATTCCATTCTTTATTATTACATTGGAATAACATTCATGCGATCTATCGCATGCTTGGTGAATTCTGTTGTTATTCCATTCTTTATTATTCATTAGAATATCCCGCTTGGCAAGTATTACGCCTCGACACGGGTTCCATTATTTATTATTTTGTTGGAATAACTGCATACATGTGGATTACCACATGCATGCTGAATGATCCTTCGTATTCATTCTTTATTAAATTGTGAAAATGATCTATTTACGTGGATTACCGCATAGCGGGTTAAAATCCATTTGTAGTTTCGTAATTTTTAGACATTCAAAAATTCTGGAAAAATTTGGGAGGATATTATGATTAGTTTTCTAACATCTCCAAGTCGAATCACTGAAAGAGGAAATGTAGATTTTTGTATGGACTATTTTTAACAAAGCATGAAAAAGTGAAAAAAAAAAAAAGAGAAAAAGCTACTGCCCAAAATTTTGTAAGAGCTATTTCGGCCACTTAATTTATGAGAAAAATTCTAGCCTTTTGGGAAATGGAAATATATGGTATAAAGTACCTCCTGTCCAAAAATGAGCTCATTCCGATTTAAAATGAGTAAGTTATGACTATTTCAATATTTAGGTTTTCTGATAAAAACGTTATAACCGGAGTTTTATAACTCCGATGACCATGAAATTTAAACTAGAAGCTCACGTTAACATGTGTAAGATCCTCCCAAGATTTGGGAATTTCTGGAGTTAAACTTGAGGTAGTTACTTTCTTAAGGAGTTGAAAAATTATAAAAAAATACTTGTTGTGTATGAAATATATGTATATATGTTTGGACAAAGGATAGAAAAATAATAAGTTGATTTGGTAATTTTTCATGAAAATGGTTTAGTTACAAACATATGTGTTAAATATGTTATGTGAAGTTGAAGAATTGGTAAATAGGATTTTAGGGCTTGAAAATCCTATATAAGGTATATGCAGATTTTTGATGAGTGATTTGATCATTGGTGATGAAATCTTATGAGTATGATATTTTTGAATGATTAAATGCATTATTTGGTAAAGTATACATAATTAAATTAAATTGTTTATAAGTTTAGAAAGTGATTAAAATATTGTTATAATATTAACAATATATGATTATGAGTTATTTAAGTGATGGATAATATTTGGATCAATTTAAAGTCTTTAATATTTATCCTTGTTTTCGTTTGATTAATGCTTATATTATTGTCATCATCCTCATGCTTATATTGTGATGAAAGTCATCTTTGGCTTACGTGTAGAGATGGACCTGGTATGATTATGACCAGGGATTATTCGGTATAATCATAACTATAATGTAACGAATGATGTGGTAAAAGTCCTCATTAGCATGTAGTTCATTGGTGGATAGTTTTTGGTATGATTATGACCAGGGATTATTCAGTATAATCATGACCATTGATGATTACATGAATATCCTTGGCCGTGGTGCAGGGATGGTGTGGTTTATTTATTAAGCTGAGTCTGACCGATAAAAATTGATGAAAATATTTTAAATCATAGAAGATAGTATATATCCTGCTCTACTTGACTCTTCTAATGGATTTCTTATTCCGATGCAGTTAAACTTAATGTCTATTGTATTTTATTAGTTTAACATTGTTGAAGACTATTGATAATTTATTCTACATTATCTTAGTCATAATATTTCTTACTAGGCTAGTTGAGCTCACCCTTTCTTTCCTTCACTTCTCTTCGTGAAATGAGAACGTAGTTGGACTAATGGGGACGGAGTGACGGTCCAGATGATAGCATTAGTAGTCCTCACTATTCTGTTAAATAGTGTGACAATAAAAGTAATGAGGACTCCATTGAGTGTGGATATTGTCTAGATGACAATATTATTATTAAAACTCTTAGATTATGTTTTGTCGTATTTTACACGACTGTTGTATAATTAAGTTGTATTTGAATTTATGTACCATGTAAATGGCGACCCAAGATGGGTGATGTATACCTGTTTTGGGGGCGTCACAGTTGGTATCAAAGCTTAGGGATATGATCCATGGCTGAGATGTGAGACAAGAACTAGGAGGGGAGAGACGGGGAATTCCTTCGCTAGTATGACCTACCTAAGTTTATTTGGTATTTAATTGGTCGGTCAGAGTATAGGGATAATATGTGATGTCAATTAACCCTTGTTTTGTGACAGTGTTTGAAAATGGCATCTAAAAATGTTGAGATAAGCAATGGAGAAAAATAATATGACCGTATCATAGTACGAGGCTAAGTTTGCGGAGTTATCCCGGTTTGCATCCCATTTGGTCGATAATGTGGAACAAATGACGCGAATGTTTTTAAGAGGTGTGAAACCCGATATACGTCAATACCTCATTTCTCATAAACTTTGTTTATATTTAGATGTTGTGAATAGGGCTCAGTTATTGGTGCGCGATAATGAGTTAGCACAACCAAAAGGTAACAACCAACAACACGATAATAATTGTACCAGTGGCAACGGCCATCGGGACAATGATGACCAACGCGGGGGAAATTATCATGCCAAGAATGGTAACCACTTCGATGGTAATCTTGGCCAAGATAATAGAAGTGGAAATTTCAAGAAGAGAATGTCATTTATCTCGATTTTGTCGTATAGTGAAGTCAAATCCAGCTGGGACGGTGGCACTAAAGGCGGATATAGACAAAACAAAGTCGGTGGTTTCAGGAAGAGCGTTTTTCGTGACTTCTCAAAAAGCGAGTAACCCGAACGAAGTTAGCACGGGTTAGTTAATTATAAATTTTTGCGAAGTCAATACCTTATTAGATATCGATTCTACCCATTCTTTTATCTCTCTTGCTTGCGCTCAACGTTTAAATTTAACTCTAGAGAAATTAGACTTTGACTTATCGATTGAATCTTCGTTAGGAGAAACCTTCATTTCATGTGCTATCCAAGTCTTGGATGAGAGTCACAATTTTTAAATGATATTTCTATCGTTAATAAATTTCCTGACATATTCTTGAAGACTTTCTAGCCTACCCTAGAGCATGAAATCGAATTTTGTATTGAACCCAGTACAAAACCCATTTCTAAAACCCTTAAATATTTCTTCAACCAAAACGAATGTATCATGCGCCAAAGACGTTGGCTCGAGCTGTTGAAGGTTACGACTACACCATTCAATATCATTGTGGAAGAGCGAACATGATAGCTGACGCGTTGAATAGAAGATCGTATGCGTTTACGAGTGCGATGTTGTTAACACAAAAACCCATTTCGTATAACTTACAAATGATGAAGATAGAGTTAAAGACTCTAGGGACCCACGTGAAGATAACGAATATACTAGTAGAATTGACTTTAATCGATAAAGTTAAAGCCACTCAAGCTACACACCCGAATCTGATGAATGTGAAGAAGAAGGTTCAAGATGGCGTTATTCTAGAAGCAAGAATGGATGAAGAGAGGAAATCTCAACCCTCAATTTTATTGGCCCATTTGAAATCCTTGATCGAGTAGAAACTGTGGCCAATAGACTCGTTTTACCAACAAGTATGTCGCGTGTTCATAACATTTTTCACGTATCGATGTTACGTAAATATGTGGATGACCCGAACCACATTATTAAATTAGAACTAGACGAGATAGCAGAAGATTTAACGTATGAGGAGATACATGTTAAAATCTTGGATAAGAAGGATCGTATTCAACACTCAAAGGTTATACCTCAAGAGTTAGAATATGAAATGAAGTCAAGGTATCCTCATCTCTTCGGTATACCAGGTACGTACGTAAACTTCGAGGGCAAAATTTCATAAGGATGGGAGATTGTGAGACCCCAAATTTTATGAATAAAGATTTAAATTTCTCGAAATATTTTTTTGAATATTATGGTGTGGATTTGGTATAATGTTATAGTTGTGGGTAATATTTACAAATTTTGCAAAGTAAGCAATTGGTTATATAATATTCGATTGGTGGGGAATATTCTTTTTATTTGGGGAATATCCGCATGACTCAAGACAATCATTGGTGGACCCTACAACGTAAGTATTATGTCGTAGTTAGAAAATGATGTAATTATATTTTTATAAAAATAAAGGCGAAAGTGTTACCATTAAAACCTGTTGAACTACCCTAAGACTAAAAAGTACGAGAATACGCTGTGGTTGCATAGTAGTAGCACACAGTATTGAATGTTGATGCTTACGTAAGAAGTCACTCGGTTATACTCAATTATTGCTACAAAGAATTGTTGCATCATATCTCTCATATTATTGATTCGATTATTGTCACAAAGATCATCCGCATAATATGATATATTATTAAATCAATAATTGAGACGACAAAGTTATTCATATTATTAAATTGCAATATTTACAATGTCTAGAAGTTTCATCAAGGAGAGGTTTGGTCATCTAATTGTGCGCCAATAAGGAGATATCCTTATTGGAAAGCCCCCTCTTTCCTGTAAACGACCTGGTTGTTAAATATTGTGAGTTATAATATTAATGATGAATAAGTTTGTGTTGATTAAAGATGAAATTGATAGTTCCATTGTGTTGGAATTATTAGTGTTAGTGGAAATCGACATCTATTCCGATGATAATTGATATCTGGGGGTTTTATTGATAAATCAGGTAATTAATCACATAAATGAGCAATTAATTGCTACTAATTTATATGCTTATTTAACTATTTGTTAATTCACATGTGTGTACTATTGAATCACATTCTTGTACTATTAGGGGAGTTGGTGCAAGATTGATAATACTTGCATAACTAAGTTAAAAATGGAGGTATAGATGGAGGTACTATACTGTAATTTGTATTTTCATATGATTATAACTATTGATTCACATGATTGAACTATTGATTCACATTATTTATAATTAGGGGATGTGGTGCAAGTTTGATAATACTTGTAGGACTAAATTAAAAATGAAAGAAAAGTTGAAGGTATTGTACTGTAATATTTCGAGCCCCAAAATGTTCAATTATCGAAACTATATTTTTCTATAAATAGAAGCTCATTCTTCCATCATTTCTCACCAATTCACTAAAGCTATAGAGCAATTATTATAGAGAGAAATTATAGAGAGAAAGAAGAAGAGAAGTCTGCTACCTCTCTACTCCAGTATCCAGTTCTTTCTAAGGTAAGGGGTATTATTTCTTTCGTATTCATGAAGAGAGTTTTTGTTAATCCATTCTTTATTATTATGTTGGAATAACCTATCTATACGAAGTACCGCATATATGGTGAAATTTTTTTATTATTCCATTCTTTATTATTCTGTTGGAATATCCTATCTGTGCGGATTACGCTAGACCTGGTTCCATTCTTTATTATTCTGTTGGAATAACCTGTCTGTGCGGTTTATCGCATTCCTGGTGAATTCTGTTATTATTCCATTCTTTATTATTCATTTGGAATATCACATGCATAAGCGGATTTCGCATGACTCGGTTCCATTCTTTATTATTACATTGAAATAACCTATCTCATGCGACCTATATAGCATGCACGATGAATTACGTTGTTATTCCATTCTTTATTATTCATTGGAATATCCTTTCTATGCGGTTTATGCATGACACGGTTCCATTCTTTATTATTCGTTAGAATATCACATGCATGCGGTTTCTGGCATGACACAGTTCCATTCTTTATTATTACATTGGAATATCCCGTCGCCGGTGCGTATTACGCTGACTGGTTCCATTATTTATTATTCTCGTTGGAATAATGCATCATGTGGATTACCACATGCATGGTGAATGATCCTTCGTATTCATTCCTTATTAAATTGTGAAAATGATCTGCATTTACGTAGATTCTTTGCATTGAGGTTAAAATCCATTTGCAGTTTCGTAATTTTTCGGACATTCAAAAATTCTGGAAAAATTTGGGAGGATATTATGATAAGTTTTCTAACATCTCCAAGTGGAATCACTGAAAGAGGAGTTGTAGATTTTTGTATGGACTATTTTTAACAAAGCATGAAAAAGTAAAAAAAAGAGAAAAAGCTACTGCCCACAATTTTGTAAGGGCTATTTTTGCCACTTAATTTGTCAGAAAATTTCTGGCCTTTTAGGAAATAGAAATATATGGTATAAAGTACCTCTTGTCCAAAAATGAGCTCATTCTGACTTAAAATGAGCAAGTTATGACTATTTCAATATTTAGGTTTTTCTGACGAAAAACGCTATAACCGGAGTTCTATAACTCCGATGACCATGAAATTTAAACTGAAAGCTCACGTTAACATGTTTAAGATCCTGCCAAGATTTGGGAATTTCTGCAGTTAAACTTGAGGTAGCTAATTTCTTAAGGAATTAATTAGAAATTAATTTTTGAAAAATACTTAAAGGAATTGAAAAATTATAAAAAAATACTTGTTGTGTATGAAATATATGTATATATGTTTGGACAAAGGATAGAAAAATAATAAGTTGATTTGATAATTTTTTATGAAAATGGTTTAGTTACAAACATATGAGTTAAGTATGTTATGTGAAGTTGAAGAATTGGTAAATAGGATTTTAGGGTTTGAAAATCCTATATAAGGTATATGCAGATTTTTGATAACTGATTTGATCATTGGTGATGAAATCTTATGAGTATGACATTTTTGAATGATTAAATGCATTATTTGATAAAGTGTAAACAATTAAATTAAATTATTTATAAGTTTAAGAAGTGATTAAAATATTGTTATAATATTAACAATATTAGATTTTGAGTTATTTAAGTGATGGATAATATTTGGATAAATTTAAAGTCTTTAATATTTATTGTAAGACCCCAACTTATTATAAATAAAATTAAATTTCCTATATTTATTATTTTGAAATAGTAGGGGTTAATTTGATTATTGTGGTTAGTTATGGGAAAAATGCGCAAATATTTCAAATAAGCAAGTGGTTATAAAATTTTCATTGTTATCGGGGAATATTCGGTTGGTCGTGGAATATTCTTACTGTCGAGGAATATTTGTACGACGGCTCAGCCTTGTGTGGGCCCCATAACGGAAAGCTATTGGATAAAGAAAATGAAAAGTATAAGTTGTTTATAAATAATTGGCGTAGTTGTTCCAGATTATCTTGTTGGAATAATTTGGTTAAAAACGGTAAGAGAAGATTACCAGATTGCACCGATTATTGATTCTTACGTAAGAAGGCACTACTCAATAATTTTTACAGTAGTTATTGTTCAATATTTTATTTTATTGATTCAATAATTGCTACGTTGATATTTTATATTATTGTTGTTTCAATAATTGTCACTACACAACGATATTTTCATTATCATATCAATAATTCATATTATTTGAATAATATTATTAGATAACATTATTGACAATGTCTACAGAAAGTTACATCAAGGAGAGGTTTGGTAACCTAATTGCATGCCGAGAAGGAGAAATCCTTATTGAAAGCCCCTCTTTCACAGGAACTACACGGTTGTCGATATTGTGATTCGTAATATTATTTGTGAATAATTAATTATTGATTTATATGATAAGGAAAATATTTATTTTATGTGGATATAGATGGAGAAAATTTTAAAGTGACAACTGTTGAAAAATTGATATTTTATCTTTTCTGATAAAATAATTCATTTAAATATATTATTATATTTTAATAATATAATAATTCACAAATAATATATCTGATATTCCAGCCAGAAGTACTATTCTTTTTGAGGTAAGGGATATTATTATTTTTTAAAAAATGATATCATTTCTTCTAATATCATTATGCCGGAATATTGGTAAGATTTTTCTTGTGAAATTCTTGTCTTTTAGTGTCGGGGTTACTATTCACATATATGGCACTATTCACGTATACGACACTATTCACGAATACGGCACTATTCACAGAAAAATTAAATTTTTGTTTTTTTGTCCAAATTATCTATATTATGTCCATGTTTTGATCATTCTTGAATTTTACTTCACTACGGTTATTATGAAATATTTTTGAACTTGGATTGTTTGAAATACGAATCCTTAATATTTGTTCTTTTGTTTCACTGGATTCGTTTTCTTTAAAATATTTTTCATCATCCTCAGTCCTAAATGATGGTATTACTGAATATCTTTGGCCTGTAGTGCAAAGATGGTTAATTTTCTTATGAATATCTTTGGTCCGTAGTGCAAAGATGTACAGGTGTTGAGATTTAACATGACCGATCGGTGATGAATATCTTTGGCCTGTAGTGCAAAGATGAATATTTGATTCAAGATAATTATTGATTGATGTTACAGGGATAAAATATTAACGATGGACTTTTAAATTCATAGATTATAGTAGATTTTATTCTCTACGTAACTCATCTATGAATTATTATTTCTACTGTGAATATTTATTTAAAATTTGTTGTCTATTGTATTTTATCATATTTTTTTTCCTATTGAAGACTAACGATAATTTTTTCTATATTATCTTAGTCATAATATTCTTTACTGGGCTAGTTGAGCTCACCCTTTTTCTTTTTGTTCTATTTTTCTTCCCAGGAGGCGAGAATGTAGCGAGTACTAGTCGGGGTATGGAATGAAGGTTCTAGAAAGTCATTTTAGTAGTCCTCACCATTTTTGTAAAATAATGTACCAATAATTGTAATGAAAACTTATTTGGGTGTGAATATTGTCTAGATGACAATATTTGTATTTAAACTCACGATTTTTATGTTGTATTAATAAAGTTGTAGTACATTTACATACCATGTTATTGACGACTCAAAATGGGTGATGTATACCTATTTTGGGGGCGTCATAGCTGGTATCAGAGCTTAGGGATATGATCTCTGGCCGAGATTGGGGAATAAAACTAGGAGGGGAGAGACGAGTAAATTCTTCGCTAGTGTGTCCTACCTAAGCTTATTTGTTAGTTGGTCAGTATATAGGGATATGATATGATATGTTGATTTCCTTAATTAACCCTTGTTTTATGGCAGTATTTGAGAATGTCCACTGAGAATGTTAACAGTGGAGTAAATGAGACCGTGGAGACACCTTTGTTCACCAATGAGGAGAACGTGCAACAGGCTGGCAATGTTCCTCCTGTGAACAACACCACTGAGCAGATGATGAACGACGGGATGTTTAGAAGCTTTTTACAGTTCATGCAAAATCAGACGAGGGAAATTCGTGTACAATATCTGTGTGAAATGACAACAACGCATTGACGGTTTATTACAAAATGAAGCGGTTCAAAGAGTTGGGACCACCGAATTGCGGGAAAGTCGAATCCGATTAAAAGCGGAGACGTGGGTCAAACAAATTACCAAGATATTCGATGTCTTGGGATACGCGGAGGAATGAAGGTTCCATTCGCCACTTTTATGTTCAGTAATGAGGCGGTGACATCGGTGGGAATCGTGAAGCATACCCATCCAGTACTTTTCGCACTCAAAGATGTCGTGGGAGACGTTTCAGAATCATTTCAATGACAAGTACTTTTCGAAAGTATTCGCTATATAAAGGAAGTGGAGTTCATTAGATTGGAACAAAATAACATGATGGTGTCCCAAAGACGAGGCGAAGTTTGCGAGTTATCCGAGTTTGCACCTCATTTGGTGGAGAATGAGGAACGTATGGACGCAGATGTTTCTAAGAGGTTTGAAACCCTAGATACGTCAATATCTCATTTCTCATAAATTTTCTCTCTATTCGAGATGTTGTCAGCGGGGCTCAATTATTAGAGCGAGATAATGAATACGTTCAACCGAGGGACCACAACCGAGGATCATCTGGGTGATGTGATCATCGTAACAACGATAACCAGCGGAGAGAAAAAAAAATCGGACAAAAGCGGTAACCAATCTGGTGGTAGCCATGGCCATGAAAATAGAAAAAGTGAGTCAGGGGGAGATTTTAAAAAGAGGAGATTCAACAATGACAATGCGAAGACGTCAGCACCAGTAGCAACTGGTTCTAAGGGAGGAGAACGACCACCAGTCATATGCTATAAATGAGGGAAAGAGGGACATATCAGCCCAAACTGCCCACAACAGTTCAAGGTATGTTATAATTTTGGAAAAGAAGGACATATCGCTCGAGATTGTACAGTAGCGAAACCAAGTCAAGCGGGGATGGTGACTCAAAAGGCTGTCCCAGAAAAGTCAAAGTCAACGATTCCTAGAAGAGCGTTTGTCGTGACTGGTCAAAATACGAGGAACCCAAACGAGGTGATCACGGGTAAACTAATCATAAATTCTTGCGAAATTTATACCTTACTAGATACCGGTACTACTCATTTATTTATCTCACCTGCTTGTGCTCAATATTTAAACTTGACTCCGAAGAAATTAGACTTTGATTTATCTGTGGAGACTCCGTTAGGAGAAACTTTCACTACATCCACTATTTATAATCTTGTTTGATCCAAGTTGGCACCATCACATTACCTGTTGACCTTATCTCTTTAAATATACTTGATTTTGATGTGATTTTAGGGATTGATTGGTTAACTACTAATCATGCTAAAATTGATTGTTTTCCTAAGGTTGTTAGTTTTCATATTCCTAACCAACTTGTTGTACGAATTCAAGCAACTAAACCACTAAAATCAATCACTGTCATATCAAATCATAAAGCTATTCGTTTATTGAAAAACGGATGTCAAACTTTCTTAGCCCATGTTATGGATTTGAATAAAGACACATCAGATTTGAATAATATTACTGTTGTTAGTAAATTTCCAGACGTATTTCCTGAAGAACTTCCCGGTCTACCCCAAGAATGTGAAGTTGAATTCTTTATTGATCTTGAACCTGGTACAAAGCCCATTTCTAAAACCCCATATTGAATGGCTTCTATTGAACTTCAGGAGTTAAAGATCCAACTACAGGAGTTGTTGGACATCGGTTTCATTCATCCTAGTACATCTCCTTGGGGTGCCCCTATTTTATTCGTAAAGAAGAAAGACGGGAGTATGCGACTTTGTATTGACTACCAGGAATTGAACCATGTCACCATCAAGAATAGGTATCCACTACTTCGCATTGATGACCTGTTTGACCAGTTGCAAGGAGCATAATTCTTTTCAAAAATCGATCTTCGTTCTGGATATCATCAGCTGAAGATTAGAATTGAGGATATTCCAAAAACTGCCTTTAGAACTCGATACGGGCATTATGAATTCTTAGTCATGTCTTTTGGATTGACTAATGCTCATGCGGCTTTCATGGATATGATGAACAGAGTATTCAAGGATTATTTGGATCAGTTCATTGTTATCTTTATTGATGACATCCTCATATATTCCAAAAGCTGTGAAGATCATGAGCACCATTTGAAGCTGGTACTCCAAAGGCTTCGTGAAAACAAGCTATATGCCAAGTTGAAGAAATGCGAGTTCTGGCTTGACGAAGTAGCATTCCTTGGGCACGTGGTGTCGAAACATGGAGTATCAGTTGACCCAACAAAGATTGAAGCAATACAAAGTTGGGAGCAATAGAAGACGGTGTAGAAATGCTACGACTTCTACGGGCTTAAATTTGGTTATTATCGGAGATTTGTGGAAGGATTTTCTCGAATCGCTATTCCGTTAACTCAGCTGACTCGGAAAGATACAAAATTTTTATAGAGCGAGGAATGCGAAAAGAGTTTCCAAGAGTTTAAAAGGAGACTCATTTCGACACCTATTCTGACAATACCATCTGGTTCGGATGGATTTGTTATCTACAGTGATGCTTCAGGCAAAGGGTTAGGATGTGTTCTCATGCAACATGGGAAAGTTATAGCCTATGCCTCGCGACAACTTAAAGAATATGAGAGGAATTATCCTACTCATGATCTAGAGTTAGGAGCAGTCATTTTTGCGCTAAAGATCTGGAGGCACTATCTATATGGGGAGAAAGTGGAGATATATTCAGACCATAAAAGCCTCAAATATTTCTTCACCCAAAAGGAACTCAACATGCCAAGAACGACGTTGGCTCGAAATGTTAAAGATTATGACCACACCATTCAATACCATCCTGGAAAAGAAAACGTGGTAGCTGACACGTTGAGTAGAAGATCATATGCAGGAACGACTGCGATGATGTCAAGTATATGCATAGAACCAACTTTAATAGATAAAGTTAAAGTTGCTCAGGACACAGACCCGGAGCTGATGCGTATGAAGAAGAAAGTACAAGAAGGTGTTATCCCAGAGGCAATAATCGATGAAGAAGGAATACTTCGAGTCCACTCCAGACTTTGTGTTCCTAACGATTATGATTTGAAGAACAAGATCATGATGGAAGCACACAATACACCGTTTGCAATCCATCCTGAAAGTACCAAAATGTATCGTGATCTTCGACATACATTTTGATGGAACAATATGAAGAGAGAGATTGCAAAGTTTATCTCGAGGTGTTTAACTTGTCAACGTGTAAAGGCGGAGCATCAAGTACCTAAGGGTCCATTGCAACCACTTGAGATTCCAAAATGGAAGTGCGAACACATTACCATGGATTTCGTTACGGGTCTTCCCACGATTTCTCATGGCATAAATGTTATTTGGGTTATTGTTGATAGATTAACCAAGTCTGCTCATTTCTTGCCGATACGGGAGACTTATTCCCTTGAACGTCTTACTCGTATGTACGTAAATGAGATTGTGAGATTGCATGGCATACCAGTATCCATTGTTTCGGATCGTGACCCAAGATTCACTTCACGATTTTAGGTTAGCTTGCAAAAAGCTATGGGCATGGATTTACGATTCAATTCGGCATACCATCCTCAAATAGACGGACAATTATAGAGGACTATTCAAACTCTTGAAGATCTATTAAGACCTTGTGTCCTAGACTTCAAAGGGAGTTGGGATAAGTATTTACCTTTGGTGGAATTCTCCTACAACAACAAAGTTATCGCAAGCAAGTATAAGTGTGGCTCCATTCAAGCATTATTATATGGACGTAAGTGTCGCTCTCCAGTATGTTGGGATGAGGTTGGTGAAGCAACATTGTTGGGACCAGAGTTGGTACGTATGACTACAGAAAAGATCTAAATGATTCGACAACGTATACAAACGGCACAAGATCGACAAAAGAGTTATGCGGATCTTCATTGAAAAGACGTGAAATTTAGTATTGGGGATCATGTATTGTTGTGTGTTGCTCCATGGAAGGGAGTTACAAGATTTTGGAAAAGAGGAAAGCTCAATCCACGATTTATTGGTCCATTTCAGATTCTTGACCGAGTAGAAAAAGTAGCCTATATACTCGCGTTACCTCCAAGTATGTCTCATGTTCATAATGTTTTTCACATATCTGTGTTACGTAAATATGTGAAAGACCCGAACCACGTTTTTGAGTTAGAACCGGACGAGATAGCCGAAGACTTAACGTACGAGGAGGTAACTTTCAAGATCTTGGATAGGAAGGAGCATGTCCTACGCACAAAGGTCATACCACAAGTCAAAGTTTTGTGGAGGAAACGAAAATGAAAGTGAGGTATCCTCACCTTTTTGAAACACCAGGTACGTACGTCAATTTTGAGGATGAAATTTCATAAGGAGGGGAGGTTGTAAGACCTCAACTTATTATAAATAAAATTAAATTTCCTATATTTATTATTTTGAAATAGTAAGGGTTGATTTGATTATTGTGTTTAGTTATGGGAAAAATGCGCAAATATTTCAAGCAAGTGGTTATAAAATATTCATTGTTGTTGGGGAATATTCGGTTGGTCGTGGAATATTCTTACTGTCGAGGAATATTCGTACGACGGCGCAGCCTTGTGTGGGCCCCATAACGGAAAGCGATTGGATAAAGAAAATGACAAGTATAAGTTGTTTATAAATAACTGGCGTAGTTATTCTGAATTATCTTGTTGGAATACCCGGTGGTTAAAAAACACAAGTAGACACGATATTGCACCTATTATTGATTCTTACGTAAGAAGGCACTACTCAATAATTGTTACAGTAGTTACTGTTCAATATTTTATTTTATTGATTCAATAATTGCTACGTTGATATTTTATATTATTGTTGTTTCAATAATTGTCACTACACAGTATTTTTATTATCAGATCAATAATTCATATTATTTGAATAATATTATTAGATAACATTATTGGCAATGTCTAGAAAGTTCTGTCTAAGGAGAGGTTTGGTCACCTAATGCTTGCTACCAAGAAGGAGAAATTCTTATCGAAAGCCCCCTCTTTCTTGGGAATGGCCTGGTTGTCGATATTGTGATTCTGTAATATTATTTGTGAATAATTAATTATTGATTTATATGATAAGGAAAATATTTATTTTATGTGGATATAGATGGAGAAAATTTTAAAGTGACAATTGTTGAAAAATTGATATTTTATCTTTTCTAATAAAATAATTCATTTAAATATATTATTATATTTTAATAATATAATAATGGTGATATTTTTACAATGAATGTGGGATATATGAGTATATGCGGAGAAGGAGTATTTTTGTTACTAAAAATATTTAAAACATGTTAAACATGTCAATGGACCCCATTTCTTGACTGAAATTTGATTAAAGCCAATAAAATCGCCCGTTTGTGGATTTCGGTCAATTTCTGTTTGGAATTTGGAAAAACTTAAACTTACAAAATTGTAGAGAATGGAATTTCCTATGGAAAAGACATAAGGTTCAAATTTTTTTGATAAAAAGGCTAATTATTATGAATTATTGAAGTTCTGAAGTTCCGAAATAATTAATTTTTGGAAGTTTTGATTAATTTTTTTAAGAAAAACATTTTTTGTAAGTTTTGTGAGTTGGTGGGCTATGGTAAATGTGCTGAAATGAGAATTCAAATGATGCGTATGATTATTTAATAAATATTAATATTTTATTAAATTTTCTACTTTGGTGTTCTAAGCATTTTTCTATAAATAGGGTGCTTAGGTTAGAATTGAAAATCACACCGTAAATCAAGTTTTTCTCTCTATATTATCGGCGTATTCTTGTGAGTATTTTGATACTTTGAGTGTTGCTATACGGTGCAAGTTTCTTCAGCGTTATATCTGATATTCCAACCAGAAGTACTATTCTTTTCGAGGTAAGGGATATTTTTTTTTTTAAAAAATGATATTATTTCTTCTAATATCATTATGCCGGAATATTGGTAAGATTTTTCTTGTGAAATTCTTTTCTTTTAGTGTCGGGGTTACTATTCACATATACGACACTATTTACGTATACGACACTATTCACGAATACGACACTATTCACAGAAAAATTAAATTTTCGTTTTTTTGTCCAAAATATCTATTATGGATATTAGCTTTGATTGTATCCATGTTTTGATCATTCTTGAATTTTACTTCAATACGGTTATTATGAAGTATTTTTGAACTTGGATTGTTTGAAATACGAATCCTTAATATTTGTTCTTTTGTTTCACTGGATTCGTTTTCTTTAAAATATTTTTCATCATCCTCAGTCCTAAATGATGGTATTACTGAATATCTTTGGCTTTGTAGTGCAAAAAGATGGTTGATTTTCTTATGAATATCTTTGTTCCCGTAGTGCAAATGTACAGTGTTGAGATGAACATGACCGATCGATGAATATCTTTGGCACAGTAGTGCAAAGATGAATATTTGATTCAAGATGATTATTGATTGATGTTCTGAGGATAAAATATTGACGATGGACTTTTAAATTCATAGATTATAGTAGATTTCATTCTCTACATAACTCATCTATGAATTATTATTTCTGCTGCGAATATTAATTTGAAATTTGTTGTCTATTGTATTTTATCAGATTTTTTTCCTATTAAAGACTAACGATAATTTTTTCTATATTATCTTAGTCATAATATTCTTTACTGGGCTAGTTGAGCTCACCCTTTCCCTTTTGTTCCATTTTTCTTCTCGGAGGCGAGAATGTAGAAAGTACTAGTCGGGGTATGGAATGAAGGTTCTAGAAAGTCATTTTAGTAGTCCTTACCATTTTTGTAAAATAATGTACCAATAATTGTAATGAGGACTTATTTGGGTGTGAATATTGTCTAGATGGCAATATTTGTATTTAAACTCACGCTTTTTATGTTGTATTAATAAAGTTGTAGAAAATTTTTACATACCATGTTATTGACGACTCAAAATGGGTGATGTATACCTATTTTGGGGGCGTCACATTTATCCTTGTTTTCATTTGATTAATTCTTATACTATTGTCATCATCCTCATGCTTATATTGTGATAAAAGTCATCTTTGGCTTACGTGCAGAGATGGACTTGGTATGATTATGACCAAGGATTATTTGGTATAATCATGACCGTAATGTAACGAATGATGTGGTAAAAGTCATCATTGGCCTGTAGTTCATTGGTGGACAGTTGTTGGTATGATTATGACCAGGGATTATTCGGTATAATCATGACCATTGATGATTACATGAATATCCTTGGTCGTGGTGCAGGGATGATGTGGTTTATTTATTGTCGAGTCTCAAATGATAAAAATTGATGAAAACATTTTAAATCATAGAAGATAGTATATATCATGCTCTACTTGACTCTTTTAATGGATTGCTTATTCCGCTGCAGTTAAACTTGATGTCTATTGTATTTTATCAGTTTAAAATTGTTGAAGACTAATGATAATTTATTCCACATTATCTTAGTCATAATATTTCTTACTGGGCTATTTGAGCTCACCCTTTCTTTCACTGTTCTCTTAAGGAAATGAGAACGTAGTCGGGACTAGTCGGGGAACGGAGTGATGGTCCAAATGATAGCATTAGTAGTCCTCACTATTCTGTTAAATAGTGTGACAATAAAAGTTATGAGGACTCCATTGAGTGTGGATATTTTCTAGATGACAATATTATTATTAAAACTCTTAGATTATATTTTGTCGTATTTTACACGACTGTTGTATAATTAAGTTATATTTGAATTTATGTACCATGTAAGTGGCGACCCAAGATGGGTGGTGTATACATTGTTTTAAAAGGCCACACGAGCCATTATTCACCTGTGGTACTATTCATGATAAAAATTGATTTCTTTTCGGTCCAAATCATTTTTGATACAATATTATTCTTGAATTTTACTCCACAAAGCAATATCATGTTGACAATTTGGACATTATTGAATTCTGGATAAATTAAATTATAAATCTTTAAAAATTTATCCTTTGCTTTCTTTTAATTGAATTCTTATATCATTGTCATCATCCTCATGCTTATATTATAATGAAAGTCATCTATGGCCCGTAGTGCATAGATGGACTTGGTATGATTATGACCAGGGATTATTTAGTATAATCATAACCGTAATGTTACAAATGATGTGGTAAAAGTCCTCATTGGCCCGTAGTGCATTGATGGACAGTTGTTGGCATGATCATGACCATTGATGAAAACACGAATATTCTTGGCCCGTAGTGCATGGATAATTTGTGTTCGTGATACTAATGAATATCCTTGGCCGTAGTGCAGGGGTGATTCGATGATGTGGATTATTTATTAAGCCGAGTCTCAGCGATAAAATTGATGATAAAATTTTTAAATCATAAAAGATAGTAGATATCATGCTCTACTTGACACTTCTAATGGATTGCTTGTTCTGCTGTAGTTAAACTTGATGTCTATTGTATTTTATCAGTTTAACACTGTTGAAGGCTAACGATAATTTATTCTGCATTATCTTAGTCATAATATTTCTTACTGGGCTAGTTGAGCTCACCCTTTGCTTTCATTGTTCTCTTCAGGAAATGAGAACATAGCCAAAACTAGTCGGGGAACGGAGTGATGGTCCGAGATGGTGCATTAGTAGTCCTCACTATTATGTGAAATAGTGTGATACTAATTGTAATAATATTGAATTTGAGTTTGGATATTTTCTAGAAGACAATATTCGTGTTGGAACTCTCATCTTGTGTTTGTTGTACTTTATACGACAATTGTTTAATTAAGTTGTATTTAAATTTTGTACCATATATTTGGCGACTCAGAATGGGTGATGTATACCTATTTTGGGGGTATCACAGTTGGTGTCAAAGCTTAGAGATATGATCCCTGGTTAAGATGTGAGACTAGAACTAGGGGGGAGAGACGGTAAATCTTTCGCTAGTATGACCTACCTAAGTTTATTTGTTATTTAATTGGTCGATCAGAAGATAGGGATATTATGTGATATGTCAATTAACCCTTATTTTGTGGCAGTATTTGAAAATGGCACCTGAAAATGTTGAGATAAGCAATGGAGCACAAGAGACCGTTGAGTCACCACAGATCAATAACCAGAATAATGTACATCAGGAAGGCAACAATCCTCATGTAAACAACAACACTGACCAAATGATGAACGATGGGATGTTCAGAGGTTTTATGCAATTCATGCAACATCAGGCGAGAGAGACTCCTGTCCAAAATGCAGTTGGAAACACTGACAACTCACAGATAGTCACCGCTAAGCATTTCAAGGAGCTGGCACCGCCGGAGTTTTGGGGAAAGCCAGAACCACTCAAGGCAGAGACGTGGATAAAGCAGATCACCAAGATATTTGAAAACTTGGGATGCTCCGAGGAGCAAAAGGTTCTATTTACCACCTTTATGTTTAGAGGAGAGGCAGATTACTATTGGGAATCAGTAAAACGTACTCAGCCTGCCGCACTCAAAATGTCTTGGGAGAAGTTCCAAGAACTATTCAACGACAAGTACTTTCCCAAAAGTATTCGTCACCTGAAGGAGGTGGAGTTCATCAAGCTAGAGCAAAACAATATGACCGTGTCGCAGTACGAAGATAAGTTTGTCAAGTTGTCGCGGTTTGCATCCCAATTGGTTGATAACGAGGAAAGAATGACGTGGATGTTTCTAAGATGTTTGAAACCCGAGATACGTCAATACCTCATTTCTCACAAACTTTGCTTGTATTCTGATATTGTGAATAGGGATCAGTTATTAGAGCGCGATAATGAGTCAACCCAACCATAAGAGAGTAGCTGGTAAAAATATAATACGAGTGGTAGCAGCCATCGAAGCGGTGACAACAAACATGGAGGGAATCAACATGCCAGAAATGGTAACCACTTCGGTGGTAATCATGGTCAAGACAATAGGAGTGGAAATTTCAAGAAGAGTAGATTCAATAATGATGGAAAGTCGTTAGCACCAGCATCCGTTGTTAAGGAAGGAGAACGACCAACTATCATATGCTTCAAATGCAGAGGGGAGGGACACATCAGTCTAAATTTCATGCAGCAGTCCAAAACGTGTTACAATTATGAGAGAGAATGTCACCTAGCTCAATTTTGTCGTGCAGGGAAGCCAAGTCCAGCTGGGACGGAGGCACCAAATGCCGTCCCAGACAAGTCAAAGCCAGTAGTTCAAGGGAGAGCATTTGTCGTGACCTCCCAGAAAGTGAGGAACCCAAACGAGGTCATCACGGGTAAGCTAATCATAAACTCTAGCGAAGTTTATATCTTATTTAATACCGGTTCTACCCATTCTTTTATTTCTCCGACTTGTGCTCAACGTTTAAATTTGACTACGGAGAAATTAGATTTTGACTTATCTGTTGAAACTCCGTTGGGAGAAACCTTCATTACATCCACTATTTATAAGTCTTGTTTGATTCAAATCGGTACCCGCACATTACCTGTCGACCTTATCTCTTTGAAAATACTTGCATTTGATGTGATTTTAGGGATTGATTGGTTAGCTACTCACTATGCTAAAATTGATTATTTTCATAAGGTTGTTAGTTTTCATATTCCTAATCAACCTATTATGCGAATTCAAGCAACCAAACCACTAAAGTCAATCACTGTCATATCAAGCCATAAAGCTATTTGTTTATTAAAAATGGATGTCAAGCTTTCTTAGCCCATGTCACAGATTTAAACAAAAATACATCAGTTTTGAATGATATTTCTATTGTTAATAAATGTCATGACGTATTCCCTGAAGAAATTCCTTGCCTACCCCCAGAGCGTGAAATTGAATTTTGTATCGACCTTGAACCTGGTACAAAACTCATTTCCAAAGCCCCATATCGAATGGCTCCTATTGAACTTCAGGAGTTAAAGACCCAACTGCAGGAATTGTTAGACATCGGTTTCATTCATCCTAGTACGTCTCCTTCGAGTGCTTCTATTCTAGTCGTGAAGAAGAAAGATGGAAGTATGCGACTTTGTATTGATTATCAGGAGTTGAATCATGTCACCATCAAAAATAGGTACCCGTTGCCTCGCATTGACGACCTATTTGACCAGTTGCAAGGTGCCAAATTCTTTTCAAAGATTGATATTCATTCCGAATATCATCAGTTAAAGATTAAAACTGATGACATTCCAAAGACTACTTTCAGAACTCGGTACGGGCATTATGGATTCCTAGTCATGTCTTTTGGATTGACTAATGCTCCTGCCGCATTCATGGTTATGACGAACCGAGTATTCAAGGAATATTTAGATTATTTTGTGATTGTCTTTATTGATGACATCCTCATTTACTCCAAAAGTCGTGAAGATCATGAGCAACACTTAAGGCTGATACTGCAAAAGCTTCGTGAAAACAAGTTTTATGCCAAGCTGAAGAAATGCGAGTTCTGGCTTGAAGAAGTAGCATTTCTTGGGCACGTGATATCAAATGATGGAATATTTGTTGACCTAGAAAATATTGAAGTAATACAAAGCTGGGAGCAACCTATGTTAGTGACCAAAGTACGTAGCTTTCTCGGCTTAGCTGGTTATTATCGGAGATTCGTAGAAGGGTTTTCTCGAATCGCTACTCCATTAACTCAGCTGACTCGAAAAGATAAAAAATTCGGTTGGAGCGAGGAATGTGAGAAGAGTTTTCAAGAACTCAAGAGGAGACTCATTTCAGCACCTGTTCTGACAATACCTTCTGGTTCAGAGGGATTTGTCATCCACAGCGATGCTTTAGGCAGAAGGTTAAGATGTGTTCTCATGCAACATGGGAAAGTCATAACCTATGCCTCACGACAACTCAAAGAATATGAGAGGAATTATCCTACTCATGATCTAGTGTTAGCAGCAATCGTTTTAGCACTAAAGATCTGGTGACATTACCTGTATGTGGAGAAGGTGGAGATCTATACGGATCATAAAAGCCTTAAATACTTCTTCACCCAAAAGGAACTCAATATGCGGCAACGATGTTGGCTCGAGCTGTTGAAAGATTACGATCGTACCATTCAATACCATCCTAGAAAAGCGAACGTGGTAGCTGACGCATTGAGTAGAAGATCATATGCGAGTACGAGTGCGATATTGTCAACGCAAAGGCCCATTTGGTATGACTTACAAGATGGAGATAGAGATAAAGACTCCAGGGACCCATGTGATGATGTCAAATATATGAGTAGAACCAACTTTAATCGATAAAGTTAAAGCTGCTCAAGCTACAGACCTAGAACTGATACGCATGAAGAGGAAAATACAAGAAGGTGCTATTCCGGAAGCAAGAATCGATGAAGAAGGAATACTTCGAGTCAACTCCAGACTTTGTGTTCCTAACGAACCTGATTTAAAGTATAAGATCATGATGGAGGTGCACAACACACCGTTTGCAATCCATCCTGGGAGTACCAAAATGTATCGTGATCTTCGACATACATTAATTTGGTGAAGCAATATGAAGAAAGAGATAACAGAGTTTATCTCAAGGTGTCTAACTTGTCAACGAGTCAAGGCAGAGCATCAAGTGCCAAAAGGTCCATTGCAACCACTTGAAATTCCTGAATGGAAGTGGGAGCACATTACCATGGATCTCGTTACTGGTCTTCCCAAGGTTTCTCAAGGCATAGATGCAATTTGGGTCATTGTTGATAGATTGACCAAGTCTTCTCATTTTTTACCTATACGAGAAACTTATTCACTTGAACGTCTTGCTCGTATATACATAAACGATATTGTAAGACTGCATGGTATGCCAGTATCCATAGTTTCTGATCGAGACCCAAGATTTACTTCACAGTTTTAGGTTAGTTTGCAGAAAGCTATGGGCACATATTTACGATTTAGTTCGGTATATCATCCTCAAACGGACGGGCAGTCAGAGAGGACTATTCAAACTCTGGAGGATCTATTAAGACTCTGTGTCCTTGACTTCAAATGAAGTTGGGACAAGTTCTTGCCATTGGTGGAATTCTCCTACAACAACAGTTATCAAGCAAGTATCGGCATGGCTCCATTCGAGGCGTTGTATGGACACAAGTGTTGTTCTCTAGTATGCTGGGATAAGGTGGGTGAAGCAATGTTGTTGGGACCAGAATTTGTACGTATAACTATGAAGAAGATTCAAATGATCCGATAACGTATAAAAACCTCATAAGATCGACAAAAGAGTTATGCTGATCTTTATTGAAAGGACGTGGAATTCAATATTGGTGATCATGTGTTGTTACGTGTTGCTCCATGGAAAGGAGTTACAAGATTTGGAAAGAGAGGAAAGCTCAATCCTTGATTCATTGGGCCGTTCAAAATCCTCGATCGAGTAAGAACTGTGGCTTATAGACTCGCCTTATCGCCAAGTATGTCTCGTGTTCATAACGTTTTTCACATATCCATGTTATGTAAATATGTGGAAGACCCGAACCATATTATTGAGTTAGAATCAGACGAGATAGTGGAGGATTTAACGTACGAAGAGGTACATGTTAAAATCTTGGATAAGAAGGAACATATTCTACGCTCCAAGGTTATACCTCAAGTTAAAGTTTTGTAGAGAAACCACGATGTTTAGGAAATGATCTGGGAGTTAGAATCTGAAATGAGATCAAGGTATCCTCACTTCTTCAACATACTAGGTATGTACCCTAATTTTGAGGGCAAAATTTCATAAAAAGGGAAGGTTGTAAGACCCCAACTTTTATGAATAAAGATGAATTTTCTATAAATATCATTTTTGAATATTAAGGAGTGAATTGGATATAATGTTATAGTTGTGGGTAATATTTATAAATTTTGCAAAGTAGGCAAGTTGTTATATTATATTCGATTGGTCGGGGAATATTCGTTTTAACAGGGAATATTCGTACGATGGCACAATCAGTGGTGGACCCCACAACAGAATTATTGTCGGAATGAGAAAACGATAGAAATATCTTTTTATAAAAATATCGGCGAAAGTTTTACCGTTAACTATTGAAATACCCGGTGGTATAAGTACAGTAATATGCGTGGTTGCATATTGCATAGTAGTACACGGTATTGATTATTGATGCTTACGTGAGAAGTCACTCAGTTTTATTTAATTATTTCTACATAGTATCTCACATTATTTGATTCAATTATTGTTAATATTTTATATTATTAAATCAATAATTGAGATAACAAGTTATTCATATTATTATTTGCATAATTAAAAATGTCTATAAAGTTTTGTCGAGGAAAAGGGTTTGGTCACCTAATTACGCGCCAATAGGGAGAAATCCTTATCGGAAAGCCCCCTCTTTCCTGGGAATGATCTGGTTGTTAATATTACGGGTTATAATAATGATGAATAAATATTGTTAAAAATATTGAGGAGATTTTTATGAAGTATTTATTGTAAATTTTGCTTATTTTATAGACCTCCATTTACCCATTTTTCAAAATAATTGATAGAAAGTTATTCAGTATATATGTATATATAATAAAGGTGGGGCCACATGTGGGGCCCACGTTTTGAAAATGAAAATGGGGTGGGGGGGTGATGTTGGTCACGGGGGGAGTAAGAAACTTTGTTTATATATATATATATATATATATTATAATAAGTTTTTTTATATATAAAAAATAGAATATATTATATTTTATTGAATATTATATTAATAATTTGAAAAAAAATAGGCGTCTGAATTATTTTCTTCCGCCCGTGATTTTTTTCGTTTGAATTCTCTGTGCAGTCCATGAATAAAATTCAAATAGTATCCTTTCTATTCTCCTATAAATAGGATGCTTAGTTAGAATTAAAAATCACACCAGAATCAGAGAATTCTTCTTCTTTAATATTGGGCGTATTTCTTTCGAGTTTTAGAAAGCTTTGAGTGTAGAAAACAATATAAGTTTTCTTCAAGAATATCCCCGCTATACCAGTTGGAATACTCTCCTTTTTAAGATAAGGGATTTTATATTTGTTCAATATTCGTATGAAATAATATTTTCCTTCATACTCTGTAGTATGTAAGTAATATTATTTCATTTCTGATTTCGAATTCTACACTCGTTTTATTAAAGTTTTGGCTTCTATACTCCATGAAATTAGTAGAATATCCTTGATATTTGCACTTCATCCAGTATCTTTTCATAGAAATATTATTTTGAGCATTCTTGATAAGTTTTAACATTTTCATGCCAGAATACTATTCACGGGGTTACTATTCCCAAATTACTATTCACAGGTTACTATTCACTAGATTACTATTTAACCGGGGTACTATTCATGACTAAAATTTATTTATTTTCGGTCCAAATCATTTCTTATACAATTTTATTCTTGAATTTTACTCCACAAAGCAATATCATGTTGACAATTTGGACATTATTTAATTCTGGATAAATTAAATTATAAATCTTTAAAAATTTATTCTTTACTTTCTTTTAATTGAATTCTTATATCATTGTCATCATCCTCATGCTTATATTATAATGAAAGTCATCTATGGCCCATAGTGCATAGATGGACTTGGTATGATTATGACCAGGGATTATTCGGTATAATCATAACCGTAATGTTACAAATTATGTGGTAAAAGTCCTCATTGGCCCGTAGTGCATTGATGGACAGTTGTTGGCATGATCATGACCATTGATGAAAATACGAATATCCTTGGCCCGTAGTGCATGATTAATTCGTGGTCGTGATACTAATGAATATCCTTGGTTGTAGTGCATGGGTGATTCGATGATGTGGATTATTTATTAAGCTGAGTCTCAGAGATAAAATTGATGATAAACTTTTTAAATCATAAAAGATAGTAGATATCATGCTCTACTTGACTCTTCTAATGGATTGCTTGTTCCGCTGCAGTTAAACTTGATGTCTATTGTATTTTATCAATTTAACACTGTTGAAGGCTAACGATAATTTATTCTGTATTATCTTAGTCATAATATTTCTTACTGGCTAGTTGAGCTCAACCTTTGCTTTCATTGTTCTCTTCAAGAAATGAGAACATAGCCAGGACTAGTCGGAAAAAAGAGTGATGGTCCGAGATGGTACATTAGTAGTCCTCACTATTATGTGAAATAGTGTGATACTAATTGTAATAATATTGAATTTAAGTTTGGATATTGTGTAGAAGACAATATTCGTGTTGGAACTCTCATCTTATGTTTGTCGTACTTTATACGACAGTTGTTTAATAAAGTTGTATTTGAATTATGTACCATATATTTGGCGACTCAGAATGGGTGATGTATACTTATTTTGGGGGTGTCACAAATACAAATGAACTATAAACTAGTAAAAATATCATCATCGGGCGGAGGTAAACAACACTGCTCTGGTGTATGGAAATCAACGTCGTGCGCCTGCTCGTCATCGCTAGTCTGTTCGCCATCGCCACCCTATTGATAGAATCAAAAATATAAATCATTAGTCTGTATATATATATGTGTGTGTGTGTGTGAGAGAGAGAGAGAGAGAGAATTAACAAGCTAGCCATAATTAAAAAAAACATAAACAATAAGAATACCTGAGTAGGCAGGGGCGGACGAAAAGCCTACTCCAAGAGGGTAATCACCATCCGGAGCATCTCGGTGCTCCAAGCGTCGAACTGCTCCGATGGTAATCCCGTACTCTCTGCGGAGGCCCCTGCTATAATATCCTGAGCAATGTTGTGAAGAAGAGAATTGGAAGGAAACTGCTGATGCCGAAAGACCGGATCTGTACAAAACCTAACTGACACAGCCCCTATCAACCGCCGAAAGATATTTTCATCCAAGCCAGCGCCCGTATGAGATGGTCCGACATGTGCTCTCGGACATCAATGCCGGCTATTCTTACTATAAAAGATACAAATTCGATTACTAATAATAATTTATATAATGTGATAAATTCGGATAATTTCATAAAACATAAAAAAATATTACCTCCAGGAAGTGTATATGTGGGTATCCTCGGCAGACCCAACACTCGATATCTGCCGGTACTGCTAGTAGGGGGATCCTGAGATGCGACCCATAGTCTCATCTCCTCATCCTGATCTAATACAATATCGGGAAGAAGGGTGGCGGAATCTAACGGCTCAGAACCCCTCCTAATAGCCTCCAGCTCAGCTATACGCTTGCCCCGAAGCCTCTGAAATCGGTCCTATAATGTATTTTGTATACGTATGTTAATTATATTATTTTATTTACGATTGAATATTACTAAAAGCTAAATAGTAAGATGAGTTTTACCCGTATAGCTAAAGCTTCCTAAGACAAAGCACGCTCGGCCTTAGGTGTGTGGGCTCAATTCCAAAACTCTAAAATGGTAGGATCTCGGACCAAGGTCCTCCCCAATGCCTAATAAAAACATTCATAAAACAAGTATTAAGTATTTGTGAGAGAACTTGATAACTAAATAACTAAATACAACGCACTTATCGTCTTCGCCTCCTCAAACGACTAAGAACCAGTGGTGTGTACTATCCAGAGCTGACCACGGTTCTTCTTCACCTGCTCAGACTTTTTCTTGAAGTTATCAGCCTCCCAGTGCGCACACATAGCCTCCCAGGCTAAATCAGAGACTATACGGGGTTGATGATCTTTGATAGTGGTCCCAGGCTGGTCCTCAACTGCCCGGGCTGCCCTCTGTTGAAAGTAGCATGCACACAAGCCAATCATGTTTGATGATAAAGCATATACTTTGTAACAATCTTATTCATTTATTAATAAAAGGTATTAATTTATTAAAGGCTTTTAATTATCTACATGATGCTGTTTTATAATATGTGATAAACCCATAGTTTTAAGCAATGCTTTTAGAATAATGATGATGATCATTCTAATGAGATCTAAATTCTTAGAAAGCTTAAAACTAAAATAGTTTCCAATCATTGGATTACTAAATTGGGGATTAGTGAATCCGGATAGATTGGTACATACGTTAACTTGCTCATTGGATGAGGATGATTGATCTCATGATCATTTGTGTGGAGACACTGAAGCAAGTATGTAGGTGCTTATTAGAGAATAAGTTCATTGAACGTGGCTCGCTAAGGAATACCTAATGGAGTTTTACTTACTGTCAATAGAAATTTCTGTAGTGATAGTAAAGACAAGTGATCCTTGGACTTGAGATCATCATAGTATCTTATGTATGATGAGTTATACTTTGACTTATTCCTTAAGACCCTTAGGGTTTATCAAAGGTATGCTTGGATATAATAAGTTGTACATGGAGATAATGTATGATCAATAAAGAATCTACCACTTCTATTAAAAGAAGAGAAATGTCATATGTGATTCGATAAATGACAACCCAAGAGTCCTCGGTTAAAGGGGAATGAAATTAGAAAGGAGTTTCTAATTTGCATTATTTGAGTTGTGCATTTAAGAGTCGAAATACATATAATTAAATAAAATAAGACTTGACAAGTAATTCCATGTCTTATATTTAATTGGGACATTGTATGGTGGAAGGGTTGAATTATACGGTAACTATTTACTCAAAGGTTCTTTTATGATTAATGTTGAAATCTATATTATCCGGAAAGTCGTTGATCGCTAGGGAGGCTTATCCCTATCAGTAGAATAAATATTATTTATTTAAATAAATTAATTATTTTATTTATTTATTTAAATAAGATTAGAATTGTTCTAATTGATTTATTCACAACTAGGTTTAATATGGATAACCTAAAGGGTCACACCATAAAAGGAAGAATAATTATTTAAGAAGTTAATGGCATAATCGTAATAATATGTTAAGTATATTTAATTTAATCTATGGTGATAGAATAAATTAAATAGTTTAATATTTATTATTTAATATTTTAGAAATATTAAATATAAATTAATAAGAGGAGTCTTATTAATATTATTACAATTATTATTATTATTTTAATTTCTAAAAGAGTTTAGGAATTAATTTAATATAAGTACTCTCATTTATTCCTAATTGGATTAGGAAGGAAAATTAGTTAAAGTAGTTTAATTAATTATCCCTAATAAGATTAGGGAGCCCCTTTAATTAAAAGGGTTTAATTAAATAATACCTTATTTTAATAGGGTTACTTGATATCTTTATAAGAGGAGTCTTATATCAGATATCAAGACGAGGTTATAATTCCAATGGTTGGAGAGTACGCTCCTTTTCTATAGAGATAGAAAAACTAGGGTTTAGCCAACCACCCATCTTCTTAAATCCTTCTTCTTCCTTGGTGGATTACCTCTAGAGGCCAAACACTTGGGTGGCTAACGTTGATCAAAGGAAGGAACAAAACCCGGTGGATTCAAGTTGAACGCGAAAAGGATTGGAGGTGAACTTGTACCTGAGGAAGCTCGGATCTTCAAGGGTATGTTTCTTATTCATCTTTTTCGTTTAATTAATAATTGTGCATAAAAGGGTGATTCGGGTATATGGTTTGTAAAATTTTTAAACTCTGATTTTACACGTTTCCGCTTATTTTTGCAATTTGATTGCGTTCATGAATATTACAAACCTAATAAAGTGGCATCGAGCCAAACCTTTATGCAAATTATTAATTGTTCATATTTGATATGTATATTGATATGTGTTTAGAACAATTTAATTGGGCATAATTTTATCAGATAAAATTTATTTTAAAAAAAAATCATGAAATAACTTTTCCCCGATTTACGTGGTCCAAGTTAGAATGCTTGGGAGTTATGCAAGATTATTACATTTTGTGAATATATTATATATATAATATATAATCATTTTAACATTTTTTTAAGGGATCATGGAATCTATTGTACTTTATGGAATATATAGTATGATTCTCGATCCATGTGCTTTCAGACTTTTGCATGAATATATTATATATGCAAATTAATTCTCTTGTTGCAATTGGAGGTGGACCACGGTTTAAGCTTAATATATATATTACTTATATATATATATATATATTATAATATAATATATATATATATATATATATATATATATATTATTCTTAATAATTTTATAATTAAAATAAGAGTTTATTTTAATCTTAAAATAAAAGTTTATTTTAATATTAAAATAAAAAGATTTATTTTAATTTTAAAATTGAAATTTCATGCTAACTAATTAGAGTTAGAATTGGATTCCATGATAACTAATTGGAGTTGAAATTGGATTCTATTTTTCCTTAAATAAAGGAGTTTATTTAGATATGAAATAAGATTTCATATTATTCAAAATAAAAGAGTTTATTTGTGAATGCAGGAAAAAGAATCAGTCTTTTCTTAAATAAAGGAGTTTATTTAGATATGAAATAAGATTTCATATTATTCAAAATAAAAAGTGTTTATTTGTGAATAGGAAAGAAAATTCGTGTTTCCTTTAATAAATTTTTTTTTACTTGGAATTGGATTCCATAATTAATTAAAATAAAGTAGTTTATTTTGATTAAAGATTTTGATTAAAATAAAATAGTTTATTTTATTCAAAATTGATAAATTAAAATAAAATAGTTTTATTTTGATATAAATTTGGATTAAAATAAAGGAGTTTATTTTGATTCAAAATTGAATTTTATACTAACTAAATTTGCCCATTAAATGATATCAATATATATATTGAATGTTTATTATTCATAAGATGAATGTTATTTATTGATACATATGGAGATGTGTATGATAATAAATGGGATTGATTATGGACTATTGACCAATGTGATTGGATTTTATTTTAGTTGGATGCATGAATGTATGGGTTTTATTAAATGGGGTACGTACACTCGCCTTCTCTAATTTTTCTTAATGTAAATTCTATCTCCCTCTTATGTACTTCCCCTTGACTGCTGATCAAGGTTTCTATTTATTTTAAATAGTTTTGTAATAGGAATAGTTAGAATTAATTTTTTGAAAATTGGAGATCAAGGAGCAAGGAGCGCTTGAAGACCCGTTTGTAATGGAGCCCGGGTTTAAATGTAATAGTTATATTTAAATATTAATTCTTGCACCCTAGAGTTTGACCTTTTGGTTCACTTGGTGGCTCTAGTGAACCAAACTAGAATAAAAGTCCATAATCAATCCGGTAGAATATAGTATTCTATATGTGTGTGCTTATACTATATATATTATATATTATGCAAACATGCTTCGCATGTTCATTATATACGACGCGTATTTTATATATATATAATAAATGCAGCTAAACAAGATGAGACAAATTAATAACAAACCCCTCAAATTTTATATTAAGTCCTAAAGCGTTCAAAGATATTTATAATATCGAACGTCGCTTTCTAACATGATAAAATTAATAGAGTATTAAATATTTAATATGAGTTTGTTGTATCACCACAAGGCAAGTATTAAGTATTTAAGATGTTAATTTATCACATTTGATGCTTATAAAGAAAATTGAACAATATTGTTTTGTTGTGTCACCACAAGGATGATATTTTTCTTTTTTGAATATATGGAGTGCTAGGTCGACTTAACTTGGATAATTTTGATTCTGATGTGCCACCACTGATCAAAATAATCTAAGAGGCAAAAGAAAAGGAGTTGATAGTTGATGTAATTGACAAAAGTTGTCTACCTATTTATTTATATATAGTTTGTTGTGTCACCACAAGGCTATATACATTTGAAATGGGATCCTTATTCTCACTAGCAAATCTTTAATTAGATTTTCTTAGAACTATATAAGTGAGGGTAATATAGTTTGAAGAAAATAGTGGGAGATACCAATTTAAAACAAGACCTAATTTATTTTGGTAATTAATAAAAGAATGTATGTTAAAATGTTGTTAATTACAAATTCATTTAAAGAATTTTACAATGTCTAAAATTACTATCTTTGCGAAGCATATTAGATGCTAAATTAACCGCAATCAATTAAGCGGATTGGTTAAGGAATTTGAGAATAGTTCTCATAATGTGAAAAGCTATCTTATGTCCTTAATACGCCTATCCTCGCAATGGTTGCGCATAATGCCTCGAGGAAGAGATTGCTACTTTTAGAAAGTGGCAAGATGATGCATGATTGGCTCAATGCATCATGCTCGCATCCACGAGTAACGAGCTCAACACAAGACGTGAAACTATGGATGCTCCTACTATATTCCCGCACATCAAGTAGTTGATGGGTGAGGAAAGTAGGATTGATAGATATCGGATATCTAAGGAGCTCTTCCGATCTAGAATGGCCAATGGCACTATAAGTATGCATAAAAAGTCCTTAACATTATCAATTTGATTGATCAATTAGGACAACGAAGTTTTGTCATGGATGGAGAGTTGAGCCAAGATTTGATCTTGCACTCACTCCAGGACTCCTTTCACAATTGTTGTGAATTTTTCATATGAATAAGCTAGATATCGCCTCACCGATTTGCTTAACATATTGAAAAATGTTGAGAGTCACTTTCCAACCAAGAAAGATCAAGTCTCATTGGTAGGGGCCAAAGGATCTTCCAAAAGAAGAACAATTCAAAGAAGGTAAAGTAAAAGGCGTAAACAAAGGATAATAAGAACAAAAGCGACACGGATAGCAAAGGAGTTTGCTTCCACCGCAATAAGCTTTGGACAATCGGAAAGAAACTACGAGAAGCATCTTCGCAGAGGCTAACCAAAGAAGCTTAGTGAAGTTTGAGGTTACATAATGCGATTTTTGTTCATGATTAAAATAAATTTTTCTTTAAGTCAAGGTTCTACTTGGGTATTGGATACCGACTTTGGTTATCATAAATATAGATTTATGAAGGGACCAAGGAAGTAGAAAGCTAAACAAATATAAGTAATCCTATGTATGGAAATGTAGCAAAGGTTGCCATATTAGCCATAGAAACTTATAGTTTAGCAATGCCTACGCAAATCTATTAAGTCAATAAGTTGTTATCAGTATTCCAGTTCTTGTTAAAATATTATTTCCATTTTATTGTTGGACAATAAAATCTTTGGTATTATAATTAAGAACAATTGTTGTTCTATTTATAATAATAATATTTTGTATAGGATCGAATATCACTTAATGGATTTTGTATACTTGACTTATGTAAAAAAAAATTATTTTGCAAATTGAACAAACTAGTATAAGAAAAGGAGATGATCATTCAAAGAGTTGAATGTGTGTATTTATTTTGAAATACAATTGTGAATTATTTGAAAGGTTCAAAGAATTCGGAAATGAAACAAAATTGAAAAGTATTAAGATTCTTTGATTAGATCAAGGAATAAATACTTGTGCAATAAGTTTCTAGATCATCTCAAATGGTTTTCTCATAATGGACACATTCGATGATATGCAATAATTGATTGATGTATCTCGAATGAAAAAATCTACCTTGTTGGACGTGGTGCGGTCCATAATGACTTTACCGACATTCCAAAGATCCTTCCGGGATAATGTCCTAGAAATGGTGATATATACAAAAGGTAACCTCAAAATTTACCCCAAGACTCCATAAAATTATGGATGTGGAGGATTCTAATCTTAAGTATGTTAAGATAAGGGTTGTCCAACTTATGTGAAAAGGTTTCAAAGGATAAGCTTGGGACAAGATTTGACAAGTGTCGATTTGTGGGACATCCTAAAGTAAGTTTAGGGTATATGTTCTATAATCCTACTTAGCGAAAGGTGTTTGTTGTGAAACACGCCTTCTTCTAAGATAAAAGTGTTTATCATTAAAAGGGCTAGTGGGAGGATAATAGATCTTGAAGAGTTCAAGAACCACAAAATACTATAAGTCAAATAAGAGGAACCTGTAGATAGACCTATTATACCACAACCGAATCGTAAATCTGGAATAGTACTGAAGATACCTAGGAGGTATGGATTCATCATGGATGATGATGATGAGGTACGCATCATAGAAATGATGATCCAGAGTTATATTCGATGAGGTAAGACTTCTAGTGTGTACAAAAGGGTCAGTGGGAGCGTCGTGAAATTTTTAGTATTATATGTTGATATACTACGGATGAGGAATAACTTATCAATGCTACAATCAGAAAAGATAAAGTTGTCTAAACATTCCTCCATGAATGGTTTGGGAAGAGTATCTTAATTGGGGATAAAATCTATATAGATAGATACAAGAGGATGCTCGACTTAACCCAAGGAACGTATATTCATTTGATGCTAAAGTCGTTTAGCATGGTAAACTCCAAGAGATGTCTCATGTTGATGAGCTATGGAGTGTATCTCTCTTAATAGTCCCCACAGACTCCAGAAAAGAGAAGTCGCATGAGTGACAATCATGTATGCAATGAAATGTACGAGACCTGATGTTGATCAGTCATATTATGGAGAAGTTCACTATGAGTCTGTGAAAAACATCTTAAAGTGCTTGACCGGCACTAAGGATGTGATCATATTCATGGTAGGTCTAAATTAAAACTAGAGGGCTTTATGCAGACTCGGGTTTTCAGATGCAGACTCAAGATGATGAGAAAAATCCACTTTAAGGTAAAGCGTTATCTTGAGCGATTAGTGCGTTGAATTGGAAAGGTTCCAAACAATGAAAGAGTTGTTGGTTTAGTGATAAAGACAAAGTATATAGCTATAAATGAAGGCTGCAAGTTGATTGTTTGGATTAAAAGTTCATTACTGAGTAACTAGGAATAGTTCCTAAGTCTCATCTTGGATCTAAACATGTGTTGTGACACTTTCATTTGATTATTAGAATCATTGAAGATGAGAAATCACTATAGAGATAGTGGACTCTCATGAACAACATTACATATCCATTAACTAAAGCTTATCCAACAATGAAGATAATCGCCACTTAGAGAAGAAGAGTATGAGATACCATGACGATTGGCTTTTTAGTGCAAGTGGGAGATTGAAAGTAGCATGCACACAAGCCAATCATGTTTGATGATAAAACATATACTTTGTAACAATCTTATTCATTTATTAATAAAAGGTATTAATTTATTAAAGGCTTTTAATTATCTACATGATGTTGTTTTATAATATGTGATAAACCCATAGTTTTAAGCAATGCTTTTAGAATAATGATGATGATCATTCTAATGAGATCTAAATTCTTAGAAAGCTTAAAACTAAAATAGTTTCCAATCATTGGATTAGTAAATTGGGGATTAGTGAATCCAGATAGATTGGTACATACGTTGCTTGCTCATTGGATGAGGATGATTGATCTCATGATCATTTGTGTGGAACATTGAAGCAAGTATGTAGGTGCTTATTAGAGAATAAGTTCATTGAGCATTGGCTCGCTAAGGAATACCTAATGGAGTTTTACTTGCTGTCAATAGGAATTCCTCAGTAGTGATAGTAAAGACAAGTGATCCTTGGACTTGAGATCATCATAGTATCTTGTGTATGATGAGTTATACTTTGACTTATTCCTTAAGACCCTTAGGGTATATCAAAGGGTATGCTTGGGTATAATAAGTTTGTACATGGAGATAATGTATGATCAATAAAGAATCTACCACTTCTATTAAAAAGAGAAATGTCCTATGTGATTTGATAAATGACAATTGGTAGTCCTTGGTTGAAGCGAGAATGAAATTAGAAAGGAGTTTCTAATTTGCATTATTTGAGTTGTGCATTTAAGAGTCGAAATACATATAATTAAATAAAATAAGACTTGACAAAGAATTCCATGTCTTATATTTAATTGGGACATTGTATGGTGGAAGGATTGAATTGTACGCAGAACTATTTACTCAAAGGTTCTTTTATGATTAATGTTGAAATCTATATTATCCGGAAAGTCGTTGATCATTAGGGAGGCTTATCCCTATTGTAGAATAAATATTATTTATTTAAATAAATTAATTATTTTATTTATTTATTTAAATAAGATTAGAATTGTTCTAATTGATTTATTCACAATGGGTTTAATATGGAGAACCTAAAGGTCACACCATAAAAGGAAGAATAATTATTTAAGAAGTTAATGGCATAATCGTAATAATATGTTAAGTATATTTAATTTAATCTATGGTGATAGAATAAATTAAATAGTTTAATATTTATTATTTAATATTTTAGAAATATTAAATATAAATTAATAAGAGGAGTCTTATTAATATTATTACAATTATTATTATTATTTTAATTTCTAAAAGAGTTTAGGAATTAATTTAATATAAGTACTTTCATTTATTCTAATTGAATTAGGAAGGAAAATTAGTTAAAGGAGTTTAATTAATTATCCCTAATAAGATTAGAGGAGCCCCTTTAATTAAAAGGGTTTAATTAAATAATACCTTATTTTAATAGGTTACTTGATATCTTTATAAGAGAGTCTTATATCGGATATCAAGGCGAGGTTATAATTCTAATGGTTGGAAGTACGCCCTTTTCTATAGAGATAGAAAAACTAGAGTTTAGCCAACCACCCATCTTCTTAAATCCTTCTTCTTCCTTGGTGGATTACCTCAGAGGCCAAACACTTGGGTGGCTAACGTTGATCAAAGGAAGGAACAAAACCCGGTGGATTCAAGTTGAACGCTTAAAAAGGATCAAGGTGAACTTGTACACGAGGAAGCTTCGGATCTTCAAGGGTATGTTTCTTATTCATCTTTTCGTTTAATTAATAATTGTGCATAAAGGGTGATCCGTATATGGTTTGTAAAATTTTTAAACTCGATTTTACACGTTTCGCTTATTTTGCAATTTGATTGCGTTCATGAATATTACAAACCTAACATCCGTCAGATCTCATACCATCCAGGAGTAATTCATAAATGACATGATACTCAATCACATCGTTGCCAGCTGATTGAGAGATTTTCTGGTAAAATCTATAATAAACCTATAACAAAAGTTAATTTAAAATTAGGAACAATTGATTTCATAATCCTAATACAACTATGTAGTAATTAATATAACATGCTTAACTTACGTGGAACTCCCTGCAAGGCAGTGCGCATAAAAGTGGCATCGTATCATCGCGCAGATATCGACCGAATCGCATGCACCCTCTCCTGGAGATCGTCCAAACAGATCGCGTGTAGGGTGTGCTTAGCCACTGGGTCTAGTATACTACAGAAAAAGTATAACAATATGTGTTATGTGAATTGTGTTTTGCAATAACTGATAGAAATATTAGCAATATATTAACACTTACTGCTGGGAAGCGACATCCAAATGATCATGTAAGTGGTAATTACCGCCAGACGACCAAAGATACCGAGGTTCGTCCCTCGGTATTATTATTTTACTTTATTTTGTATTGTATTATATTATATTATCTAATTTTTAAAATTTATTTTATTTAATAAACTAAATTAAATTAAATTTATTTTATTTTATTTTAGTATTAAGAAACTAAGTAAATGCTACTTAGTTTATATTTTAATATTGGGAAACTAATTACTAATACAATACATGCAGGGCCCACTAATCTTGAAAATGAATAATTCTGACAAAATTTTTGACAAAAATTCGTCAGAAATAGCAAATATATCAAAATTAAAAACAGTCCTAAAATTAGTTAAATTCAAGATTGGAAACTAATTAAAATACATAAAGAATGTAAACAATATATACTGCATAATTATCCATTCTCAATCAAAATGAATTACACTTTTCAAATATATACCAATTTTCAGCCTCAAATCCAATTTTCAGTCAAATATATAACAAATTTTTAGCCCTACCAATTTTCAGCCTCAAATCAAATTGACAAAGCCTAATTGATGCACACACAGTAACCAATTAAGGAATTTAAACATTACCAATTTCCAATTTCAATTGAAAATAACAAACTAAACCAATACCAAATCAAAAACTCTACCAATTTTCAACCTCAAATCAATATTTACATACAATATAAAAATTATTCAATCTATTGATTGTGTATATCATCATCAAATTAAAACAATATTTGAACTCATACCTTCTTTTGGAGCTAATAAAATGTTGAAAACAGAGGAAGAAATCTATCGCAGTGCTGGTCGGTGTACGTGTGGATACTGGTGGAGCTTTCCTCGGTGGTGGTGGGTTGGTGGCGGGATGTGGGTGGTTGGTTAGTGGTGGGGCAGGGGTGAGAGGAAGAGAGAGAACTGAGATGGTGTTACCGGTGGTTAATGGTCGGCAGTTGGAGGTGGTGGTGGTTGGTTGACAGCTGGAGGTGGTGGTGGGTGGCAGGTGGGGGCTGGAGATGAGAGTAAGAGAGGAGAGAGTAAGCTGAGGCCTGAGAGAGTGAGATGAGAGAGAGAGAGAGAGAAGAGCTAATGAGAATATGAGGATATGAGAGGCGCCTGAATAAGACGAGTCTGATTAGGTTTTATAAGCTATTTCTGACGAAATGTCCATTGGAAATAAGTCCCTCGAAAATAGGTTATCCTCGACGAAAAGTCCCTCAGAAATAACCATAGTTTCCTCGAACTTAAGTTTCGCGCTGGCGGGAAACTTGGCGCCAGATGAGACCTTATAATTTCGACGAATTTCTCTCAGAAATAAATTAGTTCTGATAGAATTATGTTCGATAGATTATTTCATCGAAAATAACTTATGTCCGATGGAATACATTTCGTCGAACCTAATTCCGTCAAAATTAAGACTTTTTCTTGTATTGAAATAGGGTTAAGAGTTTATTAACTAAAATTTAGGGTTTATTAATCAAGATTTAAGATTTATTAGTCAGGGGTTAATTAATAAGGTTAATAAAACCTAAACCTTGGTTAATAAAGGGATTAATAAACCCTAAACCATGTTAAAAAATCTAAACCTCACTTAATAAACCCTAAACCTTAGTTAATAAAGCCAAACATTTACTCACGTTAAAGGAATGAAAAGTTGTTGTTAATGTCTGCTACTATTAATAGCGGTAGCTTATGGATTGTATTTTTTTAACCGTGCGGTGCTATTAGTAGTAAACGACAATTTTGGCTTTTTTAATCTCGTACGTGCTATGGATCATCTCTACTATCCATTTTAAACATCAACGGACGAGATTAAAAACGTCAAACCAATCGTCCGCTACTAAAAGTAGTGGATGGTTAAAAACACACAATCAATTTATTACTAATAGTAGTGGACGCTAATCAACATCCACACGAGCAAGGGTTTGGTTTTATTAACTTGAGTTTGGGGTTTATTAAATAGGATTTAAATTTATAAACTAGGATTAAGGAATTATTAACTAGGATGTAGAGTTAGAGTTTATAAACTTGGAAGGTTTTATTAACTAGGGTTTTTTAGGGTTTATTAACCAGGAATTAGGATTTATTAACTAGGGGTTAATAAGGTTAAAAAAAATCCTAAACTCTGGTTAATAAATGGGTTAATAAATCCTAAACTCTTGTTTATAAATTCTTAACTCGGGTTACTAAATCCTAAACCCTAGTTAATAAAGCCAAACTCTTACTCGCGTGGAAGGGATGAAGAATTCTTATTAGTGTCCACTACTATTAATAGTGGATGGATTGTGCTTTTTTAACCGTTCGCTACTATTAGTAACGGACGATAGTTTTGACTTTTTTAATCTCGTTCTTCGGTGTTTAAAATGAATGGTAGAGATAGTATATGCCCTAGAAGGATCTGTAACAAGTACGTGTTATGGTCATTTTCATATATATATATTTGTACTTTTAAACTTAAAACTTATTTTGCCACGTCAAAAGTTGACTAACTAGCAAATAAATGATAAAAGCATTTATCTGATTATCTCTTCTAAGTGACCGTGTAAGTATAATATATATATATATATATATATATATATATATATATATAATTGTATACTCCCTCTATCCTATAATATGTAAGACCCCAACTTTTTATGAATAAAAATTTATTTTTTTTCTAAATATTATTTTGAATAATAAGGTGTTGATTTGATATAGTTCTATAGTTATGGGTGATATGTGTAAATTTTTCAAAGTAAGCAAATTGTCATAAAATATTCGTTTGGTCGGAGAATATTCTTTTTATTGGGGAATATTCGTACGACGGCGCAATCATTGGTGGATCCCACAACGGAATAACTGTCGGGTATAGAAAGCAACAAAAATAACCTTTTTATAAAATAATGGCAAGACTTTTACCGTTAAACTGTTGAAATAACCGATGATAAAAGTACAAGAATGCGGCGTTCATCGCATAAAGAGCCCATGATGATTACATGCGATGACGTATCTCTAATTAATGATGCTTACGTAAGAAGTCACTCAGTTTTATTCAATAACTGTCATAGTAGTTGCAGCATAATATCTCATATTATTGATTATATTATTATCACAGTGTCATCTGCACAATATTTTATATAATTAAATCAATAATTGAGACGACAAAGTTATTCATATTATTATTTGCATTATTGACAATGTCTATAAAGTTCTGTCGAGGAAAGGGGTTAGGTTATTTAATTGCGCGCCAATAAGGAGAAATCCTTATCGAAAAGCCCCCTCTTTTCTGAGAACGATCTAGTTGTTAATATTGTGAATTATAATATTAATGATGAATAATTATTGATAAAAATATTTCCATTATATTGGGAATATTAATTTTGGTGGAAATTGATATTTATTTCAATAGTAGTTTATTTTTTGATGTTAAATTGACCAAACGAGCAATTAATCAGATAAATAAGCAATTAATTACTATTGGTTCAATGCAAAGAACTATTGGTTCACATGCAAGTACTATTAGGGAGGTTATGCAAGATTGATAATACTTGAAGGACTAAATTAAAAATAGAGGCAAAGATGAAGGTACTAAAGTATAATTAACCTTGCAATTTGCCACCTTTTCTTACCCTGTAAATACTCCTCCATCCATTCATTAATTCCTACCATTTTTGAAGAGCAAAGCTACAATCACAAGTTATAGAGAGAGAAACTATAAAGAGAGAAAGAAGAAGAATATTCTGCTACTACACTATTGTTGTATCCAATCTCCTACTAAGTTAAGCAGTATTATTTCTTTCTTATTCGTAAAGGATGTTATTTACTTTCAATACTCGTAAGGGTTGTCATTTTATTCCTTATTAATCTGTGGGAATAACATGTCTACGCGGACTACCGCATGTGTGGTGAATAACCCTTCGTATTTATTCCTTATTAATCTGTGAAAATAGCATGTCTACGCGGACTACCGCATGCTTGGTGAATAACATTTCGTATTCATTCTTTATTAAGTTGTGGAAATGATCTGTCTACGCGGATTACCGCATAACGGGTGAAAATCTATTTGCAGTTTCTTATATTATTTCATTTCATATTCCTAAATCTAAACTTATTATTGCTTATATAATTCCTGAAATGATTAAAAATTCCTTGAAGTTTGTGCTTCATCTAATATCATTTCACTAGAATATTGGTCTAAATCTCTTATTAAAATTTTAATCTTTTCATGTCGGGGTACTATTCATTCGGGGTACTATTAATACGATATTATTTATGGGTACTATTCATGAGTACTATTCATGATGGAATTTAATTTTCTTTTCTGTCCAAATTATTTTTGATACATGAATATCATTATTTATATCATTGTCATCATCATCATGCTTATATTATGCTAAAAATCATCTTTGGCCCGTAGTACAAAGATAGACTATTGATTGGTATGATTATGACCAAGAATTGTGTATTGGTATAATCATGACCTTTGATGTTATAGATAAAGGTTGTGGTCAAAGTCATCTTTGGCCCGTAGTGCATAGATGGACAGATGTTTGGCATGATCATGACCACTGGTGATACAAACGATTATATTTGGCTCGTAGTGCATTGATAATTCATTGATTGGAAATAATTATTGATTGGTGTTACAAGGATAAAATATTGATAATGGACTTTTAAGACATCATGTTCTACTTGACTCCTCTAATGGATTGTTATTCTCGCTGCAGTTGTTGATCTAAAACTTGTTGTCTATTGTATTCTATCAGAATTTTCCCTGTTGAGGAATAAGGATAATTTGCTCTACATTATCTTAGTCATAATATTCTTTACTGGACTAGTTGAGCGCACCCTTTTCCTTTTGGTTTAATTGTTCTTCTCAAGAGGCGAGAATGTAGCTGGGACTAGTCGGGGAGTGGAGTAATGGTCCAATATGGTTATTATAGTAGTCCTCACTATTTTGTAAAATAGTGTGACAATAATTATAATGAGAACTTTATTTGAGTTTGCATATTGTCTACAAGACAATATTTGTATTGAAACTCTCAGCTTATGTGTTGTCATATTTTGCACGACAATTGTATAAATAAAGTTTTTATTTAGATTATGTACCATGTATTTGGCGACTCGGAATTGGTTGTGTGGACCTATTTTGGGGGAGTTGTAACAACCCCAGATTCGGGTCCCAAATCACTACGAATCTGGTGTACTATTTCTATGTCTATTACGAAAGATATAAACATATACTGTTTATACATTAAACATTACACACTATCCCCAAGGTCGAAAACCTTCACATAATACCTAAATCAATATCCTATCAGACATACAAAGTTATTATCATACATTATTGTTATAAATTTAGCTGCACATATAATCTAAAGTTGACTTGTCTTTGACTTTTCCTGTATCCGACGTATTCGTCCTAATCTGCAATGTTTATCATGATATAGCAAGGGTGAGTAACAATTTTTCCCAGCAAGTATAAGTTCAATTAAGGATATATCATGATTGAAAGAATTGAACAATAAACTGACTAACTTTCTACAATATAAACATTGTGAAAGAGCATGAATAAATTTTCATAGCTGAATGAATAATGAACATGAATAAATCAACTGGACCAAATGGTAATGAAGGTGATCAGTTTTTCATACCTGATGAATACATGCAATGTGCACAGAGTGCGAATCAATAATTCATAAACATGGTATAATCAGTAATGATTAACCCCAAGCATATTCAAAAATATCAACTCGAGGTCGAAGTTAGAGAACTTACTGTCATCATTGATTCACCAAATTCTTATAACCTATATCGCTTTAATCGAAGACCTAATATAGATAATATCTATCTCTAAATATTAGAATAATATCATCACAAAGATAAGATCGTTAAATATAGTTATAATATAACCTAACAAATTACTACATAATCCTATCAGTCTATAAAATACCTATAATTTGGTATCAAGTCAAACTATTTCAGTCTGAGTTGAATTCGGTACAATTTTTGACATCCCCACGGTCTAGTCGGATAATTCATTAGTCTAATTTCCATAAGACTTTGCCTAAATGCTTTACAGTTACCTTAGATAATTTCATTTTCAGTCAAAATATTTTTCAATGACTTATAATAATTTTTCGGATAATTATTATCATTTATCATGATTTTTTTTAATCATTAATATCATATTTAAATTATTTAAATACCACAATATACCTTTATCATTAATATTTACTTAATATCAAATATTAATAATCATGACATAATATTATAATTCATTTATAATATCTCAAATTATTTTTAATACCTTAATAACACATTTAAATGATTTTAAAGCTGTTAAAATCATTATCAAATAAACCGCCATTAATATTAAAATATTAGTATTTTCATGAAAAAATATCAAAAGTTATATTTTATAACTTCAAATATTTTCTAACCCTTAAATCATTTTTATATGATTTTTAAAACATTAATTCTAATTTTCCATAATTTATTTAATATATTTATTAAATAAATCCATTATCATTAAAATTAATTTATTAAAGAAATTCATCACAAAATATTTAAATTCATTAAAAATAACTTAAAATATTTCTTTACACTTTAATATAATTTCAAATGATTTTTAAAGTATTAAAATCATTTTTAAGTAATTTATTTAATATAATAATTAAATAAATTAACTATCATTAATATTTAAAAATATTAAAATATTAATGAATATATATTCCAAATTATTAAAAACCCATTTTTAGGCTTTAAAATAATTTTTACAAATTTATTATGAATTTCTAATATTTATTTTCTATTTATTCTATAAGTTTCATCTAAAGTTGGGATCTTCCACAGAAACACTTGTAGACGGTAATCTACCTGTTCGATTTGGGCCCACTTCATATTGTTAGAATTGTGACTTCCCGAGCTACGTTTTAGACTCAAGAAATAGTCCATTTGGTCCAGTATAGCACCCTGAAAATTGGCCACTATCGACTGTCCGTCACATGCCTTGTAAACATTTTCAGTTTTGGAGTCTTTTACAGAAACGCTTGTAAAACGAAATCTACAAATCGGATTTAGGTCCAATAGGTGTCGTTGGATTCGTACTTTCCCGAAATACAGTTTCCATATATCAAACATCTATTTTGGTTCTGTTTTGGTCCCGGAAAAATGGACAGAAGTGACTAATCAGTAGCTTGTGTTCAACAGTTAAGGTAGTTTGGGATTTAATTCATTACTTGCTCATTTCTTAACATATTTGAGTGATTACAAAGGGGTTTTTCCCTTAACTCATGTATCTAGCATGCTAATATATTTTAAACCATTTACCACATGAACCCAACGAATCTAACATAAAAATATATATAGCATACAAAGGAAAGCTTTTTCTTAAATCTTTTAGTACAAAACTTGATTTTCTCACTTTGGATCTAACTTTTGATTTCAAAAATACTTTAATACACATATAAAATACCAATACTCATGTAAATCATGAGTTTTTTTTTAAAGATCCAAAACAAAAGTTGTTTGGTTCATAAAGATCTAACAAAAGAGAGCACAAAAATTATAAATTTTCAATTTCTTACCATTTTCTTCTTGAAAACCTTCTTGATTTTTTTTTCTCCATTAATGGAAGCCTTCTTCCTCTTATTCTCTCTTCTTCTCTTTGTTTTTAGTTTAGACATAGGTTTAGAAATCTAACATAACTTAGTGTATATACAATATACATATAACACTTATAATTATAGAATATGTAACTCTCAATATAATTACATATACTAATTATCAATTTAATATATAAGTTACAAAAGTAGAAATTTAAAAGCCCTAAGGCTTGTTTGGCAAAACCATATTATTTTAAAATCGGGTTTTAATAGTTAAGGTCTTGTTTGGATAAAACATGTTTAAAACAAAAGTAAGGCCTTGTTTGGGAAAACGGTTTTAAAAACTCTTTTAATAGATCCTTTAACACATATTCTTAATGTTATCCTTTAATTAATTAAATCTTGACATTAATTTAACTAATTAAAAGTTTAACATCAATTAATCATATAAAATTGTCACATTATAATTACTCACTAATTATAACTTCATGTAACAACTACCACATCACTATATTATCTCAATAAAAATAAAACTATAACATAAAATCATTACATATTAATTAAATATTAAATAATCATTTAATTAATATAATACACTTAATTACATTACTCCATATTAATCACATAATCTCAATAAATAATTTAATTAAAATATTTATTTACTTCAATAAATATTAAATTAACATTTAAATTGTCTTCACACTAATTCACATATTTCACAATATATAACACATATACACATACTCATACTTAAACATCTTAAAATAAGAATTTTATTTATTAAATTCTCATTTATTAATTCTTAAAAATCCGGGATGTCACATCCTTTCCTCCTTATAAGGATTCCGTCCTCGGAATCAACGAAACCTCCCTTACTCAGTTTTTACAAAATCTCTTTCACAATTATCGTGAATAACTTCAACACGTTAACTTAGCAAAAAGTTTTACATATATATATATACTTTATTCATTTCTTCAACAACTTTTAGGTTTTATTACATAACCTTTAATTAAACACAGTCATATATCAAATATTATATATTCTTTAACCCATTCATTTCCTTTTCTAAGGATCGTTATCATAAACACTCGGGATATTACATTCACCCTTTCTTCTAAGAATTTCTTCCTCGAAATTTTATTTATTAATCTTCATTCATTCAATCTACGAAAATAGATTTTACGTTAATCTCTATTCACTGGATTAAAGCGTTCTACAACTACTTCTTTCTAAGGGCTATTCTTCTCGCTACATTCTCCATCAGAATAATAAGAATCTTCCACAATCGCTCAATAATTGGGAAGCGATATAAATAACTCAGAAATTTAAAAGATTCTAATAATGCTGAGTGGTCGCAAGACCTTGAACTTCTTTCTAGGTTTAATAGTGCTTCACCCTTGTGACTTCACACTATAAAACCGATTTCGATACTCAAGGTGGCTGACTTTATCGCACCCCTACTTGAGCCCAAATGTAGTAGCATCATAACGACTATATGCGTTACATTTGGAACTATTGTCTCCGATAACATGTCCCCTTTTATAGGTTGTTTACCTCAAACTTCTTACATCTCGAATCGCTTTTCAAAACAATTTGGTTTGGTATAGTTTGACCAAAACGTCAATTCCATAAACATCTTTCAATATTTGTCTAGCTGAATCAAGTAGCATAGACTTCTAGCAAAATTCGGACATCAATCGAAATAATTTTATCCAATTCATATTGCATATCTTTCTTAGTGTAAAGAAAACCAAAAATCCTTTTATGATGACATGATACCATACTATCTCGATAGTACGTTGAGGATTCAGTCATTATATGACTTTGTCATGATACATTATACCATAGTGGGTTGACAATCTTATGATCATATCCAACACCAGGTTTAATTGCATTAATGACTTCCTCATTTGTTAAATCAGCATCATATTTAGTGATGCCTTAATGACTATGTTAAAAAAAATAAAATATATTTTGATATTTTTAAATCATTTTTGTCTAGCTGAATTAATTAGCATAAACATACTAATAACGGTATTATTTTTAAAACTCATTGGTTCCATCATTTAATCCAATGTTTTTCAAGAAAATAGAAGAGCAAACATCAGCACGAATTCAATAAATTTTGAAAATCTAGCAAAGCTAGAAGATTTTGAATACCTAATTTTCTCCATCAATTTCAATTTTTACTCCATTACCTCAATACTGACTACTTCTTTTATTTCCAGCACCATCAATGCTCTTATACTAAGTATTCTTGTATTTCAACTTACAATCTTCCTATACCCCCCCACTATAGTTCATCAAACTTACTACACATTGGAAGTTCAGGACTTGCCACAATAATATGAGTTTAAGAACTTATCCTAGTCAGTCCATAGGCGTCCATTCGCTGAGGGGTTCAAAATATATCATATTATTATGAGTCACAAACTTACCATATGCATTAGTTTTAAGAACCGTACCTAATCTTAATAATATCTAACTAATCTTAATAGTTTCTAACTATCAAATATACACATGAGAAAAGAATCACATTTTCACCACATATACATTGATAGTGCGACACCAACATTCCAATGATTATCAATGTGAAAAACTGAGTGCTAGCACAAAACCCTCGCCCATACAAAGGTTTGTATAACTCAGCCATCACATGAGTCCTCAATTGAAATCCCACCTAACTCTATCTTGCTTATAACTTGCTATTTGTTCGATACGAATTTCTCGTACCTCATCATCTATAACTCCACGTGAGTTATCTCGTACTATTTCATAGTACAATATCTTCATAGCATCAAGCTATAATTATTCAAACATTACAGACCATCTTTCTTTTTATAACAGATCACGTCGTGATCTTATTCTATAATCATCTCCCTTAAAATTCTTTTCTTAACTTGTGATCGTTTTGTTTTACGTTCCACTTTCTTTCATTTTTTCATCATTTACGATTTCATTTATACTTTTAATCATATAGACTTTTTCTGTTCATCATTATTCATTATCTTGGCTATTGGAGGTAGTCAACTCCTTATTCTTATCTACATATCTCTTCTAGATTCTTTTTTGAATCTTCTTGTTTATTTATTAACTCTTCCTTTAAGAATTTAATATAATTCATGTTACTCAATATTTTATTCGAGTTTTATCCCTTGCTATTCTAATATTCTTCTTATAATATTTCTATGACTAATTAAACTCATCTTATACATCTACGTATATGAAAAGAATCACCTTTTCATTATACGTAACTTAAACTTAACTTCTTATTCTTTTAACCTAAGGTCATAGGCTAAGGTACTCTTCCCTAAGGTGTATAACCTATCAGCTTTGATACCAACTGTAACAACCCCAGATTCGGGTCCCAAATCACCACGAATCCGGTGTACTATTTCTATGTCTATTACGAAAGATATAAACATAAACTGTTTATACATTAAACATTACACACTATCCCCAAGGTCGAAAACCTTCACATAATACCTAAATCAATATCCTATCAGACATACAAAGTTATTATCATACATTATTATTACAAATTTAGCTCCACGTATAATCCAAAGCTGACTTGTCTTTGACTTTTCCTGTATCCGACATATTCATCCTAATCTGCAATGTTTATCATGATATAGCAAGGGTGAGCAACAATTTTGCCCAGCAAGTATAAGTTCAATTAAGGATATATCATGATTGAAAGAATTGAACAATAAGCTGACTAACTTTCTACAATATAAACATTGTGAAAGAGCATGAATAAATTTTCATAGCTGAACGACTAATGAACATGAATAAATCAACTGGACCAAATGGTAATGAAGGTGATCAGCCTTTCATACCTGATGAATACATGCAATGTGCACAGAGCTCGAATCAATAATTCATAGACATGGTATAATCAGTAATGATTAACCCCAAGCATATTTCAAAAATATCAACTCGAGGTCGAGTTAGAGAACTTGCTTGTACCGTTGATTACCGTTACGCAACCTATATCGCTTTGTCTGAAGATCTAATATAGATAATACCAATCTCCAAATATTAGATAAATATCATCACAGTATAGTACTGTTAAATATAGTTATAATATAACCTAATAAATTACCACATAATCCTATCAGTCTATAAAATACATATAATTTGGTATCAAGTCAAACTATTTCAGTCTGAGTTGAATTCGGTACAATTTCTAACATCCCCACGGTCTAGTCGGATAATTCATGAGTCTAATTTCCATAAGACTTTGCCTAAATGCTTTACAGTTACCTTAGATAATTTCATTTTCAGTCAAAATATTTTTCAATGACTTATAATAATTTTCGGATAATTATTATCATTTATCATGATTTTTTTAATCATTAATATCATATTTAAATGATTTAAATACCACAATATTCCTTTATCATTAATATTTATTTAACATCAAATATTAATGAAAATCATGACATAATATTATAAATCATTTAATATTGTTGGATTACCTAGTGGTTAAAATACTGATAAATACAGCGTGGTGGAACAAGTAGCACACAAGATTACACAAAGATTGTTGAATTAAAGATTAAATGACGTAAGAAGGCACTACTCAATAATTGTTACGATGAGTTCTTGTGCAATATTTTATTTTATTGATTCAATAATTCTTTGGGTTGATATTTTATATTATTGTTGTTTCAATAATTATCAACGCATGATGATTTCCCATTATCGGATCAATAATTCATATTATTTGAATAATATTATTAGATAGCATTATTGGCAATGTCTAGAAAGTTCTGTCAAGGAGAGGTTTGGTCACCTAATTGCGCGTCAGTAAGGAGAAATCTTATTGGAAAGCTCCCTCTTTCCTGGGAACGGCCTGGTTGTCATAATTGTGATTCTGTAATATTATTTGTGAATAATCAATTAATGATTTATATGATAAGAAAATATTTATTTGATGTGGATATAAATGATGGATTTATTTATGCGGTTATAAATGAAGGAATTAATGCTGAGGTATTTTATCAATATTTTGTCAGAAAGGAGGTATTAAAAATCACCCGTTTGTGGATTTCGAATATTTTTTGTTTGGAATTTTGAAAACCTCAAAGCTACAAAGTTGTAGAGAATTCAATTTCAGGCAGAATGGACATATAATTCGTATTTTTCTGATAAACGGGCTATTTTCTGTGAATTATTAAAGTTTCGGAAAATAAAAATGATTTTTATTAATTTATGGGTGGGACCCACTTGTGTTTTAACACATGTGGGCTGCTATTTTTTTGGGTTCAAAGGTGGCTGGCTTGTTCAACAAAGTAGGCATGCGTGGAAGGAATAAAAGAAAATAATATTTTATTATTTTAGTCTCCTTTGACGTTCTAGCATTTTTATATAAATAGACGCTTAGGTTAGAATTGAAAATCACAGCAGAAACAAGTATTCTTTCTCTCTAGATTATTGAGCGTATTTTTGTGAGCATTTTGATACTTTGAGAGTTGTTGTTCGGTAGAAGTTTCCTTCGGCTTTATATCCGATATTAGATCAAATCTGTTATTTTTGAGGTAAGGGATATTATTTTCTTCAATATCATTATGCCGAAATATTGGTGAACTTTTTAATCAAGTTTGGAACTTTTTGTGTCGGGGTTACTATTCACGTATACGGCACTATTCACGATACTCATGACTATTCACGAATCATTTTAAGATTATTCAATAGAAAAATAAAATTTTTCCTTTTTGTCCAAGATGTCTATTATGGTTACTATCTTTGATTGTATCCATGTTTTGATCGTTATTTTGAATTACCTTCACAATTGGTTATTATGAAGTATTATTGATCTTGGATAAACCGTTATACTCTAATCCCTAATATTTGTCCTTCGTCTCACTAGATTCGTTTTCTTTAAAATATTTTCATCATCCTCGGTCCTAAATGATGATATTACTGAATATCTTTGGCTTGTAGTGCAAAGATGAATGATTAACTGATGAATATCTTTGGCCCGTAGTGCAAAGATGAACATGTGTTGAGATGAACATGACCAACTGGTGATACAAATGAATATCTTTGGCCTGTAGTGCAAAGATGAATATTGATTAAAGATGTATATTGATTGATGTTACAGGGATAAAATATTGATGATGAACTTTTAAATCCTAGAAGATAGTAGAATTCATTCTCTACGTGACTCTTCTAATGGATTGTTGTTTCCGCTGCAAAATATTGATCTAAAATATGTTGTCTATTATATTCTATCAGATTTTTTCCTGTTGAAGACTAATGATAATTTGTTGTATATTATCTTAGTCATAATATTCTTTACTGGGCTAGTTGAGCTCACCTTTTTCCTTTTTTTTCCATTTTTCTTCTCATGAGGTGAGAACATAGCAAGATCGAGTCGGGGTATGGAATGATGGTTCTAGAAAGATGTTTTAGCAGTCCTCACTATTTCTGTAAAATAGTGTATGAATAATTGTAATGAGGACTTATTTGAGTGTTGATATTGTCTAGAAGACAATATTTGTATTTAAACTCACAGTATGTGTTGTCGTATTTTGCACGACAATTGTATTATTGAAGTTGTAGTTGCTTTCTGTACCATGTATTTGGCGACTCAGAATGGGTTGTATACCTATTTTGGGGGCGTCACATTTATAATATCTCAAATTATTTTTAATACCTTAATAACACATTTAAATGATTTTAAAACAGTTAAACTCATTATCAAATAACTGTCATTAATATTAAAATATTAGTATTTTCATGACAAAATATCAAAAGTTATATTTTATAATTTAAAATATTTTTCTAACCCTTAAATCATTTTTATATGATTTTTAAAACCTTAATTCTAGTTTTCCACAATTTATTTAATATATTTATTAAATAAATCCATTATCATTAATATTAATTTATTAATGAAATTCATCACAAAATATTTAAATTCATTAAAAATAACTTAAAATATTTCCTTACACTTTAATATAATTTCAAATGATTTTTAAAGTATTAAAATTATTTTTAAGTAATTTATTTAATATAATAGTTAAATAAATTAACTATCATTAATATTTAAAAATATTAAAATATTAATGAATATATATTCCAAATTATCAAAAACCCATTTTTAGGCTTTAAAATAATTTTTACAAATTTATTATGAATTTCTAATATTTATTTTCTATTTATTCTATAATTTTCATTTAAAGTTGGGATCCTCCACAGAAACACTTGTAAACGATAATCTACAAGTTCGATTTGGGCCCACTTGGTATCGTTAGAACCGTGACTTCCCGAGCTACGTTTTAGGCTCAAGAAACAGTCCATTTGGTCCAGTATAGCACCCTGAAAATAGGCCACTACCGATTGTCCGTTACATGTCTTGTAAACATTTTCAGTTTTGGAGTCTTTTACAGAAACGCTTGTAAAACGAAATCTACAAATCGGATTTAGGTCCAATAGGTATCGTTGGATTCGTACTTTCCCGAACTACAGTTTCCATGTATCAAACATCTATTTTGGTTCTGTTTTGGTCCCAAAAACATGGATAGAAGTGACTGATCAGTAGCTTATGTTCAACAGTTAAGGTAGTTTGGGATTTAATTCATTACTTGCTCATTTCTTAACATATTTGAGTGATTCCAAAGGGGTTTTTCCCTTACCTCATGTATCTAGCATGCTAACATGTTTTAAACCATTTACAACATGAACCCAACGAATCTAACATAAAAATATATATATAGCATACAAAGGAAAGCTTTTTCTTAAATTTTTTGGTACAAAACTTGATTTTCTCACTTTGGATCTAACTTTTGATTTCAAAAATACTTTAATACACATATAAAATACCAATACTCATGTAAATCATGAGTTTTTTTTTAAAGATCCAAAACAAAAGTTGCTTGGTTCATAAAGATCTAACAAAAGAGAGCACAAAAATTATAAATTTTCAATTTCTTACCTTTTTCTTCTTGTAAGCCTTCTTGATTTTTTTTTTCTTCTCCTTTCTTCTTTTTCTCCATTAATAGCAGCCTTCTTCCTCTTATTCTCTCTTCTTCTCTTTGCTCTTAGTTTAGACATAGGTCTAATCTAACATAACTTAGTGTATATACAATATACATATAACACTTATAATTATAGAATATGTAACTCCCAATATAATTACATATACTAATTATCAATTTAATATATAAGTTATAAAAGTAGAAATTTAAAAGCCCTAAGGCTTGTTTGGCAAAATCATATTATTTTAAAATCAGGTTTTAATAGTTAAGGTCTTGTTTGGATAAAACATGTTTAAAACAAAAGTAAGGCCTTGTTTGGGAAAACGGTTTTAAAACTCTTTTAACTCTTTTAATAGATCATTTAACACATATTCTTAATGTTATCCTTTAATTAATTAAATCTTGACATTAATTTAATTAATTAAAAGTTTAATATCAATTAATCATATAAAATTGTCATATTATAATTACTCGTTAATTATAACTTCATGTAACAATTACCACATCACTACATTATCTCAATTAAATTAAAACTATAACATAAAATCATTACATATTAATTAAATATTAAATAATCATTTAATTAATATAATACACTTAATTACATTACTCCATATTAATCACATAATCTCAATAAATAATTCAATTAAAATATTTATTTACTTGATAAATATTAAATTAACATTTAAATTGTCTTCACACTAATTCACATATTTCATAATATATAACACATATACACATACTCGAACTTAAACATCTTAAAATAAGAATTTTATTTATTAAATTCTCATTTATTAATTCTTAAAAATCCGGGATGTCACAGGCGTCACATAATAAACGTCCTAATTCGACTTCAGTGAATTGATCATTTTTAAAATAAATAACTAAAAATATTTGTATATAGTTTTTAAATTACGAAACTTGATATTAGTAGTATATTCTTCATACTATTTTATGATCATAATCTCTAGGCGTGTATGTGTTTTAAAAAAAATTATTAATTTTAAAAATAATCAAATTGATCATAAAAGTCAAATTATAAGTTTATTATTGGACAGAAATAGTATATATTTATAGTACTAAGTTTGGTATGAAGTTAAGTAAATATATTTAGTGCAATAAAAATAATATACGTGAAAATAAATAAAACGTATAAATATAATGTACATAAATATAATATACATGCAACTTAATGTATATGCAACCTATGGAAAGGATACTACGAATTCGGGTAAAGCTTTTTACCCTTAAAAAGAAATAAAAAGACTAAAACTAAATTGAATGAATTCTTCTTTCGATGACTATATCCCTGTCTTGACATTATGATCAAGAATTATAATCATATTTGTCAACATTAAAATATATATTATTTTTGGGTTATCCTAATAATTTAATAATATAATAAATCATTTCCTACGGGGTTGGTGAACTCAGTGGGCGGACTCAGAAATTTTATGTTTTTTGGGACAAACTTTTATTTTAATAGGACATCTTTTAAACAAAAACAAATAGTCATGCTATGTATTGTAATAAATTTATGTGGAATTATAATTGCGAATTTTATCAATACATAGAATTGGTAGGAATTATAGGAAGACCTCACTTATTACACATATCTCTAAAAAATTTATCATTAATATTTATCAATATAATAAACAATTAAAAAGTCGACGTAAACATTTGCAATATTATATATTATTTTCCCAACAAATATCCATATATAGAGAGAAATTCTAAATAAATAATGTTTTTAATTCATAAAGTTTTGATTTTTAATACTTTTCTTTTGGAAGAAAACAATATATGTAAGGAAATACTAATATCTATTTATAAATTTATTTGATGCATATTATAATTAAATACAGAGATATTATTAATTTGCTAGAAAGTATTGCACATTTTAATTGGTATTATAAAATTATACCATATTCTTAAATTCATCATATTTATTCATACCATCAATATAAAAACTACACACTCAATATTTAAGAGTAATATATATATATATATATATATATATATAATTTTGTGGAATAAAGAGAGTACTATTTATGATTATATTTTCTAAATTGAATTAATTTTCATATTTTTAAATTTTTAAATTTTGGAAATTAACTTTAAAAATCACAATAAAACTCATTTACCGAGATGAATAAAATATTAATTATTATGAATTTCCTCCTCTGTTCTAAAATATAAAATTACTTGCTTTTTAATATGGACAGAGTATATATGTTGCATGAGCATATCTACATTTAGTGTTGGGAAATGAAAATTTGGTGTCATCCCTATTTATAAATTGGATGAGTTTTCTGAGATGCAAATTATAATTCCCATCACTTTCTCACCTCTATAGTATAGTATATGTTATGCATGCAATTTCTTAATTATATGCTATTATTTTAACATATTGGAGGAAACTAAATTTTTTTTAATATGTTGAAAATCTTAACTCTTTTTATATTAGTTAAGTATCAATTTGATTGAGATCAAATTGTAGTAATATATATTAGCCCATCAACTTCTGCAACAAATTATTAGTAGAATGGTATTCTCCTTTTGTTCATTTATTATCTGTCTTCTTCATTTATTTTTGTTTTGTTCATTTATTCCTACTATATACTTGAGCCCACACAAATATAATCACAACAAAAGAAAGATCTAAATTCAATACAAGAAAATTTGTGTAGCTTCAAAACTAAACCAACCCCTAATATAATATTTGGAGCTAAAACACTTCAAAAACGTCTGCACAAACCTCATACCTATTCCACCACTAAATACTTCATTGATTCCCCTAAACAGCAAAGACTTTGAGTCCGTTTGTTTATGATATTTGTCGTTGGTTTGAGCTCCATTATTAGGTAAAATATTGTTGGTTTGAGCGCCTTTGTTAGGTAAAATATTATCCAAACTAAGCATAGGGTCGATATAATTAGTAGGTAACGTATCAAAGTGTAGAGCTGGATCAATATTATCAAGATTCGCAAGAGCCCAATCCTCTGAGAGAAAAACTGATTGGTATGGAAAAGCCGGATGCCTTACTGTAACTGGTTGAACACCAAATTGAAATTTGGTTGGAGATGATTGTCGAAGGTTGTTTCATAAGGGGGACGAATAGCACCGAGTCCATTTTGAAAGGGCGTTTGAGAGTAATTAACATATGAATTTGCAAACCTTTAGAGACGATACCACTGATTATAGTATAGGGTTTTTTCCAAGATCCGAGAACTTCGGTCAGAGAATGGTGGGTTGGATTCTTCGTAGTGTTTTGGGCTTTGATGATTTTATCATCTTTCTTATAAATCCGACATAATACCCCATCATCTAGCTGCAGAAAGATAAACATGTTATAATTAGTGGTTGAGGTAAGTGAAAGAGTATTGCTATATCTTATAATTAGTAATTGTTCGTGTGAAGCCCTCAAAATAGGTATACATCACCCATCTTGAGTCGTCAAATACATAGTACAAAAATCAAATACAAACTTCTTTAATACAACTGTTGTGTAAAAATACGACAAAACATAGCTGAATTTTTACATGAATATTGTCTCATAGACAATATTCAAACTCAAATTCAATCCTCATTACATTTATTATCACACTAAGTAGTGAGGAGTACTAAAATAATCATCTCGGACCGTCACTCCATTTTTTCATTAATTCTTGCCACGCTTCTCATTTCTCAAGAAAAAAACGAAAGCAAAAGTTTAATATTCAACTTTTTATGAATAAAGAATAATTTTCTAAAATATATTTTGAATATTATGGTGTAGATTTGATATAATGTTATAGTTGTGGGTAATATTTACAAATTTTGCAAAAGTAAGTTAAATGGTTATATAATATTCGATTAATTGGAGAATATTCGTTTTAATGAGAGAATATTCGTGCGACAAGACAATCATCGTGGACCCCACAACTAAGTATTGTTGTAGTTAGAAAACGACATAATTATCATTTTATAAAAATAACTACGAAAGTGTTATCGTTAAACCGTTGAACTACCCTCAGTAGTAAAAAATACAAGATGTCGTGTGGTTACATAAGAAGACACGGTATTGATTATTGATGCTTACGTGAGAAGTCACTCGCTTATACTCAATTATTGCTACAAAGAATTGTTGCATCATATCTCTCATATTATTGATTCAATTATTGTCACAGTATCATCTACATAATATGTTATATTATTAAATCAATAATTGAGACGACAAAGTTAATCATATTATTAAATTACAATATTTACAACGTCTAGAAGTTATGCCAAGGAGAGGTTTGTTCATCTAATTGCGCACCAATAAGGAGAAATCCTTATCGGAAAGCCCCCTCTTTTTTGGGAACGAACTGGTTATTAAATATTGCGAGTTATAATATTAATGATGAATAAGTTTGTGTTGATTAAAGATGAAATTGATAGTTTCATTGTGTTGGAATTATTAGTGTTAGTGAAAATCGATATTTATTTCGATATTAATTGATGTCTGGAAGTTATACTGACCAGCCGGATAATTAATCGGATAAATGAGCAATTAATTGCTATTAATTCACATGATTATAACTATTTGTTCACATGTGTGTACTTTTGATTCACATTCTTGTATTATTAGGGGAGTTGGTGCAAGATTGATAATACTTGCATGACTAAGTTAAAAATAGAGGTATAGATGGAGGTACTATACTGTATTTCGTATTTTCGCATGATTATAACTATTGATTCACATGATTGAACTATTGATTCACATTATTTACTATTAGGGGAGGTGGTGCAAGTTTGATAATACTTGCAGGACTAAATTAAAATGAAGAAAAACAGGAATGTATTATCTTTGTAATATTTCGAGCCCCAAAGCGTAAATTATCGAAACTATATATTCCTATAAATAGAAGCTCATTCTTCCTTCATTTCTCACCAATTCATTAAAGCTTTAGAACAATTATTATAGAGAGAAATTATAAAGAGAAAGAAGAAGAGAAGTTCGCTACCTCACTATTCCAATATTGATTTCTTTTCTAAGGTAAGGGTATTATTCTTTCGTATTCATGTAAGAGAATTATTTTCTTTCAATACTGTAAGAGTTGTTATTCCATTCTTTATTATTATGTTGGAATAACTTTGTCTATCGCCAAGTACCGCATACATGGTAAAATTCTTCGTTATTCCATTCTTTATTATTCTGTTGGAATAACATGTATGTGCGATCTATCGCATGCCTGGTGAATTCTGTTGTTATTCCATTCTTTATTATTCATTTGGAACATCCGCATGCATGCGGATTACGCATTGACCTGGTTCCATTCTTTATTATTCTCGTTGGAACATCCCGTCATGCAAGCTTGTCATAATTACGCATTGACCGGTTCCATTCTTTATTATTCTCATTGGGAATAACATGTCCGTCAGTATTTTATCGCATGCCCGGTGAATTCTTACGTTATTCCATTCTTTATTATTCATTAGAATAACTTTTGTCTATGTGGATTACCGCATGCATGGTGAATGATCCTTCGTATTCATTCCTTATTAAAATTGTGGAAATGATCTGTCTACATGGATTAACGCATGGCGGGCGAAAATCCATTTGCAGTTTCATATATTCTATTATACTCAGTTGGTTAAAGTTTTGGCTTATATACTCCATGAAATTAGTAGAATATCCCGGATATTTCAAGGCTTCATCCAAAGATCTTTTCATGGAAATATTCTTCAAGCATTCTTGAATTTTACTCCACAAAGCGAAGATCATGTTGACAATTTGGACGTAATTGATTTCAGGATAAATTAACTTATAGATCTTTAAAATTTATTCTTGAACTTGGTTTATTGAATTATTATGTCATTGTCATCATCCTCATGCTTATATTGTGATGAAAGTCATCTTTGGCTTACGTGCATAGATGGACTTGGTATGATTATGACCAGGGATCATTCGGTATAATCATGACACGCAATGTTATAAATGATGTGGTAAAAGTCCTCGGTGGCACGTAGTGCATTGATGGGATGTTTTTGGTATGCTTATGACTGAGGATTATTCTAGTATAGTCGCGACCATTGATGATTTAATGAATATCATTGGCCCGTAGTGCAGGGATGACTCGATGATGTGGTTTATTTATAAAGCTGAGTCTTAGCGATAAAAATTGATGAAAATATTTTAAATCATAGAAGATAGTAGATATCATGCTCTACTTGACTCTTCTAATGGATTGTTTATTCCGCTGCAGTTAAACTTGATGTCTATTGTATTTTATCAGTTTAACATTGTTGAAGGCTAATGATAATTTATCCTGCATTATCTTAGTCATAATATTTCTTACTGGGCTAGTTGAGCTCACCCTTATGCTTTCATTGTTCTCTTGTGAAATGAGAACGTAGCTGTGACTAGCCTGGGGAAGCGGAGTGATGGTCCGAGATGGTGTTATAGTAGTCCTCACTATTCTATAAAATAGTGTGACAATAAATGTAATGAGGACTCTATTTGAGAGTGGATATTGTCTAGAAGGCAATATTCTTGTTTAAACTCTCAACTATGTTTTGTCGTATATTACACGACGTTTGTATAATTAAGTTTGTATTTTTATTCTGTACCATGTATTTGGCGACTCAAGATGGGTGATGTATACCTATGTTGGGGGCGTCACAAAAAGGGTGAGCTCAACTAGCCTAGTAAGAAATATTATAAATAATATAATGCAGATTAAATTATCATTAGCCTTCAACAATGTTAAACTGATAAAATACAATAAACATCAAGTTTAACTGCAGCGGAACAAGCAATCCATTAGAAGAGTCAAGTAGAACATGATATCTAATATCTTCTATAATTTAAAAAGTTTTTCAGCCACTTTATCGCTGAAACTCAGCTTAATAAATAAACCACATCATCGAATCATCCATGCACTACGGGCCAAGGATATTCATGTAATCATCAATGGTCATGATTATATCGAATAATCCCTGGTCATAATCATACCAACAATTGTTCATCAATGCACTACGGGCCAATGAGGACTTTTACCACATCATTTGTAACATTACGGGTCATGATTATACCGAATGATCCCTGGTCATAATCATACCAATCAACAGTCCATCTATGCACGTAAGCTAAAGATGAATTTCATCACAATATAAGCATGAGGATGATGATAATGATATAAGCATTAATCAAACGAAATTAAGGATAAATATTAAAGACTTTAAATTTATCTAGAGTTTAAAAATATCCAAATTGTCAACATGATACTTCTTTGTGGTGTAAACTTCAAGAATAATATTCCTGTATCAAAAATAATTTGGACATAAAAGAAATATATTTTTCGGGTGAATAGTACCCCATGAATAGTACCCTATGAATAGTACTTCGAGAATAGTACCTCGTGAATAGTACCCCAGCATTAAAAGTGCCCCAAATACCCGAGTGAATAATATTCAAGTGAATAGTAACCTGTGAATAGTACTCCGGCATGAAAAGTACTCCGAATACCAGTGAATAATATTCGAGTGAAAAGATCAATAATTATCAAGAAAGCTCACAATAATATTTCCATGAAAAGATGCTGGATTAAGCGCAAATATCAAGGATATTCTACTAATTTCATGGAGTATAGAAGCAATAGTTTAACAGAATGAGTGTAGAATTAAGAATACGAAACGAAATAATATTACTCACATATTACAGAGTATGGAAGAAAATATTATTTCTACGAATACTGGAAAAAAAATATTCCTTATCTCAGAAGAAGACTGGATACTGGAATAGTGAAGTAGCAGACTTCTCTTCTTCTTTCTCTCTATAGCTTCTCTCTCTGTAGCTTCTCTCTCTATAATTTCTCTTGTGAGTCTTAGTGAATTGATGAGAATGAAAGAAGAATGAGCTTCTATTTATAGAAAAATATAGTTTCGATAATTGCACGTTTTGGGGCTCAAAATATTACAGTATAAAACCTTCATCTTTTTCTCTATTTTTAATTTAGTCCTACAAGTATTATCAAACTTGCACCACCTCCCCTAATAGTACATCATGTGAATCAATAGTTCAGTCATGTGAATCAATAGTTCTATACATGTGAAAAAAATAGTTACAGTATAGTACCTTCATCTATACCTCCATTTTAATTTAGTCATGCAAGTATTATCAATCTTGCACCACCTCTCCTAATAGTACATGCATGTGAATCAATAGTACATACATGTGAACAAATAGCTATAAGCATGTGAATTAATAGCAATTAATTACTTATTTATCCAATTAATTACTCGATTGGTCAATATAACCTTATCGAAATAAATGTCGATTTCCACCAACACTAATAATCCCAACACAATGGAAATATCAATTTCATCTTTAACCAACACGAACTTATTCATCATTAATATTATAACTCACAATATTTAACAACCAGATCATTCCCAGGAAAGAGGGGGCTTTCCGATAAGGATTTCTCCCTATTGGCGTGCAATTAGGTGACCAAACCTCTTCTCGACAGAACTTTCTAGACATCATTAATATTGTAGATAATAATATTAATAACTTTGTTGTGACGCACCCAAAATAGGTATACAACACCCATTCTGAGTCGCCAAATACATGGTACAAAAGGTAAACTACAACTTCAATAATACAATTGTCGTGCAAAATACGACAACACATACTGTGAGTTTAAATACAAATATTGTCTTCTAGACAATATCAACACTCAAATAAGTCCTCATTACAATTATTCATACATTATTTTACAGAAATAGTGAGGACTGCTAAAACATCTTTCTAGAACCATTACTCCATACCCCGACTCGATCCTGCTATGTTCTCACCTCCTGAGAAGAAAAATGGAACAAAAAGGAAAAGGGTGAGCTCAACTAGCCCAGTTAAGAATATTATGACTAAGATAATATACAACAAATTATCATTAGTCTTCAAAAGGGAAAAATTTGATAGAATATAATAGACAACAAGTTTTAGATCAATATTCTGCAGCAATGAAACAAAGAATCCATTAGAAGAGTCACGTAGAGAATGAATTCTACTATCTTCTAAGATTTAAAAGTTCATCATCAATATTTTATCCTCGTAACAACAATCAATATACATCTTTAATCAAATATTCATCTTTGCACCACAGCCAAAGATATTCATTCATATCACCAGTTGGTCATGTTCATCTCAACACTGCTCATCTTTCCACTACTTGGCCAAAGATATTCATCGCTTAATCATTCATCTTTGCACTATGCATGCCAAAGATATTCAAGAATATCATCATTTAGGACCGAGGATGATGAAAATATTTTAAAGAAAACGAATCCAAGTGAGATGTAAGGACAAATATTAGGGATTCAGATTACGGTTTTATCCAAGATCAATAATACTCCATAATAACCAATTTTGAAGCGTAATTCAAAAATAAAGATCAAAACATGGATACAATCAAAGATAGTAACCATAATAGACATCTTGGATAAAAAAAAGAAAATTTCATTTTTTATTGAATAAGTGTCGTGATTCGATGAATGAATAGTGACGACACGTGAATAAGGTCAGATACGTGAATAGTAATCCCGACACAAAAAGTTGCCAAATTTGATTAAAACGTTCACCAATATTTTAAGATAATGATATTGAAGAAAATAATATCATTTAAGAAGAAAATAACATCCCTTACCTCAAAATATTTAGATTTCCGATCGGAATATCGATAGAAAGTCAAGGAAACTCAGACCCAACAACAACTCTCAAAGTATCAAAATACTCACAAAAATACGCCGATAATCTAGAGAGAAAAAAACTTGTTTTCGGTGGGATTTTCAATTCTAACCTAAGCGCCTATTTATAGGAAAATGCTAGAACGTCATAGAGAGAGACTAAAATAATAAAAATATTATTTAAACAAAATTTTTTTTACGCACACCTTGAAAACAATTTCAAGCATGCCAAATCTAAAAATTCCAAATTCCCACATGTATTCAACACCAACCAAAAGTGGGTCCCACCCATAAATTAATAAAAATTATTTTATTTTTCGAAACTTCAACAATTCATAGAAAATAGCCCATTTATCAGAAAAATACTAATTTTATATCCATTCTGCCTGAAATCGAATTCTCTACAACTTTGCAGAAGAAAGTTTTTCTAAATTCCCAACAGAAAATATTCGAAATCCACAAACGGATGATTTTTAATACCTCCAATCCGATAAAATAATGATAAAATACCTTAGCATTAATTCCTTCATTTATAACCACATAAATAAATCCATTATTTATATCCACATCAAATAAATATTTCCTTATCATATAAATTAATAATTAATTATTCACAAATAATATTACAGAATCACAATTATGACAACCAGGCCGTTCCCAGGAAAGAGGGGGCTTTCCAATAAGGATTTCCTCATCTGGCAAGCGCGCAATTAGGTGACCAAACCTCTCCTTAGATAGAACTTTCTAGACATTACCAATAATATTATCTAATAATATTATAATATGAATTATTGATCTGATAATGGGAAATACTGTGCAGTGACAATTATGAAACAACAATAATATTAAATATCAACGCAGCAATTATTGAATCAATAAAATAAAATATGAACAAGAATTCATCGTAATAATTATCGAGTAGTGCCTTCTTTCACGCATTTAATCAATAATTCAATAATACTGCGGTAATACCTGTGCCATCGTGCAACCATGCCAGACATCGTATTTTAACCACCAAGTATTCCAAATAGTGTTAATCAGTAATAACTACGCCTGTTATTTATAAAACTCATACTTTGTCATTTTCTTCATCCGACGCTTATTCTCATTATGAGCCCATGAATGATTACGCCACGCATTTAATATTCCCCGATAAAAAGAATATTCCACGACCAAAAGAATATTCCCAACAAAATGAATATTTTATAACCACTCATTTATCTTGTAAAATTTTCACATTTCACCCATAACCAAAGCATTATATCAAATTAACACCTTATTAATTTAGAATAATGAATAAAGAAAATTCAATTTTATTTATAATAAGTTGGGGTCTTACAACCTCCCTCCTTATAAAATTTCATCCTCGAAATCGACGACGCATACTGGTGTTTCAAAAGGTGAGAGTACTCGCTTTCATTTCGATTCCAACTCCTGTGTCATTTCCTCAATAGCATGGTTCCTCCACAAAACCTTAACTTGTGGTATAACCTTCAGTGCGTAGGATGCTCTTTCCTATCCAAGATCTTAACAGTACCTCCTCGTATGTTAAATCTTCACTTATCTCGTCTGGTTCTAACTCAATAATGTGGTTTGGGTCTTTCACATATTTACTGAATCATAGATATATGAAAAACATTATGAACACGAGACATGCTTGGAGGTAATGCGAGTCTATAGGCCACATTTCCTATTCGGTCAAGAATCTCAAATGGACCAACAAATCTTGGATCGAGCTTTCTCTCTTTCCAAATCTTGTAACTCCCTTCCATGGAGCAACACGTAAAAGATACATGATCTCCAATATTAAACTCCCACGTCCTTTCTATGAAGATCAAAGATAACTCTTTTGTCGATCTTGTGAGGTTTGAATACGCGTTGTCGAATCATTTATATCTTTTCTGTAGTCATGCGTACTAATTCTGGTCCCAACAACGTTGCTTCTCCCACCTCGTCCCAGCATACTGGAGAACGACACTTTCGTCCATACAACGCCTCAAATGGAGCCATGCCTATACTTGCTTGATAACTGTTGTTATAGGAGAATTCTACCAATGGTAAATACTTATCCTAACTCCCTTTGAAGTCTAGAACACAGAGTCTTAATAGATCTTCAAGAGTTTGAATAGTCCTCTCTGATTGTCCGTCCGTTTGAGGATGGTATGCCGAACTGAATCATAAATCCGTGCCCATAGCTTTCTGCAAGCTAACCCAAAATCGTGAATTAAATCTTGGGTCACGATCTGAAACTATGGATATTGGCATACCATACAATCTCACAATCTCGTTCACGTACATACGAGCAAGACGTTCAAGGGAATAAGTTTCACGTATAGGCAAGAAATGAGCAGACTTGTTTAATCTATCAATAATAACCCAAATCGCATCTATGCCTTGAGAAACTTTTGGAAGACCTGTAACAAAATCCATGGTAATGTGTTCCCACTTCTATTTCAAAATCTCAAGTGGTAGCAATGCACCTTTTGGCACTTGATGCTCCGCCTTTACTCGTTGACAAGTTAAACACCTCGAGATAAACTCCGCGATCTCTTTCTTTATATTGTTCCACCAAAATCTGTGTCGAATATCATGATAAATTTTGGTACTCCCAGGATGGATTGCAAACGGGGTGTTGTGTGCCTCCATCATGATTCTATGCTTCAAGTTAGAATCGTTAGGAACGCAAAGTCTAGAGTTGAATCGAAGTATTCCTTCTTCATCGATTCTTGCTTCTGGAATAACACCTTCTTGTACTTTCTTCTTCATACGTATCAACCCCAGGTCCGTAGCTTGAGCAGCTTTAACTTTATCGATTAAAGTCGGTTCTACTCGTATATTCGCCATCATCACGTGGGTCCCTGGAGTCTTTAACTCTATCTCCATCCTTTGCAAGTCATACAAAATAGGCCTTTGCGTTGACAATATCGCGACTCGATTGCATATGATCTTCACTCAATGCGCTACCTACTACGTTCGCTTTTCCAGGATGATATTGAATAGTGTGATCGTAATCTTTCAACAGCTCAAGCCAACGTCATTGTCGCATGTTGAGTTCTTTTTGGGTGAAGAAATATTTGAGGCTTTTATGGTCCGTATAAATCTCCACTTTGTCCCCATACAAGTAGTGTCTCCATATCTTCAACGCGAATACGACTGCTGCCAACTCCAGATCATGAGTAGGATAATTCCTCTCATATTCTTTGAGTTTTTGCGAGGTATAGGCTATGACTTTCCCATGTTGCATGAGAACACATCCTAACCCTTTGCTCAAGCATCATCAGAGATGACAAATCCATCCGAACCAGATGGTATTGCTGTAAGCAAAGCCGAAATGAGTCTCCTCTTGAGCTCTTTGAAACTTTTCTCACATTCCTCGCTCCATACGAATTTTGTATCTTCCGAGTCACCGAGTTAATGGAGTAGCGATTCGAGAAAATCCTTCCACGAATCTCCGATAATAACCAAATTAAGCCCGTAAAGCTACGACTTGGCCATCGACTTTTGGTTGTTCTAACTTCAGATTGCTTCAATCTTCACCAGGTCAACAGATACTCCATGTTTTGACACCACGTGCTCAAGGAAGGCTACTTCCTCAAGCTAGAATTCGCATTTCTTCAGCTTGGCATATAGCTTGTTTTCACGAAGCCTTTCAAGTATCAGCTTCAAATGGTGCTCATGATCTTCACGGCTTTTGGAATAAATGAGGATGTCATCAATAAAGACAACAACGAACTGATCCAAATATTCCTTGAATACTCGGTTCATCATTTCCATGAAAGCAGCAGGAGCATTAGTCAATCCAAAAGACATGACTAAGAATTCATAATGCCCATACCGAAGTTCTCAAGGCGTCTTTGGAATATCCTCGTTTTAATCTTCAAATTGATGATATCCGTAAGCGAAGATCGATCTTTGAAAAGAATAATGTGCTCCTTTAAGAATCGGTCAAACAGTCATTAATGCGAGGTAACGGATACCTATTCTTGATGGTGACATGGTTTAATTTCTCAGAGTCAATACAAAGTCGCATACTCCCGCTCTTTCTTCTTTACTGAATAAAACAGAGCACCCCAAGGAAATGTACTAGGACGAATGAAACCGATGTCTAACAATTCCTTTAGTTGGACTTTTAACTCCTCGAAGTTCAATAGAGCCATTCGATATGGGGTTTTAGAAATGGTTTTTTGTACGGTTCAAGGTCAATAAAGAATTCAACATCACGCTCGGGGTATACCGGAAGTTCTTCAGAAATACATCGGAAATTTCTAACAAATGTAAATATTATCCAAATCGACTTGTCTTTATTCAAATCCATAACATGGGCTAAGAAAGCTTGGCATCCATTTTTGAATAAACGAATAGCTTCGTGGCTTGATATGACAGTGACTAATTTTAGTGGTTTAGTTGTTTGAATTCATATGACATGTTGGTTAGGAATATAAAAACTAACAACCTTACGAAAACAATCAATTTTGGCATGATGAGTGGTTAACCAATCAATTCCTAAAATCACATCAAAAGCAAGTATCTTTAAAGAGATAAGATCAACAGGTAATGTGATAGTGCCAACTTGGATCAAGCAAGATTTATAAACCGTAGATGTAACGAAGGTTTCATCTAACGGAGTTTCAACAGATAAGTTAAAGTCCAATTTCTCCGGAGTTAAGTTTAAACGTTGAGCACAAAGGGAGAGATAAAAGAATGGGTAGAACCCAGATTCAGTAAGGTATAAACTTCGCAAGAATTCAAGATTAGCTTACCCGTGATCACCTCGTTCGGGTTCCTCACGTTTTGGCTACCACAACAAACGCTCTTCTAGAACCATTGATTTTGACTTATCCCGGGATGACCTTTTTGAGTCACCATCCCCATTGAACTTGGTTTCGCTTATAGTAAAATCTCGAGCGTTATATGTCCTTCCTTTCCACAATTATAACATACCTTGGATTGTTGTGGACAGTTTGGGCTGATATGTCTCTCTTTCCCGCATTTGTAACATCTAACTGGTGGTCGTTCTCATCCCCTAGAATTTGTTGTTGGTGCTGGTGCTGGTGTTGCTGTTGATGTCTTCCCGTTATTATTGAATCTCCTCTTTCTGAAATTTCCACTTGACTCACCTCTCCTATTATCATGGCCACGATTACCACCCGACTAGTTACCGCCTTTGTCCGTATTTTCCCTCCTCATTTGGTTATCATCGAATTCGATGGTCGTTGCCTTTGGTATGACCCTGGTTGTGGTCCCTCGGTTGAGTATACTCATTATCTCTCTCTAATAATTGAGCCCTGTTGACAACATTTGAATACAGAGAAAATTTATGAGAGATAAGATATTGACAAATCTCGGGTTTTAGACCTCTCAGAAACATCTGCGTTATACGTTCCTCATTCTCTACCAAATGAGGTGCAAACCTGGATAACTCCACGAACTTCGCCTCGTACTGAGACACCGTCATGTTGTTCTATTCCAGTCTAATAAACTCTACCTCCTTCATACGATTTAATACTTTCGGAAATTACTTATCATTGAACAGCTTTCAAATCTTTCCCAAGACATGTTAAGAAATGGCGGTGGTGGGTACACTTCATGATTCCCACCAAGAATCCGCTTTACCACGAGAATATAAAGGTGGCGAATGGAACCTTCATTCCTCCGCATACATCCCAAGACATCGAATATCTTGGTAATTTTTTGACCCACGTTTTCGCCTTTAATCGGATCGGGCTTTCCAAAAAATCTGTGTTCCCAACTCCTTGAACTCGCTTGGCTATGATGACAGGCATCGCACGTTGCCATCACTTCCACAGTATTTTGTACACGAGTCTCCCTCGTCGATTTTGCATGAACCTAAAAAGCTCCTAAACATTCATCATTCATCGTTTGCTTTCGGTAGAGTGTTGTTTACGGGAGGAATATTATCTTCCTGTTGCACATTCTCCTGGTTTGCGACTAAAGGTTGTTCCATAGTCTCATACACTCCATTTCTAACGTTCTCAGCAGCCATTCTTAAATACTGACATAAAACAGAGGTTAATTAAACAAATTAACATATCACATAATATTCTTATATTATGACCAACCAACAAATAAGCTTAGATAGGACACTAGCGAAGGATTTACTCATCTCTCCCCTCCTAGTTCTATTCCCCGATCTCCGCCAGAGACCATATCCCTAAGATTTGATACCAACTGTGACGCCCCCAAAATAGGTATACAACACCCATTCTTAGTCGCCAAATACATGGTACAAAAAGTAAACTACAACTTCAATAATACAATTGTCGTGCAAAATACGACAACACATACTGTGAGTTTAAATACAAATATTGTCTTCTAGACAATATCAACACTCAAATAAGTCCTCATTATAATTATTCATACACTATTTTACAGAAATAGTGAGGACTGCTAAAACATCTTTCTAGAACCATTACTCCATACCCCGACTCGATCCTGCTATGTTCTCACCTCCCGAGAAGAAAAAATGGAACAAAAGGAAAAGGGTGAGCTCAACTAGCCCAAAGAAGAATATTATGACTAAGATAATATAGAATAAATTATCATTAGTCTTCAACAGGGAAAAATCTGATAGAATATAATAGACAACAAGTTTTAGATCAATATTCTACAGCGGAAACAACAATCCATTAGAAGAGTCATGTAAAGAATGAATTCTACTATCTTCTAAGTTTTAAAAGTTTATCATCAATATTTTATCCCTGTAACAACAATCAATATACATCTTTAATCAAATATTCATCTTTGCACTACAAGCCAAAGATATTCATTTGTATCACCAGTTGGTCATGTTCATCTCAACACCTGTTCATCTTTCCACTAAGGGCCAAAGATATTCATCAGCTTAATCATTCATCTTTGCACTAAAGGCCAAAGATATTCAGTAATATCATCATTTAGGACTGAGGATGATGAAAAATATTTTAAAGAAAACGAATCCAGTGATACAGAAGGACAAATATTAGGGATTCAGATTATAGCTTTTATCCAAGATCAATAATACTCCATAATAACCAATTTTGAAGCGTAATCAAAAATAAAGATCAAAACATGGATACAATCAAAGATAGTAACCATAATAGACATCTTGGACAAAAAGAAGAAAATTTCATTTTTATGATTGAATATTCAGATACGTGAATAAGTAACCCCGACACAAAAAAAGTTCTAAATTTGATTAAACGTTCACCAATATTTCAAGATAATGATATTGAAGAAAATAATATCATTTAAGAAGAAAATAACATCCCTTACCTCAAAATAACGGTACTTCTGATCGGAATATCGGATAGAAAGCCGAAAAAAACATGTACCGAACAATAACTCTCAAAGTATCAAAATACTCACAAAAATACGCTCGATAATCTAGAAAAGAAAACTTGTTTCTGGTGTGATTTTCAATTCTAACCTAAGCATCTATTTATAGGAAAATGATAGAACGCCATAGGAGACTAAATTAATAAAATATTATTATTTTAAACAAAATTCTTACGCACACCTTGGAAAACAATTTCAAGCATGCCAAATCTGAAAATTCCTAGCAGCCCACATGTATTCAACACCAACCAAAAGTGGGTCCCACCCATAAATTAATAAAAATTATTTTATTTTTTGAAACTTCAACAATTCATAAAAAAATAGCCCGTTTATCAGAAAAATACGAATTTTATGTCCATTCTGCCTGAAATCAAATTCTCTACAACCCTACAACAGAAAGTTTTTCCAAATTCCCAACAAAAAATATACGAAATCCACAAACAAATGATTTTTAATACCTCCAATCCGACCAAATAATGATAAAATACCTCAGCATTAATTCCTTCATTTATAACCACATAAATAAATCCATTATTTATATCCACATCAAATAAATATTTTCTTATCATATAAATCAATAATTAATTATTCACAAATAATATTATGTAATCACAATTATGACAACGGTAGTTTCCCGAGAAAGAGGGGCTTTCAATAAGGATTTCTCCTTCATGGCGCGCAATTAGGTGACCAAACATCTCCTTAGATGTAACTTTCTAGACATTGCCAATAATGTTATCTAATAATATTATTCAAATAATATGAATTATTGATCCGATAATGGGAAATATTGTGCAGGTGACAATTATTGAAACAACAATAATATTAAATATCAACGCAAAGAATTATTGAATCAATAAAATAAAATATTGATTGACAAAGAATCATTGTAATAATTATTGAGTAAGGCCTTTTACGCATTTAATCAATAATTCAATAATACTGTGCAATACCTTGTGCTACTGTGCAACCACACGTATTACTGTATTTTAACCACCAGGTATTCCAATAGTGTTAACGGTAACAACTACGCCGTTATTTATAAAAACTCATACTTTGTCATTTTCTTCATTCGACAATTATTGTGTTATGAGCCCCACGAATGGCTACGCCGTCGTACGAATATTCCCCGATAAAAAGAATATTCCACGACCAAAAGAATATTCCCCGACAATAATGAATATTTTATAACCACTTGCCTATCTTGTAAAATTTGCACATTTCACTCATAACCAAAGCATTATATCAAATTAACACCTTATTAATTTAGAATAATGAATAAAGAAAATTCAATTTTATTTATAATAAGTTGGGGTCTTACATTTGTCGTCTCAATTATTGATTTAATAATATTATACAGATGATACTGTGATAATAATTGAATCAATAATATGAGAGATATTATGCAGCAATTACTATAGCAATAATTGATTATAACTGAGTTACTTCTCACGTAAGCATCAATATTCAATACTGTGTGCTACTATGCAACCACGCGTATTACTGTACTTTTACAACTGGGTAGTTTAACAGTTTAACGGTAAAACTTTCGTCGTTATTTTTATTAAAAGATATTTATGTCATTTTCTAACTACGACAAAACTTTCGTTGTGGGGTCCACCAATGATTGTGTCATCGTACGAATATTCCCTGTTAAAACGAATATTCCCCGACCAATCGAATATTTTATAACAACTTGCTTACTTTGCAAAATTTTTAAATATTACCCATAACTATAACATTATATCATATCCACACCATAATATTCAAAAATATATTTCGAGAAAAAAATATTCTTCATTCATAAAAGTTGGGGTCTAACAACCTCCCCTTCTTATAAAATTTCATCCTCGAAATTGACGTACGTACCTGGTATGTCAAAGAGGTGAGGACACCTCGTCAGATTCTAACTCTTGAGGTATAACCTTTGAGCGTCGAATATGTTCCTCCTTTTCCAAGATTTTAACAAGTATCTCCTCATACATTAAATCTTCTGCTATCTCGTCTAGTTCTAATTCAATAATGTGGTTCAGGTCGTCCACATATTTACGTAACATCGATACGTGAAAAACGTTATGAACACGTGACATACTTGGCGGTAAAGCGAATCTATAGGACACAGTTCCAACTTGATCGATGACTTCAAATAGACCAATAAAATCAAGGGTTGAGATTTCCTCTCTTCGTCGATTCTTGCTTCTAGAATAACGCCCTCTTGAACCTTCATCTTCACATTCATCAGCACTGAGTTTGTAGCTTGAGCGGCTTTAAATTTATCGATTAAAGTCGAGTCTAATCGTATATTCGCTATCTTCACGTAGGTTCTTGGAGTCTTTAACTCTATCTCCATCTTTTGTAAGTCGTACGAAATGGGTCTTTGTGTTAACAACATCACATTCGTAACCACATACGATCTTTTACTCAACTTGTCAACTACCACGTTCGCTCTTCCACGATGATATTGAATGGTAGGGTCGTAATATTTAACAACTCGAGCCAACGTCTTTGACATGAGTTACGTTAGTTTTGGGTGAAGAAATATTTGAGGGTTTTACAAATGGGTTTTGTACTGGGGTTAATACAAAATTTGATTTCAAGCTCTAGGGGTAGGCCAAGAAGTTCTTCAGGGAATACGTCAAGAAATTTATTAACGATAGAAATATCATTCATAACTGTGACTCTCATCCAAGACTTGGATAACACGTCACATTGATACCTACCAACTTGCCACCGTTATTCACGGCGTCCCCTACGGAGAGTCTGGCTTCGGTGCATTCCAAGACTTGGAAGTCACCAGTAAAAGGTTTGGGGCTCTTTATTTATGACTTAATATGACAATGATTGACTTTAGTGGTTTGGTTACTTGAATTTGCATAACAGGTTTGTTAGGAAGGCTAACAACCTTACGAAAATAATCAATTTTAGCATGATGAGTAGTTAACCAGTCGATTCCTAAAATCACATCAAAGGAAAGTATTTTCAAAGAGATAAGATCGACAGGTAACGTGCGGTTGCCGATTTGAATCAAACAAGACTTATAAACAGTGGATGTAATGAAGGTTTCTCCTAACAGAGTTTTAACATATAAGTCAAAGTCTAATTTCTCAAGAGTCAAGTTCAAACGTTGAACACAACTAGATGAAATAAAAAAGAGTGGGTAGAACTGGTATCTAACAAGGTATAGACTTCTTAAGAGTTTATGATTAACTTACCCGTGATAACTTCGTTCGGGTTCCTCGATAAATGCTCTCACTTAAACTACCGGCTTTGACTTGTCTGGGACATCCTTTGGTGTCACCAACCCAGTTGGACTTGACTTTACTACACGATAAAATCGAGCTAAATGACCTTCTCTTCCGCAATTGAAACACGCTTTGGGTTGCTGCGTACAGTTTGGACAGATGTGTCCCTCCTGTCCATATTTGAAACATATGATCGATGTTCATTCTCCTTCCTTGAAAACGGGTGCTGGTGCTGCTGTCTTTCCATCATTGTTGAACCTTCTCTTCTTAAAATTTTCACTTCTATTATCTTGGCCATGATTACCACCGAAGTGGTTACCATTCTTGGCATGATAATTTCCACGATGGTTATTATTGTTCCGAAGGTCATTGCCACCAGTACGATTATTATCGTCTTGTTGGTCGTTGCTTTTTGGTTAAGCTGACTCATAATCGCGTTCTAATAACTGAGTCCTATTCACAATATCTGAATATAAACAACGTTTGTGATAAATGAGGTATTGACGTATTTTGGGTTTCAAACCTCTGAGAAATATTCGCGTCATTCGTTCCTCATTATCAACCAAATGGGATGCAAACCGGGACAACTCGGCAAACTTAGCCTCGTACTGCGACACGGACATATTATTTTGCTCCAACTTGATAAACTCCACCTCCTTCATGTGACGAATAATTTCGGGAAAGTACTTATCGTTGAACAACTCTTGGAACTTCTCCCAAGACATTTTGAGTGCGGTAGGCTAAGTACACTTTACTGATTCCCACTAGTAATCTACTTCTCCTCTCAACATGAAGGTGGCAAAGGGAACCTTTTGCTCCTCGAAGCATCCCAAGACTTCAAATATCTTGGTGATCTGCTTTATCCACGTTTTCGCCTTAAGTGGTTCTGACTTTCCCCAAAACTCAAAATAATATTTTCATGAAAAGATACTGGATGAAGCGCAAATATCAAGGATATTCTACTAATTTCACAAAGTATAGAAGCTATACTTTAACAGAATGGGTGTAGAATTAAGAATACGAAACAAAATAATATTACTCACATACTACAGAGTATGGAATAAAATATTATTTCTACGAATACTGAAAAAAATAATATCCCTTACCTCAGAAGAAGACTGGATACTGAAATAGTGAAGTAGCAGACTTTTCTTCTTCTTTCTCTCTATAGCTTCTTTCTCTATAATTGCTCTTGTGAGTCTTAGTGAATTAGTGAGAATGAAAGAAGAATGAGCTTCTATTTATAGGAAAATATAGTTTTGATAATTATACATTTTGGGGCTCAAAATATTACAATATAATACCTTCATCTTTTCCTCCATTTTTAATTTAGTCCTACAAGTATTATCAAATTTGCACCACCTCCCCTAGTACATCATGTGAATCAATAGTCCAGTCATGTGAATCAATAGTTCTATACATGTGAAAAAAATAGTTACAGTATAGTACCTTTATCTATACCTTTATTTTTAATTTAGTCATGCAAGTATTATCAATCTTGCACCACTTCCCGTAATAGTACATGCATGTGAATCAATAGTACATACATGTGAATAAATAGTTATAAGCATGTGAATTAATAGTAATTAATTGCTCATTTATCCGATTAATTACTCGATTGATTAATATAACTTTATCAAAATAAATGTCGATTTTCACTAACACTGATAATCCCAACACAATTGAAATATCAATTTCATCTTTAATCAACACGAACTTATTCATCATTAATATTATAACTCATAATTTTTAACAACCAGATCATTCTCAGGAAAGAAGGAGTTTTCCGATAAGGATTTTTCCCTATTAGCGCGCAATTAGGTGACCAAACCTCTCCTCGACAGAACTTTTTAGACATCGTTAATATTGCAAATAATAATATGAATAACTTTGTCGTCTCAATTATTGATTTAATAATATTATGTAGATGATACTGTGAAAATAATTGAATTAATAATATGAGAGATATTATGCAGCAATTATTGTAGCAATAATTGAGTATAACTGAGTGACTTCTCACGTAAGCATCAATAATCAATACCGGTGTCTATCATGCAACCCATGGCGCGTAATAATCGTACTTTTACCACCACGGTAGTTCAAATGTTTTAACGGTAAAACTTTCGCCGTTATTTTTATAAAAAGATATTTCTGTCATTTTTTAACTACGACAAAACTTCCATTGTGGGATCCACCAATGATTGTGCCGTCGTACGAATATTCCCTGTTAAAAAGAATATTCCCCGACCTGTTGAATATTTTATAACAACTTGCTTACTTTGTAAAAATTATAAATATTACCCACAACTATAACATTATATCATATCCACACCATAATATTCAAAAATATATTTTGAGAAAAAAATATTCTTCATTCATAAAAGTTGGGGTCTTACTGTTCGTGTATGAAGGCATGACGTAACGAAAAATTAGATTAAAATTCGAAATAAACTACATTAACTAAAGATTTTTTGTAACCTAAAATAACTTACAATCACACAATAATTATCATAATTCACCACACCAACACAATAATTATTTTTTCTTTAAAAATAGATATCCAAAAAAATCTAAACCTCGTCTACAAAACTTACACATCATCAATAACAATTTTCATAATTAATTCACCACCTTCAAAACAATAAATTATTATTATTATTATTATTATTATTATTATTATTATTATTATTATTATTATTATTATTATTATTATTATTATTATTATTATTATTATATTTTTGAATATTATGGTGTTGATTTGATATAATGTTATAGTTGTGGGTAATATTTATAAATTTCTCACAGTAAGCAAGTTGTTATAAAATATTCGGTTGGTTGGGGAATATTCGTTTTAACAGGGAATATTCGTACGACGACACAATCATTGGTGGACCCCACAACAGAATTATTGTCGGAGTTAAAAAATAACAGAAATATCTTTCTATAAAAATAACGGCGAAAGTTTTGTCGTTAACTGTTGAAATACCCAGTGTTGAAAAGTACAGTAATACTAGTGGTTGCATAGTAGCACACGGTATTGATTATTGATGCTTACGTGAGAAGTCACTCAGTTATACTCAATTATTGCTACAGTAATTACTGCATAGTATTTCACATTATTGATTCTATTATTGTCACAGTATCATCTGCACAATATTTTATATTATTAAATCAATAATTAAGATGACAAGTTATTCATATTATTATTTGTATATTATTGACAATGTCTAGAAAATTCTGTCGAAGAAAAGGGTTTGGTCACCTAATTGCGTGCCAATAGAAAAAAATCTTTATCGAAAAGTCTCCTCTATTCTGGGAATGATATGGTTGTTAATATTGCAAGTTATATTATTGATGAGTAAACATTGTTAAAAATATTGATGGGATCTTTATGAAGTTTTTGTTATAAATTTAGCTTATTATTTAGACCCCCACTTACTCATTTTTCAAAACTGTCGGTAGAAGTTATCTCAGTTTTATTTTATATATATATATATATGTATTAAATGTTTGGTGGGGGGGTCACGGGAAAAAAAATAAAATGGGATAGCTTGGATGGCTTGCATAGTAAAATCTGAAATTCGCCGGCTCGTCCATGAGAAGTTACTGTGCAGTCCGTGATTTTTTTTTCTTACTATGCATCCAAATAGTATCCTGCCATTCTCCTATAAATAGGATGCTTAGTTTAGAATTGAAAATCACACCAGAATAAAAAAAAAATTCTACTATAATATTGAGCGTATTTCTTTATAGTTTAAGGAAGCTTTGAACGTGGAAAATATTATAAGTTTTCTTCAATAATATCCCCGCTATACCAGTTGGAATACTCTTTTTTTAAGGTAAGAGATATTTTTTTTTTTCAATATTCGTAAGAAATAATATTTTCTTCCATACTCTGTAGTATGTAAGTAATATTATTTCGTTTCAGATTCTGAATTCTACACTCATTTTGTTAAATTTTGGCTTTTATACTCCGTGAAATTAATAGAATATCCTTGAAATTTGCGCTTCATCTAGTATCTTTTCATGAAAATATTATTCTGAGAATTCTTGATAATTTTTAATCTTTTCATGCCGAGGTTCTATTCACGAGCTGGTACTATTCCTGAAGTACTATTCACTAGGGTACTATTCACCCGGGGTACTATTCATGACAAAAATTAAGTTCTTTTCGGTCCAAATCATTTTTGATACAATATTATTCTTGAATTTAATTTACTCTACAAAACAATGTCATGTTGACAATTTAGACATTATTGAATTCTGGATAAATTGAATTATAAATCTTTAAAAATTTATCCTTACTCTCATTTAATTGAATTCTTATATCATTGTCATCATCCTCATGCTTATATTGTGATGAAAGTCATCTTTGGCCCGTAGTGCATAGATGGACTGTTGATTGTTATGATTATGACCAGGGATTATTCGGTATAATCATAACCGTAATGTTACAAATGATGTGGTAAAAGTCCTCATTGGCCCGTAGTGCATTGATGGATAGTTGTTGGCATGATCATGATCATTGGTGATAACACGAATATCCTTGGCCCGTGGTGCATGGATAATTCGTGGATGTGATATTAATGAATATCATTGGCCCGTAGTGAATGGATAATTCAATGATGTGGATTATTTATTAAGCTGAGTCTCAGCGATAAAATTGATGATAAACTTTTTAAATCATAGAAGATAGTAGATATCATGCTCTACTTGACTCTTCTAATGGATTGCTTGTTCCGCTGCAGTTAAACTTGTTGTTTATTAGTTTAATACTGTTGAAGGCTAACGATAATTTATTCTGCATTATCTTAGTCATAATATTTCTTACTAGGCTAGTTTAGCTTACCCTTTTGCTTTCATTATTTTTTTCAGAAAATGAGAACGTAGTCGGGACTAGTCGGGGAATGGAGTGACGGTCTGAGATGGTGGTTGTAGTAGTCCTCACTATTTTATAGAATAGTGTGATAATAATTATAATGAGAACTCTATTTGAGTTTGGATATTGTCTAGAAGACAATATTCGTGTTAAAACTCTCAGCTCATGTTATATAATTAAGTTTGTATTTCTATTATATACCATGTATTTTGCGACTTAGAATGGGTGATGTATACCTATTTTGGGGGCGTCACAAGTATTGTTATTATTATTATTGTTGTTATTATTATTACTATTATCATATTATTATTATAATTATTATTATTATTATTATTATTATTATTATTATTATTATTATTATTATTATAGTTAAAATAATATTAATAATAATAATAATAATAATAATTATTATTATTATTATTATTATTATTATTATTGTTGTTGTTGTTGTTGTTGTTGTTGTTGTTATTATTATTACTAATATCATAATTATTATTATAATTATTACTATTATTATTATAATTATATTATTAATATTACTATTATAATTATAATATTATTATAATTATTATTACTATTATTATTATTATTGCTATTACTATTACTATTACTATTACTATTATTATTATTATTATTAATATTATTATAATTATTATTAATTATAATTATTGTAATTACTAATATTATTATAATTTTTACTATTATTATAATTATATTGTTAATACTATTATTATTATAATTACTATTAATTATTATTATAATTACTATTAATTATTATTATAATAATTATTATTATTACTATTAATTTTATTAATTATTATTATTATTATTAATTATTACTATTATTATAATAATTATAATAGTACTAATAATAATTATTATTATTATTACTATTACTATTGCTATTAGTATTATTATTATTATTATTTTAGTATATATTATTATTATTATTATTATTATTATTATTATTATTATTTTTATTATTATTTGGGCGGAAATTTTTAGTGTGAGATGAAATGTGAACCTTTAGATTAAGTTGAAATAATTGAGATGAAATTTGAACCGTTCTTATGCTTTGTCAAATAGAAAATTTAAAATGAGTTCTGTTTTATTATATAGTCGACTTAAAATATTTTCACATTCAAAATTGACATGATTTCCTTTAGCTTTAGTCAATAGAATGACAAATATTGTAAATTAGCCAAAAAGTATTACTCGATATAAGATTTATTATTTCATAATTATTAATGAATCATTTCAATTTTAAGCTTGAAAATGTCTTATTTTTATTTTAAAAATTAATAATAATTTTATAATTTAGAACGAATGTAATATATTTTTCAAATACACAAATAGGTACCCAATATATACCAAAATTTTTCAAAAATCCCCTAGGGCACAGACCCCACTGCCCCCTAATAGGTCCGTCCCTGGGTGAACATGAGAAAGAAACAAAAACAGCAACGAAATCGTAATTGCCAATATATTTAAACATCAAATTCAATCAAAAGAATTTAAGTTGCAAAAGTAAACACAATTTAACAGGGAATATATATATATATATATATATATATAAGAATTCTTAATTATAAAAGAAAAAGGAAAAAATCCTATATCCGCTGCAAAGAAAATTCGCATACGCAATTTTAAATTGATCATATATTTCAATTTAAGCAACAATTTCTCCAATGTACCCCCATATATTTAATTTATTTTTTTTAAAAAAAAGATTATATAGTACTGCTCCAAAACATTAGAAACACAATTTCTGGGACGTAATCCCATATATAAAAATTGCATGCATGCATGTAACCGCCCGCGTTGATCGGTATTAAATTCTTCTTCTTCTTCTTCTTCGCCTCCAATGGAGTAAATATATATCATCTGATTCCCATTATATAAGTTTATGCACGACCTGTTGACAAAGAGACATTAAAGTTGATGTTTGGTGGGGGAAATAATTGTTGGCGTTCCCATCTATTTCGATCGCTTCTATAAAGATAAGGAAATTTACCAACTTTCCAAAAACATTTCAGGCATCTTGACCTCACCCCGTATGCCCAAAAAAACCCATGCCTTCTCTCGTTCACATATAAATAGCACCAATGCAATGGAAATGCAAATTGTGTGAAATTCCAGCTATATTGTTTCCCAGACTCGAGCACCCTTAAACTCTTGTTTTTGGGCCTCCCGAAACTGCACATATAAAGCACGCTATCATCGGATTCATTGTATAGGGTTACTTCCACTTTTGGGAACAAACTTTTTGCAATTCCGTCTTTTATACGGGCCCACATGGACAATTTCTCGGCGGCCGAAGGGGTAGCCAAGAGAAAAAGAAGGGTTAAGACGACCAGGATTGAATTGTTTTCACTTCCATTGGAGGCCATGGGGGTGGTTGGTTGGTGGGTGGGGGATATATTCCAAGGAAAAAATTATGCTCCTTGGAATTAATTGGTTTTGGTGTAGATTGGAATGTGAAGATATGCATGTATTTATATGTTAGAAGAGAAAATGGATAGGTTAATATATATGGTAGGATCTAGAATGGCTAAATTAGTGGTGTTACTTGTGCAGTACATGGTAGGTTAATTGTTAGGTTTGGTTACGGAAATAGGGTGGCCCTTAATTAATCATTTTAAATATATATATATATATATATATATATATATATATATATATATATATATATATATACCACATTTGTTTATTTATGAAAAAACTAAGTTGGAATTAACTTGAATTCTTGAAACTGAAAGGCTAAAGCTGTCACTTTTTAAACTTTGGTTCTCTCTTCCATTTTTTATCTTGAAAATCTCTCTCTTATTTTATCACTTATATTTTACAAATTTTATTCAAATATTAATTTATTTTTCTCAATTGCACACACTTAGTATGTGACACGCGCGAATACTTGAGGCTCTTTCTTTTGTGCACACCGCCATTAAATTGCGCAAAGCATAGCAATTCTATGTGAACAAATTGTGCACATACATTAATTATTGCCACATAAATTGTGCAGTAAAAAAATAAGGTTAACCTATTTTTATCTGCGGAAGTCAAATCAATACCTTACCTTATTATATATAAAGGCAGCAAAGGTCATCCTCAATCAGAAATTTCACTGAATTAACTCTTAATTAATCAGGAGTTAACTCTCTTCTTACCACCCAATACTCTTTTTCATCTCTCCATTCCCAAAACAATTGTGGAAATTTGAAATCTCTGAGGCTTAATCATCAAGCACCTCCAAATCGCAGAGCACTCGATCAATATTCAATATCAATTGTGTGTCTATGTTCTGACTAATCTCCAGGGGTGAACCAGTGGTCATATGTTCAAATTTCATCAGCGCCTCTACCATGCACTTAATCTTGGATTCAGGTTTATTATAACTAATTTTTTTATTATTATTTGTTGAATTCTGAAATTTTTAATGTTACCCTTTTTAATTTTGAATAAAATTTAGCTTTAATTTTTGAAGAAATTTAACTTTTTTGTTGTTGAATTCTGAAATTTTTAATGCACCCTTTTTGTTTTTAAAATATTCTGTATTAAACTTTAGCTTTAATCAGTATAATTTTGCAATACAATGGTCACTTTGTCCAAGCTTGAATTCTATGTGTATGGGATTTTAATTTAGTGCATTTTGAAAGTTATTTTTAGACAAGTAAACAGGATTTTGAATTAGAATTTTGAATTGTGAGAATGATTACGTGTAGAGTTCTATTTATTTTTTCTCCTGTTTTGTGTATAAGGTGACTATTGGAGCTAATTTCTTGACCAAGGAAATTCAGTTTGAAGATAGGCTCTTCACTTTACAGGTTGGATTACTGCTTTTAACTTATGGAATAGCCTTTTCTGCTCATCTGGAAACTCGACAATTAACAAACAGAATAAGGCAAATTTTTCAAAATTATTCATATAGCGTTCTTACTTGATTCGATTGGTTAGTGCATTTCAAATGTTTGATGAAATAAGACCGAGAGAATGTTCTTATGCTTTAATGTATTGATATTTGAATTTTAAAAACTCTACTTTACTTTAAGATGATGACTTGCTAAATATGAGAATGTTTTGTTTGGTTATGAAGGCTTGCTGAGATGTGAAAAAAATTTCAGATTAAGATGGATTAATTATTTGAGGCCTGATCTTAAAAGGGACATGGTATCCGAAATGGAAGAGAATCAGATTATACAACTCCATGCACAAGCCAAAACTATTCTTAGGAAGGTTAACAAGGCAATGAATAGAGAGAGCTGAGTTGAGTGAGATAACTTTACCATGCAGGTCTAGTTACCCCATGTGAAGTCCCCAAAATATGTATACATCACTCATCTTGAGTCGTCATTAAATACCAAATAACTTAGGTAGGTCATACTAGCGAAGGAATTCCCCATCTCTCCCCTCCTAGCTCTTGTCTCAAATCTCACTGGGGATCATATCCCCAAGCTTTGATATCAATTGTGGACGCCCCCAAAATAGGTATACATCACCCATCTTGAGTCGCCAAATACATGGTACAAAACAAATACAACTTAATTATACAACAGTCGTGTAAAATACGACAAAACATAATCTAAGAGTTGTAATAAGAATATTATCATCTAGACAATATCCACACTCAATGGAGTCCTCATTACATTTATTGTCACACTATTTAATGTAATAGTGAGGACTACTAATGCTATCATCCGGAATGATCACTTCGCTCCTCGACTAGTCCCGCCACGTTCTCATTTTACTCAAGAGAACAATTGAAAGAAATGGTGAGCTCAACTAGCCCAGTAAGAAATATTATGACTAAGATAATGCAGAATAAATTATTATTAGTCTTCAACAATGTTAAACTGATAAAATACAATAGACATCAAGTTTAACTGCAGCGAAATAAGCAATCAATTATAAGAGTCAAGTAGAGCATAATATCTACTATCTTCTATGATTTAAAATATTTTCATCAATTTTTATCGCTGAGACTTAGCTTGATAAATAAACCACATCATCGAATCATTCCTGCACTACGGGCCAATGATATTCATTAAATCATCAATGGTCATGACTATACCGAATAATCCTTGGTCATAATCATACCAAAACTCGGCCCATCAATCGACTACCTCTTAAATGAACACTTTTACCACATCATTCGTTACATTACGATTCATGATTATCTTAGAATAATCCACAGTCGAGAATCATACCAAGTCCATCTACGCACGTAAGCCAAAGATGACTTTCATCACAATATAAGCATGAGGATGATGACAATGATATAAGCAATAATCAAACAAAATCAAGGATAAATATTAAAGATTTTAAATTTATCCAAATATTATCAATCACTTAATAAACTCATAATCTAATATTATTAATATTATAATAATATTTTAATCACTTCTTAAACTTATAAACAATTTATTTCAATTGTTTACATTTTACCAAATAATGCATTTTAATCATTTAAAAATGCCATACTCATAAGATTTCATCACCAATGATCAAGTCCCTCATTAAAAATCTGCATATACCCTATATAGGATTCCCAAGCCATAAAATCCTATTTTCCAATTTTGTTACTTCACATAACATATTTAATTTATTTACTCATAACTAGTTTATTTTCATGAAAAATACCAAATCAGTCTCAAAAATATTTCTTTTCTGAGATTTAGTAGAATATAGTCCCATATTGAACATATATTTTTCTCAGAATATTTAAAATTCATTTTCTATTTTTTATATGGCCAAAACTGCCGAATATTTAGATATTTATCATAAATTGTACTTTTGTCCAAAAATTTTGAAATTTACAGGGTATACTCTTGTTATATACATGTACTCCCAATAAAAATTTCACCAATTTTGGAGTTAATCACAAGGAGTTATAAGGGTTTACTTTTAAAATAGTCTTTTCCCATAAAATCCATAACTCTTAATCTATACATCCAAAAATTTCCATTTTTGGACACAATCTAGAAAACTCATCAAATCATCATTTCAAATTTTTCTAGAATTTTTGAGGGTCAGAAAATTACTTGAAACCGCCTCTGGCGAAACCTCTTTGAATGAAAATACTATTTATCTGAATCAACGGATCATTCACCATGCATGCAGTAATCCACATAGACAAAGTTATTCCAATAGAATAATAAAGAATGGAATAACAGAGGAATTCACCATACATGCGATAGACCGCATGAGATAGGTTATTCTCGATAGAATAATAAAGAATGGAACGTGTCGTGCGAAACCGCATACAGATGTGATATTCCAATGTAATAATAAAGAATGAAACCGGTCGTGCCGTAAATCATATGCATGTGATATTCCAAAGAATAATAAAGAATGGAATAACAACAGAATTCACTGGTATGCGATAGACCTTACAGATGTGTTATTCCAACATAATAATAAGGAATGGAATAACAATAGCTCTCTTGAATGAACGAAAAGAAATAATACCCCTTACCTCGTAAGAAAAGCTGGATCTTTGGAATAGTGAGGTAGTAGCAGACTTTCTTCTTCTTTCTCTCTATAATAATTGCTCTATAGCTTTAGTGAATTGGTGAGAAATGAAGGAAGAATGAGCTTCTATTTATAGAAAAATATAGTTTCAATAATTGCATATTTTGGGGCTTGAAATATTACAAGTATAATACCTTCCTCTTTTTTTCATTTTTAATTTAGTCCTGCAAGTATTATCAAACTTGCACCACCTCCCTAATAGTAAATCATGTGAATCAATAGTAAATCATGTGACTCAATAGTTCTAAACATCTAAAAAAATTTATTATAGTATAGTACCTTCATCTATACCTCTATTTTTAATTTAGTCATGCAAGTATTATCAATCTTGCACCAACTCCCCTAATAGTAATGAATTTGAATCAATAGTATGCACATGTGAACAAATAGTTATAAGCATGTGAATTAATAGCAATTTATTGCTCATTTATCTGGTGAATTACCCGATTGATCAATATAACTTCCAAACATCAATTATTATCGAAATAAATGTCGATTTTCACTAACACTAATAATTTGAACACAATGGAACTATCAATTTCATCTTTAATCAACACGAACTTATTCATCATTAATATTATAACTCACAATATTTAACAACCAGATCGTTCCTAGGAAAGAGGGGGCTTTCCGATAAGGATTTCTCCTTATTGGCGCGCAATTAGGTGACCAAACCTCTCCTCGATGTAACTTCTAGACATTGTCAATATTGGAAATAATAATATGAATAACTTTGTCGTCTCAATTATTGATTTAATAATATAACATATTATATGAGATGATATCGTGACAATAATTGAATCAATAATATGAGAGATATGATGCAACAATTCATCAGAGTAATAATTGAGTATAAGCGGTGACTTCACGTAAGCATCAATAATCAATACTGGTGTGCTACTTATTACGCAACCGCGCCAGACATCGCACTTTTACTATCGGTTAGTTCAACGAAGATTAACGGTAACACTTTCGTCGTTATTTTTATAAAATGATAATTTCGCTGCGTTTTCTAACTACGATAATACTTCCGTTAATGGGGTCCACCAATGATTATCTTTGTGCATTTAATATTCCTCGTTAAAAGCGAATATTCCCCGACCAATCGAATATTATATAACCACTTGCTTTCTTTTGTAAACCCTTAACTTTAAACTTTTATAAATTTAACTATTTACCAAAATAGAAAAATTGAATACTTTTATTTTAAAAAAAATTGGGATCTCACAATCTCCCCTCCTTATGAAACTTCGCCCTCGAAATTTACGTACCTGGTAGATCGAAGAGATGAGAATACCTTGCTTTCTATTCGGATTATACCTTCCCAGTTATTTCCTCTGTATCATGATTTCCCATTGCTCATCTCTTGTATTTCAGATATCATTCTAGAATATAGTTTCAAAATAAGGGTTAATTGACATGTCACATATTATCCCTATACTCTGATCGACCAATTAAATACCAAATAACTTAGGTAGGTCATACTAGCGAAGGAATTCCCCATCTCTCCCCTCCTAGCTCTTGTCTCACATCTCAGCCAGGGATCATATCCCTAATGTAAGACCCCAAATTATTAATAAATGAAATTTATTTTCCTCTATTTATTATTTTGAAATAGTAAGGGTTGATTTGATTAATGTGGATAGTTATGGGTAAAATACGCAAATATTTTGAATAAGCAAGTGGTTATAAAATATTCATTATCGTTGGGGAATATTCGTTTGGTCGTGGAATATTAAATCGCTTTCGGGAATATTTAGACGATTTGACAAGTATGATTTTTTGTAGGCCCCATAACGGAAAGCGATTGGATGAAGAAATCGACAAATATAAGTTGTTTATAAATAATAGCAGTAGTTGTTATTCACTAATTATCTTTGTTGGAATACCCAAAGTGGTTAAAACACACTAATACGCGTTGTTGAACAAGAAGACACGCAGTATTGCACCAATTATTGATTCTTACGTGAAGAAGGCACTACTCAATAATTGTTACATGTAATTCTTCATTTAGTATTTTATTTTATTGATTCAATAATTCACGCATTGATATTTTATATTACTTGTTGTTTCAATAAATTGTCATTACACGGTATTTTCCATTATCGAGACAATAATTCATATTATCCGAATAATATTATTAGAAAACATTATTGGCAATGTCTAGAAAGTTCTTTCTAAGGAGAGGTTTGGTCACCTAATTACGCGCCAGGTGAAGTGAGAGATCCATATCGAAAGCCCTCTTTCCACGGAACTAATGCAGTTCACAAGATCTTGTGATTCTGTAATATTATTTGTGAATAATTAATTATTGATTTATATGATGAGGAAAATATTGATTTTATGTGGATATAGATGGAGAAAATTTTTAATGTGACAATTGTTGAAAATTAATATTTTATCTTTTTCTGATAAAATAATTCATTTAAATATATTATTTTAATAATATATTAACGGTGATATTTTTATAATGAATGTGGGATATATGAGTATATGAGGAGGAAGAGTATTTTTGTGGCATTAAATGTTTAACACATATTTTATGTGTTGGTGGACACAATTATTGACCGAAATTTGATTATAGCTTGTAAAATCGCCCGTTTGTGGATTTCGGTTAATTTATGTTTGGAATTTCGAAAAACTTCCTTCTGCAAAGTTGTAGATAATGGAATTTCCTATGGAAAGTCGCGTGTTTCGAATTTTTCTGATAAAAGAGCTATTTATTATGAATTATTGAAGTTCCAAAGTTCTGAAATAATTGATTTTTGGAAGTTTTAATTGTTTTAATTAACAAAAACGTTTTTTAGATGTATGAGCCTCATTTTACATGTGTTAGGTTGCTGATTTCAGATTCTCAAAGGTTGGCGTAGACAAATTTTTATAAATATATTATTATATTATATTTTTTCGCTTTGTGTTGTTAAGCATTTTCCTATAAATAGGTGCTTAGGTTAGAATTGAAAATCACACGTAAACTCAAGTTTTCTCTCTCTATATTATCGGCGTATTCTTGTGAGTATACTTTGAGTATTGCTATACTACTGCAAGTTCAAGTCATAGCCTTTATATCGGTGTTTCAACTAGAAATCTTTGTCTTTCGAGGTAAGGATGTTATTTTATTCGAAAATGATATTATTTCTTCAATATCATTATCTTTGAAATATTGGTTGGAACTTTTTATCAAATTTGGAACTTTTTATGTCGGGTTACTATTCATGAGTTACTATTCATGAGTTACTATTCACGAGTTATTATTCATGAGTTACTATTCACGAGTTACTATTCACTTAAAGTACTATTCATTAAGAAGCATGATGATGTTTTTTGTGAAATTTCTATCTTTTGGTGTTGAGTTACTATTCACGATACTAAAGACTATTCACGATATCTGGCACTATTCACTTAATACTGGACTATTCAATTAGAAAAATGAAATTTCTTTTTTGTCCAAAATATCTATTATGGATACTAGCTTTGATTGTATCCATGTTTTGATCATTCTTGAATTTTACTCCACCGATTACTTATGAAGTATTTTGAACTTGGATTGTTTAAAATACTTAATCCTTAATATTTGTTCTTTTGTTTCACTTTGGATTCGTTTTCTTTAAAATATTTTTCATCATCCTCGGTCCCTAAATGATGATATTCTATGAATATCTTTGGCACAGTAGTGCAAAGATGAATGATTTCTTGATGAATATCTTTGGCCGTAGTGCAAAAGATGAGCAGTGTTGAGATGAACACGACCGATCGATTAATATCTTTGGCCGTGTAGTGCAAAGATGAGCAGTGTTTAGATGAACATGACCAATCGATGAATATTTTTTGGCTTGTGAGTGCAAAGATGAATATTTGATTCGGATATATATTGATTGATGTTACAAAGGATAAAATATCGACGATGAAATTTTAAATTCATATATAGAAGATAGTAGTTTGCATTCTCTACTTAACTCTTCTAATGAATTGTTGTTTCATTGCAGATTGTTGATTTAAAGCTGGTTGTCTATTGTATTCTATTAGATTTTTTCTCGTTGGAGACTAACGATAATTTGTTGTATATTATCTTAGTCATAATATTTTTCTTGGGCTAGTTTGAGCTCACCCTTTTCCTTTTTGTTCCATTTTTCTTCTAAGGAGGCGAGAATGTAGCGAGTACGCAGCCGGGTATGGAATGATGGTTATAGAGAAAGTTGTTTAGTAGTCCTCACCATTTTTGTAAAATAATGTATCAATAATTATGATGGGGATTTATTTGTGTGGATATTGTCTGCAGATGGCAATATCTCGTATTTAAACTCACATTATATATGTTGTCAGTATTTTGCACGACAAATGTATTAATAAAGTTGTAGTTATTTCTGTACCATGTATTTGGTGACTCAGAATGGGTTGGATGGAATGGACCTATTTTGGGGGCGTCACACCTAAGCTTTGATACCAACTGTGACGCCCCCAAAATAGGTATACATCACCCATCTTGAGTCGCCAAATACATGGTACAAATCAAATACAACTTAATTATACAACAATCGTGTAAAATACGACAAAACATAATCTAAGAGTTTTAATAAGAATATTATCATCTAGAAAATATCCACACTCAATGGAGTCCTCATTACATTTATTGTCACACTATTTAACAGAATAGTGAGGACTACTAATGCTATCATCTGGACCGTCACATCGTTCCCCGACTAGTCCCGGCTACGTTCTCATTTTCTGAAGAGAACAGTGAAAGAAATGGTGAGCTCAACTAGCCTAGTAAGAAATATTATGACTAAGATAATGCAGAATAAATTATCATTAGTCTTTAACAATGTTAAACTGATAAAATACAATAGACATCAAGTTTAACTGCAGCGAAATAAGCAATCAATTATAAGAGTCAAGTAGAGCATAATATCTACTATCTTCTATGATTTAAAATATTTTCATCAATTTTTATCGCTGAGACTTAGCTTAATAAATAAACCACATCATCGAATCATCCCTGCACTACGGGCCAAGGATATTCATTAAATCATCAATGGTCATGACTATACCGAATAATCCTTGGTCATAATCATACCAAAAACTGTCCATCAATGCACTATCGGCCAATGAACACTTTTACCACATCATTCGTTACATTACGGTCATGATTATACCGAATAATCCCTGGTCATAATCATACCAAGTCCATCTATGCACGTAAGCCAAAGATGACTTTCATCACAATATAAGCATGAGGGTGATGACAATGATATAAGTAATAATCAAACGAAATCAAGGATAAATATTAAAGACTTTAAATTTATTCAAATATTATCAATCACTTAATAAACTCATAATCTAATATTATTAAGATTATTATAATATTTTAATCACTTCTTATACTTATAAATAATTTATTTCAATTACACTTTACCAAATAATGCATTTTAATCATTTAAAAATGCCATACTTATAAGATTTCATCACTAATGATCAAATCCCTCATCAAAAATCTGCATATACCCTATATAGGATTCCCAAGCCATAAAATCCTATTTTCCAATTTTGTTACTTCACATAACATATTTAATTCATTTACTCATAACTAGTTTATTTTCATAAAAAATACCAAATCAGTCCCAAAAATATTTCTTTTCTGGAATTAAGCAGAATATAGTCCCATATTGAACATATATTTTTCTCGGAATTTTTAAAATTTATTTACTATTTTTCATATGGCCAAAACTGCCGAATATTTAGACATTTATCATAAATTGTACTTTTGTCCAAAAAATCCGAAATTTACAGGGTATACTCCTGCTATATACATGTACTCCCAATAAAAATTTCACCAATTTTGGAGTTAACCACAAGGAGTTATAAGGGTTTACTTTTAAAATAGTCTTTTCCCATAAAATCCATAACTCTTAATCAATACATCCAAAAATCGCCATTTTTGGACACAATCTAAAAAACTCATCAAATTATCATCTCAAATTTTTCCAGAATTTTTGAGGGTCAGAAAAATTACGAAACTTCCCCTGGCAGAAACCCCTTTTGAATGAAAATACTATTCATATGAATACAAAGGATCATTCGCCATGCATGCGGTAATCCACATAGACAGGTTATTCCAACAGAATAATAAAGAATGGAATAAAAGAAGAATTTACCATGCATGCGATAGACCGCATAGACAGGTTATTCTCAACAGAATAATAAAGAATGGAACCAGGTCATGCGTAAACCGCACAGACAGGATATTCCAACATAATAATAAAGAATGGAATCAGGTCATGCGAAGCGCGCATGCATGTGATATTCCAAATGAATAATAAAGAATGAAATAACAACGAGAATTCCCCGTGCATGCGATAGGCCGCATGCAGATGAGGATATTCCAATGTAATAATAAAGAATGGAACCAGGTTATGCGTAATCCGCACAGACAGGATATTCCGAGAGAATAATAGAAGAATTTCACCATTATGTAGTACTTCGAATAGACAGGTTATTCCAACATAATAATAAGGAATGGAATAACAATAGCTCTCTTCATGAATACTGAAAGAAATAATACCCTTACCTTAGAAGAAAGTTGGATCTTTGGAATAGTGAGGAAATTGTGGGCTTCTCTTCTTCTTTCTCTCTATAATTTCTCTCTATAATAATTGCTCTATAGCTTAAGTGAATTGGTGAGAAATGAAGGAAGAATGAGCTTCTATTTATAGAAAAATATAGTTTCAATAATTGCACATTTTGGGGCTCGAAATATTACAGTATAATACCTTCCTCTTTTTCTTCATTTTTAATTTAGACCTACAAGTATTATTAAACTTGCACCACCTCCCCTAATAGTAAATCATGTGAATCAATAGTAAATCATGTGACTCAATAGTTCTAAACATGTAAAAAAAATTAATTATAGTATAGTACCTTCATCTATACCTCCATTTTTAATTTAGTCATGCAAGTATTATCAATCTTGCACCAACTCCCCTAATAGTAAATGAATGTGAATCAATAGTACAGACATGTGAACAAATAGTTATAACCATGTGAATTAATAGCAATTTATTGCTCATTTATCTGGTGAATTACCCGATTGATCAATATAACTTCCAGACATCAATTATTATCGAAATAAATGTCAATTTTCACTAACACTAATAAATTGAACAAAATGGAACTATCAATTTCATCTTTAATCAACACGAACTTATTCATCATTAATATTATAACTCACAATATTTAACAACCAGGTCGTTCCTAGGAAAGAGGGGGCTTTCCGATAAGGATTTCTCCTTATTGGCGCGCAATTAGGTGACCAAACCTCTTGTTGCCTAATTTTTAATAGCACTTTACCACGCAAGTATACGCGTTCAATTATAATATTCAGCAAGCAAGGATATCGTTCCCACGAGGAAATAGACTAATATTTATCAATTACTAATTCTAATGCAATTAATCCTATTTTAAACTACAAAATTTTGTTTTTGATTTGAAATTTAAACTTAACAAAACTAATGATTAAGAATCAAAATTTCACAAGAATAATCGTAGATTTAAAAGTTAAGATTACAACTTCCCTTGGTATTTCATTTAAATCATTTCACTTCCCATTTAAAGCAATTAATTAATATGAATCATTATCCAAGAATGATTTATAAAATTCACACACTTTTTCCAAAACACGTGAACAAATCCTCCTAACTCCGATCCTTAAGACACAAAATTACAAGGAACACCTTCTCAATTAATTCACTATATTCCTATGTGAATCAAGTTAATTAGGGTTTACGATAAATTCTTTCAAAGGATACAAAAGACACATAGGTATATTCCTATCCTACATGCTAATCATATTAACCCTATTCAGATTATATGAGCAGAGATGTTATCATATCGGATCTTAATCTATACTCCATCTTCCAATTTTATATAGATTATCACAATAATTGTTGGCCAAACAATTAATCAATAAGCAAAAGATATAATAAACAATTCAATAAAAACCAACTTTCATTCAACGGGAAGGTTCAATTTAAACTACATACCAAGTTCCGTTGCAATCTTAATGAAAATTTAGTTCATGCTAATAATAAAGAAAAACATCATCCAGATTAATAATCCAAACATCCCAGATAATTACAAAAGATAAAACTAGAGAAGAAGAAGAAAACTCGAATTTTCTCCATATACTCTCTTTGATCTTGACCCTTGCAATTTTCCTTCGTGTTTTTTCTCGTGAAACCCTTGAAAATCGAGTGATACGTCTTTTCTAAAGTCTCCTCCTATTTGTATTAGTCTCCCTCTCATTGATTCCTCTTTCGCTTCAACCACCCACTGGAAGTAGAAAACCTCCTTTTTGCATATATGGCGCCTACCAGCGCTCATCATAAGTCATTCAAGCGCTGAAAGGCGCTTGACCAGACCACGTAATTACAAAAATGCCACTCGGCTCTAATTTTAATGATTTTTGACCTTTTTCTTCTCCAAAATGACCAATTTGTCCCTCCAGCTCCAACCTACACAAAATAAACACAAAAATAGATAAAAAGATACTAAAAAACAATTAAAGATAGCAATAATTAAGTTTAATAATATCGGATTCATAGGTATAAAACCTACTCATCACCTCTCCTTGATAGAACTTCTAGACATTGTCAATATTATAAATAATAATATGAATAAATTTGCCGTCTCAACTATTGATTTAATAATATAACATATTATGCAGATGATACTGTGATAATAATTGAATCAATAATATGAGAGATATGATCAAAGCAATTATCGTAGCAATAATTGAGTATAAGCTGAGTGACTTCTTACGTAAGCATCAATAATCAATCGTGTGCTACTTATGCAACCACGCGTACATCGTACTTTTACTACCTGGGTTAGTTCAACAGTTTTAATAAAGAATACTTTTCGTCGTTATTTTTATAAAATGATAATTCTATCGTTTTCTAACTACGACAATACTTCCATTGTGGGGTCCACCCATGATTATGCCGTCGTATGAATATTCTATGTTAAAATGAATATTCCCCGACCAATCGAATATTATATAACCACTTGCTTTCTTTTGTTAAATTTTCAAATATCACCCTTAACTTTAAACTTTTATCAATTTAACTATTTACCAAAATAGAAAAATTGAATACTTTTATTTTAAAAAAAATCGGGATCTCACACCCCATCTCATTAACAATGGTAAAACCAGTAACCAAAACCGCATGTAGGAAAGAGGTAACTTTTGCTGCATTGAATTTAAGCGTTTCATAATTTTTCTTATCACTTCCCCAAGACTCTAAGCTCCACCTTTGATCTTATTATCTTATTTCAGAACATATATATACATGAATGGGCTAAAAGAGTACTAGTTAGGTGACGCTGATAACCTTACAGATCGAACAAAAAATCGGCAGTCTTGTATGAGTTTCGAAAGATTTTAAAGAGGGTTCAAAGACAAGCCAAAGGTCGGCCTATTATATCAGATTCTGATATACGATCTCAAAAGCGGGGTTGAACGCCTACATAATATTAGGTATCTAGCTAACAAGTATCCAACTAATTTCGCAAAAGCGTGTTAATTTGTCCTAGATGTATATGTTAAAATGATTTAAACTACCATTAATCGTGTCGAAGAAGGTGTGAAGGTCCAAAGAAAGCTTACGTTCTTTTTTAATGGAAATGTGAGTGCCTTTAACTTTTGATTATTTGGTTAGATGTTACTATTGAATTTCATAACATAATTGCATAGTTGTGTTTAAAAAAACAATTTTCTTAACTTAAACTTTATAACATGTTATAGCTTTTAAATTAAACTTATTGCTAACACAAATTATAAACTATTACTCATTATCTTAGCATAAGTTATGGATGTTGTATCATGTTTAATAAATTGGTAGTTAACATATATTAGAAACTACACAACAAATCTGATTTTGACAACCTAGAGGGATATAGAGTGAAGGGATGTATAAAGTTTTAAACCTCCCCCCCCCCCCCCCCCTTTTTCTTTTTGGGGTATTTTAACATGGTTAGGGCTATTTCTTTTTAAAACGAAGTCTGGAGATGTTGTGAAAATGAATGATGGATGGTAAAAATATATATCAATTAAAGCCTGGAGATGTTATCTGATAACTATTTTTACTATGTTATACATTTAGTTAAATTGTAAAATTGTCAATTTGTGTTGTTAAAATATTTAATCTTATGTCATTTTTTATAATCATTAGTTATATTATCTAATAATCATCAATAAAAAGAGTTTTAGTTTTGTGGAACAAATTATTACCAATTAAGTAACTTCATGAAAATTGTAACCACTTAGATAATTTGATCTTTGATCTTTTCAGATGATTAACATGAATATAAAACAGAATGAGGCTCATGAGTATAGGAGGAGAAGAGCAAACAGTAGACATAATGAGCGCTTTTATGTTTCTCTGGAATGCATCTCTTCGTCTCTTTCTTCATCCTATCTGCTTCGAAAATGTATAATGTGTGACGCCCCCAAAATAGGTATACATCACCCATTTTGAGTCGCCAAATATACATGATACATAAATCAAATACAAACTTAATTATACAACTGTCGTGTAACATAAGTTGAGAGTTTTAACACGAATATTGTCTCCTAGACAATATCCAAACTCAAATGAAGTCCTCATTACAATTATTATTACACTATTTCATAGAATAGTGAGAACTACTAAAGCAACCATATGGACCGTCACTCCATTCCTCGACTAGTCCCAGCTATATTCTCATTTCCTGAAGTGAACAATGAAAACAAAGGGTGAGCTCAACTAGCCCGGTAAAGAATATTATGACTAAGATAATGCAGAATAAATTATCGTTAGTCTTCAACAGTGTTAAACTGATAGAATACAATATACAACAAGTTTAACTGCAGCGGAACAAATAATCTATTAGAAGAGTCAATTAGAGCATGATATCTACTATCTTCTATGATTTAAAATTTTGTCATCAATTTTATCACTGAGACTCAGCTCAATAAATAATTCACATCACTGAATTATCCATGTACTACGGGCCAAGAATATTCATCATTATCACATCCACGAAACATCCATGCACTTTGGGCCAAGGATATTCATATTATCACCAATGGTTATAATTATACTGATACATAGTCATAATCATACCAATCAACAATTCATCTATGCACTACGAGCCAAAGATGACTTTTATCACAATATAAGCATGAGAATGATGACAATGATATATGAATTCAATCAAACGAAATCAAGGATAAATATTAAATATTTTTGATTTATCTAGAGTTTAAAAATGTCCAAATTGACAATATGATAACTGCTTTGTGGAGTAAAATTCAAGAATAATATCCATGTATCAAAAATAATTTGGACAGAAAAGAAATCAAATTTTCGGGTGAATAGTACCCCGTGAATAGTACTTCATGAATAGTATCCCATGAATAGTACCCCAGCATGAAAATATTAAAATTTAACAAGAATGTTCAGAAAAATATTTCCATGAAAAGATACTCGATGAAGCGCAAATTTTAAGGATATTCTACTAATTTCAAGGAGTATAGAAGCAATACTTAACAAAATGAGTGTAGAATTCAGAATCTGAAACGAAATAATATTACTTACATACTACAGAGTATGGAAGAAAATATTATTTCTTACGAATATTGAACAAAAATAACATCCCTTACCTTAAAATGAGAGTACTTCTAATTGGTATAGCGTGGATATTCTTGAAGAAAACTTGTACTATTTTTTACATTCAAAGCTTTCTTAAACTCTAAAGAAATACGCTCAATATTATAAAAGAAGAATTCTCTGATTCTGGTGTGATTTTCATTTCTAAACTAAGCATCCTATTTATAGGATAATGGCAGGATACTATTTAGAAAAAAATTTCACGGACCAACAATTGTAGAATCACGGATGAAAACTTCAGACGTCTAATTTTTAAAATAATAATATAATATTCAAGTAAAAGAAAACTTATAATATATATATATATAAAACAAAACTGAGATAACTTTCTCCCGAGAATTTTGAAAAATGAGAAAGTGGGGGTCCATATAATAAGTCAAATTTATAACAAATACTTCATAAAATGCCCCTCTAATTATCTCAATTCACTTGGCTTCACAAAAAACATTTTTAATAACATTCATCATTAATAGTATACCTCACAATATTAACAACCAGATCATTCCCAAGAAAGAGGGAGCTTTCCGATAAGGACTTCTCTCTATTGGCGTGCAATTAGGTGACCAAACCCCTTTCCTCGACAGAATTTTCTAGACATAATAATATAAATAACTTTGTCGTCTCAATTATTAATTTAATAATATAAAATATTATGACAATAATCAGATCAATAATGTGAGATACTATGCAAAGAATTATCGTGGTAATAATTAAACAAAAGCGAAAGTGACTTCTCACGTAAGCATCAATAATCAAAGATCTTTGACAATACCGTGTGCTACTATGCAACCACGCCAGACATCGCATTACTTTATCATCGGGTATTTCAATAGTTAACGGTAAAACTTTTGTAGTTATTTTTATAAAAAGTTATTTTCGTTTTTGACTCAAGCTAATAATTACATTGTGGGGTCCACCAATGATTGTGCTTGCCGCATTTAATATTTCCTGATAAAACGAATATTCACTACAAGAAAAAAAGCTTAATTCTGATGGAATATTCCGTCGGACCTAAGCCTATTCAGTCGAAAATATATTATTTCCGACGAAAATATTCGTCAGAAATTCGGTCATATATATTCGCGTCGAAAATAAAATCCGTCAAGAATTCAGTCGGATATTTCATATCCTCAACTAAGTATCGCTAACGGATTTTAAATTTAACATAAGCTATCTTCTACGTAATTTATAGAATGAAACTTTTGTGAATATAATATACCCTATTTTCGACGGACTTATTTCCTCGGAATTATCCTATTTCAGACTGAAAATAAAAATGGTCTGATATTTATTAAAATTGACTTATTAGTATCTTTGATTTTTAATTTCATCGAGAGATCAGATTTATTTATTCTGACGGATATGTTAAAATCGAAGTTAATATATTTTCGACTGAAAATTAGAATATTTTGACATTTATAAAAAATTGGTTATTTGTTAACGCCGAGGGAAGTTCCGTCGAGAATACCCTATTCCGTCGGAATTAACTATTTTTTTTTAAATACAAATTTTAAAAGTTCAATTTTCAGGTGTTTAAGCCCATTAATGTACCTGTAACCTGTCACAACCCAATACACAGTAATATAGACCTGTATCTCACATTCAAATATGCAACGTAGCACTAAAACTTAATCTTCAACTTATTATCATTCACATTCACATTCAAATATCCACCAAAACGTATTATAAGCTAACCAATTATAAATATAAGCTAATGTTCCATAAATGTTAAACAATATAATTTACAATAGTTATGATGACGATTTAATTAGATAATACAATATATACAAAAGTTCTACAATAACATGAATATATACAAATGAACTAAAACTAGTAAAAGTATCATCATCATCTAAGAGAGGTGAACGATATTTGCCGCTCGGTGTATGGAAATCGACCTCTGTCTGCTCATCATCATAGCTTTGCCGCCATCGCCACCTTGTTGATAGAATCAAAATATAAATCATTAGTCAGTATATATATATATATATATATATATATATATATACTGTGTGTGTGTGTGTGTGTGTGTGTGTTAATAATTAACAAACTAGCCTTAATTGAAAAACATAAACAATAAGAATACATGAGTAGTGGGGCGGATGAAAAGCCTCCTCCAAGAGGGTAATCACCATCGGAGCATTTCAAGGCTCAAGCGTCGAATCGCCTCCCGTGGTAATCCGTGCATTTCCGCAGAGGCCCTCGCTATAATATCCCGAGCAATCTGGTGAAGACGAGAATTGAAGGCAATCGCGACGCCGAAAGACCGGATCAAGTATGGAACCTATCCGACACGGCCCCTATTATCACCACGGAAGATATCGTCATCCAAGCCGGTACCGTATGAGAGATGGTCCGACATGTGTTCTCCTGACGTCATACCTGGCCGGAGCCTATAAAGAGATACAAATTGATTACTAATAATAATTTATATAATATGATAAATTTGGATAATTTCATGAAACATAAAAAATATTACCTCCGGGAAGTGTATATGCGGGTATCCTCGGCGGACTCCAACACTCGATATCCGTTAAGATCGCTAGTAGGGGATCTTCGAGACGCGACCCATAGTCTCAGCTCCTCATCCCAATCTAATATAATATCGGGAAGAGGGGTGACGGAATCTAACGGCTCAAAACCCCTCCTAATAGTCTCCAACTCAGCTATACGCTCGTCCCGAAGCCTCTAAAATCGGTCCTGTAATGTATTCCGTATACGTATGTTAATTATATCATTTTATTTACGATTGAATATTATTAAAAGCTAAATAGTAAGATGAGTTTTACCCGTATAGCTAAAGCTACCTGAGACAAAGCACGCTCGTCCTTAGGCGTGTGGGCTCGATCCCAAAACTCTAGAATGGTAGGATCTCGGCCCAAGGTCCTCCCCAATGCCTAATACAAACATTCATAAAACAGGTCTTAAGTATTTGTGAAAGAACTTAACACATAAATAACGAAATACAACACACTTACCATCTTCGCCTCCTTGAACGACTGAGAACCAGTGGTGTGTACTATCCGGAGCTGACCACGGTTCTTCTTTGCCTATTCAGACTCTTTCTTGAAGTCGTCAGCCTCCCAGTGCGCACACATAGCCTCCCAGGCTAAATCGGAGACTATGCAGGGCTGATGATCTCTGATGGTGGTCCCGGGCTGGTCCACAATCGCCAGTCTGCTTATATCGCATCTCATACTGACCATCCGTAGTAATTTGCAATGACGTGATGCTCAATCACATCATCGCCAGCTGACTGAGAGATGCTCAGGTCAAATCGATAATAAACCTATAACAAAAGATTATTTAAAATTAAGAACAATTGATTTCGTTATCCCAATACAACTATGTAGTGATAATATGCTTAACTTACGTGGAACTCCCACAAGACGGTCTGCATAAAAGTGGCATTGTACCGCGCATACTGACTGAACCGCATGCACCCTCTCGAGAGATGCGTCAAATAAATCGCGTGTAGGGTGTGCTTAGCCACCAGGTCTAGTATACTTTAGAAAAAGTATAACAATATGTGTTATGTGAATTGTGTTTTGCAATAACTGATAGAAATAGTACGAATATATTAACACTTACTGCTAGGAAATGACATCCATCGGTACTATAAGTGGCACTGCCAGCGGACGACCAAAGATACCGAGGTTCGTCCCTCGGTGTCGTTGACGAGGTGCATCTGTAATAATTATATTTAACATAGTACTTCAATAATCATTGTAATTAATGCAGCTTGAGATATATTTAAATCCTAGTTAAGATAACTTACTCGCGCCTAAAAAAGAGCCTCCATCGTGGCTACCGTCTCCAAGTCCGGATCGCCCACCAACCTCGGCGACCTCCACCGCCTATGTTCAGCCATGAATATCCTATCGCAATAACAAAATTGGTAGATTACGAATATGTAAGGTTTAAAAATATGTGGTAAGTACTAATATGAAAGCTCATTTTCAATTACGCACGTCATCAAACCCATCAGAATCAACGTGAATATCATTCTCGGATTAGATCTTCCTCATCCTCGGTTCGAGATCAGATTCAGTCATCATTATTATCATCCTCAGCGACTACATAATCATTCATGTGTATGTTGGCCTCGACATCCTCATCGTTAGTACGTCAACGACATCAAGATTCACCACATCTTCAAAGATGGAACACTACTACCAATGGGTTGCTTTCACATCTTCTTGCAATGCCTCATCCATACCAAACATGTTATCGCATTAAATGAGCGTGTTTTAGTAGTGACTCACGTGTGTATCAGGGCTTCGATTATTTACGACATTAGAGAGCGTAATACACTTGAGTCACTTGACTTTCTAACACGTATAAGTCATCAGACTTTAACACCGACTTGATATCCACGGTTGTGATTCTATTACGATCAACTTTAACCCCCTTTTCAGTATCAAACCAGCTACACTTAAATGTAACTACCTTTTTGCCGCCGTGATAATTGAACACAACTACATCCATGTAAACGACTATAGTAATTGGACTCGTAATCTTGATAGCGACTTTCCTAACACCACAACCCCGTAATCGATCGATGTGAGTTCATGCAAGTCATCGACTCTAAATCTATACCCATTCACGATGCAACCAGGAAAAGAACTAACAACTTTGTAAGGTCCTTGGATGACATCTATAAAACGCTCAGAAATATTCTCCACTTCAAACCTTTTCTTAAACCACTGTTGGAAATTAGCATTAGTGAATGTTTCCAATTCTGCTGCAGTAAAAGTTGGGTTAGAAGCATACGCTTCCTCTTTGAATGAACTGCGATATTAGTAAAATGTCTTTAACATATGTAGAGATGACTACACTTGTAAATTGTACTAACTGGAGCAAATAAGCTTAGACTTACGTGATGTATGATGATACTTCGGGCATATTTAGAAGCACGTATATAGATACAATCTTCAACTCTTTGTCGCTTAAGTAAGTCAGAGTCTCAGGGCCAAATGGTTTAGCTGGATATGTGAATACATCTAACTCATCATCAGCATGAGTCATTGGACCAACAACCTCATTCCTTCCTAAACGGTTGTGCTTCGTTGAGACAACATCATCAAAATACAATGAGCAGAAGTTGACAAGCTCTTCCTCTGTATATATCGTTCAAAGAATAACCCTCTACACGAGCTTTGTTCTTGACCTTTTGTTTTAATCGGCGCATATACCTACGATAAATAATATGCAGACAAATTGAAGTATTATTAATATGAGCATGATAGAGCAATTAGCAGTTTATATATTACCTCTCAAAAGGATACATCCACCGATATTGCACCGGTCCTCCAAGTTTGAGTTCATACGGCAGATGAATAGGCAGATGTTCCATCGAGTCAAAAAATCCTAGGGGGAAGATCATTTCAAGCTTGCACATGGTAAGCACAATATTCTTCTCCATCTGCTCACAACCACTGTACTTAATTATAGTTGAGCAAATATCTCGAAAGAAATTTGACAATTCGGTCAATGCATCCAGAACTTTTCTGGGTAACATCTCACGAAATGCAATTGGAATCAACTTCTGCATGAATACATGACAATCGTGACTCTTGAATCCAAAAATTTTCAATTGCTCAATTTTACAACAACGTGTTATATTCGACGATATCCATCTGGGAGCTTCAACCCACTAACCCACTTCAGGCATCGTCTTCAACTTGTTGCTTAGTAAGATAAAATGGAGCTTTAGGTTTCAGTAGTGTTAGGCGAAAGCCACAATTACGCCTAATGTTCAATGCCTCCAAATCTTTTCGAGCATTGTCATTATCTTTAGTTTTACCACTCGCATCTAACACGGTGTAAAATAAGTTCTAAAAACATTCTTTTGGTGATGCATGACATCTATACAACGATGAATCGAAAGTGTGCCCCAATACGGCAACTCAAACCATATAGGCAAGTGTGTCCAATTATGAGTCTTCCCGTACCTGGATGCTCTCAATTTACTGTGTTCCTTCCCTGGAAAAGGAAAATCAAGTTGATTCAACCACTCCAAGACCTCACCGCCTGACAACACCACCCAACAACCCCTTCTTCTCTATCTTTCGTTGAATGAGCATGCAGACATCTTTCTGTAATTGTGATCAAGAGGCAAGAATCTACGAGCAGTTCCAAAGAAACTACATTTTCGCCCATGATGCAACTGGTTGCCTTGCACATCCCCCATACACACTGGACAGGACAGCTTCCCGTGAGTTGACCAACCACTAACCATCCCAAGAGCCGGAAAGTCAGTGATAGTCCATAACAGGGCTGCCTTCATCACAAAATTCTCGCATATCGATTTATCATACGTCTGAACCCCTGTCTCCCACAACATCTTTAGTTCATCCACTAACGGTCGAAGGTACACATTAAGGTCTTTTGTAGGACTTTTATCCCCCGGAATGAGTAAAGTCAAAAATAAATATGGATCCCTCATGCACATTGTCGGTGGAAGATTATAAGCGACCATAATGACTGGCCAAACTGAGTACGGCTGGCTAAAATTATTAAAAGGGCAAAAGCCATCAGTAGCCATGCCAAGCCTAACATTCCTAACTTCTTCCGCAAACTCAGGATAATTTACATCAAATCTCTTCCATTCATCTCCATCCATTTGGGTGAGTCGGTGACGTGCACGACATCCCTTGTTCGATGCCAACTCATATGTTGAGCCAGTATGAGATGACATGAATAGCCAGATTTGAAGTCTCACGCAAGTGGAAAAAGTACCGTAAGATTTTTTGGGAACATGTTTCTCCTTCCCCCACGTTTTGTAACCTTATAGCGCGATAAGTCGCATATATCACATCGCCCCTTATCTCTGTCCTCCCCATAGTATAACATGTAATCCTCGCCACAAGCATCGATTTTTCGATACCCCATATTTAACCCTTGACCATCTTCTTCACTTCGTAATAATTCGCAGGAAGAGTATGATCCTTGGGTAAGAACTGTCCAATTATAGCGAGCAAATCGTTGAAACCTCTCTCACTACAGTTGTGCTCATTCTTGAAGTGTAAGAGCTTCGTCACTGTAGAAAGCTTGGTGTCCGTATCATTTCCCGGATACAACGCGACCCCAGATTCAGATAGCAACTTGTAAAAGGCATAGATTGTATCATTTGGCACTTGCTTCGCACTCGCTTGAAGAAGGTTCATATTCACCCTATCAATAGTAGTAGGGCCATAAGCATCGACCAACATCTCAACTGGATCATAGTTTTGACGTATGAATCCTGTGGAATTGGTTGTTCCACAATATTTTCAATCACTTCGATTCCCCGTGATGAGTCCATATACGAAGTACCCATCCACAAATCCACGAGAAAATAAGTCGAATTTAATCTCGCCGACTTTCTTCCAAATCGATTTTACACTTGACACACGGCATCGATCTTCCCATTCGGATCATCCAGATGTTCTAGTGCTTTGTTCAAGAAATCTAAAACCCAACACGATAAGTCGAGACTAATCCCTCCCATCATTGGGTATCCTACTAAGACATCCAACTCCGACTCAATGGTGACATTTTTAACTACTACATGTAATACGCATTAAGTTAATTTGGATATTCATGCGTGAATTAGATTTACCTAGTATCTCTATAGATGAGGTAAAAGGCTTCTATCCCGTTATTGGACGTGCTCTCATCACTAGTGCAAACACGTTGAGTACGTTTCATGAGTTTCAAGAAAATTTTAATGAGACCTCCCTATGGTCTCCAAGCACACTAAATAGACTAAGATAACTTAATCTAAGTATGCACTCGAGGAGAACATATAGAGATAACAATCGATTAATCCTCAAAATAACAAAAAAATGTACCGCTTTTGTATTTGCACCTACTAAATGAGAGAGACATAACATCCAATAATAGTCCCAACTAGGGACTATTCGACATTCACCCCTAATGAAAGTGTATGTCAAACGGATTTCTAAAATTTTAAAGTATAGTACATATATAATTGAAAATGCTACTTAGTTTATTGAAAATTGTGGTAAACTACACAAATGCTACTTAGTTTATGAGAATTGTTATGTGGAATCTCTACTTGAAGCTGGCTAAGAAAAGGGTCGTAGTTCTGTTGTGTCTATACTCGAATAATAAAGCTAATTCAATTCTCTGAAAATTCATCATTGTTCCATCATATGAGATGGCAACATTCCCGAAGGAGTTTCATTAAGTTATTGAACAAAGTTTAGGTTAAGCAACCCTCTAGATGAGCGATCGATCACTTCTCTCGCTAGGAATGAATCATCTCCTATATGGGTCCAATCCATGATATAGCGACTTCTCACCACTCACGAATTCCTCAAATGGATAGTTCTCTCATACAAGAGGTGAGACGTTACGTGAGAACTACCCATCCGAGGAATTCGGAGTGGTGAGAAGTTGTTTATATCATGGATTGGACTCATATGGGAGATGATTCATTCTTCTATCGGAGAAGTGATCGTCGCTCATCTGTAGAGGGTTGCTTAACCTAGAACTTTGTTCAACAACTTCATCGACACTCCTTTGGGATGTTGCCATTTGTTATGATGGAACAGATGAGGAATGTCTACAGAATTCAATTACCTTTATTATTCGAGTATAGACACAAACAGAACTACGAATTTTTTTTTTTAATTATTCTTGAGAACCTATTGAGTACTATTATTAATGAATCGCTATGTTGAAACCCGTATACAAGAAAGAGTACATATATGTAGGGAGAGTATTATTGCATTTATATATTGAAAATTGTGGCAAACTAAGCAAATGCTACTTAGTTTATTTTGTTAATGATAATAAACTAAGTAAGTGGTACTTAGTTTATGAAAATTGTTATTTGGAATCTATAGAGAATATATCTTATTAGACATTCACTTCTAGCTATACTTAGTTTATTTTGTTAATGATGATAAACTAAGTAAGTGGTACTTAGTTTATGAAAATTTTATTTGGAATATAGAGATTTTTATTTTATTATTTATGTTTACTTGGTTTATTATTTTATTTTTTATTATAATTATATATATTATATAATTATTTATTTATTAAATTTAATTTATTTATTAAATTAAATTTTATTAAATCATTTTATTTTATTTTATTAAATTTAAATTAAATTAAATTAAATTATTATTTTTATTTTATTTTATTTTATATTATCTTATTATAAAAGTTCTAATTTAATTTAATTTCATAATTAAATTTGTTTTATTATATTTTATTTTATTAGATATTATATTATATTATTTTTAATGTTTTTTATTAAATTATTTTAAATTAATTTAATTTATTTTATTTTAATTTAATTTCATTATTTAAATTAAATTATCTTATTTTATTTTATTTAATTTTATATTATTTTTATTATTATTAAATTATATTTTTTTTATTTATGTTTATATTATTTATAATATTATTTTATTTTATTTATAACACTTAAGTCCCAATTTCAATGAATTAATAAATATATATAGTAGTGATAATTATCATCAATATATATATATATATATATATATATATATATAGTACCAATTTTAGTGTAATATGCACAATATAGGGCAGAAAATTATACCTAATTATACAAATAAATCATTACTAACCTTAGGCCTTAGCTAGTTTGAAACCCGGTTAAAGGAGAAGAAGGAGAAAGTAGAGTCCAACCCGGCCAGAATGCGAGTAAATCGGCGTCATAACGTAAGGGAGGGTCGTAGATAGTGGTGGCTGTGTGGAAGGGTGGTAAATGGTGCAAATGAAGTTTGAGAGAGTGAAAGAGAGAGAGAGAGAGGCGAACGTCGGTGGCGGGGAAAAGGGGTGGCCTTGAGGGACCCATGGCAGGATTGGATAGGGTGGGGTGGGAGGATGAGAGAGGAAGGAGAGTCACTGGGGGGAATGGGTGTGGGGGGGGAGGATGAGAGAGGAAGGAGAGATCGTGAGGCCGAGGAGAGAATGAGAGAGGGTGGAAGCGGTGAGGATGAGATCGAGGAGGAGTGAGAGAGATAAATTAAACAGGCGTGCGAAATGAAAAGGTAGAAGGTGAAATGTTTTATTTTTATCTCCGATTGGAATGTCCGTCAGACATACATCGCCTCTCGAAAATAGTTTAAGTTGAATAAAAGTCTCTCTAAATTAATGTTTTTTTTTAAATTACTTTTAAGCGGTGGCAAGCACCAAACTTGGCGCCCAATGGGAGGACTTAGTTCATTGAATTGATCCTAATTAATGTATTTCCGAGGGACTTATATTGGACACATTATTCCCTCGGACATAATCCTATTTCGACCAAATTTAATCCGTCGATGATACGTCAGTCGAAAATAGGCGGTTTTCTTGTAGTGGTAGTTCAAATAAAAGAGTGTTTTATTTGGGTTCCATCACATAGTTATTATAGTGAAGTAATTTAGGTTTGTACTCAAATTAAGATATCTTTGTATTCTCTCATATTATTCTAGTGAATTCTTCGGAGTTTGTCCCGTGATTTTTACCTCTTATTTTTAGAGGGTTTTCCACGTAAAATCTTGGTGTCTCGTAGTTAGATATTTTCTACTCATTATTTTCTGCATGATTATTATTTTGGTGGAACTATAAATTCAATCTGTTTGGCATGTGCTGATATTTTATCCATCTAATTTATCAAAGATAACAGTATTTGGGAGGTGATTTTTCCCAACACTTCATATTTCTTTTTTTTTTTCTCTTTCGTGTTTCTTGCTATCTTGGTCGACATCGATGATGGCATAAATGATCTGGGCCTTCATTTTCTACTCTTTTTTTTTCTTTTTCATGGTTGTGCTTGAGTCTCGATCTAATGGTTCTGAAGTAGATCGAAGATGGTAAAGGTTATGGGGTTTGAAGACTTAGGTGAGGCGGCTAGGACTAATTTTTTATATACTTTTTTCATATTTTTTTTAAATTTCGGTGAGTTTGTTTCAGAAATGGTGAACTGGGCTTGAAGATGATAATCTTTTCTTTATTAAAGTTTCAAAACTGCTTTCTTTGGAATTTGCTTCATAAATTTTACAGTGTATTTTGAAATTTGTGATTTGGATATTTAATTCTCACATTAAATTTGTGGGTGTAAGATTGATGATTGTGAAAGCTACTGTGCCTAATTGCATCATTAACAATTTCTTTACAAGATACAATGGAACTAGGAGATGGGTATGTTATTGCAGGTGAGTAAATTGGGGCGATGCTTCATTTTCTTGAAAATCACGACGACGAGGTCAGGGCAGCAGATTTGACTTAGGCGCCAAGGATGGAGGAGATGGTGGTGGAGGTGGTGGTGGGGTCAATGGAGAAGCGAAGATATGATGGAGGAGGGATTTGGCGTCGGAAAAGGGGGCAAAGAATAAAAAAACTCCACCCAAAACGACCGAAAAACCTGCGTTTCAGCAAGAAGGGTGTAAATTGGACGTGTCTATAGATTTACTCAAAAATTATTTATGCAAGTTGCTATTAACTACTTCCCACTGGCTGTATCCCCTCCTCATCTAGAATAAAAATGTTTCAAAAATCTGTCAGATCTCCATTTTATTGCGTCTGTTTCACTTCATTAGCAACAGCTGGTAAGGAAATTCAGTCATAAGCTTTATGTGTTGAACGTGTCTAGGCCTAAGGTCCATGAATACAAGACATACAATTGTCAATGTCTAGAAGAATGTAGTACACATCAATTGCATTACACTTGCTTGTTTAACACTATAAATATATGTATTCTTGTTACTTGTTTAGCACTATAAATAATAATTTACGTTGAGATTGACTCATATTTCTGCAGATCCGATTAATAGTCCTTACGTTATGGTAGTCGGGGGATTTATTAGTAGTTCGGTCTTGAATTTTACTGATGTATTGGGCCTTAATAGTCATTACGACATGGCCATGGTGGTCGGGGGATTTATTATTAGTAGTCCGGTCTTGAATTTTACTAATGTATTGGGCCTAATGGATTTGAGCTCATGTTATAGCAGCTAGGGTTTTTTAGTTATTATAAAAATATTGTTTGGTGTATGAATCATTGTAAAGTGTGTGAGACGTATATGAATACACCAGACAAACAAGACTAGCCAAGTTAGTGAACCTATTCGTTTTTCATTCCTTTCTTCATCTAATTTCCGTGAGATTGTCTATTATTCGTTTTTAAATTCTAAACATTTGTTAATTTAACAGTGCTGATATATGATAATAAAATTATGACAACTTGAGAATACTGGTATCAATATGACTCGTTTGCAAAGTAAAAAAAAATAGTAAATTAAATTTTTGTGAAGGAGGGAGTATTGGATTTCATAGCCGATTTATCTTTAGGACAGGTGACAATGCATCGCCAGCATAAACCAAATCAAAGGGGTAGATTTACATTATAGGAAGTATCATTTTGACAAGGAAATTGAAATTTCCACATGAAAAGTGTCGCTATAGATGTATAACGACGTATCTATAGCGACGGTTTTCATATGAAAATATCAAAAAGTCATGCGGAAATATCAATTTCCTTTGGACAAATGTTGGAAAAAATACAAAATATTCAATCTGGTTTTCTGTACAATGGGCTTGAACCATAACTAGCAAGACCCTTAGATATATATTGACAATTTCATAAAGTAATGGTACTAAATCCGTACAGTTTAGTTTATAGGAATGGTCCAGAATAGTTAAAATTAGAAACTGTGTGGATTATAAGAAGCTCCATATGAAATTCTTCTGGCTCAAACTCACATTTGCCGTGCTCAACCACAGCCCACAGGACACTTTTATCATTCAAGCTTTTGCAAATATTTAATGTATACTATTAATTTGTCTCTGGAAAATTATTAGTATCAAGCACATATAAGAGACATTTTTTATATGTTGAAATAATAATAAAAAAATGTAGTTGAAATTTTGTATTCTAAAATTTCATCAATTATGTATATAATTTAAGATTGAATTGCATATATGTCCCTCTAAGTTGTCACCGAGTTTCAAAGTGGTCCCTTACTTGGCAAAAGTAACACTGTCGTCCTTCAAGTTGGCATCTAGGTTCATTTTTGTTATTTGGGCTGATTTTTTTCCAAATTTAAGTTATGTGTGATGCATGTGCTTTTTAATGAGACTATATTTGCATATTGGTATTAAAAATATATTCAGGGCATATGAATCTCACAAAATTCTAAACCCACATGCAAAATACAATATAATCTCTTAAAAAGTTAGTGCATCGACAACATGACTCAAATTTACGGAAAAAATTCAGTCAAATGAACAGAAATGAACCAAAATCTCAACTTGAAGGATGAAAGTCACTTTTGCCAATTAAAGAGCCCTTTTGAGCTCACAAACAACTTAAAGTGACAAATATATAATTCAGCCATAATTTAATTATCTACAAAACTTTTATTACAATCTTAATTGTCATTTGAATTATACCATAACATGTATTGCATCAATGTCTCCTTCTTTCAAGATATTTTTATTATTTTGAAATATTTTCGATCACTACAAGAAAAAAATTTATCTGTGACCGTACATTAGTGACCGCACTTGGTTGCCAATGGATATCAGCAACCGACTACGGTCGCTAATAGAGGTCGCACATAATCTGGTCGTTGGGTGGACACCAGAGACCACTATTAGCGACTGCCAAATAGCGATCGACTCTGTCGCTAAGCTGAGTCATCGTGAGTTAGGTCTCAGAGGTGATGTTGCCTGTTGGTCGTTTTCCCGATCAACATAAGCGTGCAAGTATACACGGTCAACAAGTAATAACGAGTAAGTAGAGTATCGTTCCCACAGAGAATTATTTAACGAAAATCACCAAGCACTAACCTGTAATAAACTTAATCTTATTTAAACGATTGATTTAGTATTTTATAATGAAAAGTATGTAATTAAGCTAATACTAATAATCCCTAGAATGAGACTAGATAATGAAGACTTGAGATTACAATTTCACCTATTGATTCATTTAAATCGACACATTTCCTGTTAAACCAAATTAATTATATTGAATTGTTAGTCGAGAACACAAAAGTAAAATATGGTTATCTCTCGATGTACCATACCCATATCACACTAAATCCACAAATAATAAAATGAATGTGAACACCTTAATTAACTAACCCAATATATCTCTATATGAATTACAATTAAAGAGGGTTGAAGCGCAAGTTCTCAATAGACTACATGCGGTGCATAGGTATATCTCTATCCTAGACACGAATCATGAATTCCAATGCCATGTAGAACACACAAACACATGCCATTATGATCAGATCTAAACCCATAATCCGTTTTCTCAATTTTATATGGATTATCACGATAATTGTTAGCTAGGCAATTAAACAATTAAGATCAAATCATAATAGACAATCCAATAACAATTAATGAGACTAACAAGAAAGTATATTAAAGTAAACTACATAACAAGATCCATAGTAATCTCATAATAGAGTCTAACACATATTTGAATCAAATCCCACAATCCACAATTGATTACACATTAGAAGAATACAAATAGAAGTAAAGAGAAATCAGGGATTAGAAAATGCAAATATGATCTCTCTTGTTTTTCCTTGAATCTTCAATTGCTTCAATCCCCAAATCTTATCTAATCTAGTGTGACGCCCCCAAAATCGGTATACATCACCTATTCTGAGTCGCCAAATACATGGTACAAAATTCAAATACAACTTAATTATACAACAGTCGTGTAAAATACGACTAAACATATGCTGTGAGTTTTAATACAAATATTGTCATCTAGACAACATACAAACTCAATGGGGTCCTCATTACATTTATTATCACACTATTTCATAGAATAGTGAAGACTACTAATGCTATTATCTGGACCATCACTCTGTTCCCCGACTAGTCCCTGCTACGTTCTCATTTCCTGAAGAGAACAATGAAAGCAAAAGGGTGAGCTCAACTAGCCAAGTAAGAAATATTATGACTAAGATAATTCAGAATAAATTATCATTAGCCTTTAATAATGTTAAACTGATAAAATATAACAAACATCAAGTTTAACTGCAGCGGAACAAGCAATCCATTAGAAGAGTCAAGAAGAGAATAAAATCTACTATCTTCTATGATTTAAAAGGTTTTTCATGACTTTTATCACGAGACTCGAATTTTAATAAATAATCCACATCATCCCCGCATTTTACTACCAATGATATTCATTAGTATCACAATATTAATCGACTGTGTCGTCCCGGTGAAAGAGGGCTTTCAATAAGGATTTCTCCCCATCAAAGCAATTAGGTGACCAAACCTCTCCTTGATGTAACTTGAGACATCGTTAATATTGCAAATAATAATATTAATAACTTTGTCATCTCAATTATTGATTATAAAATATTGACAATAATTGAATCAAATAACGTGAGATCTTATGCAGAATTATCGTAATAATAATTGAACAAAATTGAGTGACTTCTCACGTAAGCATCAATAATCAATACCGTATATTCATTGTAATTCACGCCAGATTATCGTATTTTTAACAAGGGTGTTTCAACAGATTAATGGTAAAACTTCCGCCGTTATTTTTATAAAGTATTGTTGTCGTTTCTCAATCCGATAATAATTCCGCTTGGGTCCACCAATGATTGTCTTAGTTATGCGAATATTCCCTGTTAAAAGCGAATATTCCCCCACCAATCGAATACTATATAACAACTTCGTACTTTGCAAAATTTATAAATATTACCCACAACTATAACATTATATCAAATTCATTCCATAATATTCAAAATGATATTTATGTAAAATTCATCTTTATTTATAAAGTTGGGGTCTTACAACCTCCACTTCTTATGAAATATCGCCCTCAAAATTAGGGTAATGCACGGTATGTCGAAGAGGTAAGGATACCTTGATTTCATTTTAGATTCTAACTCCCAAGTCATTTCCTCAATATCGTGGTTCCTCCACAAAACTTTGACTTGAGGTATAACCTTGGAGCGTAGAATATGTTCCTTCTTATCCAAGATTTGAATAGGAACCTCTTCATACGTCAAATCTTCCGCTATTTCACCGGTTCTAACTTAATAATAAGGTTCGGGTCTTCAACATATTTACGTAACATGGATATATGAAAAACGTTATGAACACGAGACATACTTGGCGGGAAAACGAGTCTATAAGCCACAGTTCCTACTCGATAGAGGATTAAAAAATGGACCGATGAATCGAGGATTGAGCTTTCCTCTCTTTCTAAATCTCGTAACTCCTTTCCATGGAGCAACACGTAACAACATATGATCTCCTATATCGAATTCCACGTCCTTTCGATGAAGATCAACATAACTCTTTAATTTGTCGATCTTGTGAGGTTTTTATACGTTGTCGGATTGTTTGAATCTTTTTCGTAGTCATACGTACCAACTCCGGTCCCAACAACGTTGCTTCACCCACCTCATCCCTGTTAGGTTTTGTAATATTCATAACGCAATCAAATTGCAAAAATAATGCGGAAGCGTGTAAAATCAGAGTTTAAAAAAATTTACAAACCATATACCCGGATCACCCTTTATGCACAATTATTAATTAAACGAAAAGATAAAGAATAAAATCATACCCTTGAAGATCGAGCTTCCTCAGGTACAAGTTCACCTCCAAATCCTTTCGCGTTCAATCTTGAATCCACCGGGTTTGGTTCCTTCCTTTGATCGGCGTTAGCCACCCAAATGTTTGGCCTCAGAGGTGATCCACCAAGGAAGAATAAAATTCAAGAAGATGGGTGTTATGGCTAACCCTAGTTTTCTATCTCTATAGAAAAGGCATACTCCCAACAACTTGGAATTATTACGTACTTTGTTAAAGTCAACAACCCATACCACCCATAATAAGACTCCTCTTATTTATAGATGTGGGCAACTCACCTTAACAATTAAGGAATTGGGTTTTAATTAATTAATTCTTTTAATTAATTAAGCTCCCTAATCTTATTAGGGATAATTAATTAAACTCCTTTAACTAATTTTCCTTCCTAATCCAATTAGGAATAAATGAGAGTACTTATATTAAATTAATTCCTAAACTCTTTTAGAAATTAAAATAATAATAATTGTAATAATATTAATAAGACTCCTCTTATTAATTTATATTTAATATTTCTAAAATATTAAATAATAAATATTAAGCTATTTAATTTATTCTATCACCATATATTAAATTAAATATACATAACATATTATTACGATTATGCCATTTACTTCTTAAATAATTATTCTTCCTTTTATGGTGTGACCCTTTAGGTTCTCCATATTAAGCGGTTGTGAATAAATCAATTAGAACAATTCTAATCTTATTTAAATAAATAAATTAAATAATTAATTTATTTAAATAAATAATATTTATTCTACAATAGGGATAAGCCTCCTAGCGATCAACGACTTTCTAGATAATATAGATTTCAACATTAATCATTAAAGAACCTTTGAGTAAATAGTTCTGCACAATTCAATCCTTCCACCATACAATGTCCCAATTAAATATAAGACATGGAATTCTTTCATCAAGTCTTATTTTATTTAATTATATGTATTTCGACTCTTAAATGCACAACTCAAATAATGCAAATTAGAAACTCCTTTCTAATTTCATTCGCCTTAACCAAGGACTCTTGGGTTGTCATTTATCGAATCACATAGGACATTTCTCTTCTTTTATTAGAAGTGGTAGATTCTTTATTGATCATACATTATCTCCATGTACAACTTATTATACCCAAGCATACCCTTTGATATACCCTAAGGGTCTTAAGGAATAAGTCAAAGTATAACTCATCATACACAAGATACTATGATGATCTCAAGTCCAAGGATCACTTGTCTTTACTATCACTCTGAGAATTCCTATTGACAGTGACAAATAAAACTCCATTAGGTATTCCTTAGCGAGCCACGTTCAATTGAACTTATTCTCTAATAAGCACCTACATACTTGCTTTAGTGTCTCCACACAAATGATCATGAGATCAATCATCCTCATCCAATGAAAGAAAACAACGATGTACCAATCTATAGGATTCACTAATCCCCAATTTAGTAATCAATGATTGGGAACTATTTTAGTTTTAAGCTTTCTAAGAATTTAGATCTCATTAGAATGATCATCATCATTATTCTAAAAGCATTGCTTAAAACTATGGGTTTATCACATATTATAAAAACAAAGATCATGTAGATAATTAAAAGCCTTTAATAAATTAATACTTTTATTAATAAATGAATAAGATTGTTACAAAGTATATGCTTTATCATCAAACATGATTGGCTTGTATGCATACTACTTTCAATCTCCACTTGCGCTTAAAGCCAATCGTCATGGTAACTCATACTCTTCTTCTTCTCTAAGTGGCGATTATCCTGTTGTTGGATAAGCTTTAGTTAATGGATATGTAATGTTGTTCATGAGAGTCCACTATCTCTATAGTGATTTCCCATCTTTCAATGATTCTAATAATCAAATGAAAGTGCCACAACACATGTTTAGATCCAAGATGAGACTTAGGAACTATTCCTAGTTTACGTAATGAACTTTTAATCCAAACAATCAACTTGCAAACTTCATTTATAGCTATATACTTTGTCTTTATCACTAAACCAACAACTCTTTCTTTGTTTGGAACCTTTCCAATTCTTTGCACCTTTATTCAAGATAACGCTTTACCTTAAAGTGGATTTTACGTCATCTTGGTGCATCTCGAAAAACTTGAGTCTGTTAAGCCCTTTAGTTTTAATTTAGACCCACCATGAATATGATTACATCCTTAGTCTTGGGTTAAGCACTTTAAGATGTTTTTCACATCTTCACGGTGATCTTCTCGAGAATATGGTCGATCAACATCGGTCTCGTATATTTCATTGCATACATGATTGTCACTCATGCGATCTCTCTTCTTTGGAGTCTATGGGGACTATTAAGAGAGATACACTCCATAGCTCATCGACATGAGACATCTCTTGGAGTTTGCCATGCTAAACGACTTTAGCATCAAATGAATATACATTCTTGGGTTAAGTTGAGCATTCTTTTAAATCTATCTATATAGATTTGCATCCCCAATAATGATACTCTTCCCAAATCATTCATGGAGGAATGTTTAGACAACTTTATCTTTACTGATTGTAGCATTGGTATGTAATTCCTCATCCGTAGTATATCAACATATAATACTAGAAATTTCACGACGCCCCATCGACCCTTTTGTACACACTAGAACTCTTACCTCATCGTATGTAACTGGATCATCATCTTCTATGATCTATGTACCATCATCATCATCATCCATGATGAATCCATACCTCCTAGGTATCTTCGGTACTATTCCAGATTTACGATTCAGTTGTGGTACAATAGGTCTATCTACAGGTTCCTCTTATTTGACTTATAGTGTTTTGTGATTCTTGAACTCTTCAAGATCTATTATTCTCCCACTAGCCCCTTCAATGATAAACACCTTTATCTTAGAAGGCAGCGTGTTTCGCAATAAACACCTTTTGCTATGTAGGATTATAGAACATATGCCCTAAACTTACTTTAGGATGTCCCACAAATCTGCATATATCAAATTTTGTCCCAAGCTTATCCTTTGAAACCTTTTCACATAATTTGACAACCCCTTATCTTAACATACTTAAGATTAGGAATCCTCCCCATCCATAACTTTTATGGAGTCTTGGGGCCGAATTTTGAGGTTACCATTTTCAGTGAGATATGTAGCCATTTCTAGGACATTATCCCGGAAGGATCTTTGGAATGTCGGTAAAATCATTGTGGACCGCACCATGTCCAACAAGGTGCGATTTTTCATTCGAGATACATCAATCAATTATTATCATCAGACGACGTGTCCATTATGAGAAAAACCATTTGAGATGATCTAGAAACTTATTGCACAAGTATTTATTCCTTGTTCTAATCAAAGAATCTTAATACTTTGCCAATTTGTTTCATTTCTGAATTCTTTGAACCTTTCAAATAATTCACAATTGTATTTCAAACAAATACACACATTCAACTCTTTGAATGATCATCTCCTTTTCTTATACTAGTTTGTTCAATTTGTAAAATATATTTTTCACGTAAGTCAAGTATACAAAATCCATTAAGTGATATTCCAGTCCTATACAAAACATTATTATTATAAATAGAATAACAATTGTTCTTAATTATAATACCAAAGATTTCATTGTCCAACAATAAAATGGAAATAATATTTTTAACAAGAACTGGAATACAATAACAACTTATTGACTTAATTGATTTTGCGTGTAGGCATTGCTAAACTATAAGTTTCTATGGCTAATATGGCAACCTTTGCTACATTTCCATACATGGGATTACTTATATTTGTTTAGCTTTCTACTTTTTTTTGGTCCCTTCATAAATCTATATTTATGATAACCAAAATCAGTATCCAATACCCAAGTGGAACCTTGACTTAAAGAAAAATTTATTTCAATCATGAACAAAAAGCGATTATGGCGAAACTTCACTAAGCTTCTTTGGTTAGCCTCTCGCAAGATGCTTCGCAGTTTCTTTCCGGTGTCCGGGCTTATTGCGGTGGAAGCAAACTCCTTGCTATCCGTATCGCTTTTGTTCTTATTATCCTTTGTTTTTGCCTTTCTATTTACCTTCTTTGAATCGTTCTTCTTTTCAGAAGATCCTTTGGCCCCTACCAGTAAGACTTGATCTTTCTTGGTTGGAAAGTGACTCTCAACAATTTTTCAATATGTTAAGCAAATCAGCAAGACTGATATCTAGCTTGTTCATATGAAAAATTCACAACAATTGTGAAAGGTGTCCGGGAGTGAGTGCAAGATCAAATCTTGGCTCAACTCTCCATCCATGACAAAACCAGTTGTCCTAATTGATCAATCAAATTGATTATGTTAAGAACCTTTTTGTCTGTACTATAGTGCCATTGGCCATTCTAGATCGGAAGAGCTCCTTAGATATCTGATATCTATTAGTCTTACTTTCCTCACCATCAACTACTTGATGTGCAGGAATATAGTTGGAACATCCATAGTTTCATCTTTGTCAGCTGAGCTCGTTACTCATGGATGCGAGCATGATGCATTGAGCCAAATTGTGCATCATTTTGCCACTTTCTAAAAGTAGCAATCTCTTCTTCAGAGGCATTATGCGCAACCATTGCGAGGATAGGCGTATTAAGGACATAAGATAGCTTTTCAATTTATGAGAACTATTCTCAAATTCCTTAACCAATCCATTTAAATTGGATTCGGTTAATTTAGCATCTAATATGCTTCGCAGCGATGATAGTAATTTTAGACATTGTAAAATTACGTAAATGAATTTGTGATTAACAACATTTTGACATACATTCTTTTATTAATTACCAAAATAAATTAGGTCTTGTTTTAAATTGGTATCTCCCACTATTTTCTTCAAACTATATTACCCTCACTTATATAGTTTCGGCAAAATCTAATTAAAGATTCTTTAGTGAGAATAAGGATCCCATTTCAAATGTATATAGCCTTGTGGTGACACAACAAACTATATATAAATAAATAGGTAGACAACTTTTTGTCGATTACATCAACTATGCAACTCCTTTTATTTTGCCTCTTAGATTATTTTGATCAGTGGTGCCACATCAAGAATCAAAATTATCCAAGTTAAGTCAACCTAGCACTCCATATATTCAAAAAGAAAAATATCATCCTTGTGGTGACACAACAAAACAATATTGTTCAATTTTCTTTATAAGCATCAAATGTGATAAATTAACATCTTAAATACTTAATACTTGCCTTGTGGTGACACAACAAACTCATATTAAATATTTAATACTCTATTAATTTTATCATGCTAGAAAGCGACGTTCGATATTCCAAATATCTTTGAACGCTTAGGACTTAATATAAAAAATTGAGGGATTTATTATTAATTTGTCTCATCTTGTTTAAGCGGCATGCACATATATATATAAAATACGCGTCATATATTAATAAACATGCTGAAGCATGTTTGCATAATATATAATATATATATATATATAGCATGCACATATAGAATACTATATTCTACGGATTGATTATGGACTTTTATTCTAGTTTGGTTCACTAGTGCCGCCAAGTGAACCAAAAGGTCAAACCCTAGGGGTGCAAGAAATAATATTTAAATATAACAATTACATTTAAACCCGGGCTCCATAACAAACGGGTCTTCAAACGCTCCTTGCTCCTTGATCTCTAATTCTTCAAAAATTAATTCTAACTATTCCTATTACAAAACTATTTAAAATAAATAGAAACCTTGATCGTGATCGAGGGAAGTACATAGGAGGAGATAGAATTTACATTAAGAAAAAAATTAGAGAAGGCGAGTCTGTGAGACCCCATTTAATAAAACCCATACATTCATGCATCCAACTAAAATAAAATCCAATCATATTGGTTAATAGTCCATAATCAATCCCATTTTATTATCATACACATCATCATATGCATCGATAAATAACATTCATCTCATGAATAATAAACATTTAGTATATATATTGATATCATTTAATGGGCAAATTTAGTTAGTATAAAATCTAATTTTGAATTAAAATAAACTCCTTTATTTTAATCCAAATTTAAATCAAAATAAAACTATTTTATTTTAATTTATCCTATTTTGAATAAAATAAACTATTTTATTTTAATCAAAATTTTAATCAAAATAAACTCCTTTATTTTAATTAATTATGGAATCCAATTCCATGTGTAATAAAAAATCTCTAATTAAAATAAACTCTTTTATTTTAATTAATTATGGAATCCAATTCCATGTAAAAAAATATTAAAGGAAACACGGATTATCTTTCCTATTCACAAATAAACTCCTTTATTTTGAATAATATGAAATCTTATTTCATATTTAAATAAACTCCTTTATTTAAGGAAACACGGATTTTCTTTCCTATTCACAAATAAACTCCTTTATTTTGAATAATATGAAATCTTATTTCATATCTAAATAAACTCCTTTATTTAAGGAAATTAGGATTCTCTTTCCTATTCACAAATAAACTCTTTTATTTTGAATAATATGAAATCTTATTTCATATCTAAACAAACTCCTTTATTTAAGGAAAGATCAATTTCAACTCCAATTAGTTATCATGGAATCCAATTCCAACTCTAATTAGTTAGCATGAAATTCTAATTTTAAAATTAAAATAAATCTCTTTATTTTAATATTAAAATAAACCTTTTATTTCAAGATTAAAATAAACTTTTATTTTAAAATTAAAATTATTAAGAATATAATATATATATATATATCCGAATATATTATATATATATATATATATATATATATAATATAATATATATATATATATATATATATAATAACCAAATCCGTATGTAAGTTAATTTTTCAATGATTGCATTAATTCAAGAAAAAGGTTAACAGGATAGGCCACGTTCTTTGATTTTTGTACCGCTTTTGTTAAATGCCCAAGTCATTAATTTTTTTTTTTTTTATTTGATAACCGTTGCCTTGAATGAATTAAATCCATCCTCCTTTTTTTTTTTTTTTTTTAATCACTGATTATCATTGCCTTGCCTTGATTTCAACGGTGGATTCAATAAAATCACGGATAAAATAAAAAAAAGCTTTTTTTTTTTTTTTTAAATTTTATACAATAAAATTATGCCCAATTAAATTGTTCTAAACACATATCAATATACATATCAAATTAAAACAATTAATAATTTACATAAAGGTTTGGCTCTGATGCCACTGTTAGGTTTTGTAATATTCATAACGCAATCAAATTGCAAAAATAATGCGGAAGCGTGTAAAATCAGAGTTTAAAAAAATTTACAAACCATATACCCGGATCACCCTTTATGCACAATTATTAATTAAACGAAAAGATAAAGAATAAAATCATACCCTTGAAGATCGAGCTTCCTCAGGTACAAGTTCACCTCCAAATTCTTTCGCGTTCAATCTTGAATCCACCGGGTTTGGTTCCTTCCTTTGATCAACGTTAGCCACCCAAATGTTTGGCCTCTAGAGGTGATCCACCAAGGAAGAATAAAATTCAAGAAGATGGGTGTTATGGCTAACCCTAGTTTTCTATCTCTATAGAAAAGGCATACTCCCAACAACTTGGAATTATTACGTACTTTGTTAAAGTCAACAACCCATACCACCCATAATAATAAGACTCCTCTTATTTTATAGATGTGGGCAACCTACCTTAACAATTAAGAAATTGGTTTTTTTAATTAATTAATTCTTTTAATTAATTAAGCTCCCTAATCTTATTAGGGATAATTAATTAAACTCCTTTAACTAATTTTCTTTCCTAATCCAATTAGGAATAAATGAAAGTACTTATATTAAATTAATTCCTAAACTCTTTTAGAAATTAAAATAATAATAATTGTAATAATATTAATAAGACTCCTCTTATTAATTTATATTTAATATTTCTAAAATATTAAATAATAAATATTAAGCTATTTAATTTATTCTATCACCATAGATTAAATTAAATATACATAACTATATTATTACGATTATGCCATTTACTTCTTAAATAATTATTCTTCCTTTTATGGTGTGACCCTTTAGGTTCTCCATATTAAACCAGGTTGTGAATAAATCAATTAGAACAATTCTAATCTTATTTAAATAAATAAATTAAATAATTAATTTATTTAAATAAATAATATTTATTCTCTGATAGGGATAAGCCTCTCTAGCGATCAGCGACTTTCTAGATAATATAGATTTCAACATTAATCATTAAAGAACCTTTGAGTAAATAGTTCTCAGACAATTCAATCCTTCCACCATACTGATGTCCCAATTAAATATAAGACGTGGAATTCTTTATCAAGTCTTATTTTATTTAATTATATGTATTTCGACTCTTAAATGCACTGACTCAAATAATGCAAATTAGAAACTCCTTTCTAATTTCATTACGCTTTAAGCCGAGGACTTGGGTTGTCATTTATCGAATCACATAGGACATTTCTCTTCTTTTATTAGAAGTGGTAGATTCTTTATTGATCATACATTATCTCATGTACAACTTATTATACCCAAGCATACCCTTTGATATACCCTAAGGGTCTTAAGGAATAAGTCAAAGTATAACTCATCATACACAAGATACTATGATGATCTCAAGTCCAAGGATCACTCATACTACTATCACTACAGAATTCTATTGACAGCAAATAAAACTCCATTAGGTATTCCTTAGCGAGCCACGTTCAATTGAACTTATTCTTTAATAAGCACCTACATACTTGCTTTAGTGTCTCCACACAAATGATCATGAGATCAATCATCCTCATCCAATGAGCGAAAAGAACGTATGTACCCAATCTATCCGGATTCACTAATCCCCAATTTAGTAATCCAATGATTGGGAACTATTTTAGTTTTAAGCTTTCTAAGAATTTAGATCTCATTAGAATGATCATCATCATTATTCTAAAAGCATTGCTTAAAACTATGGGTTTATCACATATTATAAAAGCGACATCATGTAGATAATTAAAAGCCTTTAATAAATTAATACTTTTTATTAATAAATGAATAAGATTGTTACAAAGTATATGCTTTATCATCAAACATGATTGGCTTGTATGCATACTACTTTCAATCCCAAAGATATCGAGAATGACACTTTCTTCCATACAACGCCTCAAATGGAGCCATGTAATATACTTGCTTGATAATCGTTGTTGTAGGAAAACTCTACCAATGGTAAGAACTTATCCCAACTTCCTTGAAGTCAAGGATGTAGAGTCTTAATAAATCTTCAAGAGTTTGAATAGTCCTCTCCGACCGCCCATCCGGTTCGAGGATGATATACGAAAGCTAAATTGTAATCTGTGCCTATAGCTTTCTTTCGCAAACTAACCCAAAATCGTGAAGTGAATCTTGGGTCTCGATCGGAACTATGGATGGATCTTTGGCATACCATGCGAAATCTTACAATCTCGTTTATGTATATATCTGAGCAAGACGTTCAAGTGTATAAGTTTTTTTGTATCGGTAAGAAATGAGCGGACTTGGTCAATCTATCAACAATGACCCAAATCGCATTTTATACCTTGAGAAACCTTAGGAAAATCGATACTTGAAATCCATGGTAATGTGTTCCACTTCCATTACGGAATTTCAAGTGATTACAATGGACCTTTTGGTACTTGATGCTCGCTTTAAGTCGTTGACAAGTTATACACCTTGAGATAAACAACGCTATCTCTCTCTTCATATTGCTCCACCAAAATGTATTTATTTAATATCATGATACATTTGGTACTCCCGAGATGGATTGCAAACGGTGTGTTGTGCGCCTCCATCATGATTTTATACTTTAAATCAGGGTCGTTAGGAACACAAAGTCTGGAGTTGACTCGAAGTATTCCTTCTTCAACGATTCTTGCTTTTGGCATAACACCTTCTTGCACTTTCTTCCTCATACGCATCAGCTCCAGGTCTATAGCTTGAGTAACTTTAACTTTATCAATTAAAGTCGGTTCTACTCGTATATTCGCCATCATCACATGGGTCCCTGGAGTTTTTAACTCTATCTTCATCCTTTCCAAGTCACAAAAAATGGGCCTTTGTGTTGACAATATCGTACTCATACTTGCATATGATCTTCTACTCAATGCGTCAACTACCACGTTCGCTTTTTCAGGATGGTATTGGATGGTATGATCATAATCTTTCAACAATTCAAGCCAATATCGTTGTCGCATGTTGAGTTCCTTTTGAGTGAAGAAATATTTGAGGCTTTTATGATCCGTAAAGTTCTCCACCTTCTCCCCATACAAGTAATGCCTCCAAATTTTAAGTGCGAAGACAACAATTTGCTAACTACAGGTCATGAGTAGGATAATTCCTCTCATATTCTTTGAGTTGTCTTGAGGCATAGGCTATCACTTTCCCATGTTGCATGAGAACACATCCCAACCCTTTGCCCGAAGCATCACTGTAGATGACAAATCCCTCCGAGCCAGATGGTATTATCAGAACAGGTGCTGAAATGAGTCTCCTCTTGAGTTCTTGACAACTCTTCTCACATTCTTCGCTCCAACTGAACTTCATATCTTTCCGAGTCAGCTGAGTTAATGGAGTAGCTATTCGAGACAATCCTTTCACGAATCTTCGATAATAACCAGCTAAGCCGAGAAAGCTATGTACTTCGATCACTGATTTAGGTTGCTCCCAGCTTTGAATTGCTTCAATCTTTGTCGGGTCAACAGATATTCCATGACTTGATACTACGTGCCCAAGGAATGCTACTTCCTCAAGCCAGAACTCACATTTCTTCAACTTGGCAAAAAGCTTGTATTCACGAAGCTTTTGGAGTGTCAGCCTCAAGTGTTGCTCATGATCTTCACGGTTTTGGAATAAATAAGGATGTCATCAATAAAGACGACCACAAAGTGATCCAAATATTCCTTGAATACTCGGTTCATCATATCCATGAAGGCAGCAGGAGCATTAGTCAATCCAAAGGACATGACTAGGAATTCATAATGCCCGTACTGAGTTCTGAAAGCCGTCTTTGGAATGTCATCGGTTATAATCTTTAATTGGTGATATCCGGAACGAAGATCAATCTTTGAAAAGAATTTGGCTCTTTGCAATTGGTCAAACAGGTCATCAATACGTGGTAATGGGTACCTATTTTTGATGGTGACATGATTCAACTCCCGATAGTCAATATAAAGTCGCATACTCCCATCTTTCTTCTTCACGAATAGAACAGGAGCACCCCAAGGAGACGTACTAGGACGAATGAAACCAATGTAACAATTCTTGCAATTGGGTCTTTAACTCCTGAAGTTCAATAGGAGCCATTCGATATTGGGCTTTGGAAATGGGTTTTGTACCGGGTTCAAGGTCGATATAAAATTCAATTTCACGCTTTGGGGGTAGGCCAGGAAGTTCTTCAGGGAATACGTCAGTGAATTTATTAACAATAGAAATATCATTCAAAATTGACGTATTTTTGTTTAGATCCGTGACATGAGCTAAGAAAGCTTGACATCCATTTTCAATAAACGAATAGCTTTATGGCTTGAGATGACCGTGATTGATTTTAATGGTTTGGTCGCTTGAATTCGCATAATAGGTTGATTAGGAATATGAAAGCTAACAACCTTACGAAAATAATCAATTTTAGCATGATGAGTAATTAACCAATCAATCCCTAGAATCACATCAAATGCAAGTATTTTCAATGAAATAAGATTGACAGGTAATGTGAGGTTACCGATTTGAACCAAACAAGACTTATAAATAGTGGATGTAATGAAAGTTTCTCCCAACGGAGTTTCCACAGATAAGTCAAAGTCTAATTTCTCCGTAGTCAAATTTAATCGTTGAGCGCAAGTAGGAGAAATAAAAGAATGGGTAGAACTGATATCAAATAAAGTATAGACTTCGCTAGAGTTTATGATAACCTTACCCGTGATGACCTCAATCGGGTTCCTTGCTTTTTGGGAGGTCACAACAAACGCTCTCCCTTTCACTACCGGCTTTGACTTTTCTGGGACGGCCTTTGGTGCCTCCATCCTAGCTGAACTTGTCTTCGGTGAACGACAAAATCGGGCTAAGTGACCTTCTCTTCTATAATTATAAAATGCTTTGGACGGACATCGCAGTTTGTTTGGTGATGTGTCCCTCCCTCGCATTTGAAGCATATGATAGGTGGTCGTTCTCCTTCCTTAACAACGGGTCTTTGGTGCCGACGTCTTTCCATCATTATTGAATCTCCTCTTCTTAAAATGTCTATTCTTATTGTTTTGGCCACGATTACCCAAGAAGTGGTTACCACTTTTGGCTGTTGATTCCTCCACGCTTGTTGTCACCGACGATGTTCGCTTCTCATTGGTATTATCATTTCTTGCGGTTGCTCTCTTTTGGTTACATTGACTCAATTATCGCAAGCACTACTAACTAAGCCCTATTTACAACATCTGAATACAAACATATTTTATGAGAAATAAGATGTTGACGTATCTCCGGCTTTAAACCTCTTAAAAACATCTGCGTCATTCTCTCTTCATTATCCACCAAGTGGGGAATATGAAACCTAGATAACTTCAAACAAACTTACCCGTCTTTACACGGTCATATTATTTTGCTCCAACTTGATGAAATCTACCTCTTTTATGTGACGAATACTTTCAGAAAAGTACTTGTCGTTGAATAGTTCTTGGAACTTCTCCCAAGACATCTTCAGTGCGGCAGGTTGAGTACATTTTACCGATTCCCACCAGTAATCTGCCTCTCCTCGCAATATAAAGGCAGCAAAGGGAACCTTTTGCTCCTCGGAGCATCCCAAGACATCAAATATCTTGGTGATCTGCTTTATCCATGCTTCCACCTTAAGTGGTTTTGGCTCTCCAGTAAACTCCGGTGGTCCCAACTCCTCGAAGCTGCTTTTAGCGGTGACAAATCCCGAGAGTTTCAGTGTTTCCACCTAAATTTTGGATGTAAGCGCGCTCTCTTCTTTGCATTGCATGAATTGCATAAAGCCTCTGAACATTCCATCATTCATTATTTGGTCAGTGTTGTTGTTTGTGTGACGCCCCCAAAACAGGTATACATCACCTATCTTGAGTCGCCAGATACATGGTACATAATTCAAATACAACTGTCGTGTACAATACGACAAAACATAAACTGTGAGTTTGAATACAAATATTGTCTAATAGAGAGTATACAAACTCAAAAGGAGTCCTCATTATAATTATTATCACACTATTTCACAGAATAGTGAGGACTACTAATGCACCATCTAGGACCATCACCTGTTCCCGACTAGTCCCAGCCTACGTTCTCATTTCAAGAAGAGAACAGTGAAAGAAAAAGGTGAGCTCAACTAGCCCGATAAGAGATATTATGACTAAGATAATGCGAGAATAATTTATCGTTAGCCTTCAACAGCGGTTAAAGCGATAAAATATAATAACTATCAAGTTTAACTACGGTGGAACAAGCAATCCATTAGAAGAGTCAAGTAGGAATAAAATCTACTATCTTCTATGATTTAAAGGTTTTTCATCACTTTTATTCATTTGGGAGGACTTAATAAATAATCCACATCATCGAATCACCCCTCGCACTACTACTACCAAGGATATTCTTTAAAGTATCACGACCACGAATTATCCATGCACTACGGCTAAAGAAAATCATGTTTTCATCAACGGTCCTGATCATGCCATAAAACAATTCATCTTTGCACTACGGCCAAAGAGAATTCATAGCCATAATCATACCAAAAACTGTCCATCAATGCACTACGGGCGAATGAGGACTTTTTCCACATCATTTGTAACATTACGGTTATGATTATACCAAATAATCCCTGGTCATAATCATACCAAGTCCATCTATGCACTACAGGCCACAGATGACTTTCAACAAAATATAAACATGAGGATGATGACAATGATATAAGAATTCAATAAAACAAGTTCAAGAATTAATTTATCTAGAACCGATAACGTCCAAATTGTTAACATGATCTTCGCTTTGTAGAGTAAAATTCAAAAATGCTCGAAGAATATTTCCATGAAAAGATCTTTGGATGAAGCGCAAATATCAAGGATATTCCACTAATTTCATAGAGTATAGAAGTCAAAGTTTTAACCAACCGAGTATAATAAAGAATGGAATAACAAAAGAAATCACCATGCATGCGATTGCCGACCGCATGAGGAGTTATTGCAAATGAATAATAAATAACGGAACTGTGTGCGGCGTAAAAAACGCATGACGGGATATTCAATGTAATAATAAAGAATGGAACCGGTCGGCGTAAAATGCACCGAATGGGATATTCCAATGAGAATAATAAAGAAACGGAACCGTGTCGGCGTAAAAACGCATGCAGACGGGATATTCCAACAGAATAATAAATAACGGAATCGGTCCGTACAAAAACGCCTTATGACGTGATATTCCAATGTAATAATAAAGAATGGAATATTAGAAGAATTTCACCATGTATGCGATATTGCATGTATGGCGGGTTATTCAACGTAATAATAAAGAATGGAATAATGTAAGAATTTCACCAAGTATAGGGTAGCAGGTGTATACATGAGTTATTCAATGAATAATAAAGAATGGAATAATGAAGTTCTCTTCATAAATAAGAAAGAAAGAGTACCCCTTACGAGTACAACAAATAATATTCCCTACCTTAAAAAAACTGGATACTGGAATAGTGAGGTAGCAGACTTCTCTTCTTCTTTCTTTCTATAATTTTTCTCTATAATAATTGCTCTAAAGATTTTGTGAATTGGGGAGAAATGAAAGAAGAATGAGCTTTTATTTATAGGAAAATATAGTTTCGATAATTGCACGTTTTGGGGCTCGAAATATTACAGTACAATACCTTCCTCTTTTTCTTCATTTTTAATTTAGTCCTGCAAGTATTATCAAACTTGCACCAACTCCCCTAATAGTAAATAATGTGAATCAATAGTAAATCATGTGACTCAATAGTTCTAATCGTGTGATAAAAATAATTACAATATAGGACCTCCATCTATACCTCCATTTTAAACTTAGTCATGCAAGTATTATAAATTTTGCACCAACTCCCCTAATAGTACAAGAATGTGATTCAATAGTACACACATGTGAACAAGTAGTTATATAAACATGTGAATTAGTAGCAATTAATTGCTCATTTATCCGATAAATTACCCGATTTATCAATATAACCCCCAGACATCAATTATCATTGGAATAGATGTTGATTTTCACTAACACAAACAATTCCAACATAATGAAACTATTTTTATCAACAATATAAATTTTAAAATTTCAAAGTTTGACTTTTCCTGAAAAAGTCAACTGTTGACTTTTTGACCAAATAGTAAAAATTGGCAAATTTTGTGTTTATAGTCTATTTGTACTAATTTTATCGTTCCGGACTCAAATATCACGTCCGCGTCTCCAAATTCAACTCCGAGCACAACATCAATATTAATAACATTCATCATTAATATTATAACTCATAATATTTATCAACCAGGTCGTTCCCAGGAAAGAGGGGGCTTTCCGATAAGGATTTCTCTTTATTGGCGCACAATTAGGTGACCAAACCTCTCTTTGACAGAACTTCTAGACATTGTCAATATTTCTAATAATAATATGAATAACTTTGCCGTCTCAATCATTGATTTAATAATATATCATATTATGCAGATGATACTGTAACAATAATTGAATCAATAATATGAAAGATATGATGCAGCAATTACTGTAGCAATAATTGAGTATAACTGAGTGACTTCTCACGTAAGCATCAATAATCAATACCGTGTGCTACTATGCAACCACGATTACTATACTTTTAACACCGGGTATTTCAACAGTTAACGGTAAAACTTCCGCCGTTATTTTCATAAAGTATTTTTGTCGTTTTCTCAATCCGACAATAATTCCGTTGTGAGGTCCACCAATGATTATGCCGTCGTACGGATATTCTCCGACAAAAAGAATATTCCCTGACCAATCAAATATTATATAAAAACTTGCATACTTTGCAAAATTTATAAATACTACCCATAACTATAATATTATCTCAAATTCACACCATAATATTAAAAAAAATATTTCGAGAAAATTAAATCTTTATTCGTAAAATTTGGGATTTTACAATCTCCCTCCTTATGAAATTTAGCCCTCGAAATTTACGTAAACGCACTGTTTCTTTGAATAGATGAGTACACTTCACCAGATTCTAACTCTTGAGGTATAACCTTTAAGCGTAGAATATATTCCAGGATTTTAACAGGTACATCTTCATACGTTAAATTATCCGCTATCTCATCCGGTTCTAAATCAATAATGTGGTTCGGGTCGTCCACATATTTACGTAACATCGATACATGACAAACGTTATAAACACGCAACATATTTGGTGGTAAAACGAGTCTATAAGCCATAGTTCCTACTCGATCGAATATTTCAAATGTGCCAATTAAATCGAGGGTTGAGATTTCCTCTCTTCATCAATTCTTGCTTCTAGAATAACGCCCTCTTGAACCTTCTTCTTCCTATTCATCAGCTCTGAGTATGTAGTTTGAGTGGCTTTAACTTTATCGATTAAAGTCAATGCTAATCATATATTCGTTATCTTAATATGGGTCCCTAGAGTCTTTAACTCTATCTTCATCATTTGTAAGTTATACGAAATGAGTCTTTGTGTTAACAACATCGCACTCATAAACGCATACAATCTTTTACTCAACACGTCAGCTACCACGTTCGCTCTTCCACGATGATATTGAATGGTACGATCGTAATCTTCAACAGCTCGAGCCAACGTCTTTGGTGCATGTTACGTTCATTTTAGTTGAAGAAATATTTGAGGGTTTAAGAAATGGGTTTTGTACTGGGGTCAATACAAAATTCGATTTCACGCTCTAGGGTAGGCTAAGAAGTCTTCAAGAATACGTCAGGAAATCTATTAACAATAGAAATGTCATTCAAAACCGTGACTCTCATCTAAGACTTGGATAGTATGTCACATTGATACCTATCAACTTGCCATCGTTACTCACGACATCGCCTACAGAAAGTCTGGCTTCGGTGCATTCCACACAAGGAAGTCAACAACGAAAGGCTCGGGGCTCTTTACTTATGGCTTGATATGACAGTGATTGACTTTAGTGGTTTGGTTACTTAAAAAGTTAGGAATATGAAAGCTAACAACCTTACGAAAAAAATGATGAGTAGTTAACCAATCGATTCCAAAAATCACATCCATGCAAATATTTTCAAAGAGATAAGATCGACAGGTAACGTGAAAGTGTCGATTTGAATCAACAAGATTTATAAACAGTGGAGGTAACGAAGGTTTCTACTATCGAAGTTTCAACCAATAAGTCAAAGTCTAATTTCTCCGAAGTCAAATTTAAACGTTGAGCGCAAGCAAGAGAGATAAAAGAATAGGTAGAACCGGTATCGAATAAGGTATAGACTTCGTAAGAATTTATAATTAACTAACCCGTGACAACTTCGTTCGATTCGTCGTCACAAAAAACGCTCTCCCTTAAACTACCGAAATTGACTTGTTCGTATCCGCCTTTGGTGCCACCGTTCCAGCTGGACTTGACTTCACTATACGATAAAATCGAGCTAAATGACCTTCTCTTCTTAAAATTTCCACTTCTATTATCTTGGCCATGATTACCACCAAAGTGGTTACCATTCTTGGCATGATAATTTCCCCCACGATGGTTATCATTGTTCCAATGGCCATTGCTACCGGTATGATTATTATCGTGTTGTTGGTCGTTACCTTTTGGTTGAGCTAACTCATTATCACGCTCCAATAACTGAGCCTTTTTCACAATATCTGAATATAAACAAAGTTTATGAGAAATGAGGTATTGACGTATTTCGGGTTTCAAACCTCGCAGAAACATTCGCGTCATTTTCTCCTCATTATCGACCAAATGGGATGCAAATCGGGATAACTCCGCAAACTTAGCCTCGTAATGCTTATCGACACGTTCATATTATTTTGCTCCATTGCACATCTCAAAATTTTTAGATGTCATTCTCAAAATCTTGTCACAAAACAAGGGTTAATTAAACAAATTAACATATCACATATTATCCCTATATTACGAAGCGACCAATTAAATACCAATTAAACTTAGGTAGGTCATACTAGCGAAGAATTCCCCATCTCTCCTCCTAGTTCTTGTTTCACATTTCAATTTAGGATCATATCCCTAAGCTCGATACCAATGTAGCGCCCCAAAAGCAGGTATACATCACCCATCTTGAGTTGCATGGATACATGGTGATGTAATTCAAATACAACTTAATAATACAAATCGCCGTGGTACAATACGATAAAACATAAAGCGTGAGTTTGAAAACAAATATTGTCTCTTAGAGAGTATAAAAACTCAAAAGGAGTCCCCATTACAATTATTATCACAATATTTCATAGAATAGTGAGGACTACTAATGCACCATCTAGGACCATCACTCTGTTCCCCGACTAATCCCCAACCACGTTCTCATTTCACCAAGAGAAACGGTGAAAAAGAAAAGGTGAGCTCAACTAGCCCAAGAAGAGATATTATGACTAAGATAATGCGTAATAATTTATCGTTAGCCTTCAATGTTGTTAAACCGATAAAATATAATAACTATCAAGTTTAATCTGCAATGAACAAGCAATCCATTAGAAGAGTTAAGTAGGAATAAAATCTACTATATCTTCTATGATTTAAAAGGTTTTTCATCACTTTTATCATTTGGGACTCGCTTTAATAAATAATCCACATCATCGAATCACCCCTGTACTACGGCCATTGATATTCTTTAGTATCACGACCACGAATTATCCATGCACTACGACTAAAGATAATCATGTTTTCATCAACGGTCCTGATCATGCCATAAAACAATTCATCTTTGCACTACGGCCAAAGAGAATCCATAGCCATAATCATACCAAAAACTGTCCATCAATGCACTACGGGCCAATGAGGACTTTTTCCACATCATTTGTAACATTACGGTTATGATTATACCGAATAATCCCTGGTCATAATCATACTAACTCCATCTATGCACTACAGGCCATAGATGACTTTCAACAAAATATAAACATGAGGATGATGACAATGATATAAGAATTCAATAAAACAAGTTCAAGAATTAATTTATCTAGAACCGATAACGCCCAAATTTTCAACATGACATTGCTTTGTAGAGTAAAATTCAAGAATGCTCAGAAGAATATTTCCATGAAAACATACTGGATGAAGCGCAAATATCAAGGATATTCCACTAATTTCATGGAGTATAGAAGTCAAAGTTTTAACCAACTGAGTATAATAAAAAATGGAATAACAAAAGAAATCACCATGCATGCGATAGACCGCACCGACATGATATTCCAACAGAATAATAAAGAACGGAACCAGGTCCGGCGTAAAACGCACAGACAGGATATTCCAACAGAATAATAAATAACGGAACCAGTCCCAACAGTAAAATGCATGCATGTGATATTCCAACAGAATAATAAAGAATGGAATATTAGAAGAATTTCACCATAAATGCAGTACTTTGTATAGACAGGTTATTCCAACATAATAATAAAGAATGGAATAATAGAAGAATTTCACCAAGTATAGGGTAGCCCGCGTATATAGGTTATTCCAATAGAATAATAAAGAATGGAATAACAGAAGTTATCTTCATAAATAAGAAAGAAAGAGTATCCCTTACGAGTACAACAAATAATATTCCCTACCTTAAAAAAAACTGGATACTGGAATAGTGAGGTAGCAGACTTTTCTTCTTCTTTCTCTCTATAATTTCTCTCTATAATAATTGCTCTAAAGATTTTGTGAATTGGTGAGAAATGAAGGAAGAACGAGCTTCTATTTATAGAAAAATATAGTTTCGATAATTGCACGTTTTGGGGCTCGAAATATTACAGTATAATACTTTCCTTTTTTTTCATTTTTAATTTAGTCCTGCAAGTATTATCAAACTTGCACCAACTCCCCTAATAGTAAATAATGTGAATTAATAGTAAATTATGTGACTCAATAGTTCTAATCGTGTGATAAAAATAATTACAGTATAGTACCTCCATCTATACCTCTATTTTTAACTTAGTCATGCAAGTATTATAAATTTTGCACCAACTCCCCTAATAATACAAGAATGTGATTCAATAGTACACACATGTGAACAAATAGTTATATAAACATGTGAATTTGTAGCAATTAATTGCTCATTTATCCGATAAATTACCCGATTTATCAATATAACCCTCAGACATCAATTATCATCGGAATAGATGTCGATTTTCACTAACACAAACAATTCCAACATAATGAAACTATTTTTATCAACAATATAAATTTTGAAATTTCGAAGTTTAACTTTTTCTGAAAAAGTCAACTGTTGACTTTTTGACCAAATAGTAAAAACCGGCAAATTTTGTGTTTATAGTCTATTTTTACTAATTTCATCGTTCTGGACTCAAATATCACGTCCGCGCCTCCAAATTCAACTCCAAGCACAACATCAATATTAATAACATTCATCATTAATATTATAACTCATAATATTTATCAACCAGGTCGTTCCCAGGAAAGAGGAGGCTTTCCGATAAGGATTTCTCTTTATTGGCGCGCAATTAGGTGACCAAACCTCTCTTTGACAGAACTTCTAGACATTGTCAATATTGCAAATAATAATATGAATACTTTTGCCGTCTCAATCATTTATTTAATAATATATCATATTATGCAGATGATACTATAACAATAATTGAATCAATAATATGAAAGATATGATGCAGCAATTCATTGTAGTAATAATTGAGTATAACCGAGTGACTTCTCACGTAAGCATCAATAATCAATCTGGTAAGTGCTACTTATGCAACCAATGCCAGTATTACTATACTTTTAACACCGGGTGTTTCAACAGTTAACGGTAAAACTTCTGCCGTTATTTTTATAAAGTATTTTTTTCGTTTTCTCAATCCGACAATAATTCCGTTGTGGGTCCACCAATGATTATGCCGTCGTACGGATATTCCCCGATAAAAAGAATATTCCCCGATCAATCGAATATTATATAAAAACTTGCATACTTTGCAAAATTTATAAATACTACCCACAACTATAATATTATCTCAAATTCACACCATAATATTAAAAAAAATATTTCGAGAAAATTAAATCTTTATTCGTAAAATTTGGGATTTTACAGTTTGCATGAGGATTGTCACCTTCCTGATGCATATTATCCTGATTATTGATATGTGGTGAATCAACGGCCGCCTGTGCTCTATTGCTATTCTCAACATTCTCGGATGTCATTTTCAAATACTGCCATAAAACAAAGGTTAATTGACATGTAACATATTATCCCTATATTCTGATCGACCAATTAGATACCAAATGAACTTAGGTAGGTCATACTAGCGAAGGAATTCCCCGTCTCTCCCCTCCTAGTTCTATTCTCACATCTTAGCTAGGGATCATATCCCTAAGCTTTGATACCAACTGTGACGCCCCCAAAATCGGTATATGTGAGACCCCAGATTTTATGAATAAATATTTAATTTTCTCAAAATATTTTTTTTGAATATTATAGTGTGGATTTGATATAATGTTATAGTTGTGGGTAATATTTATAAATTTTACAAAGTACGCAAGTTGTTATATAATATTCGATTGGTCGGGGAATATTTTTTTTGTCGGGGAATATCCGTACGACGGTACAATCTTTGGTGGACCCCGCAACGGAATTATTGTCGAATTGAGAAAACGACAAAAATACTTTATGAAAATAAACGACGGAAGTTTTACCGTTAAATGTTAAAACACCCGGTGTTAAAAGTACAGTAATACGCATGGTTGCATAGTAGCACACGGTATTGATTATTGATGCTTACGTGAGAAGTCACCGATTATACTCAATTATTACTACGAGAATTGTTGCATCATATCTTCATATTATTGATTCAATTATTGTTACAAAGATCATCTGCATAATAATATGATATATTATTAAATCAATGATTGAGGCAAGCAAAGTTATTCATATTATTATTTTCAATATTGACAATGTCTAGAAGTTACATCGAGGAGAGGTTTGGTCGAGAGAAATCTTATCTGGAAAGCCCCTCTTTCCTGGGAACGACTTGGTTGTTAAATATTGTGAGTTATAATATTAATGATGAATAAGTTGTGTTGATTAAAAATGAATTTTGATAGTTCCATTGTGTTGGGATTATTAGTGTTAGTGGAAATCGACATCTATTCCGATGATAATTGATGTCTAGGGGTTATATTGATAAATCGGGTAATTTATCGGATAAATGAGCAATTAATTACTACTAATTCACATGCTTATATAACTATTTGTATTCAAACTCACAGTTTATGTTTTGTCGTATTGTACACGACAGTTGTATTATTAAGTTGTATTTGAATTCTGTACCATGTATCTGGAGACTCAAGATGGGTGATGTATACCTGTTTTGGGGGCTTCACAGTTGGTATCAAAGCTTAGGGATATGATCCCTGGCTAAGATGTGAGAATAGAACTAGGAGGGTAGAGACGGGGAATTCCTTCGCTGGTATGACCTACCTAAGTTTAGTTGGCATTTAATTGGTCGGTCAGAATATAGAGATAATATGTGATATGTTAATTTGTTTAATTAACCCTTATTTTGTGGCAGTATTTGAAAATGGCATATGAAAATGCTGAGATAAGCAATGAAGCACATGAGACCGTTGAGTCAGCTCAACCAAAAGGTAACGACCAAAAACACGATAATAATCATACCGGTGGCAACGACCATCGGAATAATGCTAACCATCATGGGGGAAATTATCATGCTAAGAATGGTAACCACTTCGGTGGTAATAATGGCCAAGATAATAGAAGTGGAAATTTCAAGAAGAGAAGGTCATTTAGCTCGATTTTGTCGTATAGTGAAGTCAAGTCCAGCTGGAACGGTGGCACCAAAGGCGGATACGAATAAGTCAAATTCAGTAGTTTAAGGGAGAGCATTTTTCGTGACGTCGAATAGAACGAAGTTATCACGGGTTAGTTAATTATAAATTCTTGCGAAGTCTAAACCTTATTCGATACCGGTTCTACCTATTCTTTTATCTCTCTTACTTGTGCTCAACGTTTAAATTTAACTCCGAAGAAGTTAGACTTTGACTTATTGGTTGAAACTTCGTTAGTAGAAACCTTCGTTACCTCCACTATTTATAAATCTTGTTGATTCAAATCGACACTTTCACGTTACCTATCAATCTTATCTCTTTGAAAATACTTGCCTTTGATGCAATTTTTAGAAATCGATTAGTTAACTACTCATCATGCGCCAGAAGGTTGTTAGCTTTCATATTCCTAACCAACCTGTTATGCAAATTCAAGCAACCAAAACACTAAAGTCAATCATTGTCATATAAAGCCATAAGTAAAGAGCCCCGGTCCTTTCGTTGTTGACTTTCTTGTGTGGAATGCACCGAAGCCAGACTTTCTGTAGGCAACATCGTGAATGACGATGGCAAGTTGATAGGTATCAATGTGACGTGTTATCCAAGTCTAGGATGAGAGTCACAGTTTTGAATGATATTTCTATTGTTAATAAATTTCCTTACGTATTCTTGAAGACTTCTTAGCCTACCCCTAGAGTGTGAAATCGAATTTTGTATTGACCCCAGTACAAAACCCATTTCTAAAACCCTCAAATATTTTCTTCACCCAAAATGAATGTGTAATGTGCCAAAGAGTTTGGCTCGAGCTGTTGAAGATTACGATTGTACCATTCAATATCATTATGGAAAAGCGAACGTGGTAGCTGACGCGTTGAGTAGAAGATCGGATGCGTTTACGAGTGTGATGTTGTTAACACAAAAACCCATTTCGTACGACTTACAAATGATGAAGATAGAGTTAAAGACTTTAGGAACCCAAGTGAAGATAACGAATATACGAATAGAATTGACTTTAATCGATAAAGTTAAAGCCGCTCAAGCTATACACCCGGAGCTGATAAATGTGAAGAAGAAGGTTCAAGAGGGCGTTATTCTAGAAACAAGAATCAACGAAGAGAGGAAATCTCAACCCTCGATTTAATTGGTCCATTTGAAATCCTCGATGAAGTAGGAACTGTGGACTATAGACTAGTTTTACCGCCAAGTATGTCGCGTGTTCATAACGTTTTTAACGTATCGATGTTACGTAAATATGTGGACGACCCGAACCACATTATTAATTTAGAACCGGACGAGATAGCAGAAGATTTAACGTATGAGAAGATACGTGTTAACATCTTGGATAAGAAGGATTATATTCGACGCTCAAAGGTTATACCTCAAGAGTTAAATTTGAAGTGAAGTCAAGGTATCCTCACCTGTTCGGCATACCAGGTACGTACTTAAATTTTGAGGGCGAAATTCCATAAGGAGTGGAGATTGTGAGACCCCAGATTTTATGAATAAATATTTAATTTTCTCAAAATATTTTTTTTGAATATTATGGTGTGGATTTGATATAATGCTATAGTTGTGGGTTATATTTATAAATTTTGCAAAGTACGCAAGTTGTTATATAATATTCAATTGGTCGGGGAATATTCTTTTTATCTAGAATATTCGTATGACCAATCACAATCATTAGTGGATCCATAATGTAATTATCATTCGGATTGAGAAAACGACAAAAATACTTTATGAAATAAAGCGGCGGAAGTTTTACCAGCTTTGTTGAAACACGGTGTTAAAAGAAACAAAGAATCACGCATGGTTGCATAGTAGCGCGCGGTATTGATTATTGATGCTTACGTGAGAAGTCACTCGGTTATACTCAATTATTATTCTGATAATTGTTGCATCATATCTTTCATATTATTGATTCAATTATTATTACGATATCATCTGCATAATATGATATATTATTAAATCAATGATTGAGACGACAAAGTTATTCATATTATTATTTTCAATATTGATAATGTCCAGAAGTTACATCGAGGAGAGGTTTGGTCACCTAATTGCTTGGCATGATAAAGAGAAATCCTTATCGGAAAGCCCCTCTTTCCAGGAGCGACACTGGTTGTTAAATATTGTGAGTTATAATATTAATGATGAATAAGTTGTGTTGATTAAAAATGAATTTTGATAGTTCCATTGTGTTGGGATTATTAGTGTTAGTGGAAATCGACATCTATTCCGATGATAATTGATGTCTAGGGGTTATATTGATAAATCGGGTAATTTATCGGATAAATGTGCAATTAATTGCTACTAATTCACATGCTTATATAATTATTTGTTCACATGTGAGTACTATTGAATCACATTCTTGTACTATTAGGGGAGTTGGTACAAAATTGATAATACTTGCATGACTAAGTTAAAAATGGAGATATAGATGGAGGTACTATACTGTAATTATTTTTATCACATGATTAGAACTATTGAGTCACATGATTTACTATTGATTCACATTATTTACTATTAGGGGAGTTGGTGCAAGTTTGATAATACTTGCAGGACTAAATTAAAAATGAAAGAAAAGTTGGAGGTATTGTACTGTTATTTTTTGTGCCCCAAAACGTGCAATTATCGAAACTATATTTTCCTATAAATAGAAGCTCATTCTTCCTTCATTTCTCACCAATTCACAAAAGCTTTAGAGCGATTATTATAGAGAAATTATAGAGAAAGAAGAAGAGAAGTCTGCTACCTCCTTTATTCCAGTATCCAGATTTTTCAAAGGTAGGGAATATTATTTGTTGTACTCGTAAAGGGTACTCTTTCTTTCTTATTTATGAAAAGAACTTCGTTATTCCATTCTTTATTATTACATTGGAATAACTTTTGTATCTGTGAGCTACCTTATACTTGGTGAAATTCTTACATTATTCCATTCTTTATTATTATGTTGGAATAACCTGTATACAAAAATCGCATGCATACATGGTGAAATTCTTCTAATATTCCATTCTTTATTATTCGGTTGGAATATCACATGCATGCGTTTTCTTTGGGACTGGTTCCGATTATTTATTATTACGTTGGAATATCACATGCATGCTTTTTTTCTGTAGAACTGGTTCCGTTATTTATTATTACATTGGAATATCACGTCGGTGCATTTTACGGGACTGGTTCCATTCTTTATTATTACGTTGGAATATCACATGCAATGCGTTTACTGTTGAACACGGTTCCGTTATTTATTATTTTGTTGGAATAACTGCGTATGCGATTACATCGCATGCATGATGATTTCTTTTGTTATTCCATTCTTTATTATACTTAGTTGGTTAAAACTTTGACTTCTATACTCCATGAAATTAGTGGAATATCCTTGATATTTACTCTTCATCCGATATCTTTTCATGGAAATATTCTTACGAGCATTCTTGAATTTTTACTCTTAAAGCGATGATCGTGTTGACAATTTGGGCGTTATCGGTTCTAGATAAATTAATTCTTGAACTTATTTTATTGAATTATTATATCATTGTCATCATCCTCATGTTTATATTTTGTTGAAAGTCATACGTATTTTGTAGTGCATAGATGGACTTGGTATGATTATCACCAGGGATTATTGGTATAATCATAACCGTAATATTACAAATGATGTGGAAAAAGTCCTCATTGGCCCGTAGTGCATTGATGGATAGTTTTTGGTATGATTATGGCTATGGATTCTCTTTGGTAGTAGTGCAAAGATGAATTGTTTTTTATGGCATGATTAGGATAGTTGATGAAATCATGATTATCTTTAGCCGTAGTAGTGCATGGATAATTGTGGTCATGATCTAAAGAATATCCTTGGCCGTAATCTTTGGGGTGATTCGATGATGTGAATTATTTATTAAGTTTGAGTCAGCCCGATAAAAGTGATGAAAAACCTTTTAAATCATAGAAGATAGTAGATTTTATTCCTACTTGACTCTTACAATGGATTGCTTGTTAAGATGCTTGATTAAACTCGATAGTTATTATATTTTATCAGTTTAACAACATTTGAAGGCTAACAATAAATTATTACGCATTATCTTAGTCATAATATTTCTTCTTTGGGCTAGTTGAGCTCATCCTTTCTTTCCTTTATTCTCTTGAGGAAATGAGAACGAAGCGTGGTAGGACTAATCGGGAAGCAGTGATGGTCTAGATGGTGCATTAGTAGTCCTCACTAATACGTGAAATAGTGTGATAATAATTGTAATGAGGACTCCTTTTGAGTTTGTATACTCTCTAGTAGACAATATTTGTATTCAAACTCATAGTTTATGTTTTTTGTCGTATTGTACACACCTACAGTTGTATTATTAAGTTGTATTTGAATTACATACCCATGTATTTGGCGACTCAAGATGGGTGATGTATACCTGATTTGGGGGCGTCACAGTATACATCACCTATTCTGAGTCTCCAAATACATGGTACAAAATTCAAATTCAACTTAATTATACAACAGTCTTGTTAAATACGACTAAACATATGCTGTGAGTTTTAATACAAATAATGTCATCTAGACAACATACAAACTCAATGGGTTCCTCATTACATTTATTATCACACTATTTCATAGAATAGTGAAGACTACTAATGCTATTATCTGGACCATCACTGCTCCCTCGACTAGTCCTCGCCACGCTCTCGCTTTCTCAAGAGAACAATGAAAGCAAAAGGGTGAGCTTAACTAGCCAAGTAAGAAATATTATGACTAAGATAATTCAGAATAAATTATCATTAGCTTTCAACAGTGTTAAACTGATAAAATATAACAAACATCAAGTTTAACTGCAGCGGAACAAGCAATCCATTTGAAGAGTCAAGTAGAGAATAAAATCTACTATCTTCTATGATTTAAAAGGTTTTTAATGACTTTTATCACTGAGACTCAGCTTAATAAATAATCCACATCAACCCTGCACTACGGCCAATGATATTCATTAGTATCACAACTACAAATTATCCATGCACCACAGCCAAGGATATTCGTGTATTCATTAATGGTAATGATCATTACAACAACTGTCCATCAATGCACTACGGGTCAATGAGGACTTTTTCCACATCATTTGTAACATTATGTCCATGATTACACCGAATAATCCCTGGTCATAATTATACCAATTCCATCTATGCACTATAGGCCACAGATGACTTTCAACATAATATAAACATGAGGATGATGACAATGATATAAGAATTCAATAAAACAAGTTCAAGAATTAATTTATCCAGGAACTAATAATGTCCAAATTGTTAACATGATACTTCTTTGTAGAGTAACACTCAAAAATGCTCAGAAGAATATTTCCATGAAAAGATACTGGATGAAGCGCAAATGTCAAGGATATTCCACTAATTTCATGGAGTATAGAAGTCAAAACTTTAACCAACTGAGTATAATAAAGAATGGAATAACAAAAGAAATCACCGTGCATGTGATAGACCGCATGCAGAAAAGTTATTCCAATGTAATAATAAATAATGGAACCGTGTCAGAACGCAATCATACTATGATATTCCAATAGAATAATAAATAATGGAACCAAGTCATGCAGAACGCATCGATAGGATATTCCAATGTAATAATAAATAATGGAATCAGTGTCATGCGAAACGCGCACGATGTGATGTTCCAATGTAATAATAAATAATGGAATAACGGAAGAATTTCACCAAGTATAGGGTATCCCACAGATACAAAGTTATTCCAATAGAATAATAAAGAATGGAATAACAAAAGAATTTCACCAATAAGAAAGAAGGAATACCCCTAACGAGTACAACAAATAATATCTCTTACCATAAAAGAAGAGTATTTTGACTTGTAGGGCAAGGATATACTCAAAGAAAACTTCAGACTACTGACCGATCAAAGCTTTCTTAAACTCTAAAGAAATACGCCAAGATTATAGAAGAAGAACTCTCTATAGTTTCTCTCTCTAGAGTTTCAAATTGAATTCGTAAGAAATAATGAAGGAATGAGCTTCTATTTATAGAAGAATGGATCGCATAGTAACTAATTCATGAATGGTCCAGATTGATTTACTTTAAACGGACGCTCCAGATTGGTTTACAATAAAATATAATATATTCTATTTATAATCTAATAAAACGAATAACTTTATAAAAGTATTACATTTTATATAAAAGATTTTACTACGCAAACACTATGCGCATATTTATGCAAATATTATGCATAATAAAATATAATATATTCTATTATTATTGTCTAATAAAATGTATAACTTTATAAAAGTATTCATTTTATATAAAAAGATTTTCTTATTATTAGTCTAATAAAGCGAATAACTTTATAAAAGTATTACATTTTATATAAAAGCTTTTCTGTTTTATTACATTAATAATACCAATAAAACAAAACTCATCATCATTATTATAATTCACAATATTAATCGACTGTGTCGTTTTCAGGAAGAGGGGCTTTCAATAAGGATTTCTCCCCATTTGGCATGCAATTAGGTGACCAAACCTCTCCTTGGCGATGTAATTTCTAGACATCGTTAATATTGCAAATAATAATATTTATAAATTTGTCATCTCAATTATTGATTATAAAATATTGACAATAATTGAATCAAATAACGTGAGATACTTGCAAGAATTCTTCGTAACAATAATTGAACAAAACTGAGTGACTTCTCACGTAAGCATCAATAATCAATATCGTGTGCTAATGTGCAACTACGCGTATTATTGTACTTTTAACACCGGGTGTTTCAACAGTTAACGATAAAATTTCTGCCGTTATTTTTATAAAGTATTTGTGTCATTTTCTCAATCCGACAATAATTCTGTTGTGGGGTCCACCAATGATTGTGTCGTTGTACGAATATTCCCTGTTAAAACGAATATTCCCCGATCAATCGAATATTATATAACAACTTGCGTACTTTGCAAAATTTATAAATATTACCCACAACTATAACATTATATCAAATTCATTCCATAATATTCAAAAATGATATTTATAGAAAATTCATCTTTATTCATAAAAGTTGGGGTCTTACATCAAGGGTTTTATCTAATCTAATCTAAGAAGGAAATTAAAGAAAAGAAAAGAGCATATGTAATCTCAATGATTCCCAAGGACGGAATATATGTTTACATACTGATATCCTTCTATATATAAGCCCTAATTGACCCCTTGCCCAAGTTACGCTCCAATTGCATTATTTAATAAAAAAGTCAACCCTGGTCAACTTCCGAAGTGGCACGGCCGCACTGAAAATAGCCTGGAGTTGGGCGCGGCCGTGCTCAAGTAGCAGATTGCATTTTCTTGGACCAGGGAACGACACGGCCGCGCTAAAAAATAAACTATAAATGGATGCGGTCGCCCCCCAAATTTTTTGCTGCAGTGTCCTCTGGTAAAACAGCCATAAATGTTGATCCAGGAAGAGTTACGGGGCCTGCCACCTATCAAATCAAAGATCTCGACGAGTTCTACAACTTTAATTCTTTGAGAATTGAGAAATAAAAGACGGATGATGGTTGAAATTGGGTTGGCAGTGACTGCTGTACAAATGGCCACCCAAAACATTGAAGTTTAACGTCCGTTGGTACAAAGGTCATAACTCTTGCATCCGAATTCCGATTGGAATGATTCAAGATGTTCCGGAAAGCTAAGAAGAAGCTCTACAATATAATCCAAGTTCCAAGCCAATAATATGAATTGAATATGAAAGCCCAAACGATGTCCGAATTGCTTTTTCTTGCTTTTTCATACCAATAGTCTCTCACACAGTTCCCAAGCATAAAATCTATAAAATGAACACAAATGCCTGCAAAGTAATTACGAAACATATTTTTAAGAAAATAATTCAAGTAATAGATACCAGATAAGTAGGTACAAAACTTACTTATCATTGCCTACGTGTCAGTGACCGACCTGGTCTCTAATACCCTCGAGACATCTGCGATCTATGATACTTAATTTTAATTTTTTTTGCCTATTTTGTAGATTTCGCAAATTTTTTTACCTGTTTCATACCTACTTTATATCCCAACACACAACAATATATATAAATAAACCAACTTCCATACAAATCCATCGATATATCCATCCATATATACAATTTAATAATACCAACACAATAATATAAACATCCATGTATACTGTGCTCATATATATAAACAAGTACCATCCGAGTAAAATTTATATACAAATGTCATAACGTACAATATAAACACACATTTAATTATTTAGTTGATAAAAAAAATAAATCAAATGTCGATTAACAAGACAAAGAGGGAATACAAATGTCTTCATGGAGAAATATCGTCCAAATAGGGCTGTAACAAAAGAATAAAACATGTATTATTCAATGTAAAGTTAAACTAAACATGCAAAGCAGTACATAAAGCTAAACAATGACAATATTACCTCATAGGGCTTATTCTGCTGCTATGCTATTCTCGCCACTGTATCTGCTAACTCCTCAAGACTCGGAGACTGCAGATGCCCGCCAAGTGTAAGACCCCAACTTATTATAAATAAAATTAATTTTCCTCTATTCATTATTTTGAAATAGTAAGGGTTGATTTGATTAATGTGGTTAGTTATGGGTAAAATGCGCAAATATTTCAAATAAGCAAGTGGTTATAAAATATTCATTGGTGTTGGGGAATATTCGTTTGGTCGTGGAATATTCTTCCGTTGGGAATATTAAACGACAATGCGATCTTTTGTGGGTCCCATAACGGAAAGCGATTGGATGAAGAAAACGATAAGTATAAGTTGTTTATAATAACGACGTAGTTATACTGAATTATCATTGTTGGAATACCCGTTGGTTTAAACACACGATGTACGCGTTGTTTCACAGTAGCACATGGTATTGCACAAATTATTGATTCTTACGTAAGAAGGCACTACTTAATAATTGTTACAGTAATTACTGTTCAGTATTTTATTTTATTGATTCAATAATTGTTGCATTGATATTCTATATTACTGTTGTTTCAATAATTGTCACTACACAATATTTTCCATTATCGAAGCAATAATTCATATTATCTGAATAATATTATTAGATAACATTATTGGCAATGTCTAGAAAGTTACGTACAAGGAGAGGTTTGGTCACCTAATTGCGTGCGATAAGGAGAAATTCTTATTGGAAAGCCCCTCTTTCCAGAGAGGCTGCTGGTTGTCACTATTGTGATTCTGTAATATTATTTGTGAATAATTAATTATTAATTTATATGATGAGGAAAATATTCATTTTATGTGGATATAGATAGAGAAAAATTTTAAAGTGACAATTGTTGAAAATAGATATTTTATCTTTTCTGATAAAATAATATTTTATTATATTATTATAATATAATAATGATGATATTTTTACAATGAATATGGGATGTATGAGTATATGAGGAGGAAGAGTATTTTTGTTGCATTAAATAATTAACACATATTTTGTGTGTCGGTGGACCCCATTTCTTGACTGAAATTTGATTATAGCCTGTAAAATCGTCCGTTTGTGGATTTCGGTCAATTTCTGTTGGGAATTTGGAAAAACTTTCTTCTGCAAAGTTGTAGATAATGGAATTTCCTATGGAAAAAATGTGAGTTTTGAATTTTTCTGATAAAAGGCTATTTATTATGAATTATTGAAGTTCCGAAATTCCAAAATAATTGATTTTTGGAAGTTTTATTTATTTTTATTAAGAAAAACATTTTTGTTGTTTTTGGCACATGTGTGGCTGAATTTTGGACTAAATTGGGGTGCGTAGGAATTTTGTATATATATATATATATATATATATATTAATATTATATTAAATTTTCTGCTTTGGTGTTCTAAGCATTTTTCTATAAATAGGGTGCTTAGGTTAGAATTGAAAATCACACCAGAAACTGAAGTTTTCTCTCTCTATATTATCGAGCGTATTCTTATGAGTATTTTAAGACTTTGAGTGTTGCTATACGGTGGAAGTTCCCTTCAGCTCTATATCTAGTATTCCAGTCAGTAGTATTTCAATATAATTATGCCGAAGTATTGATCTTAACTTTTTATAAAATTTGGAACTTTTAGTGTCGGGGTTACTATTCACGTATACGGCACTATTCACAGAAAAATTAAAATTTTTGTTTTTCGTCCAAAATATCTATTATGGATACTATCTTTGATTGTATCCATGTTTTGATCATTTTTGAATTTTACTCCACTATGATTATTTATGAGGTATTTTTGGACATGGAATAGCTGAAATACGAATCCTTAATATTTATTCTTTTTTTTCACTGGATTCGTTTTCTTTAAAATATTTTTCATCATCCTCAGTCCTAAATGATGATATTACTAAATATCTTTTGTGACTGCCCCAAAATTAGGTATACATCACCCATCTTGGGTCGTCAGATACATAGTACAAAATTCAAATACAACTTACTAATACAACTGTCGTGTACAATACGACAAAACATAACTGTGAGTTTGAATACAATTATTGTCTAATAGAGATTATACAAACTCAGAAGGAGTCCTCATTATAATTATTAACACACTATTTCACAGAATAGTGAGGACTACTAATTCTATCCTCTAGACCGTCACTCCGTTCCCCGCACTACTAGAAATTTAACATATAGCGACGAGCTATAGCTATAATTAAACAGACGAACCGCTTCGGTAAATTCCTCTAGAGATAGTCATGCAGGAGGGTCATCGCTCAGCCGTCTTCAGATAGAAGTTCTTTTAGACAAAACCCTCCATTTTTCTCCCCAAATCATTTCAGTATATTCGCTCCCATTTCCCCCCCAAATCATCTTCACCTCTTCGGTCCTCTCTCTCCTCTCTAACACTTTCTCTCTCGTTGCTCTTCCTCTGCCGCTCGTTCTCCTCTCAAACCCAAATCATTTCACTATCTCTGCGCTCGTTACTCGATCAACCACTCATCATCTTCTACCGGATTGGGTACACTTTTTTTTAGATCGTGAAACCCTAGGCATCGTGGGATCCGTTCTCATCTCTGCCCTTCTTGTCGAATTGTAACTCGCATCATCTTCTTCTACTCGAATGCGCGTGTCTTTTTTGGTTGTCCGTTGATATCTCAATGTGTCTCCCAGAGTCGGAGAGCCTTCTCAGGTCCTCTTTCTCTCAATCAACAGTATATGATCCCTTTTGAGCAGGGTTGAGCATTGCATCCATGGGAAAAGTATTTTTTTTAGAAATTCATAAATTAAATTGTGTATTGGGATATTTTGGCAATGTTTTGTGCCCCTTTGAGCAGGGTTGAACGTTGCATCCATGGGAAAAGGCTGTAATCAACAGTACTGTGTGTTCCCATTAACAAGTCTCCAAATTGGGTAAGGATATATGTTTTTCATTAACTTGAGTTTCGTTCAAAATTAGTATTTTTTTGTTATTTCATTTAATTGGATTATAGGAAGCTATCTTTTTTGTTAATCCTCAATTTTAGTGATAATAATTAATTATGCTGATGTGATTTAATGTCAAACAAACCAATTAAAAATTATATTTTTTTGGTGTAATTAGCTAAAACTATTACGATTCTTTGGATAAGTGGAACACAACACATGTAGTCTTTGTTGGCACCGCTTCCTAATTTTGGTGTCCATTCTAGGTTAAACAACACAATTTTAGTCATTTGGCACCATGGAAGTCAATGGACACGAAATTAACTATTGTCAAAATCAACTTGAATTTGATTAAACAAGTATGTTGACATTTTCATTTGGACAAAATAGAAAATGGAAATGTAATTTTATTCAGGACTTCCAAAGATTAATTGTTGCATATTATTCCTTCTAGTTTGCTAATTTATACTTTTGAGTAGTTCTGCATTGATAGTTTTACAAGTTTTATTTTATCCGATACATCCCAATTATCAACTTTTCATAACCCTTGTTTTTGAGGCACTTTGTTGATATGTCTCAGCATAAGAATTGAGGGCTTTAGCTACATTCCCAAAGTTGGTTGAACCGGAAAACAACACACTTATATTGAGACCGAAAACGCGCTTATGTTTACCAACCAATTGAGGCTCAGATTTCTTTCGCTTGTAACAAACAAATAGAGCAACATTCTTGAAGATTTGGATACACTCAAGCTTCTCCAAACTTGTATCCTCTAAATTGTTAGTGATTTGTACATTTATTATTGAAGCGATAGTTGTCTCTATGTGCTAATATTTGACTTAAATCGTTGGAAGCCGCTACTCTCTTATAATAATGCAACGGATTTACAATTTTCCTCTTGTCATTTGATTAAGTCGACTTGTAAGTTTCTTACAGTGAGTGAGGCAAATAAGTACTACCAAGAAGAACTAATGTTGATGAAGACCCAAGATATAGGATATGTCATGCAGAAAGTTGATTGAGAAGAAGGTTAAGTTTTAAAACATTAAGCTCAATCTTATAATGGATTTAATAGTTTCTCTAGGTTCATTCTCTAGGTATCATTTCTAATTTATAGTTCCTTCTGCATTGCAATATCTCTATGGTATAAATTTTGATTCTAGAAACTGGCTGGTATAGATGACCTTCTGCAGTTGAAACATGCTTTGTCTTGAGATCATACAACTGATAATTGTAACAGTTCTCTAGATTTCTTGCTTTAAAAGTTGTGTAGAAGAGATCTGTAGTTTCTTTTATTATAGAACTCTCAATTGAACTAGTGTAATGTCTGTCCTCTACTCTTCTTTGATAAACTAAATTTCATCCATGGATTCTCCTTCATCACTTTCCGAGTTACAATTGAACTAGTGTAATGTCACGTGATATTTTAACATGAATCGCTTTCACCAAGTCGTAGTTTCTCTTCTCAATTCCTCCATGCACAAATTGCAGAGAACATCAAATTATTGAGTTGATGATTTTTATGATTTATTGGAGAAATAGCTATCTAACCAATTTTATGATTGGATTTTGCTTGAAAGGTTGCGTTTATATTATCAGTTATCTATGTGGGAAGCCTAAGATCATTGTACATATTACTATTCTAATTTTAGCACATAAGATAAATAGTGATACTTGTATGCTAGCTATGGACATTATTTATATGGGTGTTACAGTAATTTCATTTCATAAGATGTGCTAGCATGTTCTTAAGTTGCTTCAGTTTTCCCATTTTGATAGATAGACATAATATCTTTGGTTGAGAAGTATAAGTAGAGAAGGATCAAAATGATCATTTCGTAAATAAAGTTGCTCAACTATTACAGATGGAACAGGATCAAAAGTTAAAGATACAACAACGGGATTCAACAATTGAAAACTTGCAGGTTGGTTAGTGGTCTGCTAACGTTCCAATTTTCCTCTCCTTCTTGGCTTCTTGCAATTTTAATGCACTTGTCTTTAAATGTTTTCATGCATTATAATTTTATAACTGATTTTTTGTTCTAAGTTGTTGGTAAGGTTCTTAATAACTGTTGTGTGCATAATTTTTGCGGACCTAGGAAATTTCAGAAATATGACAAGAAAATCCCAAAAACATCATACTACATGTTAGCAGATAATTTTTATGACATCGTCACGGCCAGTTATTTTCTGTAAGATCAATGAATGCTTTGGCCAAAGTAAACTAGTCTTAGTTTATCATCACTTTATCTGCAGGTGGTGACGTGAAGCAGATATCACAAAGCAGATATCTTAGGTACAAGATGCATAAAATGAAGGTTATCCTTGAATGAAATTAGTTGATGATTAATACTATGCTAAAACATGATGGATTGTAAGTTCCTTTTGCATTTCCATTCTCTTTTATAGTTTAAAGTTTTTTTTAATTGTAGGGAGATCTGTCAAATGTGTTAAACATGGTGACCAAGATCAAGATATAGGAGGAGTCTGCATGAATAGCATCGAAGAAGCTGGCGGCAAATCACCATTACGTAATGATTGACAATTTGAGAAAGATTTGTTCCTCAAAGATCAATCATGGAATTCATTCACAAACAAACTTCTATTTCGGATCAAGCATATGTCTTCCCAAGTTTGTCGGAAGAATCATATACAAGAGGAGCTCAAACATATTTCAACTCAAGCATACGTATTTGCTTTAATGTTGATTTATTATCTTTAGTGTGTTGAGAATATTGAAGTTTGGTCGATGGTCTTAGTTACATCTTGTAGTAAACATTTGTCTAATTTATACTTTACATTTTTATGTTGTTTAAATTTAGGAGATGAGATGTTTTAGATGCCTAATACATACTAATTTTAAATGATGTATATAATATGCTTATAATAAATACTAATTTTAAATGATGTATATAATATTTTTATATTTTATTTTATATTGTATTTGTGTTTGTTGAATAAATTTGTATTATTAATTAATTTTTTTAAATATAAAAAGGTTATAGCGATTTATATCATCGAATCGTAGCTATAGTGTTCTATAGTATGAAGTTTATAAATGACGATTGTCCGGCGTCGCTTATGTATATCTATACACGATTTTGCCATGACCTATAGCTAGGGTCGTGAATCGTCGCTTATAGGTCAAAAGACCGTCGCTATATAGGCTTTACCGAGCGGGTTCTATGGCGACGGTCGTGATCGTAGCTAAAACTTTAGAGAGGTCTTTTGGTTTATAGCGCGACGGTCGCGTAATCGTCGCTATAGATGATTTTCTAGTAGTGCCGACTAGTCCCTGTTATGTTCTCATTTCAAGAAGAAACGGTGAAAGAAAGGTGAGCTCAACTTGCCCAAAGAAGAAATATTATGACTAAGATAATGCAGAATAAATTATCATTAGCCTTCAATGATGTTAAACCGATAAAATATAACAACATCAAGTTTAATCTGCAATTTGAACAAGCAATCCATTAAAAGAGTCAAGTAGAGAATAAAATCTACTATCTTTTATGATTTAAAAGCTTTTTCATGACTTTTATCGCTGGGATTCAGGTTAATAAATAATCCACATCATCGAATCACCCATGCACTACGGCCAAGGATATTCTTTAGTATCACGAACACAAATTATCCATGCACTACATCCAAGGACATTCGTGTATTCATTAATGGTCATGATCATGCCAACAACTGTCCATCAATGCACTACGGGCCAATGATAACTTTTACCACATCATTTATAACATTACGGTCATGATTACACCGAATAATCCCTGGTCATAATCATACCAAGTCCATCTATGCACTACAGGCCACAGATGACTTTCAACATAATATAAACATGAGGATGATGACAATGATATAAGAATTCAATAAAACAAGTTCAAGAATTCATTTATCCAGGAACTAATAATGTCCAAATTGTCAACATGATACTACTTTGTATAGTAAAATTCAAGAATGATCAGAAGAATATTTCTATGAAAAGATACTAGATGAAGCGCAAATATGAAGGATATTCTACTAATTTCATGGAGTATAGAAGTCAAAACTTTAACCAAATGAGTATAATAAAGAATGGAATAACAAAAGAAATCACCATGCATGCGGTACTTCGCATAGACAGGTTATTCCAACATAATAATAATAACGGAACCAGGTCAGGCAAAATTTGCACCGACAGGATGTTCTAACAGAATAATAAAGACGGAACCAGGTCCGGTGTAAAACTCATAGATAGGATGTTCTAACGGAATAATAATAAAGACGGAACCAGTTAGGTGTAAAAACACATGCATGTGATGTTCCAACGAGAATAATAGAAGAATGTCACCAAGTATAGGTAAAATGGCGTACACAAAGTTATTCCAATGTAATAATAAGCAATGGAATAACAACAGTTCTCTTCATGAATAAGAAAGAATAACACCCCTTACATTAGTAGTAGATTGAATACCGCGGTAGTGTAGTAAATGAGTATACTCTTCTTCTTTCTCTTATTCTCTTTATACTTTCTCTCTCTATAGCTTGAATGAATTCGTGAAAAATAATGAAGCACTAGGCCTCTATTTATAGAAGATCTCTAGCTTAGCACTTGAAATGTGAAAAGGCAAGTGGCTTGGCGACTGATGATGTGAAAAGAAAAGTGGTTTGACGCCTGTAATATGAAACGACAATTGGTTCGACGCCTGTAATATGAAACGGCAAGTGGTTTGACGTCTGGTAAAGGTAGTTACTATTGACGAAGGTAATTACTATTGATGAAGGTAATTACTATTGACAAAGGTAATTACAATTGACGAAGGTAATTACTATTGACGAAGGTAATTACTATTGACGAAGAGACTCTTAGATGATGACATATGGGCCCCCAATAAAATAACCAAACTTACCACAAACGTCTCATAATAGACTCTTTATATACATCAAGGATTGAATAAATATTACCACACGTTGTCGGATTGTTTGAATCTTTTCCGTAGTCATATGTACCAACTGTTAGGTTTGTAATATTCATGAAAGCAATCAAGTTGCAAAATTAATGCGGAAGCGTGTAAAATCAGAGTTTAAAAATTTTACAAACCATATACCCGGATCTCCCTTTATGCATAATTATTAATTAAATGAAAAGATAAAAAATAAATCATACCCTTGAAGATCGAGCTTCCTCAGGTACAAGTTCACCTCCAAATCCTTTCGCGTTCAATCTTGAATCCACCGGGTTTGGTTCCTTCCTTAGATCAACGTTAGCCACCCAAGCGTTTGGCCTCTAGAGGTGATCCACCAAGGAAGAATAAAATTCAAGAAGATGGGTGTTATGGCTAACCCTAGTTTTCTATCTCTATAGAAAAGGCATACTCCCAACAACTTGGAATTATTACGTACTTTGTTAAAGTCAACAACCCATATCACCCATAATAAGACTCCTCTTATTTATAGATGTGGGCAACCCATCTTAACAATTAAGGAATTGGGTTTTATTTAATTAATTAAATTCTTTTAATTAATTAAGCTCCCTAATCTTATTAGGGATAATTAATTAAACTCCTTTAACTAATTTTCTTTCCTAATCCAATTAGGAATAAATGAAAGTACTTATATTAAATTAATTCCTAAACTCTTTAGAAATTAAAATAATAATAATTGTAATAATATTAATAAGACTCCTCTTATTAATTTATATTTAATATTTCTAAAATATTAAATAATAAATATTAAATTATTTAATTTATTCTATCACCATAGATTAAATTAAATATACATATTTATATTATTACGATTATGCCATTAACTTCTTAAATAATTATTCTTCCTTTTATGGCGTGACCCTTTAGGTTCTCTCCATATTAAACAGGTTGTGAATAAATCAATTAGAACAATTCTAATCTTATTTAAATAAATAAATTAAACAATTAATTTATTTAAATAAATAATATTTATTCTCAATAGGGATAAGCCTCTCCCTAGCGATCAACGACTTTCCGGATAATATAGATTTCAACATTAATCATTAAAGAACCTTTGAGTAAATAGTTACCGTACAATTCAATCCTTCCACCATACAATGTCCCAATTAAATATAAGGCATGGAATTACCGTCAAGTCTTATTTTATTTAATTATATGTATTTCGATCCTTAAATGCCTGACTCCAAATAATGCAAATTAGAAACTCCTTTCTAATTTCATTACTCGCTTCGCCGATGACTCTTTGGGTTGTCATTTATCGAATCACATAGGACATTTTTCTTCTTTTATTAGAAGTGGTAGATTCTTTATTGATCATACATTATCTCCATGTATACAACTTATTATACCCAAGCATACCCTTTGATATACCCTAAGGGTCTTAAGGAATAAGTCAAAGTATAACTCATCATACACAAGATACTATGATGATCTCAAGTCCAAGGATTACTTGTACTACTATCACTACAGAATTCCTATTGACGAGCAAATAAAACTCCATTAGGTATTCCTTAGCGAGCCAACGTTCTCAAATGAACTTATTCTCTAATAAGCACCTACATACTTACTTTAGTGTCTCCACACAAATGATCATGAGATCAATCATCCTCATCCAATGAGCAAGCAACGTATGTACCAATCTATCCGGATTCACTAATCCCCAATTTAGTAATCCAACGATTGGGAACTATTTTAGTTTTAAGCTTTCTAAGAATTTAGATCTCATTAGAATGATCATCATCATTATTCTAAAAGCATTGCTTAAAACTATGGGTTTATCACATATTATAAAACAAAGATCATGTAGATAATTAAAAGCCTTTAATAAATTAATACTTTTTATTAATAAATGAATAAGATTGTTACAAAGTATATGCTTTATCATCAAACATGATTGGCTTGTGTGCATACTACTTTCAATCTCCCACTTGCACTAAAGCTAATCGTCATGGTATCTTATACTCTTCTTCTCTAAGTGACGATTATCCTGCTGTTGGATAAGCTTTAGTTAATGGATATGTAATGTTGTTTTTGAGAGTTCACTATCTCTATAGTGATTTCTCATCTTTCAATGATTCTAATAATCAAATGAAAGTGCCACAACACATGTTTAGATCCAAGATGAGACTTGGGAACTGTTCCTAGTTCTGTAATGAACTTTTAATCCAAACAATCAACTTGCAGCTTCATTTATAGCTATATACTTTGTCTTTATCACTAAACCAAAGAACTTTTTCTTTGTTGGAACCTTTCCCATTCAATCGCACCACTTTATTCAAGATAACGCTTTACCTTAAAGTGGATTTTCATCATCTTGGTTTGTCCGAAAAACTTGAGTCTGTAAAGCCCTCTAGTTTTAATTCGGACTCCACCATGTTTGCTCACATCCTTAGTCTTGGGTTAAGAACTTTAAGATGTTTTTCACATCTTTATGTTGATCTTCTCCGAATATGACCGATCAACATCGTGTCTCGTGATATTTCATTGCATACATGATTGTCACTCATGCGATCTCTCTTCTTTGGAGTCTATGGGGACTATTAAGAGAGATACACTCCATGGCTCATCAACATGAGACATCTCTTGGAGTTTGCCATGCTAAACGACTTTAGCATCAAATGAATATACGTTCCTTGGGTTAAGTCGAGCATCCTCTTAAATCTATCTATATAGATTTATATCCCCAATTAAGATACTCTTCCAAATCATTCATGGAGGAATGTTTAGACAACTTTATCTTTACTGATTGTAGCATTGGTATGTAATTCCTCATCCGTAGTATATCAACATATAATACTAGAAATTTCACGACGCTCCCACTGACCCTTTTGTACACACACTTAAGTCTTACCTCATCGAATGTAACTCGGATCATCATCTCTATGATGATGTGTACCTCATCATCATCATCTATGATGAATCCATACCTCCTGTATCTTTGGTACTATTCGATTTACGATTGATTTGTGGTATAATAGGTCTATCTGAGGTTCCTCTTATTTGACTTATAGTATTTTGTGGTTCTTGAACTCTTCAAGATCTATTATCCTCCCACTAGCCCCTTTTAATGATAAACACCTTTATCTTAGAAAGCGAGTGGTGTTTCATAATAAACACCTTTTGCTATGTAGGATTATAGAACATATGCCCTAAACTTACTTTAGGATGTCCCACAAATCAGTATATGTCAAATTTTGTCCCAAGCTTATCCTTTGAAACCTTTTCACATAAGTTGAACCCCTTATCTTAACAAACTTAAGATTAGGAATCCTCCCCGTCCATAACTTTTATGGAGTCTTCAATGGATTTAGAGATTACCTTTTTCGTGAGATATGCGACCATTTCTAGGACATGATCCTGAAGGATCTTTGGAATGTCGGTAAAATAATTATGGACCGTAGTACCGTCCAACAAGGTACGATTTTCCTTCGAGATACATCAATCAATTATTACGTATCAAGATGTGTCCATTATGAGAAAACCATTTGAGATGATCTAGAAACTTATTGGTCAAGTATTTATTCCTTGATCCGATCAAAGAATCCTAATACTTTGCCAATTTGTTTCACTTCTGAATTCTTTGAACCTTTCAAATAATTCGCAATTGTATTTCAGCAAATACACACATTCAACTCTTTGAATGATCATCTCCTTTTCTTATACTAATTTGTTCAATATGTAAAATTATTTTCATGTAAGTCAAGTATACAAAATTTATTAAGTAATATTCCAGTTCTATACAAAACATTATCATTATAAATAGAACAACAATTGTTCTTAATTATAATACCAAAATTTTATTGTCAACAATAAAATAGAAATAATATTTCTAACAAGAAGCTGAAATACAATAACAACTTATTGACTTAATAGATTTTTCCCAGTAGCAATGCTAAACTATAAGTTTCTATGGCTAATGCAAGCAACCTTTGCTTCATTTCCGCATATAGGTTTACTTATATTTATTTAGCTTCTACTTACTGTTTGGTCCCTTCATAAATCTATATTTATGATAACCAAAGTCGGTATCCAATACCCAAGTAGAATCTTGACTTAAAGAAAATTTATTTCAATCATGAACAAAAGCGTATTATGCTTAGAAACTTCACTAAGCTTCTTTTGGTTAGCCTCTCGCAAGATGCTTCTCAGATTTCTTTCCGGTGTCCAAAGCTTATTGCGGTGGAAGCAAACTCTTTGCTATCCGTGTCGATTTTGTTCTTATTATCCTTTGTTTTTGCCCTTTCTATTTATACCTTCTTGAATTGTTCTTCTTTTGGAAGATCCTTTGGCCCCTACCGGTAAGACTTGGTCTTTCTTGGTTGGAAAGTGACTCTCAACATTTTCAATATGTTAAACAAATCAAATGAGGCGATATCTAGCTTGTTCATATGAAAAATTCACAACAATTGTGAAAGGAGTAGGGAGTGAGTGTAAGATCAAATCTTGGCTCAACTCTCCATCCATGACAAAACCGGTTGTCTAATTGATCAATCAAATTGATTATGTTAAGAACTTTTTATGCATCTTATAGTGCCATTGGCCATTCTAGATCGGAAGAGCTCCTTAGATATCTCGATATCTATCGGCCCCTATTTTCCTCACCATCAACTACTTGATGTGCGGGAATATAGTAAGAGCATCCATAGTTTCATCTCGACGTTGAAGCTCGTTCTTTCGTGGATGCGAGCATGATGCATTGAGCCAATTGTGCATCATCTTGCCACTTTCTAAAAGTAGCAATCTCTTCCTCAGAGGCATTATGCGCAACCATTGCGAGGATAGGCGTACATAAGGACATAAGATAGCTTTTCAGCTATGAGAACTATTCTCAAATTCCTTAACCAATCCGTTTAATACGGTCCAGTTAAATAACATCTAATATGTTTTGTAGTGATAGTAATTAAGACATTGTAAAATTTTGTAAATGAATTTGTAATTAACAACATTTTAGCATACATTCTTTTATTAATTACCAAAATAAATTAGGTCTTGTTTTAAATTGGTATCTCCCACTATTTTCTTCAAACTATATTACCCTCACTTATATAGTTCGGCAAAATCAAATTAAAGATCTGCTAGTGAGAATAAGGATCCCATTTCAAATGTATATAGCCTTGTGGTGACACAACAAACTATATATAAATAAATAGGTAGACAACTTTTGTCAATTACATCAACTATCAACTCCTTTTCTTTTGCCTCTTAGATTATTTTGATCAAGTGGTGGCACATCCAGAATCAAAATTTTCCAAGTTAAGTCCGACCTAGCACTCCATATATTCAAAAAAGAAAAATATCATCCTTGTGGTGACACAACAAAACAATATTGTTCAATTTTCTTTATAAGCATCAAATGTGATAAATTAACATCTTAAATACTTAATACTTGCCTTGTGGTGACACAACAAACTCATATTAAATATTTAATACTCTATTAATTTTATCATACTAGAAGGCGACGTTCGATATTCCAAATATCTTTGAACGCTTAGGACTTAATATAAAAATTGAGGGGTTTGTTATTAATTTGTCTCATCTTGTTTAGCGCAGCATTTATTATATATATATAAAATACGCGTCATTATATTAATTAACATGCGAAGCATGTTTTGCATAATATATATATATATATATAGTATAAGCATGCACATATAGAATACTATATTCTACCCGGATTGATTATGGACTTTTATTCTAGTTTGGTTCACTTAGAGCCACCAAGTGAACCAAAAGGTAAAACCCTAGGGGTGCAAGAAATTATATTTAAATATAACTATTACATTTAAACCCAAGCTTCATTACAAACGGGTCTTCAAGCGCCTTGCTTCGTTGATCTCCAATTCTTCAAAATAATTCTAACTATTCCTATTACAAAACTATTTAAAATAAATAAAAACCTTGATCGATCGAGGGAAGTACATAGGAGGAGATAGAATTTACATTAAGAAAAATTAGAGAAGGCGAGGCACGCAGTAAGACCCCATTTAATAAAACTCATACATTCATGCATCCAACTAAAATAAAATCCAATCGCATTTTCGTGATAGTCCATAATCAATCCCATTTATTATCATACACATCATCATATGCATCAATAAATAACATTCATCTCATGAATAATAAACATTTAATATATATATTGATATCATTTAATGGGCAAATTTAGTTAGTATAAAATCTATTTTGAATCAAAATAAACTCCTTTATTTTAATCCAAATTTAAATCAAAATAAAACTATTTTATTTTAATTTATCCAATTTTGAATAAAATAAACTATTTTATTTTAATCAAAATTTTAATCAAAATAAACTCCTTTATTTTAATCAATTATGGAATCCAATTCCATGTAATAAAAAAAATCTTTAATTAAAATAAACTCTTTTATTTTAATTAATTATGGAATCCAATTCCATGTAAAAAAAAAAAATCTTTTATTAAAGGAAACACGGATATTCTTTCCTATTCACAAATAAACTCCTTTATTTTGAATAATATGAAATCTTATTCCATATTTAAATAAACTCCTTTATTTAAGGAAAGATGGATTTACTTCCCTATTCACAAATAAACTCCTTTATTTTAGGAAAAATAAAATCCAATTTCAACTCCAATTAGTTATCATGGAATCCAATTCCAACTCTAATTAGTTAGCATGAAATTCTAATTTTAAAATTAAAATAAATCTTTTATTTTAATATTAAAATAAACCTTTTATTTTAAAATTAAAATAAACTTTTATTTTAATTATATAATAATTAAGAATATATATATGTATATATATATTCGTAATATATATATATATATATATATATAACCGCCCCTTTTTTTCATTTTTTAATAGAATACTAGATTCACGTAATAATATATTATATATATAGCTTAGGATATATTATATATAATATACATATATATTATATTACCAAAACTCTACAATGTTTTTTGAAAAATCGTGCCTCGATTTCCGCAGTGCGGCGTTGAACTTTAACAAAACCGTGGCTTCCTTAATAAGCACTTGGTAACAAACAGTGATTTTCATGTCATTTGACTTCTTTTTAAAAATGACTCCTGCGTCCTTTTTAGTAAATAGGAAGTTTATATAAAAAAAAATTTCAAAAGCAAACCTTTTGATTTATTATGATGCTGACAAATTCTTGACTTTTTTTTTTTTAATTATTAGGCCCTTTTATTTCGTATGTGACTTAGTTAATGTGTTTTTTAAATCCTTTGTTAATAAATAATATATGTCATTGTATGTGCGAATTTGGTCTTTTTTTTTATTATTTTTTTATTTTTTGTTTATTAAATTTTATACAATAAAAAATATGCCCAATTAAATTATTCTAAACACATATCAATATACATATCAAATTAAAACAATTAATAATTCGCAGATAAAGGTTGGGCTCGATACCCTTTGTTAGGTTTGTAATATTCATGAAAGCAATCAAGTTGCAAAATTAATGCGTAAGCGTGTAAAATCAGAGTTTAAAAATTTTACAAACCATATACCCGGATCACCCTTTATGCATAATTATTAATTAAATGAAAAGATAAAGAATAAATCATACCTTGAAGATCGAGCTTCATAGAAGTACAAGTTCACCTCCAAATCCTTTCGCGTTGAATCTTGAATCCACTGGGTTTGGTTCTTCCTTAGATCAACGTTAGCCACCAAGCGTTTGGCCTCAGAGGTGATCCACCAAGGAAGAATAAAATTCAAGAAGATGGGTGTTATGGCTAACCCTAGTTTTCATCTCTATATAAAAGGCATACTCCCAACAACTTGGAATTATTACGTACTTTGTTAAAGTCAACAACCCATATCACCCATAATAAGACTCTCTCTTATTTATAGATGTGGGCAAACCCATCTTAACAATTAAGGAATTGGGTTTTATTTAATTAATTAAATTCTTTTAATTAATTAAGCTCCCTAATCTTATTAGGGATAATTAATTAAACTCCTTTAACTAATTTTCCTTCCTAATCCAATTAGGAATAAATGAGAATACTTATATTAAATTAATTCCTAAACTCTTTAGAAATTAAAATAATAATACAATTGTAATAATATTAATAAGACTCCTCTTATTAATTTATATTTAATATTTCTAAAATATTAAATAATAAATATTAAGTTATTTAATTTATTCTATCACCATAGATTAAATTAAATATACATAACATATTATTACGATTATGCCATTAACTTCTTAAATAATTATTCTTCCTTTTATGGCGTGACCCTTTAGGTTCTCCATATTAAACCCAGGTTGTGAATAAATCAATTAGAACAATTGTAATCTTATTTAAATAAATAAATTAAACAATTAATTTATTTAAATAAATAATATTTATTCTACTGATAGGGATAAGCCTCCCTGAGAGATCAACGACTTTCCGGATAATATAGATTTCAACATTAATCATTAAAGAACCTTTGAGTAAATAGTTACTGCATCTGATTCAATCCTTCCACCATACAATGTCCCAATTAAATATAAGACATGGAATTCTTTGTCAAGTCTTATTTTATTTAATTATATGTATTTCGATCCTTAAATGCACAACTCCAAATAATGCAAATTAGAAACTCCTTTCTAATTTCATTCTCGCCGCCGAGGACTACTGGGTTGTCATTTATCGAATCACGTAGGACATTTCTCTTCTTTTATTAGAAGTGGTAGATTCTTTATTGATCATACATTATCTCCATATACAACTTATTATACCCAAGCATACCCTTTGATATACCCTAAGGGTCTTAAGGAATAAGTCAAAGTATAACTCATCATACACAAGATACTATGATGATCTCAAGTCCAAGGATTACTTGTCTACTATCACTACTGAGAATTCCTATTGACAGCAAATAAAACTCCATTAGGTATTCCTTAGCGAGCCACGTTCAAATTGAACTTATTCTCTAATAAGCACCTACATACTTGCTTTAGTGTCTCCACACAAATGATCATGAGATCAATCATCCTCATCCAATGAAGCAAGCAACGTATGTACCAATCTATCCGGATTCACTAATCCCCAATTTAGTAATCCAACGATTGGGAACTATTTTAGTTTTAAGCTTTCTAAGAATTTAGATCTCATTAGAATGATCATCATCATTATTCTAAAAGCATTGCTTAAAACTATGGGTTTATCACATATTATAAAACAGCATCATGTAGATAATTAAAAGCCTTTAATAAATTAATACTTTTTATTAATAAATGAATAAGATTGTTACAAAGTATATGCTTTATCATCAAACATGATTGGCTTGTGTGCATACTACTTTCACCAACTCCGGTCCCAACAACGTTGCTTCACCCACCTCATCCCAGCATACTGGAGAACGACACTTTCTTCCATACAACGCTTCGAATGGAGCCATGCCAATACTTGCTTGATAACTGTTGTTGTAGGAAAACTCCACCAATGGTAAGAACTTGTCCCAACTTCCCTTGAAATCAAGGACACAGAGTCTTAATAGATCTTCAAGAGTTTGAATAGTCCTCTCTGACTGTTCGTCTGTCTGATTTTATACTTTAAATCAGGGTCGTTAGGAACACAAATTCTGGAGTTGACTCGAAATATTCCTTCTTCATCGATTCTTGCTTCCGGCATAGCACCTTCTTGCACTTTCTTCCTCATACGCGTCAGCTCCAGGTCTGTAACTTGAGCAACTCTAACTTTATTGATTAAAGTCGGTTCTACTCATATATTTGCCATCATCACATGGGTCCCTGGAGTCTTTAACTCTATCTCCATCCTTTGGAAGTCACACAAAATGGGCCTTTACGTTGACAATATCGCATTCGTACTTGCATATGATCTTTTACTCAATGCGTCAGCTACCACGTTCGCTTTTCCAAGATGGTATTGGATGGTATGATCATAATCTTTCAACAGTTCAAGCCAACGTCATTGTCGCATATTGAGTTCCTTTTGAGTAAAGTAATATTTGAGGCTTTTATGATCCGTAAAGATCTCCACCTTCTCCCCATACAAGTAATGCCTCCAAATCTTTAGTGCGAAGATAACAAACCGCTAATCTCTAGATCATGAGTAGGATAATTCCTCTCATATTCTTTGAGTTGTCTTGAGGCATAAGGCTATGACTTTTCCATGTTGCATGAGAACACATCCCAACCATTTTTGCCCGAAGCATCTTTATAGATGACAAATCCTCCGAGCCGATGGTTTTGTCGAACAGTCGAAATGAGTCTCCTCTTGAGTTCTTGAAAACTCTTCTCACATTCTTCGCTCCAATAGAACTTTGTATCTTTTCGAGTCATTTGAGTTAATGGAGTAGCGATTCAAGAAAATCCTTCCACGAATCTCCGATAATAACTAGCTAAAAGAGAAAGCTACGTACTTTCAAGAATCGATTTAGGTTGCTCCGACTTTTGAATTGCTTCAATCTTCTTTGGGTCAATAGATATTCCATGACTTGATACTCACGTGCCCAAGGAATGCTACCTCCTCAAGTAAGTCGCATTTCTTCAACTTGGCATAAAGCTTGTATTCACGAAGCTTTTGGAGTGTCACCTCAAGTGTTGCTTCATGATCTTCACGGCTTTTGGAATAAATAAGAATGTCATTAATAAAGATGACCACAAAGTGATCCAAATATTCCTTGAATACTGGTTCATCATATCCATGAAGGCAAAAGAGGAGCATTAGTTAATCCAAAGGACATGACTAGGAATTCATAATACCCGCATCTTAGAGTTAAAGCCGTCTTTGGAATGTTATCGGTTCTAATCTTCAATTGGTGATATCCGGAACGAAGATCAATCTTTGAAAAGAATTTGGCTCCTTGCAACTGGTTAAACATGTCATCAATACATGGCAATGGATACCTATTTTTGATGGTGACATGATTCAACTCCCGATAATCAATACAAAGTCGCATACTCCCATCTTTCTTCTTCACGAATAGAACAGGAGCACCCCAAGGAGAAGTACTAAGATGAATAAAGCCAATGTCTAACAATTCTTGCAGTTGGGTCTTTAACTCTTGAAGTTCAATAGGAGCCATTCGATATGGGGCTTTGGAAATGGGTTTTGTACCGGGTTCAAGGTCGATACAAAATTCAATTTCATGCTCAGGGGGTAGACCAGGAAGTTCTTCGGGGAATACGTCAGGAAATTTATTAACAATAGAAATATCGTTCAAAACTGATGTATTTTTGTTTAAATCTGTGACATGAGCTAAAGAAAGCTTGACATCCATTTTTCAATAAACGAATAGCTTTGTGGCTTGAGATGACCGTGATTGATTTTAATGGTTTGGTCGCTTGAATTCGCATAATAGGTTGATTAGGAATATGAAAGCTAACAACCTTACGAAAACAATCAATTTTTGCATGATGAGTAGTTAACCAATCAATCCCTAGAATCACGTCAAATGCAAGTATTTTCAATGAAATAAGATCTACAGGTAATGTGAGGGTACCGATTTAAACCAAACAAGACTTATAAACAGTGGATGTAATGAAGGTTTCTCCCAACGGAGTTTCTACAGATAAGTCAAAGTCTAATTTCTCCTGAGTCAAATTTAATCGATGAGCGCAAGTAGGAGAAATAAAAGAATGGGTAGAACCGGTATCAAATAAAGTATAGATTTCGTTAGAGTTTATGATAAGCTTACCCGTGATGACCTCATTCGGGTTCGCTTGCTCTCCGGGAGGTCACAACAAACGCCTCCCTTGCACTTCTACCGGTTTGACTTTTCTCGACCTTTGGTGCCTCCATCCTAGCTGAATTTGTCTTGGTGAACGAAAAAAATCGAAGCTAAGTGACCTTCTCTTCCACAATTATAACATGATTTGGATGGCATCGCGCAGTTTGGACTGATGTGCCCCTCCCCTCCGCATTTGAAACATATGATAGGTGGTTGTTCTCTTTCCTTAATGACAGGTGCTGGTGCTGACGTCTTCCCATCATTGTTGAATCTCCTCTTCTTGAAATGTCCATTCTTATTATTTTGGCCCTAATTACCACCGAAGTGGTTACCATTTCGGCTTTTGATTCCTCCACGCTTGTTGTTGTCACAAACTTCGATGATCGCTCTCATTTGGTATTATCATTTTTGCATTACCGCTTCTTTTAGTTCGTTGACTCGTTATCGCGTTCCACTAACTGAGCCCTATTTACAACATCTGAATAGAAATACAGTTTATGAGAAATAAGATGTTGACGTATCTCCGGCTTCAAACCTCTTAAAAGCATCCGTGTCATTCTCTCTTTATTATCCACCAAGTGGAATGCAAACTGGGATAACTCCGCAAATTTAGCCTCGTATTGTGACACGGTCATATTATTTTGTTCCAACTTGATAAACTCCACCTCCTTCATGTGACGAATACTTTCGGGAAAGTATTTGTCGTTGAATGACTCTTGGAACTTCTCCCAAGTCATCTTGATCACGGCGGAGTTGAGTACGCTTTTACCGATTCCCACCAATGTCGCCTCTCCGCATGACATAAAGGCGTGAAGGAACCCTTTGCTTCTCGGAGCATCTCAAGACATCAAATATCTTGGTGATCTGCTTTATCCACGCTTCCGCCATAAGTGGTTTTGGCTCTCCCTTAAACTCCGGTGGTCCCAGCTCCTTGAACTGTTTAGCATTGACCACCCGAGAGTTTCCAGTGTTTCCACCTGCATTTTGGACAGGAGCCTCTCTCGCCTGCTGTTGCATGAATTGCATAAATCCCCTGAACATTTGATCATTCATCATTTTGTCAGTGTTATTGTTTGTATGAGGATTGTCGCCTTCCCGATATACATTATCCTGATTATTGATATGTGGTGAATCAACGGTCGCCTGTGCTCCATTGCTATTCTCAACATTCTCGGATGTCATTTTCAGATACTACCACAAAACAAAGGTTAATTGACATGTAACATATTATCCCTAAATTCTGACCGACCAATTAAATACCACATAAACTTAGGTAGGTCATACTAGCGAAGGAATTCCCCGTCTCTCCCCTCCTAGTACTATTCTCACATCTTAGCCAGGGATCATATTGAAAGTAGTATGCACACAAGCCAATCATGTTTGATGATAAAGCATATACTTTGTAACAATCTTATTCATTTATTAATAAAAAGTATTAATTTATTAAAGGCTTTTAATTATCTACATGATGTCGCTTTTATAATATGTGATAAACCCATAGTTTTAAGCAATGCTTTTAGAATAATGATGATGATCATTCTAATGAGATCTAAATTCTTTGAAAGCTTAAAACTAAAATAGTTCCCAATCATTGGATTACTAAATTGGGGATTAGTGAATCCGGATAGATCGGGTACATACGTTGTTTGCTTTCATTGGATGAGGATGATTGATCTCATGATCATTTGTGTGGAGACACTAAAGCAAGTATGTAGGTGCTTATTAGAGAATAAGTTCATCGAACGTGGCTCGCTAAGGAATACCTAATGGAGTTTTATTTGCTCGTCAATAGGAATTCTCAGTAGATTATAGTAGTACAAGTAATCCTTGGACTTGAGATCATCATAAGTATCTTGTGTATGATGAGTTATACTTTGACTTATTCCTTAAGACCCTTAGGGTATATCAAAGGGTATGCTTGGGTATAATAAGTTGTATATGGAGATAATGTATGATCAATAAAGAATCTACCACTTCTAATAAAAGAAGAGAAATGTCCTATGTGATTCGATAAATGACAACCCAAAGAGTCCTTGGTTAAGGCGTAATGAAATTAGAAAGGAGTTTCTAATTTGCATTATTTGGAGTTGTGCATTTAAGGATCGAAATACATATAATTAAATAAAATAAGACTCGACAAGAATTCCATGTCTTATATTTAATTGGGACATCAGATGGTGGAAGGATTGAATTGTACGCAGTAACTATTTACTCAAAGGTTCTTTAATGATTAATGTTGAAATCTATATTATCCGGAAAGTCGTTGATCGCTAGGAGGCTTATCCCTATCAGAATAAATATTATTTAAATAAATTAATTATTTAATTTATTTATTTAAATAAGATTAGAATTGTTCTAATTGATTTATTCACAACCTAGGCTTAATAATATGGAGAACCTAAAGGGTCACACCATAAAAGGAAGAATAATTATTTAAGAAGTTAAATGGCATAATCGTAATAATATAAGTTATGTATATTTAATTTAATCTATGGTGATAGAATAAATTAAATAGCTTAATATTTATTATTTAATATTTTAGAAATATTAAATATAAATTAATAAGAGGAGTCTTATTAATATTATTACAATTATTATTATTTTAATTTCTAAAAGAGTTTAGGAATTAATTTAATATAAGTATTTCATTTATTCCTAATTGGATTAGGAAGGAAAATTAGTTAAAGGAGTTTAATTAATTATCCCTAATAAGATTAGGGAGCTTAATTAATTAAAAGAATTAATTAATTAAAACCCAATTCCTTAATTGTTAAGGTGGGTTGCCCACATCTATAAATAAGAGGAGTCTTATTATGGGTGAAAGGGTTGTTGATTTTAACAACATAACGTAATAATTCCAAGTTGTTGGAGAGACACCTTTTCTATGTAGATAGAAAAACTAGGGTTTAGCCAACCACCCTTCTTCTTGAATTTTTTTCTTCCTGGTGGATCACCTCAGAGGCCAAACACACGGGTGGCTAACGTTGATCAAAGGAAGGAACCAAACCCGTGGATTCAAGATTGAACGCGAAAGGATTTGGAGGTGAACTTGTACCGAGGAAGCCTCGATCTTCAAGGGTATGATTTATTCTTTATCTTTTCGCTTAATTAATAATTATGCATAAAGGATGATCCGTGTATATGGTTTGTAAATTTTTAAACTCGATTTTACCACGCTCGCTTAAATTTTTATGCAATTTGATTGCGTTATGAATATTACATAAACCTAATAATTGGCATCGTGAGCCAAACCTTTATGCGAATTATTAATTGTTTTAATTTATATATTGATATGTGTTTAGAACAATTTAATTGGGCATAATTTTATTGTATAAAATTTAATAAATAAATAAAAAAAAATGCTGAAATTTATTTATTTATTTTTTTTATATGCCTGCGTGATTTGCGGAAATCCGGTCATTTAATTGGGATACGGCCGCACGGATTTCAAGGATTATATGATATATATATATATATATATATATATATATATATATATATATACCGCATGCAAAATAAAAAAAAAAAAAAATTTGAGCAGGTCAAAAAGTAATCTGGTCATGTTTTGTTTTTGAAAGGCAACAGGATTCCAAAGTTAATATATATATATATATTAACGGATTTCGTGTACTGGTAAATAAAAAGGAAGCCAGGAACGGAAATCATTGCAACGCCTGCACGCAATTCAATAAACGGAAATAACATGGTCCACGCTGCCGAAATTAACCCAAGCTTGAATCCAGCTTGAAATTTTTTTTTAAAAATCCGGCAGTGTTAACAAACGCACGGAAATCGAGGGGCAACCAAAGTTTATATATATTATATTATATATATATATATAACAGTTATATATATATATATATATATATATAATAATTTTAAATAATTAAAATAAAATATTTATTTTAATCTTAAAATAAAAGTTTATTTTAATTTTAAAATAAAAAGTTTAATTTAATTTTAAAATAAAATGTTTATTTTAATCTTAAAATAAAAAGGTTTATTTTAATTTTAAAATTAGAATTTCATGCTAACTAATTAGAGTTGGAATTGGATTCCATGCTAACTAATTGGAGTTGAAATTGGATTGCCTAATTTCCTAAAATAAAGGAGTTTATTTGTAAATAGGGAAGTAAATCCATCTTTCCATAAATAAAGGAGTTTGTTTAGATATGAAATAAGATTTCATATTATTCAAAATAAAAGAGTTTATTTGTGAATAGGAAAGAGAATCCTAATTTCCTTAAATAAAGGAGTTTATTTAGATATGAAATAGGATTTCATATTATTCAAAATAAAAGTTTATTTGTGAATAGGAAAGAAAATCCGTGTTTCTTAAATAAATAAAGGAGTTTTATTTAGATATGAAATAAGATTTCATATTATTCAAAATAAAAGAGTTTATTTGTGAATAGGAAATATAATCCGTGTTTTTTTAATAATTTTTTTTTACATGGAATTAGATTCCATAATTAATTAAAATAAAAGAGTTTATTTTAATTAAAGATTTTATTTTATATATATACATGGAATTAGATTCCATAATTAATTAAAATAAAGGAGTTTATTTTGATTAAAATTTTGATTAAAATAAAATAGTTTATTTTATTCAAAATTGGATAAATTAAAATAAAATAGTTTTATTTTGATTTAAATTTGGATTAAAATAAAGGAGTTTATTTTGATTCAAAAATAGATTTTATACTAAATAAATTTGCCCATTAAATGATATCAATATATATATTAAATGTTTATTATTCATGAGATGAATGTTATTTATTGATGCATACGGTGATGATGTGTATGATAATAAATGGGATTGATTATGGACTATTGACCAATGCGATTGGATTTTATTTTAGTTGGATGCATGAATGTATGGGTTTTATTAAATGGGGTCACAGATTCGCCTTCTCTAATTTTTCTTAATGTAAATTCTATCTCCTCCTATGTACTTCCCTCGATCACGATCAAGGTTTCTATTTATTTTAAATAGTTATGTAATAGGAATAGTTAGAATTAATTTTGAAAAATTGGAGATCAAGGAGTAAGAGGAGCTTGAAGACCCGTTTGTAATGGAGCCCCAGTTTAAATGTAATAGTTATATTTAAATATTATTTCTTGCACCCTCAGAGTTTGAATTTTGGTTCACTTGGTGGCTCTAGTGAACCAAACTAGAATAAAAGTCCATAATCAATCCGGGTAGAATATAGTATTCTATATGTGCATGCTTATACTATATATATATTATATATTATGCAAACATGCTTCGTGATGTTCATTAATATGACGCGATTTTATATATATATATGTGCATGCCGCTAAACAAGATGAGACAAATTAATAACAAACCCCTCAATTTTTATATTAAGTCCTAAGCGCTCAAAGATATTTGGAATATCGAACGTCGCTTTCTAGCATGATAAAATTAATAGAGTATTAAATATTTAATATGAGTTTGTTGTGTCACCACAAGGCAAGTATTAAGTATTTAAGATGTTAATTTATCACATTTGATGCTTATAAAGAAAATTGAACAATATTGTTTTGTTGTGTCACCACAAGGATGATATTTTTCTTTTTGAATATATGGAGTGCTAGGTCGGACTTAACTTGGATAATTTTGATTCGGATGTGCCACCACTGATCAAAATAATCTAAGAGGCAAAATACAAGGAGTTACATAGTTGATGTAATTGACAAAAGTTGTCTACCTATTTATTTATATATAGTTTGTTGTGTCACCACAAGGCTATATACATTTGAAATGGGATCCTTATTCTCACTAGCAAATCTTTAATTAGATTTTGCTTAACTATATAAGTGAGGGTAATATAGTTTGAAGAAAAATAGTGAGAGATACCAATTTAAAACAAGACCTAAATTATTTTGGTAATTAATAAAAGAATGTATGTTAAAATGTTGTTAAATACAAATTCATTTACTGTAATTTTACAATGTCTAAAATTACTATCACCGCAAAGCATATTAGATGCTAAATTAATCGTAATCAAATTAAACGGATTGGTTAAGGAATTTGAGAATAGTTCTCATAGTCGAAAAGCTATCTTATGTCCTTAATACGCCTATCCTCGCAATGGTTGCGCATAATGCCTCCGAGGAAGAGATTGCTACTTTTAGAAAGTGGCAAGATGATGCATAGTTGGCTCAATGCATCATGCTCAAGATCCACGAGTAACGAGCTTCAGCCACAAGATGAAACTATGGATGCTCCTACTATATTCCGCACATCAAGTAGTTGATGGTGAAGAAAGTAGGACCGATAGATATCGACATCTAAGAGCTCTTCCGATCTAGAATGGCCAATGGCACTATAAGATGCATAAAAAGTTCTTAACATAATCAATTTGATTGATCAATTAGGACAACAAGTTTTGTCATGGATGGATAGTTGAGCCAAGATTTGATCTTGCACTCACTCCCGGACTCCTTTCACAATTGTTGTGAATTTTTCATATGAACAAGCTAGATATCAGCTTTGCTGATTTGCTTAACATGTTGAAAAATGTTGAGAGTCACTTTCCAACCAAGAAAGACCGAGTCTTACTAGTAGGGGCCAATGGATCTTCAAAAAGGAAGAATGATTCAAAGAAGGTAAATATAAAGGCAAAAACAAAGGATAATAAGAACAAAACTGATACGGATAGCAAAGGAGTTTGCTTCCACTGCAATAAGCCTGGACACTGGAAAGAAACTGTGAGAAGCATCTTGCAGAGCTAACCAAAGAAGCTTAGTGAAGTTTCGGTTATAAATACAAATTTGTTCATGATTTAAAATAAATTTTTCTTTAAGTCAAGGTTCTACTTGGGTATTGGATACCGACTTTGGTTATCATAAATATAAATTTATGAAGGGACCAAACAGAAGTAGAAAGCTAAACAAATATAAGTAATCCTATGTGTGGAAAATGAAGCAAAGGTTGCTGCATTAGCTATAGAAACTTATAGTTTAGCAATGCCTACGGGCAAATCTATTAAGTCAATAAGTTGTTATTGTATTCCAATTCTTGTTAGAAATATTATTTCCATTTTATTGTTGGACAATAAAATTTTTGGTATTATAATTAAGAACAATTGTTGTTCTATTTATAATAATAATGTTTTGTATAGAACCGAATATTACTTAATGGATTTTGTATACTGATTTACGTGAAAATATATTTTACAAATTGAACAAACTAGTATAAGAAAAAAGAGATGATCATTCAAAGAGTTGAATGTATGTATTTGTTGAAATACAAGTGTGAATTATATGAAAGGTTCAAAGAATTCAAAAGTGAAACAAATTGGCAAGGTATTAAGATTCTTTGATTAGATCAAGGAATAAATACTTGTGAAATAAGTTTCTAGATCATCTCAAATGGTTTTCTCATAATGGACGCCTCTCGATACATAATAATTGATTGATGTATCTGAATGAAAAATCGTACCTTGTTGGACATGGTGCGGTCCATAATGATTTTACCGACATTCCAAAGATCCTCTACAGGGATCATGTCCTAGAAATGGTCGACATATCATTTAAAATGGTAACCTCAAAATCCGCCCCAAGACTCCATAAAAGTTATGGATGTGGAGGATTCCTAATCTTAAGTATGTTAAGATAAGGGGTTGTCCAACTTATGTGAAAAAGGTTTCAAAGGATAAGCTTGGGACAAGATTTGACAAGTACGATTTGTGGGACATCCTAAAGTAAGTTTAGGGTATATGTTCTATAATTCTACTTAGCAAAAGGTGTTTGTTACTTAAACACGCCGCCTTCTAAGATAAAGGTGTTTATCATTAAAAAAGGGCTAGTGGGAGGATAATAGATCTTGAAGAGTTCAAGAACCACAAAACACTATAAGTCAAATAAGAGGAACTCGTAGATAGACCTATTCTATTATACCACAACCGAATCGTAAGTCTAGAATAGTCATCAGAAGATACCTAGGAGGTATGGGTTCATCATGGATGATGATGATGAGGTACGATCATAGAAGATGATGATCCGAGTTACATACGATGAGGTCAAAAGAGTTCTAGTGTGTACAAAAGGGACATTGGGAGCATCGTGACATTCCTAATATTATATGTTGATATACTACGGATAAGGAATGACATACCAATGCTACAATCAGTAAAGATAAAGTTGTCTAAACATTCCTCCATGAATGATTTGGAAGAGTATCTTAATTGGGGATAAAATCTATATAGATAGATTTAAAACGATGCTCGACTTAACCCAAGGAACGTATATTCATTTGATGCTAAAGTCGTTTAGCATGGAAAACTCCAAGAGATGTCTCATGTCGATGAGCCATGGAGTGTATCTCTTAATAGTCCCCACGCAGACTAAAAAAAGAGAGATCACATGAGTAACTATCATGTATGCAATGAAATATACGAGACCGATGTCGATCGCATTCATATTTCGAGAAGATCACCGTGAAGACAAAGTTGAAAACATCTTAAAGTTCTTAACCCAAGCACTAAGGATGTGATCATATTCATGGTGGGTCTTAATTAAAACTAGAGGGCTTAATGCACTCAAGTTTTTCGCATGCACTCAAGACGACGAAAATCCACTTTAAGGTAAAGTGTTACCTTGAACAAGTGGTGCAGTTGAATTGAAAGGTTCCAAACAAAGAAAGAGTTGCTTTGGTTTAGTGATAAAGACAAAGTATATAGCTATAAATGAAGTCGCAAGTTGATTGTTTGGATTAAAAGTTCATTACGTAACTAGGAATAGTTCCTAAGTCTCATCTTGGATCTAAACATGTGTTGTGGCACTTTCATTTGATTATAAGAATCATTGAAAGATGGAAAATCACTATAGAGATAGTGGACTCTCATAAACAACATTACATATCCATTAACTAAAGCTTATCCAACAAAGCAGGATAATCATCACTTGTAGAAGAAGAGTATGAGTTACCATGACGATTGGTTTTTAGTGCAAGTGGGAGATTGAAAGTAGTATGCACACAAGCCAATCATGTTTGATGATAAAGCATATACTTTGTAACAATCTTATTCATTTATTAATAAAAAGTATTAATTTATTAAAGGCTTTTAATTATCTACATGATGCTGTTTTATAATATGTGATAAACCCATAGTTTTAAGCAATGCTTTTAGAATAATGATGATGATCATTCTAATGAGATCTAAATTTTTGAAAGCTTAAAACTAAAATAGTTCCCAATCATTGGATTACTAAATTGGGGATTAGTGAATCCGGATAGATTCGGGTACATACGCTGCTTTGCTCATGGATGAGGATGATTGATCTCATGATCATTTGTGTGGAGACACTAAAGCAAGTATGTAGGTGCTTATTAGAGAATAAGTTCATTTGAACGTGGCTCGCTAAGGAATACCTAATGGAGTTTTATTTGCACTGTCAATAGGAATTCTGTAGTTATAGTAGACAAGTAATCCTTGGACTTGAGATCATCATAAGTATCTTGTGTATGATGAGTTATACTTTGACTTATTCCTTAAGACCCTTAGGGTATATCAAAGGGTATGCTTGGGTATAATAAGTTGTACATGGAGATAATGTATGATCAATAAAGAATCTACCACTTTAATAAAAGAAGAGAAATGTCCTATGTGATTCGATAAATGACAACCCAATAGTCCTGGTTAAGGCGTAATGAAATTAGAAAGGAGTTTCTAATTTGCATTATTTGGAGTTGTGCATTTAAGGATCGAAATACATATAATTAAATAAAATAAGACTTGACAAAGAATTCCATGTCTTATATTTAATTGGGACATCAGTATGGTGGAAGGATTGAATTGCACAAGAACTATTTACTCAAAGGTTCTTTAATGATTAATGTTGAAATCTATATTATCCTGAAAGTCGTTGATCGCTAGGAGGCTTATCCCTATGTAGAATAAATATTATTTAAATAAATTAATTATTTAATTTATTTATTTAAATAAGATTAGAATTGTTCTAATTGATTTATTCACAACCTCGGTTTAATATGGAGAACCTAAAGGGTCACACCATAAAAGGAAGAATAATTATTTAAGAAGTAAATGGCATAATCGTAATAATATAGTTATGTATATTTAATTTAATCTATGGTGATAGAATAAATTAAATAGCTTAATATTTATTATTTAATATTTTAGAAATATTAAATATAAATTAATAAGAGGAGTCTTATTAATATTATTACAATTATTATTATTTTAATTTCTAAAAGAGTTTAGGAATTAATTTAATATAAGTATTCTCATTTATTCCTAATTGGATTAGGAAGGAAAATTAGTTAAAGGAGTTTAATTAATTATCCCTAATAAGATTAGGGAGCTTAATTAATTAAAAGAATTAATTAATTAAAACCGAATTCCTTAATTGTTAAGGTGGGTTGCCCACATCTATAAATAAGAGGAGTCTTATTATGGGTGAAGGGGTTGTTGACTTTAACAAAGTACGTAATAATTCCAAGTTGTTGGGAGTACACCTTTTCTATAGAGATAGAAAAACTAGGGTTTAGCCAACCACCCTTCTTCTTGAATTTTTTTTCTTCCTTGGTGGATCACCTCTAGAGGCCAAACACATGGGTGGCTAACGTTGATCAAAGGAAGGAACCAAACCCGGTGGATTCAAGATTGAACGCGAAAGGATTTGGAGGTGAACTTGTACCTGAGGAAGCTCGATCTTCAAGGGTATGATTTATTCTTTATCTTTTCGTTTAATTAATAATTATGCATAAAGGATGATTCGGGTATATGGTTTGTAAATTTTTAAACTCTGATTTTACCACGCTTCCGCTAAATTTTTATGCAATTTGATTGCGTTATGAATATTACAAACCTAACACATATCCCTAAGCTTTGATACCAACTGTGACGCCCCCAAAATTAGGTATACATCACCCATCTTGGGTCGTCCGATACATGGTACAAAATTCAAATACAACTTACTAATACAACTGTCGTGTACAATACGACAAAACATAACTGTGAGTTTGAATACAATTATTGTCTACTAGAGATTATACAAACTCAAAAGGAGTCCTCATTACAATTATTAACACACTATTTCACAGAATAGTGAGGACTACTAATGCTATCCTCTGAACCGTCACTCTGTTCCCCGACTAGTCCCTGTTATGTTCTCATTTCACAAGAGAACGGTTGAAAGAAAGGGTGAGCTCAACTTGCCCAAGAAGAAATATTATGACTAAGATAATGCGAGAATAAATTATCGTTAGCCTTCAAACAGATGTTAAACCGATAAAATATAACAACATCAAGTTTAACTACAAATGAACAAGCAATCCATTAAAAGAGTCAAGTAGAGAATAAAATCTACTATCTTTTATGATTTAAAAGGTTTTTCATGACTTTTATCGTTGGGACTCAGCTTAATAAATAATCCACATCATCGAATCACCCATGCACTACGGCCAAGGATATTCTTTAGTATCACGACCACAAATTATCCATGCACTACAGCCAAGGACATTCGTGTATTCATTAATGGTCATGATCATGCCAACAACTATCCATCAATGCACTACGGGCCAATGATAACTTTTACCACATCATTTGTAACATTACGGTCATGATTACACCGAATAATCCCTGGTCATAATCATACCAAGTCCATCTATGCACTACAGGCCACAGATGACTTTCAACATAATATAAACATGAGGATGATGACAATGATATAAGAATTCAATAAAACAAGTTCAAGAATTAATTTATCCAGGAACTAATAATGTCCAAATTGTCAACATGATACTGCTTTGTAGAGTAAAATTCAAGAATGATCAGAAGAATATTTCCATGAAAAGATACTAGATGAAGCGCAAATATCAAGGAATAACAAAAGAAATCACCATGCATGCAGACTTGCCGCATGATGAGTTATTCAACAGAATAATAATAACGGAACCGAAGTCGGGCAAAATTTACACCAAGCGGGATGTTCCAACAGAATAATAAAGAGCGGAACCAGTCCGATTGTAAAACACATGCATAAGATGTTCCAACAGAATAATAGAAGAATGTCACCAAGTATATAGGTAAACCGCATATCTGAGTTATTCCAACTGAATAATAAGCAATGGAATAACAACAGTTCTCTTCATGAATAAGAAAGAATAACACCCCTTACATTAGTAGTAGATTGAATACTGCAGTAGTGTTGTAAAGGAATACTCTTCTTCTTTCTCTCTTATTCTCTCTATACTTTCTCTCTCTATAACTTGAATGAATTCGTGAAAAATAATGAAGCACTAGGCCTCTATTTATAGAATATTTTTAGCTTAGCACTTGAAATGTGAAAAGGCAAGTGGCTTGACGACTGGTGATGTGAAAAGAAAAGTGGTTTGACGCCTATAATGTGAAACGACAATTGGTTCGACGCCTGTAATATGAAACGGCAAGTGGTTTGACGTCTGGTAAAGGTAGTTACTATTGACGAAGGTAATTACTATTGATGAAGGTAATTACTATTGACGAAGGTAATTACTATTGACGAAGAGACTCTTAGATGATGACATATGGCCCCCCCATAAAATAACCAAACTTACCACAAACGTCTTATAATAGACTCTTTATATACATCAAGGATTGAATAAATATTACCACAAATCATTTTATTTTTAATCAACACATATTTAATCTTTCAACAATTATTAATCATTTATAACTTGTCGTCTCAATTATTGATTTAATAATATAACATATTATACAGATGATACTGTGACAATAATTGAATCAATAATATAAGAGATATGATGCAGCAATTACTGTAGCAATAATTGAGTATAAGTGAGTGACTTCTAACGTAAGCATCAATAATCAATACAGGTGTGCTACTATGCAACCACGCCAGACATATTCTTTTTACTTTACTGGGTAGTTCAACGGTTTTAACGCAGTAACACCTCCATGAGTTATTTTCATAAAGTATTTTTGTCATTTTTCAATCCGACAATAATTTTGTTGTGGGGTCCACCAATGATTGTCTTAGTCGTCGCATTAATATTCCCGAAAAAAAGAATATTCCCCGACCAAACGAATATTTTATAACAACTTGCTTACTTTGCAAAATTTATAAATATTACCCACAACTATAACATTATATCAAATTTACTTCATAATATACAAAAATAATATTTATAGAAAATTCATCTTTATTTATAAAAGTTGGGGTCTTACATCTTTGGCCTGTAGTGCAAAGATGAATGATTTCTGATGAATATCTTTGGACCGTAGTGCAAAGATGAACAGGTGTTTAGATGAACATGACTAACTGGTGAATATCTTTGGCCTTTAGTGCAAAGATGAATATTTGATTTATGATGTATATTGATTGATGTTACAGGGATAAAATATTGATGATGAACTTTTAAATTCATAGATAATAGTAGATTTCATTCTCTACGTAACTCTTCTATGAATTATTCTTTCCGTTGCGAATATTGATTTAAAACTGGTTGTCTATTGTATTCTATTAGATTTTTCCCTGTTGAAGACTAACGATAATTTGTTCTATGTTATCTTAGTCATAATGTTCTTTACTGGGCTATTTGAGCTCACTCTTTTCCTTTTTGTTCCATTTTTCTTCTCAAGAGGCGAGAATGTAGCAAGTACTAGTCGGGGTGTGGAATGATGGTTCTAGAAAGTCGTTTTAGTAGTCCTCACCATTCTTTTAAAATAATGTATCAATAATTGTAATGAGGACTTATTTGAGTGTGGATATTGTCTATATGACAATATTTGTATTTAAACTCACAGTTTTTATGTTGTATTATTAAAGTTGTAGTTGTTTCTGTACCATGTATTTTGACGACTCAGAATGGGTGTTGTATACCTATTTTGGGGCCGTCACACCAAGTGTGAGAAGAAAATTTCGATCCTAACATATTTCTCTCACACAGTCAGCAGGAGTGTGCGATGTCGGATGACAAAAGGATCGAGTAAAGCTGACTAAAGTAAAGTCGCTTTATGCTAATCGATAGTCGATTATCGTCGTTGTCCTTGGCGTTTTACATAGTTCTTCTTTACAACAGACGCCCTCTCCCACAATTCTTGATCAATCAGCGGCCACCTTCAGGATAACGCTCATTCAGTAGACTTTTATATGTGTCCTATCAACATGTTATAAATTAAATAGTTCACAATAAATATAAAATGCTTAAGAATGACATAAAAATTTATAAACATATCAAAGTACCGTTATCTGGATAGCCTCAGACAAACCATCGCGGGTGGCCACATATACATCCAGCCAATGGATAGGCTGGCCCTGAGACGATGCCTCCTAAAAAATTAATATGCTTATATATTAATATGTAAACATGTGTGATATACTAAAACCAAAATTAAAACTTTGCAAAATATGTACCCTGGCTGTAATGTGCTGCAACTGTGATATACTGTGACACCCCAAAATCCGGGTACTTCATTCCCACAGGATTTGGTGCTCACTATCCAAAACAATTACATCTACCTACCCATAATCATGGATAAAGACATAAATTAAATAACTAAAACAATAATCTTCCCCATTAAAGGGTTACATCAACTTAAAACAATCCCAGGTAATCTAACCTTAAATTATTACATAAGTCTGCGGAATACATCACATAATTAAATAAGTCTCGTAACATAAATTCAGTAAATAAAATTAAACAAGTCTTCATCATTTGAACATCTTGCCCTTGCTCTTGCTAGTAGACGGCTCTTTAACTTTTTCAACTTTAGCTGCAGTGTTAATTGTGAGAGTGAGCAAATAATTGCTCACTAATATAAAGAATGACAATAGCAGTAACATAAGGGTAAGTAATGAATACTGAATAATATAGAGAACTTGTTCTACGAATCAAGAATAGAAAACAAGTTCAAGATTTATATCTAAGGGTCCTAAGACCATGAACTATGTCCAGGTTATTAATTATTTCTACCTCAACCTTAAAATTTGTTTAGACTATACATACCCTTCCTTGCATACTTAGGGGGATCAACCCTTCGTATCATGTATTGTGCACAAATATCTAAATGCTAACGCGTACTTAATCCATATATTAGGGTTGTTCATCTCAATTTAACTTTAAGATTTCCGTACTAAAGAAAGTTTAGTTTGGATTAGCTTAATAGTGGTTCTAGAATTTTAGAACACTAATCTATTATAGATTAGTCCAATCGATAAAGGTTTATTAGCTATTCAAAGGTTCAACACGAATAATATGAGATTGAATAACGATATTTAAATCAAATATTGAATATCAACGATATACGTTTGAATAAAATATTGTATATCCATAATATTAAATCCAAAAGAGTTTGAAACTCTCATTTGGAATAATGAATTTGCTCAATAAAAGTTTAAAGATAAAAAACTTGCATAACGATATCAAGTTAGGAATGTGAAACTTGCTCAATGTAAAAGAGTAAGAATAAAAGAGCTTGCATAATCGTAAACAAGATAGAACCAAGAAACTTGCTCAACATAAAAATAGAGTTTAGGAACTTGCCTCGTGCGTAAGCTATACAATTATTACAAACGTTCGCTAAATACCGTACATGTACCATTAGAATCACAATATTGATTAGTTATTGTTAGTTCCTAGTTGGCACAATAGTTATCTAGAAGGGGGGGGGGGTTGAATAGATATTTAAAAATCTTTCCTTTTTAAATTAATTCTTTGATAATGATTAAAACTTAGCGAAATTAATATTTGTTTTAATCTTCTTTACCAACCAGTGGAGTTATGAGAGTGAGGCAGTTATGGCAGATATAACAGATATAACAGGTATGGCATGAATGAAAAAGATAGTCATTTTTAGGTGGTTCAGAGCACTTAAAGCTCATAGTCCACTCTTCTACTCAACGAGTAGGATATCCACTAAGGATGTCTGTTACAACTTTTGAATCACACAGATTCCTTCTAGACCAGTAATCTAGGAACTTCTTAGTTCACTCTTGAACTCTTCAAGTCCAGCAGACATGGCTTTCTTATAGTTCACTACGAACTCTTCAAGTCCAGCAGACTTGGTACTCTTCTTCAGTTGGTTGATAATGTTGAGTTCTTGATGGTTGCTACTCAGTTGCTGTGTAAGCACTTGTTATAAGGAACTGAGTAGCTGAGCAAGTTTTGCAATATCTCAGATCGTAGAGTTGAGCTTGAGAGAGATGTTCACGTTGTTTGTTCAATGCTTGCTTAGTTCTCTCTCATCTGCCTGATCTGTATATATGTGATCTGGAAAACTATCCATTGAATCCATCCGTTGAGGCATTGAATGCGTCTGAACTTTCTGTACAGTGATAGAGACATTTTAGCACATCTTCTGAATTCTGCATTCTGGCCCACTGACATTGCAGACTACTTTCTCACTTACCACCTGAAAAGGTGTTTTGTCCCTCTTACCCATGGTACTATCCTTAGCTTCTTCAATACGCTTCTTTATTGTATACTAAGGATATTTCATATACTTTGGGACTGATGAGTACTGCAGCGTCTAGAATCCATTCCTCATATGTTGAAATCTACCTTTACACAAATCATGAGGCTCGACGTTTTCTGACATGAGATAGATGATGCTCTACGATTTGGATCGTGGTACTCTACGATTCAGATCGCAACGTCTTAACTTCTTTACATACTACGATGCTATCAGTCGAGAGCACTACGATTTCCCTTAGACCTTTGCACACTACGATCTTCACTTGCTCGTGTTGTTGACTCTACGATCCCGAGAGTACACTACGATCGTTGACTTGTAAATTCCATGTTTCCTTCATCACACTACGATCGTGGAGTTGGCTCGGTAAACGTTGGGATCACTCTACGATTTTCGAAGAGTCCCTTCAAGGCAGGCACACTACGATCTTCGAAGCTCTACGTTTCTGCCTTGACTTCTGCAGGGTTGATCAGATGGTACACTACAATTTCTTTGAAGCCTATCTATCACATCTCAAGATCAACCTAACAGCTTTGATCTTTCTATCTATACATTCCATTATAGAATGATACACGTTAAGATCTTAGATCAACCTAACAGATTTGATCTATCACTAAGTCCTTGTACATATATTCATTGAAGGACTTTACAAATAATTATGAGCATCTACATTAAAACATCAAATCATAATATGCATTCTCCCAACAATCTCCCCCTATTTGATGTTGACATAACCAAGGAGATTTGTTGTCATTATTATTAGTGACTAGATGCGTTTGCAGGAAATTTAAACATGACTTAGTATTTCAGTGAGCAGCTGAAATTTCTAGAGGATAAGCATGAATTTATTGATGATCAGGAGATATTACAGTTTGGCATTACATCAATAGGAAATTAAAGTTTCAACTTATCTCTATTTCTTTGACCTCTTTCGTGGAGGTGGGTTGGCATACTCCTCAGCCTTTCTTTTTCTGCAGGCTTCCTCGTTTCTGGCTAACTCTTCCAGCTCGCTTGGATTTAGTCTTGGATTTTCTTCATGCCTGTACATGAATGCAGGATCTCCAGTTGGCATTCTTATGTGTACAGTAGACACATCTTGTGAGCTGGGAGTTGACTCCTGACGTCTTAAAGGTATAGCAGTTAAAATTCCCTGCTGATCAGATTGTTGAGTCTGATGGTGGATTTGTCTTGCAGGAGGGCTTCGTGATGCTTGAGTATAAAATTGTCCTCTTCTCCTTTCTTGAGTTCCATGACCTCCTCTGCCTCTACCTTGACATCCCTGACCTCCTTTCCCTTTATTCTCCCCCTTTATGTCAGCATCAAGGATTTGAATATCTGCAGACAGTCGATTAACACCTTGGACAAGCTCGTTCAGTTGGCTTTGTGTCTGAGCAATGTCTTCTCGATTTTCCTTGATCTTTTTTTCAGATCTAACTTCTTTATTTTGGAGGGCAGTGAGAACAATATCATTCTGTCGTTCCTGATTGACATAAGATTTCTGGAAGTCGTGGACAGAAGCTTTCAAGTTGATAATATTCTCCAGCATCAGGGTGTGTTTACTGTCTTGATGTTTCTGTATTTCAAGAACAACCTCTCTTTGCTTGGCAGCTATCTGGAAGTGAATCTCCTCACTGTCCTTCATGCTCTTAAGAATTTCTTGAATAATTTCTCTCAGCTTCTTTGTAAGCTTGGTATTCATAGTGCCAGGGAAATTATTTGCAGCTGTGATCATTTGATTCAGCATGATATTAATGAGATCGGAGTGAGATTTCAGACTTGCTTCTATAGACTTGACCATTTTCTCAGAGGTTTCTTTCAAGTCATCCTTTATAGGCAGGTTTGGGAGAGTATCATTGGTTTGAGGATTGTTGATTGGAGGGGTTGTTTGCTGGGATTGATCTTTCAGGTTGTAGAGAGCAAGGTCAAGACTAAAGTAGTCATTTGATGAGGAGGACGGTATATATATCGGATGGAGGGGCTTGGGTTTGGATGTTTGGGACAAGTGTCTCTACAATCTCTATTTGGGACTCTACGATGGGTATAGAGTCTGGAATCGTAGAGTTGGTAGTTTGTGGGATCAAAGTAAAGTTGACTTCATTTGGTTCTTCAGTTACAGAATTTTGGGATTCTGCAACTGGAAATTGATTGAGTGGGTGAAGAATCATTTCCAACCATCGAGGAAATTCATAGAATTGACTGAATGAAGATGATGGCAAGTGATTAAATTTGAAGAGATCAGGGATAGTTAGTACCTCAAGTTTATCCTTGGATGAAGAATGGTCAGTAAGCAGCTTCTTGGCAAAGTAGATTTTCCATGGGAATCTATGAGCTAGAACTGAGATGGCTGGATACTCTTTGAAGCTCCAGAACATGTGATCCCATGAGTTCAAGATTTGAGCTTGATGGTATGCCATCATGGGTAGGTAAGAAAACATTTGATTGTACATATAGCTTTTATATCCATCTTTACCCACACCATTGATTTCGAGCTCATCATCATCATTATCTTGTTCTTCTTCTTTGTTCTCTTCTGAGGATTCCATTATCTCAATGGTCTCTGGATGATCTTGCACTGGTTCATCTTAATTTTGTGCAGGGACCTCTTCTTCTGCCATGTGGATATCATGAGGCTCCCCCTCAGCATGATTATCTTCATGTAAGTTCAAAAATTCCCCCTCAGCTGGGACATCTTCTTGAGAGTTCAGAGACTCCCCCTCAGGTGGAACATCTTCTTGAGCTGCAGACATCTCCCTCTCAGCCGGTGTATTATCTATCATGAGAATTTCAAGGATCTCCCCCTCAGCCGGAGCACTGTCCTCTTGATTTTCTCGGGACAGTTCTTCTTTTGCATCCACTCCCTTTGCTTCCTTTTTCAGCACCTTTTCATTTTCAAGAATGTACTTCTTGACCAGTTTTCTTCTTGATTTTCTGGGTTTAGCCACTACTTCAGGACTATCTTGAATCTCAGCTTTGTCCTGTTCAATAGCCACTATACTTGAGACATCTCCTTCCTTGCCTGCCATTCTTGGTCTGGCCTCTGTGAACAGTAGAGACTCTACGATAGAGGAGATTGATGGCCTTTTGGACTTATGGCCAGCTTTGTTCTTCTTTAGGATCTGTGATATGGTGTCTTGATCCTCATCACTTCATCTCTGTCTTTGCTTTCTTCTTAGCATCCTCGAGTCTCTATATCGAGGACTCTACGGGGAATATCAGTGTAGATCCTTGAGGCTCTTCTATCCTGTCTAGCCCTTAGCTTCCTCTTGCCCTTACTTTTTCTGGTAAGGACAGAGGGTTCTCCCTTGTTGGCTTCTTCTTCTTCTTCAGCTTCCTTAACAACAGACATGTTTCTGAAAGCGCTGCGTCCTTGATTCCCAGTTCTAATTGGACTCAGTCATCATTCGTACATACTCAGCAGGGGTTCTCTTTCAGTTTTCAAACAACTGCTGGGTCATTCTTCGATTTGGGTTTATGGCTTCTCCCTTTTCATCCCCAATTTTGTCACCCAGTGTAGATTGCAGAATGATACTTAAGAAACGCCCATATAACATCTTCTGAGGGCTTTTTGATTTCTTCGAGTTGACGATCCACTTGCCGATCCACTCGAGTAATACAGCTCCATAGTTGAGTTGTATACCATAAAACATGGCCGTCATGAGCTTAAGTTGAGCTTCATTCACCGAGTCATGACCTGAGCTCTTACAACAGATGTATTTCCCAATAATGTCAGCCAAAAATTCATACCTTTGTGGGAACTCCTTCTTTTTTTACCCTTTCACAGAAAGGTTTTTCTTGTGATGCATTTTTCTTAGTCCCTCTTGGAAGTCTATGCTGTCTAAGAATGGGTGCCCTTTATTCTTGAAACCTAGGGCCAGATTGAAGTCTTCTGCCTTTAGTCTAATTTCTGCCTTTAGTAAGCTTTAAATTATGTGATTTGCTAAGTTATATGGAAGAGCCTTTATGTGACCTCATGATGTGTGTGGAGCAATTAAATGTGTATTATAAACATATGAGAGAAATTAACTTTGATTAAATAAAATATTTATTATTAAATGTTTATTTCAAATATATGTAGAATTGGAATAATAAGTTTTATGGAAAATAATATTGGTACCCAACTAAATTATATTCTAGTTTAATGAAAATATTATTTGAAATAAACTAATGTACATGGATTATATAATTCTATGTGTGTAATGTATGAGTGGGTGTATATGTATGCACATTTGTGGAAAAATATCAAATAAACCTATGTATACTAGTAGTAGCTTTGCAATGCTGAGTTTTAGGAGGGAATGTCCCAAATTGAGTGTCTTCCTTTTTCTTCATCACGTAATAGGCCATTGGCCTAGTCCCTCATTATCAGAGCTCAGTGATATCAAATAATGAAGGGGGAGTGGTCTCAATAGTGCTACTCCACCAAAGCCCTCATATCCATTATCTTCTTCTTCTTCATTCCATTGGTTTAATTCATTGAGCAAAGCCCAATTTTGGTCACAAGTTTCCCTATAAATGGATTCATTCTCATTCTCAGACTTCTTGTGATTTCTCTGTGAAGTTCAGAAAGTGTGTGTGTAAGTGTTGTTTAGTTGGAAAGGAAACCTGAGATTGAAAGCAAAGAAGTAACTTCACAACTTCAAGAAGGTAATATCCATTTATCTGTTCTTAAGTTCAAAATGCAAGTTCTTAGGAAATGCTAGAATACTTGTTTTTAAGTCAAAAAATTTATGGTTGAAACATGATATAATCTATAAATTTGATGCTAGACATTATTAATGTGGTTGAATACGAAATCAACAAAAGTTAAACGGAGTAATTTGGTTAAGAAACGAATTCGTGATGAAGAGAATCGTTAAATATGTTAAACTTCGGAAAAAAAACATAAATCTTGAATTTGATTGTTTGTGGGATTTGAGTTGTTAGAATCATGCTAGGGGTGTTTGGTAGTAAGTTTATGAAGTTTATATCAATTGGGTATCATTATATTGCTTTTTGGTTGAGATTTTAGCATGTTGGTTCGTAGTAGGGGAGTGGAATTTCAAAGCGCAGTAGCAAGTCTCAGGCGATCTTTGCCGGCTTGGGGTCATGCGATATAAAAACCCTCCTACAGGGGTTTAGCGATGAGTTGGATTACTATTTTTATTGTTTGACACAAGGAATCCTAAATTGGCCTAACCTAACTTAACTTAAAGAGCATACATAATCTTTAAACATATATCAATACGTAGCAAGGTGTTTTAGTGGGCTTGGGGCTTGAGTTATAATCTTTTGAAAGAAAAGCTAAAAGACGAAAACCATATAATCGCAACTTAGTTAGTTTTATAAATATATATATATGAAATGTGAAATCAATGTACTTTGCATACTTAGTTGTTTGCCGTGAAGTGTTAGAAAATTCAAAGATTGAAAATCAATTGAGTTAAAAACTCTACGACTTGTATTGTGAACTTTTGAACAATTATAATAGGATACTTTATGCCTCTAGAGATAACCAACATGTTCACACATTTAGCTATACACGTTATAAACTACGTAAGCATGAATTAAAAGAGTTTCTAAGTAGAGATAGAGCTATACTAACTACGTACAAATAAATCTAATACATGCAAGCATGCGTAGAAAAAGGTTGTTTGGCAATGTTATGTGGTTTTATGAATGCTTTGGTTAGTAGTTGATATAATGAGCTCTCTTAACTTTGTAAGATGAAAATTTATGAGTAAAATTAACATTTGTCGAAAGTAAATAAAAAGGACCAAACCTAGCTTAAAGGTTCTTCAACATGAATATGTGAAACAACTTAAACTAGAATACGTGATGTAAGTGATATTTCAGGTATACAAATAAAGGATGAGTATATGGTACTAATGATTGACAAAGTGTTCCTAAAGATTTTCAAAAGTAAGAATAATGTAAATTATACATCTATGAGTTCGACTGTGTATAGCATACATAAGTATAGATATGTGTGATGAACGCATATGGATATGTATGTCAAAGTGTGTGTGACTAATGAATACCTATACATAAATAGGGTAATATAGTTCATTAAGGTGATTTTACGCTATAAGTGGCAATCAACGCTAAAGGCAAGTCTCTAACCTTAAACTTCCTACATTATTGCAACTTCCTTAATTCTTACACAGTATATATTGTATAATCCGAATTGTTGCCATATCAACCATATTTATATCGAGAAAATATCTATTACTATTCGAAAATCATTTGTATACCTTGACGTTGATTAAAGCATTGAACTTATCGTTCTTAAATGCATTATAAAAGTTGTCTAAGCTTTTGATTCGGCTAGACTATTATCATATCTTAGAAAGCTATCCAAACCAATTGACTTGGTGCTGACTCTCGTAAATCTACTAAGATGAACAACCCTCATTGAAGGGAAAATTATATAATTATCGGGAAACCGACGTGCGCACATACTAGCATGTTTAAATGTTATGCATAACGTATGGTACTTTAGGATGATCACATGTTGTACTCGTTTATATAGAATTTGCAGTATAATACTGTTAATTCTAGTAAGAGTTCTTAGTCCTTAGTGATTGCTCAGTGTTCATTCTTATTGAACCTTGAAATGAATAAACTTTGAAATCTTGTTGATATCCTTCAGTCTATAGTGACACTTATTGAGAACTCTTGATACTTCTTTTTATCCTTGAACTATCATTTACTGTTATACCTTTTAGATTCAAACGTTATAATTGCTTATTCTTATTGCTACATTACTTGCTGGGCAAACTTGTTGCTCATTCTTGCTTCCCTAAAAACATTACAGTTAAGGTAGAGCAAGGCGATACTTCAGGAAAGGACAAAGGAAAGGGAAAGGCTACGGAATAGCTTAGTCCTTTAAGTGTAGAATTATTATTATTATTATTATTATTATTATTATTATTATTATTATTATTATTATTATTATTATAATGTTGTATTAAGGGATGATCAAATTATGCTTAAGTCATGTTAAGTTTATATTTACTGGAATGTTGTAGCAACGGTCACGAGACCTTGGGACGCGAATATTTATATTATATCAATGTAAATTATTCTATTATTCCGTTGTTGATGATTTTATTATGATATTAGATTAGCACATGACGAACCAAATTCGAGATATGAGTGTCTGAATTTGGGGGCATCACAACATTTGTCAAGACTTCGTCGGGAATATAATATGAAACAAAGGTAGATATCTCATCAAAATAGTTATGTCTCACATATCGACCCCTCAACGTAAGCTCTATTCTTCACCTTCATCTTAAGGTTTCCCATCACCCTTTCGAAAGGGTACATCCATCTATATTGAACTGGGTCGACCCCTAACACGAGCTTCATAGGGAAGATAGATTTGCAAATGCTCCATTGAGTCAAAAAACCAGGTGAGAATTTTTTTTCAAGCTTACACGTGATCTCAATGATGTTCTTCTCAAATACAGACATGTCCTTTCTATTTAATATTTTTGAACATATGTCTCTAAAGAAACGACTAAGATCAGTCAAAGCATCCTACATTGGTTTATTAAGTAGATCTCGAAATGTTATAGGCACGAGTCTCTTCATGAACACATGACAATCATGACTCTTCACCCCTTACAATTTCTCACCCGTTACACATTTTGCAATTTTGGACGCATATCCATTTGGCAATTTCAGAGACTTAATCCATGTACACATGTCTTCAACTTGATTTTTGGACAATGTGTACCTTGCATGCTGTTTGACCATCTTACCATTAGGAGATTCATAAAGTTCTAATCTAGGACGTTTACAAATATCTTTCATGTCCAACCGTGCCCTATCATTATCTTTCGTCTTACCCGTAACACTCATCACGGTGAACACATTCTTCTCATTATACATCACATCTAGATTATGACGAATCAAATTTGTAGACTAATAAGGAAATTCCCAAAAGATGCTTCTCCGAACACAATTATGAGATTCGCCAAACCCATTGATTATGTTTGAAGCAACAATCTTATCGAATGGGATGACCGACAATCTCATCACACTGTCATACATCTCCGTCCCCGACAATCGCAGTGTAGGCATATCATTGTCTAGTTTCCCTTTCTTGAAGTGTTCTCTATTTCTTCGAAACAAGTGATCTACCAACAATAAACGACGATGATAGTCAAACCAGTAAGACTTTCGACCTTTTGATAGATTGAAAGACTTTGTACGCTCCATACAATACTGATAAGCCAACTTTCCATGTGTACTTCATTAAGTCGGGAAGTCACTTATAGTCCACATAACCGCTGCCCTAAGGTTGAAATTTATAGTCCACATAGTCCACATTACTGGTAGGAATCTATAAAACGTACTCATCTGTCTGCACTTAAGATGTCTTGGGAGAAGTTCCAAGAATTGTTCAACGACAAGTACTTTCCAGAAAGTATTCGTCACATGAAGGAGGTGGAATTCATCAAGCTGGAACAGAACAATATGATCGTATCGCAATACGAGATAAAGTTTACGGAGTTATCCTGGTTTGCATCCTTTTTGGTAGATAATGAGGAGCGTATGACGCGAATGTTTCTGCGAAGTTTGAAGCCCAAAATTTGTCAATACCTCATTTATCATAAACTTTTTTTATATTCAGATGTTATAAATAGAGCTCAGTTATTGGAGCACGATAATGAGTCAACCCAATCAAAGGATAACAGCCGTCAAAACGATAGTGGTCATACCAGTGGCAACATTCATCGAAGCGGTGATAACAAACGTGGAGAAAATTATTATGCCAAAAATGGTAACCACTTCGGTAGTAATTCTTGCCAAGATAATAGAAAAAATGAGTCAAATGAAAATTTCAAAAAGAGAAGGTTCAATAATGATGGGAAGACAGCAGCACCAGCACCCGTTTTTAAGGAAGGAACGACCACCGGTCGTATGCTATAAATGCGGAAAGGAGGGACACATCAGTCCAAACTATATGCAACAACCCAAGGTGTGTTTCAATTACAGAAAAGAAGGTCATTTAGCTCGATTTAGTCATGCAGCAAAGTTAAGTCCAGCTGAGACGGTGACACCAAAGGCTGTCCCAGACAAGTCAAAGCCGGTAGTTCAAGGAAGAGCGTTATCGTGACCTCCCAAAAAGTGAGGAACCCGAGCGAAGTTATCACGGGTAAGCTAATCATAAACTTTTACGAAGTCTATATCTTACTAGATACCGGTTCTACCCATTCTTTTATTTCACCTACTTATGCTCAACGTTTAAATTTGACTCCAGAGAAATTAGACTTTGACTTATATGTTGAAACTCCGTTGGGAGAAACCTTTGTTACATCCACCATTTATAAATCTTGTTTGATTTAAATCGACACTTTCACATTACCTATTGATCTCATCTCTTTAAAAATACTTGCATTTGATGTGATTTTAGGGATTGATTGGTTAACTACTCATCATGATAAAATTAATTGTTTTTGTAAGGTCGTTAGTTTTCATATTCCTAACCAACCTATTATGCGAATTCAAGTAACCAAACCACTAAATTCAATCACTGTATTATCAAGCCATAAAGCCATTCGTTTATTGAAAAATGAATGTCAAGCATTCTTATCCCATGTCACGAATTTAAACAAAAATACGTCAGATTTGAATGATATTTCTATTGTTAATAAATTTCCTGACGTATTTCTCGAAGAACATCCATGCCTACCCCCAGAGAGTGAAATTAAATTTTGTATTGACCTTGAACTTGGTACAAAACCCATTTCAAAAAATTCATATCGAATGGCTCATATTGAACTCCAGGAGTTAAAAACCCAACTGCTGGAACTGTTAGACATCGATTTCATTTGTCATAGTACATCTCCTTGGGGTGCTCCTGTTCTATTCGTAAAGAAGAAAGATGGGAGTATGCGACTTTACATTGACTATCGAGAGTTGAATCATGTCACCATCAAAAATAGGTACCCGTTACCTTGCATTGATGACCTGTTTGACTAGTTACAAGGTGCTAAATTCTTTTTAAAGATCGATCTTCGTTCCAGATATCATCAGTTAAAGATTAAAACTGATGACATTCCAAAGACTACTTTCAAAACTCGGTACGGGCATTACAAATTCCTAATCATGTCTTTTGGATTGACTAATGCTCATGCTGTCTTGATGGATATGATGAACCAAGTATTCAAAGAATATTTGGATCATTTTGTAGTTATCTTTATTGATGACATTCTCATTTACTCCAAAATTCGTAAAGATCATGAGCAACACTTGAGGCTGATACTCCAAAAGCTATGTAAAAACAAGCTATATGCCAAGTTAAAGAAATGCGAGTTCTGGCTTGAGGAAGTAGCATTCCTTGGGCACGTGATATCGAAACATAGAATATCAGTTGACCCGGCGAAGATTGAAGCAATACAAAGTTAGGAGTAACCTAAGTTAGTAACTGAAATACGTAGCTTTTGGGCTTAGCTGGTTATTATCGGAGATTCATGGAAAGATTTTCTCGAATCACTACTCCACTAACTCAGCTGAATGTGAGAAGAGTTTCCAGGAACTCAAGAGGAGACTCATTTCAGCACCTGTTCTGACAATACCATCAGGTTCAAAGGGATTTTTCATCTACAGCGATGCTTCAGGTAAAGGTTTATGATGTGTTCTCTTGCAAATGGGAAATTCATAGCCTATGCCTCGCGATAACTCAAAGAATATGAGAGGAATTATCCTACTCATGATCTAGAGTTGGCGGCCCGATCGTTTCGCTTAATGATCCGAGACACCACTACGTATGGGGAGAAAGTGGAGATCTATACAGATTATAAGAGCCTTAAATATTTTTTCACCCAAAATGAAATCAACATGCGGCAACGACGTTGACTTGAGCCGTTGAAATATTACGACCATACCATTCAATACCATCTTGGAAAAGTGAATGTGGTATCTGACGTGTTGAGTAGAAAATCATATGCGGGTACGAGTGCGATATTGTCAACACAAAGGCATGTTTTGTATGACTTACAAAGGATGGAGATAGAGTTAAAGACTCCAAGTACCCACGTGATGATGTCAAATATACGAGTAGAACCGACTTTAATCGATAAAGTTAAAGCCACTCAAACTACAAACCTGAAACTGATGCGTATGAAGAAGAAAGTATAAAAAGGTGTTATTCCAGAAGCAAGGATCGACGAAGAAGGAATACTTTGAGTCAACTCCAGACTTTGTGTTCCTATCGAATCTGATTTGAAGTATAAAATCATGATGGAGGCACACAACACACCGTTTACAATCCATCCTGGGAGTACCAAAATGTATCGTGATTTTCAATATACATTTTAGTGGAGCAATATGAAGAGAGATATTGCGAAGTTTATCTCAAGATGTTTAACTTGTCAACGTTTCAAGGCAGAACATCAAGTGCCAAAATGTCCATTGCAACCACTTGAAATTCCAGAATGGAAGTGGGAGCACATTAACATGGATTTAACTTATGAAGAGGTACCTGTTAAAATCTTGGATAAGAAGGAACATATTTTACGCTCAAAGGTTATATCTCAAGTCAAAGTTTTATGGAGAAACCACGATATTGAGGAAATGAACTAGGAGTTAATTAGAATCTGAAATGATAACAAGGTATCCTCACATCTTCGACATACCAGGTACGTACATCAATTTCGAGGATGAAATTTCATAAGAAGGGGAGGTTGTAAGACCCCAACTTTTTATGAATAAAGATTTAATTTTCTCTAGATATTATTTTGAATAATAAGATGTTGATTTGATATAATGCTATAGTTATGGGTGATATGTGCAAATTTTATAAAGTAAGCAAGTTATCATAAAATATTTGTTTGGTCAGGGAATATTCTTTTTGTTGGGGAATTTTCGTACAACGACACAATCATTGGTGGACCCCATAAAAGAATAACTGTCGGATATAGAAAGTGACATAAATAACCTTTTTAAATAGTATCTCGGATTATTGATGCTTACGTAAAAAGTTCAATCGATTTATTCAATTATTGCAACATTAGTTGCTGTATAGTATCTCAAATTATTGATTCAATTATTGTCACAGTATCTTCTGCATAATATTTTATATTATTAAATCAATAATTGAGTCACCACATTTATTAATATTATTATTTATATTACTGACAATGTCTAGAAAGTTATGTCGAGGAAAGGGGATATGTTATTTAATTGTGCGCCAATAAGGAGAAATCCTTATCGAAAAGCTCCCTCTTTCCTGGGAATGATTTGGTTGTCAATATTGTGAGTTATAATATTAATGATGAATAATTGTTAAAAGATTAAAAATGTGTTTATTAAAGATAAGTGATTTGTGGTAAATATTTATTCCATTTTTTTCATATAAATAGTGGGGTTTGTCATGAGGCGTTTGTTGTAAGTTTGACTTATTATTCCATGGGAAGATGTACTAATTTTCTGGACCGTCGGTTGTGCTTTTAATAGTAAATCAATATGGATCGTCGGTTGTGATTTTAATAGTAAATCAATATAGACCGTCCGTGAATCAGTTACTATTTAGTCCATTCTACTATAAATAGAAGTTTATTTCTTCTTTCATTCTCATCAATTAACTAAGATTCACAAGAGAAACTATAGTGAGAGAAACTATAGAGAGAAAGAAGAAGAGTATTATGCTACTTCACTATTGCAGTATCTAGTCTTCTACTAAGGTAAGTGGTATTATTTCTTTTCATATTATTAAATCTAAACCTACTATGGTAAGTATTGCTTCTATAATCCCTGAAATTAGTGGAATATCCTTGAGTTTTGTGTTTCATCTATATCATTTCATTGGAATATTGGTCTGAAATTTTTTATTAAATTTTAATATTTTCACTCGGGTTCTATTCACGGGGTACTATTCACGACAAAAGTGATTTCTTTTTTGTCCAAATTATTTTTGATACATAAATATCTTTTTATTCGGGGTACTTTGCATGACGGGGTACTATTCATTTGGTACTATTCACTCGGGATACTATTCACGAGTTACTATTCAGGGTACAAAAGTGATTTCTTTTCTGTCCAAATTATTTTTGATACATGAATATCATCTCCCCAATTAATTATCATGTTGACAATTTGGACATTCTTGAACTCTGGATAAATTGAATTATAAATTTCTAATATTTATCCTTGATCTCACTTGATTAATTCCTTATATAATTGTCATAATCCTCGTGCTTATGTTGTGGTAAAAGTCATCTTTGGCCCATAGTGCATAGATGTACTGTTAATTGTTATGATTATGACCAGGAAAGTTTATATTGATCATATAATCATGACCTGTAATGTTACAGTAAAATGATGTGGTGAAAGTTCTTTTTGGCCCGTAGTGCATAGATGGACAGTTGTTTGGCATGATTATGACCACTGGTGATATTAACGAATACTATTGGCCCATAGTGCATGGATAATTCGTTGATGTGAAATATTTATTAATTGTTGTTACAGGGATAAAATATTTATGATGTATTTTTATATCATAGAAGATAATAGACATCATTCTCTAATTGAATCTTCTAATGGATTGTTGTTTCCGCTGTAGTTGTTGATGTAAACTTGTTGTCTACTGTATTCTATCAAATTTTTCCCTGTTGAGGAGTAACGATAATTTTTTTTACATTATCTTAGTCATAATATTCTTTACTGGGCTAGTTGAGGTCAACCTTTTCTTTTTGGTTCTATTGTTCTTCTCAGGAGGCGAGAATACAACTGTGACTAGTCGGGGAGTGGAGTAATGGTTCAAGATTATTTTTATAGTAGTCCTCACTATTTTGTAAAATAGTGTAATAATAATTATAATGAGGGCTTTATTTGAGTTTGGATATTGTCTACGAGACAATATTTGTTTTGAAACTCAGCTATTGTGTTGTCGTATTTTGCACGATAGTTGTATAAAGGAAGTTTGTATTTAAATTCTGTACCATGTATTTGGCGACTCAGAATGAATTTTATGGACCTATTCTGGGGGCGTCAAAAAACCCCTTTATTTATATCAAAAATTGAATAAATATTTGCCACAAATCACTTATCTTCAATCAACACATTTTTAATCTTTCAACAATTATTCATCATTAATATTATAACTCACAATAAGGATTTCTATACATTGTCAAGAAATTAACGCGCAATTAAATAACCAAACACTTTTGACAGAACTTTCTATACATTGTCAATAATGTAAATAATAATATAAATAATTGTGTTATCTCAATTATTGATTTAATAATATAAAATATTGTGCAGATGATACTGTGACAATAATTGAATCAATAATATAAGATACTATGCAATAACTACTGCAGCAATTATTGAATGAAACTGAGTGACTTCTTATGTAAGCATCAATAATCAGAGATACTTTATAATACCGTGTGCTACTGTGCAACAACGCGTATTACTGTACTTTTATCACCAGATATTTCAACAGTTTAACAGTAAAAATTTTGTCGTTATTTTCATAAAAAGGTTATTTCTATCGCTTTCTATATCCGGTAGTCCTTCTATTGTGGGGTCCACCAATGATTATGCCGTCGTACGGATATACCCCGATAAAAAGAATATTCCCCGACCAAACGAATATTTTATGACAACTTGCTTACTTTGTAAAATTTTCAAATATCACCCTTAACTTTAACCTTTTATCAATTTAACCATTTACTGAATATAATAATAATTATAAAAAAATTGAATACTTTTATTTTATAAAATTTGGGGTCTTACAATCCACTTCTGTTACATTGGCTTGTGCAGACTTCTTGTTCTGGTCTTTGCATTTTCGAAAATCCTTTGCCCTATGTCCGGGCTTGTCACAGATGTAGCATTTGCCTTGGAACTTCTTATTTGTTCCCTGTTGAGGCCTATTACCGGAGAACTTTCTCTTTTTAGACTTTGGACCTTGTACCACCACGTTAGCTTTATATTTCACAAAGGTCCTTCCTGTTTTCTTCTTAGAAGCACGGTTGTCCTCTTCTATCCTTAATCTTACGATTAAGTCTTCAAGTTTCATTTCTTTGCGTTTATGCTTGAGATAATTTTTAAAATATTTCCACATAGGTGGTAGTTTTTTAATAATAGCAGCAACTTGGAAAGATTAACTTAAGGAAATACCTTCTGCATGTATTTCATGCAGGATTACTTGTAATTCTTGGACTTGGTTGATGATTGCCTTGGAATCAACCATCTTGTAGTCCAAAAACCTGCCAACTACAAACTTCTTCGTGCCAACATCTTCTGTTTTATTTTTTTTTATCCAAGAAATCTCATAATTCTCTTGCTGTTTTGAGAGAACTATACACATTATATAATGTGTTGTCCAATCCATTAAGGATATAATTTCGGGACAAAAAATCTGCATGTTTCTATGCATCTATTGCGGCAATGATCTGCCTGTCTGGTTCATCTTCTTTGAGCACAAGGGGATCTTCGTGAACAAACCTTGCCAAGTTCAAAGTAGTAAGATATAACAACATCGTTTGTTGCCATCTTTTAAACTTTGTTCCATTGAACTTTTCTAGTTTTTCACCATAGTTCACAGGAACATTTGGTATATAATGTGTAGAAGAAGAACCAATTATAATAGCAAAATTGGTATCCATAATTCTTGCATATATATATATATATATATATATTAACTTATCTCAAATAAACCAAAATAGTAGAAAAAGATTTGTCAAGGCTAGTACTTGGTACTATATCTTTAAGACAATTATGCTCTCCGTATGGTGCTCAGAGTTAATAGCACTTGTCTCCCAGGATACAATAACACCATATATTTTAGCAACACTACAAAAAGTATACTCTACGAACCAAAAAAATGCTCTGACTCTCTCTCAAAATTAACTAAGGAATCTGATGAAGAAATAAAGACTAGAATGCTCTATTATGCTTGAATGCTTGAGAAATGAATGAATTAGAAGGTTGCCCCCTCCTATCTATTTATATGAGGGGTTGGTGACCCTTCAGATTGGCACTTCACCCTTGAAAAGGCATTGGATGATTCTGAAAAGAAATGGCATGACATCCTTTGGTCAAAACGACGTAGTTTTGATCATTTGCAGAATGGGCGCATCTATTCGGACCCATAAAACGACGTAGTTTAAGCATTAACAGAACCAAAACTACGTAGTTTTAGGCTTAGTAGAAAAGGCGCGACAAAACGACATAGTTTTGGGCCGTCCTGATACCCTTTCAGCAGATACTGATTCTCAAAACAACACAGTTTTAATAATAGAATTAAATATATAAAGTTTAAATAAATTTTGTCTAAATAATTATATACAAGGACCTAGACCCACGAGCCCAAACCAAGCCAGCCGGGCGGCACGTGTGTAGGTTTGAACCAAGTCTTGGCTAGGTCTTCTCCCTTCCACAAAAGTGGGGTTCCACTTGGAGCCCAAACCCAAGAGCAATTTTCTTGTATATAAACACATTAAAAGTTTAATTCTTAAGCTATGTGGGACTTGGCTTTTCCCACATGTATTTATTATCAATATTTATCATTTCCAAGTGTGATCTTTGAGAGTTAATATCTCATTCATTACTCTATGAATTTGAGCTTCCAAATACTTAATTTAATCTACTCATAAAGTAGAACATATTAATATATGGAATCATTAAAAATAATTTATGACACCCATATTAATTTAGACTCAAATTCTAACAATATCGTTGTCGCAAGTGTGATGACCATCTCTGTCGATGAGAGTAAATATGATATATTTAATACATAATCTGCATACATTCGATATACAACCTACATACATTTAATATAAAATCTGCATTAAAATATGGGAATTGTTATTTCTACGATGGAAATTTGATATTTCCACAATGCTTTAATTTATGTAGCTAGAGAGAGTTTTGTGAAATTATCAATTTTCTTTGTGAAAATATCAATTCACTAAAATATTTACTAAAATTCATTATATTATTAGACATTCTGATTGTCTATAATCAGATTGCCTTAAATTGCTAATAATATAATTATTAATTACCATAATCTCTAATTGTACTGCTTATATATACAGGACTTAAAACGTAGTTCTTATTACCCCACACTTAAAATTCAACTCAGAAAACAAAAAAAGATGAAGAGGATTTTTGCTTGTTTTCTTCTCACCATGTTCTTTCTTAGTGTTAAATCTAACAAAGATATCTCGATTCACCACATCAACTATCATGATCAGTCTCCAGGTATATATCTGCTCTATCTCTGTGACTGTGCATTCAATAACAAAAGTAGCACAAAACATCATATATATATATATATATATATATATATATATATATAAATTCTTAATTGAATCATGATCCAAAGAATAAAAAAGATCGAATAATTATTTCATGATGAAAATAGAATAACCGCTTTTGTTTTGTGTTGTGTGCATAGGAGGCAACACTATACAATAAAATAGAAAAAAATTATTATAAATAAAGGTTTGTTGTTGAGTGAGAACTCTAATATATATATATATAGTTAAATGCCTCAAAGCAAGCCTTAAAAAACAAAACCAAAGCATTTAACCGTCGTTTTGGTGTCTATGGTGACAGTTGCTCGATCCGTCGCCATAGCCATAGTCTTTTGCCATGACGGTCAAACTGTCGCCATAGACACCAAAAGACGACGGTTAAATCGTCTTTGGTCGCTTTTTAAAATTTGCTTTTGAAGCCTCTCTGTGTGTATATATATATATATATATATGAGATTCATCCACAAGAATGGGTTGTTGAGAAGAACCAAATTTTGGTAGTTAGCGTAAATTGTGGTTTATTTAATAAATTTGTATCAAATTCTTCAACAACAACAAATTCTTTATGGATTTAATCTATATATATATATATATATATATATATATATATATATATAATTCTAATCCATTGCAACCGGCCATATAGTGTCATAGCAACCTTTTGTTATAGATATTCTATTTTGGCCATTTAAAATGTTGAAACGCAATTAGATATTTATTTACTTGCTTGTTTTAAAAATACCTTTACCTCCTCACTGATTTTCATCCCATTGAAAATATGCACCAGCAATTATTTTGATCGAATATAATTGTTTTGCAGGTTTAGCAAGCACGGTGAAGAAAGAATTTGGATCGAAAAAATGTAAAGATTTTATTCGTATAATATTACCCGGATGCGATCTAAATACATGCATAATTAAATGTGTAGAAAAGCAATTTCAGAAGATGGACCCCAGAAAAGTTGGTTGCGTAGGCCAACACATTTGTGATTGTTATTTTGTTTGCTAAAAGCCTATAAGCCTTTTCAAATTTCAAGTACCTTTTTAATATAAATATAAATAACTAGTTACCTTTTTAATGATTTCTGCTTTGTTTTGTTCTTACATTATGTTGAGGGAAATTATTAACCATTCACTCTATATGTAGAAATTAATTTTATGGTGATAACTTCTATATATATAACCGTTCATGCATAAGTACAAAAAATAAGTTATACATATATATAAGTGCAAACATAATCGTAATATTATAATATATCTAAATTTTGAATATTATTCATTTTATTTATTTTTGTGAAAAAGCAAATAAATTTTCATTAAACTGGGAAAGGAATGCATACAAAAGATTTAGATGAATACGTTACACGCATAACAAATACAACTTGAAAAACTACTATATAGTGAAAATTTTCCCTTTGAACAACTTTCATTCCTACTCATTTCTGCAAAATAGGAAATCTAAAAAACAATGCTATTGCTTAGAATTACAACTACGGCTAAGAAATTAAACTTGATTTTATACTCAGTCTTGTTCCTTTGTAGCCATGTATTCCAAACGATTACAACAGATAATTAAGCCATTTGCAAATATTTTTATTATAGCAGCTTCATTGTCCAAGTGCAGAATCCACTGAATTAGAGTGTACTCATATACTTCCCACCAATTTAAAGCACATAACACCATATTAACCAAGCCCATTTGCATTGTAGCAGTACATGATTAATGTTTTCTCCCCTAACAACATACGTTTTGTCTGCCCCTTCTCTAATATTCCTCGATTGAACATCACGTCTTTCACGGACAATGCTTTGTGTCTTTCCGTTCCAAAATTAGTGTCTAATTATTTTCGCCTTCATATTTTTTTTCCGCATAAATTAAATTGCATATGATTTTTATATTGGTTGCGAGGTTTTGATAAGTTATAGTTAATCTGTAAATTTTTCATAACTTATGTTTGCTCATATTAATTATATCAATCATTATTTTTTATAGGGAAGAGAAAATAATTTGAGAATTAATTTGGAAAATAAGAAATTGTTTGTTATGTTAGTATTTAGTGAATTCGGATTCCAAGGTATCTTTCTCATTAATAGTTTCTGTTATTAGTTATTAGTTTGCATAATTTAGTTAGTTAATCATCACTATTATATTTATTTCTAATTTGCCTAAAATATTAATTAAGGATAAATTAAAGAATTGATCTAGTCTGTGGTTCGACCTGCACTTGCAAAATATACAATAGACGCTGTTCACTTACAATACATAATTTTAACCCATCAAGTTGGCAAAATTGATGGATTGCAGTCCTAATTTTAGCAGTTTTATGATTTGGAAAATATTTTTTTAGAAATGTAACAATAAATCCCTCCCAAGTTGATATGGAATTATTTGGCATGCTATATAACAATTTTTTAGCATTATCTTTTAAAGCAAATGTGATAAATCTTAGCCTAATTGAGTCATCAGACAATTGTTGAATTTTCATTAAAGAACCAACTTCCTCAAATTTCTGAATGAATAAATATGGATCTTTTTATACCAATGAACCTAGGTAACATATTTATAAAATGCGGTTTAAGTTTAAAATGAGATCTTTTAAAGTGAAATTCGAAAAATCAAGTTTTCTCACTAATCGAGATGTTTCGTCCCTAATCCACACTTTTTGCATACACTACTTAGCAAATAAGCATATAAGCACACGAAAAACAAATAAGCGAAAGAAGGAATAAATAAAATTATTTCTAAAGTTAACCTAATTAAATTCTAGACAGCTCCTAACTATTCCAAGTTACATCGCAAGGTCCACCAAATTCGAAATTAATCACACCATTAGTCAGGTAAGTGTAAGAAATGCGAGAGTCTCTCCATAGGTACGGTGACTAATTGAATAATCACATGTTCTTTTGGCGTTTGCCTTTTGAACAACTTGTCTAGACACCAATAATTTGATTAATTTAAAGTTTAGATTCCTCTTGGAGTTTCTTGTCTTAATTTAGCTCGAGAGTCCTAGGGCCAACGTCTACTTGATTTTATTATATCAAGGTTATGCAAAATGCAAGTTGGCTTGTTTGTGGGCCAAGGAAGGGTGATGAAATCCCCACCTTATCTTGTTACATGTTTTTGCCCTTAATGTTAGATTAAAGATAAAAATGCACAAATAAAAAAAACTGTAAACAAATAAAATGTCCTAAAAGTATGTGAATTACGAAAGAATGAAAAATTTTGGCATATGTCAATCCTCTAGCAATCACCACAGTTTATATTTGACAAAAAATAAAAAATATATAAACCTAATAGGATTTTCTCTACGTGAGTGAATGCATGAATGCGACAATTAAAAAAAATTAATAAAAAAAATTAAACTACTAATTTTCTATTTTTTAAAAAAAATTGGAGATACGAAGTACCAAAGAAAGCACAACAAAAAAATCTTTATCTTTTCGCTCCTTCGATAATCCTGAAAAAAAATAAATAAAAATATTTGAGTTAAAAACTAATTTGAGTAAATAAAAATTTAGGAATAAAAAATTAATTCGAGTCTCCGACAACAGCGCCAAAAAACTTGATGGATTAAAATTATGTACTGCAAGTGCACAACGCCTGTTGTAGATTTAATAAGTGCAGATTGAACCACAGAGACTAGATCGATTCTTTAATATATTCTTAATTAATATTTTAGGCAAATTAGAAATAAATATAGTGGTGATGATTAACTAACTAAATTATGCAAACTAATAATTAATAACAGAAACATTAATGAGAAAAGATACATAGGAATCTGAATCCACCGAATACTAACATAATAAACAATTTCTTATTTTCTAAATTATTTTCCAAATTATTTTCCCTTCCCTTAAAAAAAATAATGATTCATATAATTAATATGAACAAGCATAAGTTATGAAAAATTCACAGATTAACTATAACTTATCAAAACCTCGTAATCAATATAAAAATCACATGCAATTTGTATGAAGGAAAATATGGAGGCGAAAATAATTAGGCACTAATTTTGAAACGGAAAGAAAATATTATTATGAAATACTTAGTTTCATCTTCATCCTAAGTATTACACATTTAGCTAGTTATGGAATCAAAAATTAATATTACTAATTGCATGAAATAAGAACAATACTTTAAAAGAGAATTTTATTAATTCAATAAAAGAAAGTTACAAATACTCCTTGAAATCAAGAAGAATACACATGATTGGAATAAGAGATAAGACAATTTTACACATATATTATTAAAATACAAAACAAAAATAAAATTTTAATCAATTAATTCAAATTTCTAAAATAAAAAAGAAAGAAACGAAACAAGTTTTGAACACTAATTATTATATTTAATTTAATGAATGACTAAAATTCAAAATTTATATCAAATTATAATAAAAAGGTTGATTAAAATTTAATAAACCAATCTAAAAATTTTCACTGATGGACACCACTGCCCCTTTGCACCTCACCACTGAGACCTTTGCACCTTTACAACCTCGAAAGCTCTCTATTAACAGACCATATCTACTGCTAGATAGACCAAGCCAACCAAGGCTTACACTCAGAATAAAGTAGAAAGTATTACAATAGGTTTCTTATTTCCAGCCAAAAAGGATTAAAAGCAATACAATTGGTAGCTGGTAAATTATCACTGTTATATCAAGACTGATGTTGCCTTCAAATTTTGTGTCCTGCTGTTTGCCGTGAAGGAACGATCTTATATAATGAGAATACCAACGGCTATAAAAAATTGTTAGCATAAAAGACTCAATAAAGGATAGAAAAATCAGCACTCTGTTATAGCTAACATCTATAAAATATTTCTAAATCAGCAATTCAAAGATATCATAATAAGACAAGCTAAATTTATGGAAACAAAAAATATTCTAAGATATGATAGTTAGAGTCCATACTCTAAACACATTCCAATTACCTTAAAATACTCCTATTCAAATTGGAATAAATCTCTCAGCTAAAACACATTCTTTTCCAAAATACAATCTGATTTTCTAAAATATATTGAAAAGATATAACTCAGCAACAATAAATATTTTATGTACTATAGAATATATTAACTTGGCTAATATCCACATTGGACCATCATGAGTTAACCAAACAATATATAAAAAATATTAGTTGGGCTAATATCCACGTTGGACCATCATGAGCTAACCAAACCGTGAAACCCCAAAAACCGTAATAAGACTCGGTTATGTAAATGCTATGTTATTAAATAAAATCTCCTCGTTCTGAATGTGTATTGTGTTATTATATACTATGTTGTAGAAATTACGTCAAATAATTTTTGGGAAAAAGCACCTTTACACCACTGTGGTTGTAGTGTTTTAAGCAATTAGCCACTGTGCTTTTAAAATATTCAATTAGCCCACTGTACTTTTTAAAAATGTTCAATCAAGCAATTCCGTCAAATTTTTCTCACGGACGTTAAAAAAATGGGGGGAAAAAGCACCTTTACCCCACTGTACTTTTAAAATATTCAATTAGCCCACTGTACTTTTAAAAAATGTTCAATCAAGCAATTCCGTTCAATTTTTCTCACGGACGTTAAAAAATTGGGCCAATTTTCCTACGTGGCTTTTAAAAATAAAATACAAATGACGTGTCTCATTGTTAATTGAATCTACTGAAAATTAAATATAAATACCCATTTGGTGAAAGTAATTAATTTTCAACATTCTCATGGAATATTATTGTCTCGTAATCAATGTGGTTTTATACTTCTATTGTGAGAATATGCAATCACCCAATTAAGTAGAAAAGAGACTTATAAGACGAAAGCGGTGGTTTAAATTGCGTATTCGAATTCATATTTAACATTGAACCCGTAACCTGAATGTAATTTGGCTTCATTATCATAGTTCTTTTCTCTTACTTAATTTGGTGGAACTGCAAAACACTTCTCTTGGATGAGGTTAAGTATCCCTGAGGGCACATTTGGAAATCTGTATGCTTAGTTTGGGCTACACATAATAATAGACTCCTCTCTTAATTTGGTATTAAGTATTGTGTCCAGGTAATCCACCTGGCAAAAGGAATTGATATGAGAAAAAAGAAACTGCAAGATCACTGAAAAATGGGTCCTGTTCTGTCTATACATCCAACCATACGTCTTTAGAATCCCCCACCCCAGGTTATTTTAGTTTAGATGCAGAAAATACTAGATACAAATGATGTCATTGAAAATGGTACCCCCATTGAAAATGAGACACGTCATTTGTATTTTATTTTTTTAAGTCACGAAGGAAAATTGGTCCAATTTTTTAACGTCCGTGAGCAAAATTGGCCGGAATTGTTCGATTGAACATTTTTAAAAAGTACAGTGGGCTAAATGAATATTTTAAAAGCACAGTGGGGTAAAAGTGCTTTTTCCCCCCAATTTTTTAACGTCCGTGAGCAAAATTTGACGGAATTGCTTGATTGAACATTTTAAAAAAGTACAATGGGCTAATTGAATATTTTAAAAGCACAGTGGCTAATTGCTTAAATCACTACAAACACAATAGTGGTAAAAGTACTTTTTCCCAATAATTTTTTGTCTGAAAATTTATTTGCCTGACACGTCGTGCTTAAAAAAATTTATTGACTTTTCGGTATATATGTTTTGACAAGTTGCTTTGTTGTGCTTACGCTAACAAAATGCTTTGTTGTGCTTGTTAGGATTTGTGCAAAACCTAAAGTAGGAACCCTAATATCTAAATTAGGAAAACTCTAACCTTAGATTTACAAACCCTAACCCTATATTTGTTACCCTAACCCTAATTATTTAGATTTAACCCTAGTTAGGTTATCTTAAACCCTAACCATGGTTATTAAACTTCAATTAGGTGTAAATAACATCATTAAGTAACCCTAATCAAAAAATTCAAAACCCTAAGAAAGAATAAGGAGAATTAGGGCATAATTAATCTATTAATTATGATGAACTAGCTCACAAGTTGGTTGCAAGTCACCATATCAAGTTTCAAGGGAGCACATGACCTGGTATCACCCCCCAAGCAGCACAAGTTAACAAAATCAGATATTTGTAGAGGCAAGTAAGTGAAAAAATGACCAAAAACCCTAATTGCAAAATTCTATAAATAGCAGCCCTAACACAAGTTGAACCCACAGATTTCTTAAGCATATACACTCATATATCATACTTATAGAAACCCTGTTGATAGCAAGATCAGAATCAGAAGCTAGAAATCCAAAATCACTCAAGAAAGTTACAAACCCTAATTTTAACCTAGATCTTTGATGCTATGTTAGATATGTTGTTTTATTGTTTAATTATGTGTAATAACATGTTAGTAAGTTTTCATAACATCTAGATGCATCAAAATGATTTTTAGGAAATTTGGAAATTCTGGAAAAATAGGTGTGACAGTCGAATGTTAGAGCCTGTAAATCCTTGGTTGTTAATATCTAGGTTTGTTAATTGTATGCTAGTTGTAGTATTACATGTGGTTAGTAATCTAGAAGAGAAATCACGTCTATTGGACTCATATATTGCAAGATATAAGTGGTCAAAGGTCATTGACCGATTACGAAGTTCTGGTTTTTGGGTTACCCAGAAATCTCAAGAACGGGATGAACATGGTACTTTGACTGACCTTTAATTTGTTTTTTGTTTGTTGTTAGGATGTCAAGTGTTAAGTAATGATACCCTGACATATATAGTATATATCAATGACACTCAAATTCATAATTAATTCATAGGTTTACTAGAATTAATGGTCAAATATCGTTGACCGAACATGATTACATTTTCTGGAAAACCCAGAAACCTGATGAACACCAAGAACAACCTCTGGATGTACTTTGACCAGTCTAAATCTTCTCCTTAGAGTCTTACTCAGTCAAAACCAGTGTATCATCTTTGTACCTTGGTATATAGACTACAAACTACATCAATCAAAGCAGATATCTATTACACATATTGAAAATTATAAGAGCTAGAAAAGTGTTGACAGACAATGACTACTATTCTAGGTTACCCAGAAACCTAATTACAGTTCTGACAGTAACTTTGAGCCTCTATAACTTCTTGTTATATTAAGGTTAGAGCCTGAACTTGGTATGTTGTTGTACTACTACATGAGTACTACAAAATCAATACACTTACAAACCCAGAATCATAACTAGTAGGGAGTTAGATCAAGGTCAAAGTAACCTCTAAATCTTGACCAGGCTATTCATTAGAAATGAAGATCACCTTTAGCCACACTTTCTGTCGCTAAAGACCTTTAGCGAAAGACAGTAAATAAAATTTATTTAAATAAATTAAAAATAATTAGTAAATAAATATAAATAATTACAAAAATAGTTTTAAAAATTATTTTAAGTTATGATAATTAACTTTTAATATTTTGGTATAAATTCAATAAATATTTAATTTATTTAAAATATTATTCATAATTAAGTTATTAACAAATTAGTTAGATAAATCATTTATCAATAATAATTAATTATTTAAAAATGATATAAATGATTTAAAAATCATATTACATGGTTATAAATTATTTAAAAATAATAAAATGTCTTAAATAATATTCTATGTGAATATTAATTATTTAAATGTAATAAAAATGATTTAAAAATCATTTTATGGATAAATAAATACCTAAAAATTACTATAAGCTTTCAGAAATGATTATAAATGAGATATAAATTATAATAAAGTTTATAATTAAATTTTAACTGTGATATTAATTTATTAAATATTCGGTAAGGTTTTAGGACACCGAAATTATGTTAAACTTAGACCGAACGTGAATAGTTTATGTAGTTGAGTATTGTAATCAATACTAATGTGACGCCCCCAAAATAGGTATACACAACCCATTCTGAGTCACCAAATACATGGTACAGAAATTAAATACAAACTTCTTTATACAATATGAAAAAAACATACCTGAGAGTTTTTACACGAATATTGTCTAATAGACCGTATTCAAACTCAAATGTAGTCCTCATTACAATTATTGAAATACTATTTTACAAAAATATTGATTACTGCTAAAAAAACTATCTAGAACCATCATCCAATACCCCGACTAGTTACCGCTATATTCTCGCCTCCTGAGAACAAAAATTGAACAAAAAGGAAAATGGTGAACTCAACTAGCTCAATAAAGAATATCATGACTAAGATAATGAACAACAAATTATCGTTAACCTTCAACAAATCAGATAAAATATAATGGACAACAAGTTTTAGATCAATATTCACAGCGAAAATAAAAAGTCATTAGAAGAGTTTAGTAGAGAATAAAATCTACTGTCTACTATGATTTAAAAGTCAATCATCAATATTTTATCCCTGTAACATCAATCAATATACATCTTGAACCAAATATTTATCTTTGCTTTACGGGCCAAAGATATTCATTTGTATCAACAGTTGGTCATGTTCATCTCAACACCTGTCCATCTTTGCACTACGGGTCAAAGATATTCATCAGGTAATCATTCATCTTTGCACTACATGCCAAAGATATTCATCAAGTATCACCATTAAAGACAGAGGATGATGAAAAATATTTTAAAGAACGAATCCAGTGAGATAAAAGGACAAAGATTAGGGATTCGTACTTTAGATAATCCAAGTTAAAAAATACTCCATAATAAACCATAGGGGAGTAAAATTCAAGGATGAAGATCAAAACATGGATACAATCAAAGATAGTAACCATAATAGACATCTGGGACAAAGAAGAGAAAATTTTATTTTTCGGTGAATAGTGTCGTATTTATGAATAGTGTCGTATACGTGAATATTAACCTCAACACGAAAAGGTAGAAATTTCACAAGAAAAATCATACTTATATTTCGGTATAATGATATTGAAAGAAATAACATCATTTATGAAGAAAATAACATCCCTTACCTCAAAAGAATAGTACTTCCGGATGAAATATCGGATATGATGTTGAAGGAAACTTGTACTGAATAGCAACTCTCAAAGTATCAAAATACTCACAAAAATACGCTCGATATTATAGAGAGAGAAAACTTATGATTCTGGTGTGATTTTTAATTCTAACTAAACACCCTATTTATAGGAAAATGTCAGAATGCCAAAGGAGACTAAAATTTAATAAATTAATATTTTATACAAATTCTCCCGCACACCATACTTGGCCAAACTTTGAAATTTCTCAGCACACCACAAGTGGGGCCCACCAAATTCTGTAATTTTTCCAAAAAATACAAAAATGGGGCCCACCCATGTTTTTAATAAAAACATTTATTTCCGAAACTTTAATAATTCATAATAAATAGCCCTTTTATCAGAAAAATACGAGTTTTATGTCTATTCTATAGGAAATTTTATTCTCTACAACATTATAGGAGAACGTTTTTCCAAATTCCGCCTTTAACATAAAGAGAAAGGCTTACCGAAATTTCTGCTACAATAATTTTTGAATCAGTCACCTCTTAAAATTCATAACAAATCATACGTTAATTTTTAACGGTTCAAAATTTGTGGACATATACGCAACTTATATATGTATAATATATCCAAAAATCACATCGATCCAACGGTCGGATTAAAAATTATAATTCACGCAATAGAGCTTAAGAACACTATTTTTTTCGGTCTATGAGTGCCTCATACCAGTTTCACTCAAACAGTTACCACGAAAAATCCACAAAGATTTTTTGGGTGATTCAAATTTCTGCGTTTAGCTTACTTCCAGGGCTTTCTTTTGATATATAGCTCATCTCCTAACTCATTATACACAAAGGTTATGGATTTTACAAAATCAAATAATAAACTAATTTTTCTGAAATTCTCCATATTTTGTTCTTTTTTTGATTTCTAGATTTCTCTCATTTGATTCATGCACCGTGAATTTAGTATAAAAAATATCACCATTATTATATTATTATATAATCACATTATACATTTATAATGTAATATAATAATATATTTTTCAGAAAAGATAAAATATCAATTTTCAACAATTGTCACTTTTCTAAAAATTCCTCCATTTAATTATTTCCTTATCATTTTATAGAACCACAATACTGACAACCAATAATTAATTATTCACAAATAATATTATAGAACCACAATACTGACAACCAGGTCGTTCCCAAGAAAGTGGGGGCTTTCCGATAAGAATTTCTCCTTACTGGCGCGCAATTAGATGACCAAACCCATTTCCTAGATAGAACTTCCTTAGACATTGCCAATAATGCTATCTAATAATATTATTCAAATAATATGAATTATTTATCTAATAATGGAAATACTGTGTAGTGAAAATTATTGAAACAACAATAATATAAAATATCAACGCATCAATTATTGAATCAATAAAATAAAATATTGAACAGTAATTACTCTAACAATTATTGAGTGGTGCTTTCTTGTGTAAGAATCAATAATCCAAAAATACTGTGCAATACCGTGTGCAACCACGCGTATTACTGTATTTTAACAACTAGGTATTCCAACAGTGTTAACGGTACCAACTAAATTGTTATTTATAAAAACTCAAACTTGTCGTTTTCTTCATCTGACCGTTTTTCATTATGGGGTCCACAAATGGCTGTGCCATCATACGAATATTCCACAACCAAACGAATATTTCCCGACAACAATGAATATTTTATAACCACTTGCTTATTTCGCAAAATTTACACATTTTACCCATAACTAACCACATTAATCAAATCCACTCCTTACTATTTCAAAATAATTAATAGAGAAAATTCAATTTTATTTTAAAAAAATTCGGGGTCTTAGACTAATGTGTTAAATATATATGTTTGAACATATTATGTATTTTAAACACTTCAAGTAGAGTTAATTAGACGATCTTCTCATAGACAAGTTTCCTTAACCCTAACATTAATCTCTTATTGAGCAAGCCTTTTAACTTATCCAATTACTTTACGCAAGTTATTGAACCCTATTTTTCTTGAACAACATTTCATTCTTGATTGCTTTTCGATATATTATACCAAACCAAATTTGTTACCAATTATTGTGAAGTTATTGCTACAGCTTCAGCATAACTAAGAAATGAATTATTTACTCATATGTTATTGAATTATTGTTTATCAAGCATAAATTGTTGTATCATACCAAATTGTTTTGGTAAGACGTCCTATACTGAGTTGTATATCCCTGGGAGGCAAAAATGTGTGCCAGTAGAACTGACACTTATTGCAAGAAGGGCACGATTAGGATGAGATGCATACTCCTAGGATGTTGAATAGGTTGATCCCCTATCTCATATTCGAACAAGATTTCTAAGTCTGTGTGACTGACAGAAATGAAAATCCAAAAATGGTAATCAACACTCAGTTGAGAAAAGTTATTGAACTGTTATACTTCAAATCCTACATTATGTTTATAAATATAAACCTATAAAAGCATGTCATAGCTCATTCTTGCAAATCATTTCCTTTGCAGTATTAGATGGTAACCCTAGCACATCTGGAACAAACAATGGGAATAGACCATGCTTAGATTAGTTTAAATTACTGTCTAGCATAAAGTAAAACTTTTGTAATAAGGAACTCTTTATGAAGAACCATGTAACCGAACCTTTATATAAGATATAATATCATCTATATTTCCGCAATCGTGTTTCCTTTACATGAATAGATGTAATTAGAATTTTTGATTTAATATGAGATCCTTGGGAAGTATACATCTGAGTGAGGGCATTGACGATATGGACTGTTCACGTTATTGCAGATACTCTGAATTTCAGATAGATAAGTACTATCGATACAATAGAGTTATCCGCAAGATATAGATTAAACATCTGAGTGAGGGTATTGGCAATATGGACTGTTCACGTTATCGTTGATACTTTGGATTTCGGATAGATAGATATTATTCATAGGATACAGTCTATACATCTAAGTGAGGGTATCCAAACATAACAATGGTTCTTAAATGAATTGTTATCTGTTATGAGATACTGTGAACCTTGGATAGATGGAAATTGTATCTTGACTTATTTGTATAGTAAATTGATTAGATATAAGCAACAAATCGGATACCGTGGGTGTATAGATTTGGATGCGTTATATTAATTGAGTAGTTGTGAACACCAAATCGGATACCGCTGGCGTATAGATTTGGGGGCGTCACACAAAAAGTATTCAATAAACCCATTAGTAGATTAACCTAAATACAAATAAATTAATCCATCATATTTTAAACTGGTTATTTAATTATTTTCAACACTCCATCTCAAAGTCAATTTCAGCCCATTTAATGACTCATATACTTATTATACATATTGTCATCATTAAAATTATAAAATATAAAAACAAACAAAATAATGTCAAAACCGCTTCTTTTCTTACTTTTACAAACATTCTTCCAACTCATTCACCATCTTCCCCCCTTTAACACTCTCACTCCATAGAAAGTTCCTCATGTACATTTCTAACTGCTTTTTCTTAGTAAACGATACTTTTTTAATTACTAATATAACTTTAATCCAAAAGGCTTGGATCAATGAGTTTAGTACAAATTTTTCACAAGACCTGCGATCATACAACTTAGAAGAATAATAGACTTTATTGCACAAATAATTTTCAATCATACTACTTAAACCTTAAAGCACATATCTCCCAACTATGTATGCTCTTCTCTCCACTTTCCATAAAACATTTAACATAAATTTTGAATATAATCTCACTATCATTTAATTTCTAACTACTTGATAAATTGTAGATAGAGATTTAAAAAAGTCTATGTAGTGTAATGGCAAGCTAGAGAGTACATAATTTATTAAAACTTTCATGCCTTCATTAATAAATATTTTCCTTTCAGACTTCTTAACTTAGATATGAATTTATCTAACATAGGTTCCTAAGTCGTCACCCTCCTTGGATTAGTGCCAATAGGAATCTCCAAATAAACAAGATGCAATTTACCTTCTTCACACCCAAAAAATAAAGCCATTTGCTTCCTTTCCTGTTCACTGACTCCAAAAGTATATAACTTGTATATCTTCTCATTTATCTTCTACCTAGATGCATCTTGAAAAGTTCATAAAAAATGGTCTCCAGTGAGAAAAAACGTCATTGCCGACGGGCATTGCCGTCGCCAATGACCCCTTTGTTATCGACAATGGGTTCATTGGCCAACGCCCGTAACCACCCCCATCGCCCCAGGGGTCATTGACCCTGGCTCTCATCGAGCGCCGTCTATAATGAGGTCATTGGCGACGACAATATGTCGACAATGACTCTTTGGCGGCGGAAGGGCCAACAGGCTGTCTGTCGCCAATGAATATTAAAAATTATTTATTAAAATGGTCATTAGTGACGGGCAAGCCGTCGCCAATGAGTTTTGGTCCGTCAACAATTGTTTTTATCTATATTATTAAAAGGATCAATTATCTATCTCTATGACCATCACTATAGGTCATTAGTGACAGACATGTCATCGCTAATGATATTATAAAAAACACTTTTTTAAAACTGCAAATTTCCAATGTTCATTTACATATACATAATTTTACCTGTTATAAACTAAAGAAAAACAAATAATTATTCATGAACGCATATCAATAACCATTAAATCTTTTGCTATCAACCATCAAATACCTAGACAACGTAATCACATAGATAATGTATAAAATGTTAGTAGATACAAAATGTAATCATCAGAAAATTTTCATCAAATTAGTTAGATACATAAATCATCAACCTAACTATATATAAAACCCTAATTTGTACAACCTAAAAATTGTATAAAACATAAATGAAAGTCAAAATATAAACATAAACTAACTATATCCCCATATTAGGAGTACCATTATCATCATTGCCATCTATCATGCCACCATCGGTCTCACCCCCGGTCCCACCCTCCGTAGCATCATCATCATCAGCTCGGCGGTCCACACCATCTCCTCTAGGGTCCTCGCCATCCCTTCCACGGTCATCGCCTACACCTCTGCCTCAACCCCACGAGTCTCATCAACAAGACTCTATAAAATTAAAATATTAATGATGAAGTCCATAAGATAGCATATTTAAATAATTTTTCTAAGTTTTCTATAAGTTATATAAGTTCGGGTTTTGGTCTATAGTGTGCTAATTTTTCTTTAAGTTATGTAAGTTAGGCAGACAAGCTTATAACTCGGCCTCCGGATATCGAAATCGAGTCCCGTAAGTTGTAATGTGTTTCAAATATCTATGAGTATGTATATGGTTTCATGTAGTTTCGAAGCCTAGGCGGGTTTTGATATTTTTACGTAAATTTTTCTAAGTTTTAGTTAATTTATACAAATGTAGGCAAATGAGCTGATAACTCGACCTCCGGATATCAAAATCGAGTCCTCTAAGTTGTAATGTGTTCTAAATATCTACGGGGTACTATGTTTATGGTTGCATGTACTTTTGACGCCCGGGGTGGGTTTTTGATCTCTTTTTTCGTAAAAAAATTTATGTTTTATTTAATTTATACAAGTTCGGCAAACGAGCTGATAACTTGGCATTCGGATATTGAAATCGAGTCCCTTAAATTGTAGCATGTTCTAAATATCTATGAGGTGTTATTTCTATGGTTGAGTGTAGTTTCGACGCCAGGGCGGGTTTTGGTCTCTTTTTCGTAAATTTTTCTAAGTTTTAGTTAATTTATACAAGTGTAGGCAAACAAGCTGATAACTCGACCTTCAGATACCGGAATCGAGTCCCGTAAGTTATAACATCTTCCAAATATCTATGAGCTGCTATGTCTATGGTTGTGTGTCATTTCGACGCACAGGGCGTGTTTTGGTCTCTTTTTCGTAAATTTCTCTAAGTTTTAGTTAATTTATACAAGTGTATGCAAAAATTTGAATAACTATATGTTTGAAAGTTTATATAAGCAATATAATACAAATTACATGAATTAAATAAAGATATACATCAATAATTTTATTTACTTCTCGAATATTTGGAGGAAAGAGGCTGGTCAAGACAACTGCGCATACACGAACGGCCTCCTCCTGGACCAAGCCCATGAGGTTGTCAGCAGATGTTGTAGGATCTATGGAGCCTGAACGACCTCCTTAGCAAGTTGGCAGATCCGCTCGCATGATGTGCGCTTGATTGTATAGCACTTCTCTGCATGAACCCCTCTATGATGCATCAGAAGAAATCATCATATAATGAAGGGTCGACACCCGATCCACTCGTACCACCTGCTTTGGTGGGTGGGCGACGTCGAGCTCTCGTAGCAGGGACTAAAGTGTAGGTTGGGACTCGTGAAATGCCCATAACTCTATCCTTATTGGCCCCCTTGTAACCTGCAACCAATCTTTCATCTCCTCATCCTCGCGTGTTGAGGGATCTACGTTATCTTCAGTTCTCTAGCTGCTCCGGGAAACAGTAAGGTCCTTGAAAAGACATAAATAGTACATATTCCTAATCATTTATATCATCAAAGCCATCAATATCAGAATCGTCATCTTCGAGAAGTAGCTCTTCATTCTCGCTGTCATCACCATCTTCATCATCCTCAACGATTTCTTCATCTATATCTTCATCCTCAACAACATCGTCTTCATTTTCAACAGCAAGGATATCATCCTCGTTTTCACTAGATTCACGAATAATTATTACATCAGCAATTGTGACATTAGTAGACTCGACTTGTAAAGGTTCATTATCTGGACGGTTCGAATTCACGTTCATCCAACTAGGTTTCCTCATGATAGATCTATGTGGTATAACCCTGCTTGAACCCATACGTAAATAGGTCATACATGACATCACTCCTTTCCTTCCATACTTCATTCACAGACCTCTTATAAGGACATCTGATCGTATCGCCGCTGAGTTGCTCAAACGTAAAATTAAGAAACAATTCAACCCCATTACGGTACTCATAGTTAAGCCCACTCTTATCAGTGGCTACCCTACGTTCCATCCAACTTCGATCAACATACATCTTCGTCTATGCTCTATAGACTGTTATATATGAAGAAAAATAAAACACAAATAGAAGGGTTAATGTCTATGCATACATATGGGTGTCCTAACTTTATCTCCACTTTAACACAAAGATGAACAAATATTTCTAAAAAATTTTAATGTTCATATTAGGCACCCCACCAAACAAATAACAAATACACATGCACGCACACACAAAAATATTATCCTACTAGAGAACCTGATATTAAGATGAGCACCTGACTTCTAAAGAGTAACTCAAACATGGGAATGGAAGATTTTAACAAGCAGGTCTATGTCCCAACAAGTTATTTTAGGATTGTGTTGGTTAGTTGGGGAAAAGAAAATGAATTTAGTGGAAGAACCTCCAAAGAAGATTAAAACTACATTTAGAGAATATAATTGATTATGCAGATATTTCTTTCCCTTTAAGCTTGTATTATTGTAATGCTCTCTGTTTTTTGCCTGTTTCTTAATGACTCGTTCTTTCTTGTTACAGATACAGGAGGTGGATAAACAAGTGGATAAGCTTTCAGAATTACTTCAGAAACATAAGGTGCAGTTACATGTCCATAACTATGTTCTTTTATATTGCAAAAAGATATATTGAACTAATTTATGAGACAAAGCACTTGACATAGGAATTATATTGTCAGCCTTAATCTGATTTGATAGATCACATATACTATGGTCTTGAGAAACAATACAATAGAACTAGATTTAATCAATATATACTTTTGGTAATGGACATGATATTAAAGTAGATGTCAAACATTAGAGTATGGGAACTTGGGAAGAAGACTAGATTATATATGGGCTCATGATCCCTATATTTTCGTTAGGCAACTGTATTTGAACTGTTATTAGTTAACTATCTGTTTGAAGGAGAATAACTGAATAAAGTGCCTCTATCATCATATCAAGTTGTTCCCACTATAATTTTATCTATAAAAGAAATAGTTTCACTATTATAAAAAAAATAGCTCCACTATTTGCATCCACAAAAGATTTTAAACAAAATAAAAGAAATTCAGTAAAGTAAATGTTGAGGAAGTGGATATATTTCAACAATTTAGATATCAACCATCATGCATATACAAATTAGATATCATCCATCATGCATAAACAAATTAGATACTAAAGCGCATTTATGGAAAGCACATTATCTTAACTGATATCTAACTATGTCTAATAAAAAATTCCATTCAAGAAAAATAATGAATAAAGTACGCAAACAAAAACTGAATTCAACAAAAATAGATCCTACTACAAAAGCCATAATAGACGATTCTCAGTTAGAAGCAAAAGAAGTAATTCTTTTCAGAGCGAAACCTAAAACATAAACAACTTAAACTTTATATGAAAGCGTATTTGCATGTCAAATGAAACATAAGCGAAAGTGGGTAAGATGGACATTACTTTTGCTTGATAACCTTTGAAATAAGCGTAAAATACAAATAACAAGTGAATATGAACTTACGGTTTAATTGAAACTGGTTAAGAAACCAGTGACACAATCTCTTCTCAAATATTTGAATGTATCCTGCAAACACCAAATGAACATAGCACTAAATATATTTTAATATTTAAAGCATAATAAATGGAGCCAAAATAAAGGGTAGAATGGTTTTGTACTTACATAAAGAAAAAACATAATTTCCTCTAGGTGTCAACAAACATCCTTGATGTATTCTATAAACTAGTTTGACTCTCGGTTAAAAGAAAACAAATATACAACGTTTTTCAAAATTCAGATACATTCTTGTGTAAAAGCTTATAATATTGAGGCTTCAACTTTTTATGAACATAAGTACTAGTGAGCTCAAGTATAAATTAGGGTTCAAATGTGACCTTAAAGAATGAAATGAATGACGGAAAAGTCAGAAATAACTATGTGAGACCTGAGAGAAGCCTCTACGTGTACCGAGGCAGAAGACTCGTGGAGATGACTCATTTTGAGAATTGATTGAGGGATTAGATTGGTGGCTATAAAGATAAGATGATCTGAGCATTACTCTGATGACTACGGGTATTTATGGAATTTTCTCGAGGTCATGTGCTTGGCAAATGACCACTCTCCATAAAACCTTATAAATACCCCTTCTATTCCATTGAGAAAGGACCAGACTTTTGACTATTGGACCTTTTGGAGGACTATGAGACTTTGACATTCTCTTTCAACACGAAGCATTCAAGAAAGCTCTCTAAATCCCTGCTACCTAAACAAGGTTCTCGGATTCTAAGAGTTCTATCACGTATCGTTGGAGTAATCGCTCACCTGTTCTTCTCCCCTCTTTAATTCATCAATCAATTCTATACTCTTCATGGATTTCTCTCCTCCTTAGTCAATACAAAACCCTAACCCTAACAAGGTACCTCTTTCATTCTAAAGCACTAACAAATATTTAGAAAGTGTAATGCACAATGTCATCGAGTTGTTATATTGATATGATTGCTAGTGGTATATTTGAAGTCTGTTACACATTACACAAACCTCACCAAGCCTTAAATATCTGAAACGTGTACTTGATGCATTTTGAAGAATCTATGTCTCGTATACGCTTACTTGCACTATAATTCTAACATCCAAACGAAAAAGGAAAACATCAAAAGAATGTCCCAATTTCGGTCCTCAGACATTAAGGGAAAGCATATATTACATGCGGAAACTGAAAAGCACGAGAATTAATAATTATGTTGGATTTTCATGTCAAACAAACACCATGTCCAAAAACATAGCATTATAGCACCGTGTCATACATAACACAATGTTATAGTTAAAGAACAAATACATTGCCTTATTAGTTTTTTATCAATTTTTGACAATTGTATAGGCACTCACAGTATTACCATATTGCCAAAAAATATTAATGATGATGAAAATAATTTACCGGATGCTAGTACTTAACAAATCATGCAAAGCCACAATCTAGATAATAGAATGCAATAAATGAAGAAGCCATAAATATAGACACCGTGGGATATAATGAAGTCATAGCCACTCCCATTGAATGCACTGTCATCATAATATGAATGCCTCCATATAACTCCTTTGCATTTTCAACAGTATTTAGAATTGCAGGCCGCAAAGTTTGTTGTGCTAAGCAAAATAAAATCCATGATGCACCTGAAATAATGCAAGAAGCATGACAACAAAAATTTAACTCTGTCAAGAACTGCTACACCAAATTCATTATCACATTACCATTGAACCATAGGTACCAGGATTATCACAATTAAGCTTCTTCCAGTTTAGGTCTTCAATCCAGTTATTTTTATTGAATGTGCAATATATCCACACAAACAAAAATTAGCACTTAAATGATCTTTTTAACAATCGTTGCAATCTTATAAATATTTGCGACAGGAATCTGAGAAATAGTAAGATATAAGAATTTAGACATACTTAATAGTTAATTTCAACATTGCATAAACTATCAACCAAATAAATAGTTATATTTCCATAACTCTTCTATAGGAAATAGTATTATCCGAGATAAAAAAAAGTCTCACACTTAGCTAAAAATTCATGTATTTATCGGATTGAAAACTAACAGAACATAAAAGAATTTATCTCCTATATATATTAAATAAAAATGAAAAGAATTAGAGTAAAACACATACAAAATGGACTTACATAGAATTTCAATTACTATCATCCAAAAAGTAAAAGACAAACCTATTATACTATTATTTAAAAGTTTTTCAATGGTTATACATGAATATATATACACAGACAAAAAAATGAATATACATAAACTCTACTCAGTATATGTATTAACAAAATTTCGAGTTGATAGTTCAAAAGTTGAAGGTATAATAAAAACTAAACAATTTTGTATGGGGTAATATTGAGAGTTTACCGGTTTATTTTTGTCTTTGCAACTGGAATTTGGCTCGATCGAGATAGCTTTGTAAATGCAGATCATAGATTTAGCTAAAAAAGAGATTTAAATAGATTATAATAAAAATGTCACGAGATATAATAATAAAATAGTCAAGGTTTACACTAATAATGAGCAGTAAAAAGATACTAGCCAGAAACAGTCAAACATTTCTACATTAAATTGTGAAAACTTTTTGGAAAACAAATTCTTTGAAGTATTGTATGGTTGTCAATCTTTGTCACAAATTAGTATTTTTAATCAACTCTTGCTTGTAACTCTTGATACTGCTACATACAATTGGTCATGGCTAAAAACTGGACGTGAAAAATACAATCCAACATGTGAGAGAGATTGCCCCGGGCTCTTATTAATTGTCATGAAAAAGCAAACAACCAAAGGAAATTGTCTTTGTTAGAATTTAAAAGGTAATCTAATGTTTGACAATGTTAAAACCAAGCGAGGTATGAAAACTTTGTGTCCAAAATTGCCGACTGAAATTAATTTTGCTTCTATCACGTGTTTTCCCAATTGAGTTACTATTAATATCGTGCCATTGCACAAACCAGAACACTGATCTATATTTCGGAGCAACATTAGAGGAACCCAAATCTTCAACGTTATCTTGTGGTTTGGAATTCTAGAAGATGTAATGCTATTCAAAAATTATGGGGTGTAAACGCCTTCATAGCTATTTGAGTTTTCATCAACCATACATAGGACAACTTAGATATGGTAATTCATCACCTGGCCATAAAGACATCACATATTCGTTCACCTTATTTACAACATCAAGTGTAGAAGCAAGGATGGCTTGGTATTGGGAAAAAAAGCCATCGTCAAATTTTTCCAATAAATTAGGATATGTGCTATCAACAATTGCTGCAAGGGGATTGATCGAATATTTGATAAAAAAAAAATTAGGTTAAATAACGGAGAGTAATGATAATATCATAAAATAGTGATTTTAGATAATTAAATTAGAAAGTATAATATTAGAACAGTTTACATTACCAAAATAGTTTAGATTTGTAGTGATTAAGGGGATTATAAATTTAAAATATTTATTTGGGATTAAAAAGTAGTGATTTTAGGAGATAATAATTAATTTAGTAATGATAATATTAGAGCAGTTAACATTATTGAAACAATTTAGGTGTGTAGTGATTTAGGGATTATAAACTCAAAATATTAATGTGGGATTAAAAAGTAGTGATTTTAGAAGTTAATAATTACGCGTTACGATAAAAATGTTTATATTGAAAAAGTAGTGATTTAGTGAATTATAAAATCAACATAGTAACTTATGATTTATATTATTTGTTATTTTAATTTTGTTTTAAATGTTTTAAATTGTATAATATTATGTTGTAATATAACTAAATTAGTAATGATAATATCTCGCATGCTTTTAGATAGGTAGTGATTTTGTTATATACGTGTATTATAATATTATACCATACATGTATGATATAATGTATGGTATAATTATGAATGGTATAATATTAGAAAATTAGTGATTTTAGGATATAATAATTATCTTTTAACATAATTAAATTAGTAATGATTTAGAAAAGTAGTGGATTTTAGGGTTTATAAAATAAACATATTAGTGCGGGATTATATATATGTATGATAATGTATGATATAAGATTATAAATGGTATATAATAATCGTAAAATTCTAAAAAGCTGATTTAGTGGGTTGTCACAATTAGTAATGTTGGAACTTATATATATTGTGAGACCCCAAATTTTATGAAATGAAAGTATTCAATTTTCTTATAATTATTATGTTATTTAGTAAATGGTTAAATTGATAAAGGTTAAAGTTAAGGGTGATATGTGAAAATTTTGCAAAGTATGCAAGTTGTTATAAAATATTCGTTTGGTCGGGGAATATTTTTTTTGTCGGGAATATCCGTACGATGGCACAATCATTGGTGGACCCCACAACGAAAGTATTGTCGTAGTTAGAAAATGACAGAATTATCATTTTATAAAAATAACGGTGAAAGTGTTACCGTTAAAACAGTTGAACTACCCGGTACTAAAATACAATAATACGCGTGGTTGCATAGTAGCACACGGTATTGATTATTGATGCCTACGTAAGAAGTCACTCAGTTTTATTCAATTATAGTCACAATATGATATATTATTAAATTAATAATTGAGACGATAAAATTATTCATGTTATTATTTGCAATATTGACAATGTCTAGAAGTTCTGTCAAGGAGAGGTTATATAATCGAATTGCACGCCAATAGGGAAAAATCCTTATCAGAAAGTCCCCTCTTTCTTGGGAACGACCTGGTTGTTAAATATTATGAGTTATAATATTAATGATGAATAAGTTCGTGTTGATTAAAGATGAAATTGATAGTTCCATTGTGTGGGAATTATTAGTGTTAGTGAAAATCAACATTTATTTCGATAATAATTAATGTCTGAAGGTTATATTGACCAATTGGGTAATTCACTGGATAAATGAGCAATTAATTGCTATTAATTCAATGCTTATAACTATGTGTTCACATGTGTGTACTATTGATTCACATGATTTACTATTAGGGGATTTGGTGCAAGATTGATAATACTTGCATGACTAAGTTAAAAATGGAGGTATAGATGAATGTACTATACTGTAATTATTTTTTTCACATATTTAGAACTATTGAGTCACATGATTTATTATTAATTCACATGATTTACTATTAGGGGAGGTGGTGCAAGTTTGATAATACTTGCAGGACTAAATTAAAAATGAAAAAAAAGAGGAAGGTATTATACTGTAATATTTTGAGCCCCAAAATATGCAATTATCGAAACTATATTTTCCTATAAATAGAAGCTCATTCTTTCTTCATTTCTCACCAATTCACTAAAGCTATAGAGCAATTATTATAGAGAGAAATTATAGAGAGAAAGAAGAAGAGAAGTCTGCTACCTCACTATTCTAATATCCGGTTTTTCTTCTAAGGTAAGGGGTATTATTTCTTTTCGTATTCATGAAGAGAGCTTACATTATTCCATTCTTTATTATTATGTTGGAATAACTGCGTACATGCTAAGTAACGCATAAATGGTGAAATTCTTACATTATTCCATTCTTTATTATTTTGTTGGAATATCACATGCATGTAAGGATTATGTACTTGACTGGTTCCATTCTTTATTATTCGTTGGAATATCAGTATGCATGCGTATTATACGCATTTGATTGTTGCATTATTTATTATTCTGTTGGAATAACCTGTTTGTGCGGTCTATCGCATGCCTGGTGAATTCTTCTGTTATTCTATTCTTTATTATTCTGTTGGAATAACATGTCTATGTGGAATACCGTATGCATGGTGAATGGTCTTTCGTATTCATTCCTTATTAAATTGTGGAAATGATCTGTCTACGTGGATTACCGCATGGCGGGTGAAAATCCATTTGCAGTTTCGTATATTCTATTATATTCGTATGAGATATTATTTCTTTTGTACTCGTCATGAAATAACAATTTTTTTGGTATTTTTTTTATGAGTTACTATTCACGGGTCACTATTCACCCGATTACTATTCACTCTAGTATTATTCACTCGAATATTCGGTGCACTTTTCGTGCCAGAGTACTATTCACGAGTTACTATTCTCGGGTTACTATTCACCCGATTACTATTCACTCTAGTATCATTCACTCGGGTATTTGGGACACTTTTCGTGTCGGGGTACTATTCACGGGGTACTATTCACCAGAAAAATATATTTCTTGATGTATATAAAGAGTCTATTATGAGACGTTTGTGGTAAATTTGGTTATTCTATGGGGGCCCATATGTCATCATCTAAGATTCTCTTTCGCCAATAGTAATTACCTTTACCAGACGTCAAACCACTTGTCGTTTCATATTACAAGCGTCGAACCAATTGTCGTTTCACATTACAAAAGGATCAAACCACTTGGTGTTTCACATTATGACGCCAAACCACTTTTCTTTTCACATCACCACTTTCGTCAAGTCAGCTTTGCCTTTTCATATTGCAAGTGCTAAGCTAGAAATCTTCTATAAATAGAGGCCTAGTTCTTCATTATTTTTCAATTAATTCATTCGAGCTATAGAGAGAGAAAGTATATAGAGAATAAGAGAGAAAGAAGAAGAGTATTCTGTTACTACACTATCAAGTAAAGATTTAATCTCCTACTAATGTAAGGGTGTTATTTCTTTTGTATTCATGAAGAGAACTTCGTTATTCCATTATTTATTATTCTGTTGGAATAACTCAGATATCGTGGGCTACCCTATACTTGGTGAAATTCTTACATTATTCGGTCTTTATTATTATTATGTTGAATATCTATTGCACGCTTTTCGCCGGACCGGGTTCTATTCTTTATTATTTCGTTGAATATCCCATCTGGTATGCTTTTTTTACGGACCGGGTTCCGTTATTTATTATTCTCGTTGGAATAACCTGCCTGTACGGTCTATCGCATGCATGGTGATTTCTTTTGTTATTCCATTCTTTATTATACTCAAATTGGTTAAAACTTTGACTTCTATACTCCATGAAATTAGTGGAATATCCTTGATATTCAAGGCTTCATCCAAGATTCTTTAATGGAAATATTCTTCTGAGCATTATTGAATTTTACTCTACAAAGCAGTATCATCTTGACAGTTTGGACGTTATTGGTTCCTAGATAAATTAATTCTTGAACTTGTTTTATTGAATTCTTATATTATTGTCATCATCCTCATGTTTATATTTTATTGAAAGTCATCTCGTGGCCTCAGTAAAGTATGTAGATGGACTTGGTATGATTATGACTGTGGATTATTCGTGTAATCATAATCGTAATGTTATAAATGATGTGGTAAAAGTCCTCATTAGCCCGTAGTGCATTGATGGACAGTTGTTGGCAAGATCATGACCATTAATGAATATACAAATATTCTTGGCCCGTAGTGCATGGATAATTGTGGTTGTGATATTAAAGAATATCCTTGGCCGTAGTACAGGGGTGATTCGATGATTTGGATTGTTTATTGTCGAGTCCCAACGATAAAAGTGATGAAAAACCTTTAAATCATAAAAGATAGTAGATTTTATTCTCTACTTGACTCTTTTAATGGATCGCTTGTTTCACCGCAGCTTAAACTTGATGTTTGTTATATTGTATCGCTTTAACATCGTTTATGGCTAATGATAATTTATTTCGCATTATCTTAGTCATAATATTTCTTTATCGGGCTAGTTGAGCTCACCCTTTCTTTCACTCGTTTTCTTCGTGAAATGAGAATATAGTTGAGACGAGTCGGGGAACGGAGTTGATGGTCCTAGATGGTGCATTAGTAGTCCTCACTATTCTGTGATATAGTGTGATAATAATTGTAATGAGGATTCCTTTTGAGTTTGTATACTCTCTAGTAGACAATATTTGTATTCAAATTCACAGTTTATGTTTTGTTATATTGTACACGACAATTGTATTATTAAGTTGTATTTGAATTCTGTACCATGTATCTGGCGACTCAAGATGGGTGATTTATACCTAATTTTGGGGGCGTCACAGTTGGTATCAAAGCTTAGGGATATAATCCCTGGCTAGGATGTGAGAATTGAACTAAGAGGGGAGAGACGGGGAATTCCTTCGCTAGTATGACCTACCTAAGTTTATTTGGTATTTAATTGGTCTCACGTAATATAAGGATAATATGTTAAATGTCAATTAACCTTTGTTTTTGTGGCGATGATTCGAAAATGACATCCGAGAATGTTGAGAATAGCAATGGAGCACGTGAGACCGTTGATTCTCCACAGATCAATAATCGTGACAATGTGCAATGAATGGCGATAATCCTCCCGTAAGCAACAACACCGATCAATCGATTTAACGCATTTCAGACTTTAGGAGCTTTTTAGAATTCATGCAACATCAAAGTGAAGGTGGCTCCTGTTCATAATGCAGGAGGAAAAAATGGCAACCCACGGTTGGTCACCGCTAAGCAATTCAAGGAGCTGGGACCACCGGAGTTTTTGGGAAAGCCAGAACCACTTAAGATAGAGACGTGGTTAAAGCAGATCACCATGATATTTGATGTCTTGGGATGCTCCGAGGAGCAAAAGGTTCCCTTTGCCACCTTTATGTTGCGTGAAGAGGCAGATCACTAGTGGGAATCTGTAAAACGTACCCAGCCCGACGCACTCAAGATGTCATGGGAGATGTTCCAAGAGCTGTTCAATGACAAGTACTTTCCCGAAATTATTCGTCACATGAAGGAGGTGAAATTTATCAAGTTGGAGTAAAACAACATGATCGTGTCGCAGTACGAAGCCAAGTTTGCCGAGTTGTCCCGATTTGCGTCCCACTTGGTTGATAATGAAGAGAGAATGACGCGAATGTTTTTAAGAGGTTTGAAGCCAGAGATACGTCAATATCTTATTTCTCATAAATTGTGTTTATATTCAGATGTTGTAAATAGGGCTCAGTTAGTGGAGCACGATAACGAGTCAAAGCAACCAAAAGAAAGCAGCCGACAAAATGACAATACCAGTGATAACAGTCATCAAAACGGTGACAATAAGCATGGAGGAAATCAACATGCCAGAAATGGTAACCACTTCGGTGGTAATCATGGTCAAAACAATAAGAATGGACATTTCAAGAAGAGGAGATTCAACAATGATGGAAAGACGTCAGCACCAGCACCCGTTGTTAAGGAAGGAGAACGACCACCCATCATATGCTTTAAATGCGAGGAGAGGGACACATCGGCCCAAATCGCGCGATGTCCGCCCAAAGCATGTTATAATTGTGGAAGAGAAAGTCACTTAGCCCGATTTTGTCGCTCATCAAGACAAGTTCAGCTAGGATGGAGGCACCAAAGGGCCGTCCCGGAAAAGTCAAAGCCGGTAGTTTAAGAGAGAGCGTTTTTTTCGTGACAAGGAACCTGAATAAAATTATCACGGGTATGTTAGTCATAAACTCTTGTGAAGTCTATACCGTGTTAGATACCGGTTCTACTTACTCTTTTATTTCACCTAGTTGTGTTCAATGTTTGAAGTTAACTCCGGAGAAGTTAGACTTTGATATATCTGTTTAAACTCTGTTGGGAGAAACCTTCGTTACCTTCACTATTTATAAATCAACACTTTCACGTTACGTGTCGATCTTGTCTCTTTGAAAATACTTGCCTTTCATGCGATTTTAGTAATCGACTGGTTAACTACTCATCATGTTTTTCGTAAGGTTGTTAGCTTTCATATTCCTAACCAACCTGTTATGCGAATTCAAGTAACCAAACCACTAAAGTCAATCATTGTCATATCAAGCCATAAGTAAAGAGCCCTTATCCTGTCGTTGTTGACTTCCTTGTGTGGAATTTATCGAAGCCAGACTTTTCGTAGAAGACGTTATGAATGAAGATGACAAGTTTATAGGTATCAATGTGACGTGTTATCCAAGTCTTGGATGAGAGTCACAGTTTTGAATGATATTTCTATTTTTAATAAATTTCCTGACGTATTCTTAAAGACTTCTTAGCCTACCCTAGAGCGTGAAATCAAATTTTGTATTGACCCCAGTACATAACCCATTTCTAAAACCCTCAAATATTTCTTTACTTAAAACGAACGTAACATGCGCCAAAGACGTTGGCTCGAGCTGTTGAAGAATACGATCGTACCATGCAATATCATCGTGAAAGTGCGAACGTGGTAGCTGACGTGTTGAGTAGAATATCGTATGCGGTTACAGGTGCGAATATATGAACCCACGTGAAGATAACGAATATACGAGTGGAATCGACTTTAATCGATAAAGTTAAAGTCTCTCAAGCTACATACTCAGAGCTGATGAATGTGAAGAAGAAGGTTCAAGAGGGCGTTATTCTAAAAGCAAGAATCGACGAAGAGAGGAAATCTCAACCCTCGATTTAATTGGCCCATTTGAAATTCTTGATGAAGTAGGAACTGTGGCCTATAGACTCATTTTACCGCAAAATATGTTGCGTGTTCAGAACATTTTTTTCAGATCGATGTTACGTAAATATGTGGACTAACCAACCACATTATTAATTTAGAACCGGACGAGATAGCAAAAGATTTAACGATGAGGAGATACGTGTTAACATCTTGGATAAGAAGGATCATATTCGACGCTTCAAAGGTTATACCTCAAGAGTTAGAATTTGAAGTGAAGTCAAGGTATCCTCACTTGTTCTAAGATACTGTGTACGTACGTAAATTTTGAGGGCGTAAATTTTATAAGGAGGGAGATTGTGAGACCCCAAATTTTATGAATAAAGATTTAAATTTCTCAAATATTTTTTAAATATTATGGTGTGGATTTGATATAATGTTATAGTTGTGGGTAATATTTATAAATTTTGCAAAAGTATGCAAGTTGTTGTATAATATTCGATTGGTCTGGGAATATCTTTTTTCGGGAATATCCGTATGACTAAGACAATCATTGGTGGACCACACAACGGAATTATTATCGGATCGAGAAAACGACAAAAATATTTTTATAAAAATAACTACGGAGGTGTTACCGTTAAAACTATTGAACTACCCAGTAGTAAAAGAAACAGAATAATATGTGGTGGTGATATAGAATACATACCTCAGATTGATTGATTATCGATGCTTACGTGAGAAGTCACTCAATTATACTCAATTAGTGCTAAAGAATTGTCACGATCATATCTCTTATATTATTGATTCAATTATTGTCACAATATCATCTCAGATAATATGTTATATTATTAAATCAATAATTGAGACGACAAGTTATAATATTAAGGATTAATAATTGTTGAAAGATTAAATATGTGTTGATTAAAAATAAAATGATTTGTGGTAATATTTATTCAATCCTTGATGTATATAAAGAGTCTATTATGAGACGTTTGTGGTAAGTTTGGTTATTCTATGGGGCCCATATGTCATCATCTAAGAGTCTCTTTCGCCAATAGTAATTACCTTTACTAGACGTCAAACCACTTGCTTGTTTTCATATTACAATTACAGGCCGAACCAATTGTCGTTTCACATTACAGAGCATCAAACCACTTAGTGTTTCACATTACATTACAAAGGCCAAAACCACTTTTCTTTTCACATCACCAAACCACTTTTCTTTTCACATTTTCACATTCACAGTGCTAAGCTAGAAATCTTCTATAAATAGAGGCCTAGTTCTTCATTATTTTTCACGAATTCATTCAAGCTATAGAGAGAGAAAGTATAAAGAGAATAAGAGAGAAAGAAGAAGAGTATTCTGTTACTACACTACTACAGTATTTAATCTCCTACTAATGTAAAGGGTGTTATTTCTTTTGTATTTATGAAGAGAACTTCTGTTATTCCATTATTTATTATTCGTTGAATAACTCAGATACGCTGGCTACCCTATACTTGGTGAAATTCTTCGTTATTCCAAATTTTTATTATTATGTTGGAATATCTTATTCATGCATATTTTTACATCGGCCTCGGTTCCATTCTTTATAATTCGTTGAATATCCCGTCGCATGCGCTTTTACGCTGAGACCTAGTTCCGTTATTTATTATTCTCATTGGAATAACTCGCATGCGATCTATCGCATGCATGTTGATTTCTTTTGTTATTCCATTCTTTATTATACTCAAATAAGTTAAAACTTTGACTTCTATACACCATGAAATTAGTGGAATATCCTCGATATTTTTGCTTCATCCAAAGATCTTTTCATGGAAATATTCTTCGAGCATTCTTGAATTTTACTCTATAAAGCAAGATTATCTTCGCAGTTTGGACGTTATTGGTTCCTCGGATAAATTAATTCTTGAACTTGTTTTATTGAATTCTTATATTATTGTCATCAACCTCATGTTTATATTTTATTGAAAGTCATATGTGGCTCGTAGAGCATAAATGGACTTGGTATGATTATGACTGTGGATTATTAAGTGTAATCATAATCGTAATGTTATAAATGATGTGGTAAAAGTCCTAATTGGCCCGTGAGTGCATTGATGGACATTGTTGGCATGATCATGACCATTAATGAATACACAAATATTCTCGCCCATAGGCATGGATAATTGTGGTCGTGATACTAAAGAATATCCTCGCCATAGCCAAGGGGTGATTCGATGATATGGATTATTTATTGTCGAGTCCCAACGATAAAAGTGATGAAAACCTTTTAAATCATAAAAGATGGTAAATTTTTTCTCTACTGACTCTTTTAATGGATCGCTTGTTCCGCCGCAGCTTAAACTTGATGTTTGTTATATTGATCGCTTTAACATCTGTTTAAGGCTAATGATAATTTATTCTCGCATTATCTTAGTCATAATATTTCATCGGGCTAGTTGAGCTCACCTTTTCTTTCACCGTTTTTTTCAGAAATGAGAATATAAATTGGATGAGTCTGGGAACTGAGTGATGGTCCTAGATGGTGCATTAGTAATCCTCACTATTTCGTGATATAGTGTGATAATAATTGTAATGAGGACTCCTTTGCGTTTTCAGATACTCTCTAGTAGACAATATTTGTATTCAAACTCACAGTTTATGTTTTGTCGTATTGTACACGACAATTGTTTTATTAAGTTGTATTTGAATTCTGTACCATGTATCTGGCAACTCAAGATAAGTGATGTATACCTAATTTTGGGGGCGTCACAATCTTAGTCATAATATTTCTTACTGGGCTAGTTGAGCTCACCCTTTCTTTCACTGTTCTCTTCAGGATATGAGAACGTAGCCGGGACTAATCGGGAAACGGAGTGACGGTCCAGATGATTGTTTTAGTAGTCCTCACTATTCTATAAAAAAGTGTGACAATAAATGTAATGAGGACTCCATTGAGTGTGGATATTGTCTAGATGAAAATATTCTTGTTTAAACTCTCAGGTATGTTTTGTCATATTTTGCACGACAGTTGTATAATTAAGTTTGTATTTGATTTATGTACCATGTAAGTGGCGACCCAAGATGGGGGACGTATACCTGTTTTGGGGGCGTCACAGTTGGTATCAAACCTTAGGGATATGATCCCTGGCTGAGATGTGAGATAAGAACTAGGAGGGGAGAGACGGGGAATTCCTTCGCTAGTATGACCTAACTAAGTTTATTTGGTATTTAATTGGTCGGTCATAGTATAGGGATAATATGTGGCATGTCAATTAACCCTTATTTTGAAACTATATTCTAGAATGATATCTGAAATACAGGAGATGAGAAATGAGAAAATCATGATAGAGAGGAAATAGCCGGAAAGGTACAATTCGAAAGGAAAGCAATGTATTCTCATCTCTTCGATATCAGGTACGTACGTAAATTTCGAGGGCAAAATTTTATAAGGAGGGGAGATTGTGAGACCCCAAAATTAATGAAATGAAAGTATTCAATTTTCTTATAATTATTATGTTATTTAGTAAATGGTTAAATTGATAAAGGTTAAAGTTAAGGGTGATATGTGAAAATTTTGCAAAGTATGCAAGTTATTATAAAATATTCGTTTGGTCGGGGAATATTCTTTTTGTCAGGAATATCCATATGACGGCACAATCATTGGTGGACCCCACAACGGAAGTATTGTCGTAGTTAGAAAATGATGTAATTATCATTTTATAAAAATAATCGGCGTAAAGTGTTACCAATTAAAACCGTTGAACTACCGGTAGTAAAAGTACGAAGAATACGCTGTGGTTGCATAGAGCAATACCAGATTGATTATTGATGCCTATGTAAGAAGTCACTCAGTTTTATTCAATTATTGTCACAATATGATATATTATCAAATAAATAATTGAGACGATAAAGTTATTCATGTTATTATTTTCAATATTGACAATGTCTAGAAGTTCTGTCAAGGAGAGGTTAGATAATCTAATTGCGCGTCAATAGGGAGAAATTCTTATCGGAAAGCCCCCTCTTTCCTGGGAACGACCTGGTTGTTAAATATTGTGAGTTATAATATTAATGATGAATAAGTTCGTGTTGATTAAAGATGAAATTGATAGTTCCATTGTGTGGGAATTATTAGTGTTAGTGGAAATCGACATTTATTTCGATAATAATTAATGTCTGGAGGTTATATTGACCAATCGGGTAATTCACCGGATAAATGAGAAATTAATTGCTATTAATTCACATGCTTATAACTATGTGTTCACATGTGTGTACTATTGATTCACATGATTTACTATTAGGGGATTTGTGCAAGATTGATAATACTTGCATTACTAAATTAAAAATGGAGGTATAGATGAAGGTACTATACTGTAATTATTTTTTTCACATGTTTAGAACTATTGATTCACATGATTTACTATTAGGGGAGGTGGTGCAAGTTTGATAATACTTGCAGGACTAAATTAAAAATGAAGAAAAAGAGGATGATATTATACGGTAATATTTCGAGCCCCAAAATATGCAATTATCGAAACTATTTTTTCCAATAAATAGTCATTTCTCACCAATTCACTAAAGCTATAGAGCAATTATTATAGAGAGAAATTATAGAGAGAAAGAATAAGAGAAGTCTGTTACCTCACTATTCCAGTATCCAATTTTCTTCTAAGGTAAGGGGTATTATTTCTTTCGTATTCATGAAGAGAGCTTCTGTTATTCCATTCTTTATTATTATGTTGGAATAACCTGTCTATGTGAAGTACCGCATATATGGTGAAATTCTTATGTTATTCCATTCTTTATTATTCTGTTGGTATATCCTGTCTGTGCGGATTACGCATGACCTGGTTCCATTCTTTATTATTCTGTTGGAATATCTCCGTCTCATGCGTATTACGCACGACCGTTCCATTATTTATTATTCATTGTTGAATAACTTGTCCTCATGCGATCTATCGCATGCTCGTTGAATTCTTCTCGTTATTCTATTCTTTATTATTACATTGGAATAACTCGCCTATATGGATTACTGCATGCATGGTGAATGATCCTTCGTATTCATTCCTTATTAAATTGTGGAAATGATCTGCATTTACGTGGATTACCGCATGGCGGTGAAAATCCATTTGATTTCATATATTCTATTATACTCGTATGAGATATCATTTCTTTTGTACTGCCATGAAATATCATTTTCTTTGGTATTTTTTTTTTACGAGTTACTATTCACTCAAGTTACTATTCACTCTAGTATTATTCACTCGGGTATTCGGACACTTTTTTGTCTTGGGAGTACTATTCACGAGTTGCTATTCATGGGTTACTATTCACCCGATTACTATTCACTCTAGTATTATTCACTCGGGTATTCAGGACACTTTTCGTGTCGGGGTACTATTCTCGAAGTACTATTCACGAATATTATTCTTTTATGTCCAAATTATTTTTGATACATGAATATTATTCTTGAATTTTACTCCACAAAGGAGTATCATGTTGACAATTTGAACGTTATTAAATTCTGGATAAATTAAATTATAAATCTTTAAAATTTATCCTTGCACTTGTTTTATTGAATTATTATGTCATTGTCATCATCCTCATGCTTATATTGTGATGAAAGTCATCTTTGGCTTACATGCCTAGATGGACTTAGTATGATTATGACCAGGGATTATTCGGTATAATAATGACCGTAATGTAACGAATGATGTGGTAAAAGTCCTCATTGACCTGTAGTTCATTGATGAACAGTTGTTGGTATGATTATGACCTGGGATTATTCTAAGATAATCATTTAATTATTGATGAATACACGAATATCCTTGGCCCGTAGTGCAGGGATGATTCGATGATGTGGTTTATTTATTAAGCTGAGTCTCAGTGATAAAAGTGATGAAAACCCTTTTAAATCATAGAAGATAGTAGATTTTATGCTCTACTTGACTCTTCTAATGACTTGCTTATTCCGCTGCAGTTGTTGATCTAAAACTTATTGTCTATTATATTCTATCAGTTGTTATACTGTTGAAGGCTAAGGATAATTTATTCTGCATTATCTTAGTCATAATATTTCTTACTGGGCTAGTTGAGCTCACCTTTTTTCTTTCATTGTTCTCTTCAGGATATGAGAACGTAGCCGGGACTAGTCGGGGAATGGAATGATGGTCCGAGATGGTGTCATAGTTGTCCTCACTATTCTATAAAATAGTGTGACAATAAATGTAATGAGGACTCCATTGAATGTGGATATTATCTAGATGACAATATTCTTGTTTAAACTCTCAGCTATGTTTTGTCGTATTTTACACGACAGTTGTATAATTAAGTTTGTATTTGATTTATGTATCATTTATCTGGCGACTCAAGATGGGGGATGTATACCTATTTTGGGGGCATCACATATATGCATGGTATAATATTATAAAAGGTATAATATTATAAATTTCAAAAACCAGTGTAATTATATAATAGTTGACATTACCAAAACAGTTTAGATTTGTAGTAAATTAAGAGATTATAAATTCAAAATATGAATATGGGTTTAAAAAATAGTAATTTTAGGAGATAATAATTAAATTAAAAAGGATAATATCAGAACAGTTGACATTACCAAAACAGTTTAGCTTTGTAGTGATTTAGTGGATTATAAATTCAAAATATTAATTTGGGATAAAAAAAGTAGTGATTTTAGGAGATAATAATTAATTTAGTAATTATAATATTAGAATATTTAACATTATCAAAATAATTTAGATTTGTAGTGATTTAAGGGATTATAAAATCAAAATATTAATTTGGGATTAAAAAATAGTAATTTTAGGATATAATAATTAAATTAAAAGGATAATATCGTAACGAGTTGAAATTACCAAAAGCAGCTTTTAGATTTGTTGTGATTTAGTGGATTATAAATTCAAAATATTAATTTGGGATTAAAAAGTAGTGATTTTAGGAGATAATAATTAATTTAATAATGATAATATTAGAGCAGCTTAACATTATCGGAAAAATTTAGATTTGTAGTTATTTAGGGATTATAAAATCAAAATATTAATGGGATTAAAAAAATAGTGATTTTAGGAGATAATAATTAAATTAGAAAGGATAATATCGTAACTGCTGACATTACCAAAATAATTTAGATTTGTAGTGATTTAGTGGATTATAAATTGAAAATATTAATTTGGGATTAAAAAGTAGGTATTTTAGGAGATAATAATTAATTTAGTATCGATAATATTGTAATGATTAACATTATACGAAACAGTTTAGATTTGTAGTGATTTAGGGATTATAAAATTAACATAGTAAGTTATGATTGATATTATTTGTTATTTTAATATTATTTTAAATATTTTAAAATCAGTATAATATTATTTTGTAATATAATTATAAATGGTATAATATTATGTTGTAATATACGTGTATTATAATACTATAACATACATGTATGATATAATATATGGTATAATTATGAATAGTATAATATTAGAAAATTAGTGATGTTAGGATATAATTGTTTTAAATCGTATAATATTATGTTGTAATATAATTATAAATGGTATAATATTATGTTGTAATATAATTAAATTAGTGTGGGATGCACATTAATTATATAGGGACGTGTTGTTACAATGTGAAAAGACACATGTCATACAATGGTGTTATGTCTTTGTAATTTACTATATATAATAGATAATAGATTCAAAGTGGATTATAAATTCAAAATATTAATTTGGGATTAAAAAGTAGTAATTTTAGGAGATAATAATTAATTTAGTAATTATAATATTAGAATATTTAACATTATCGAATAATTTAGATTTGTAATGATTTAAGGGATTATAAAATCAAAATATTAATTTGGGATTAAAAAAATAGTAATTTTAGGATATAATAATTAAATTAAAAAGGATAATATCGTAACAATTGAAATTACCAAAAGCAAGTTTAGATTTGTTGTGATTTAGTGGATTATAAATTCAAAATATTAATTTGGGATTAAAAAGTAGTGATTTTAGGAGATAATAATTAATTTAATAATGGTAATATTAGAACAATTAACATTATCAAAAAAAAATTAGATTTGTAGTGATTTAGGGATTATAAAATCAAAATATTAATCTGGGATTAAAAAATAGTAATTTTAGGAGATAATAATTAAATTAGAAAGGATAATATCGTAAGGCTATTGACATTACCAAAAGCAAAGTTTAGATTTGTAGTGATTTAGTGGATTATAAATTCAAAATATTAATTTGGGATTAAAAATTAGGTATTTTAGGAGATAATAATTAATTTAGTATTGATAATATTAGAATAGTTAACATTATCCGAGCAGTTTAGATTTTTGTAGTGATTTAGGGATTATAAAATTAACATAGTATGTTATGATTGATATTATTTATTATTTTAATATTATTTTAAATGTTTTAAACTGTATAATATTATGTTGTAATATAATTATAAATGGTATAATATTATGTTGTAATATACGTGTATTATAATATTATACCATACATGTATGATATAATGTATGGTATAATTATGAATGGTATAATAATAGAAAAGTAGTGATTTTAGGATATAATTATTTAAAATGTTTTAAACTGTAAAATATTATGTTGTAATATAATTAAATTAGTGTGGGGTCAATTAATTCTATTTTGACCATTTAAAATGTTATAGATATTCTATTTTGGCCATTTAAAATGTTGAAACGCAATTAGATATTTATTTGCTTGCTTGTTTAAAAAATACCTTCACCTCCTCACTGATTCTCATCCCATTGAAAATATGCAGCAGCAATTATTTTGATCGAATATCATTGTTTTGCAGGTTTAGCAAGCACGGTAGACCCCAACAAAGGCGTACCGAAAAGATGTAAAGAATTTCTTCGTATTATATTACTCGATTGCCGTAAATATACATGCATAACTAAATGTCATGTAGCGCAAAATCACACGATAATCCCCAACAAAAGCGACTGCATAACCCAACACATATGTGATTGTTTTTATGTTTGCTAAAGGCCTATGCCTTTTCAAATTTCAAGTACCTTTTTAATATAAATATAAATAATTAGTTAATTTTGTAATGATTTCTCCTTTGTTCTTCCATTATGTTGAGGGAAATTATTAACCATTCACTGACTCTATATGTAGAAATTTTAAGGTGATAACTTCTATATAACCGTTCTTGCTTAAGTACAAAAAATAAGGTATACATGTAAGTACTGCAAACATAATCGTAATATATCCAAATAATTTTCAACATTTTTCTTCTTCTTTTTTTGAAAAGCAAATAAACTTTCATTAAACTGAGAAAGGAATTAATGCATCCAAAAGATTTAGATCAACGCCCATAACAAATACAACATGAAAAACTATTACAAAATGAAAAATTCCCCTTTGAACAACTTTCATTCCTATTCATTTTTGAAAAATAGGAAATCTGAAAAATAATGCTACTGCTTACAATTACAAGTACTGCTAAGAAATTCAACTCGATTATCTACAACAGTCCATCATTCACTTGCACTTATAATTGTTTTATTAACAATCACCCTCCACCACACATACTTACCTTTAAATATTGTCTTGTTCCTTTGTAGCCATATATTCCAGACGATTACAGCAGATAAAACATTAAGCCTTTTACAAATATTTTTATTATAGCACCTCCATTACCCAAGGGCCAAATCCACTGAATTAGAGTGTACTTATGTAATTCCCACCCATTTAAAGCACATAACACCATATTAAGTGTTGGGCCATAATCTTTTTTTCCTTATTTACCGAACTTATTGGGTTCCTCCTGGATCGTATTATCTTTAAGTTTTGGTTGGATCCGGTACTCGGTCATTTCTATTATTTGAGCTTAGTCATTATATTGGCCCATTATACAAATTGTCACTTAACCCAACTTTGACAAAGAATCATTATGCCAAATGACAGTTGACTATCGTATCGCCACTTTCTTTGCATGGCATTAATGAGGATGGGACTCGGATGATGGCGGTGATGCAAAGAATAAAGACAGTGTGAAGGTAGGCAGATTTACTTTCAATTTGATCAAGACCTAGGAAGTGAGGGAAAAAGGTGTCGAGGAGGTGGTGGGTGGCACGCAGATGGCCAGGAGTGGAGTATCGCATGGGGCTAAGATCACATAAGAGGGTAACTAACACACACATTTCAATAGAATTTCGATTCTATCTCTCTCAGGCATTAGATAATATTTTCTCCATTGTTGACCTTGTGATACTTTGTCTCGACTCTCACGCCGAGCTATCCTCGACGGTCGGTAGTCAAGCTTTTAGTGTTGACTTGTTAAAGCTATGCGGGGATATTGGACGCGTCTTGGTGATTGGGGACGTGGAGAAAGATCTTGGCGTTAACATTGGCGCTAGAAGGAGGGGTGAGTTCTAGTGTCCTGAATATTTTTCAATCACTGTTGTGTGTTTGTTCTACGTCGATATTCATGGTGAAGAGTAGAACACCTACACACAAAGGGCGTAGAGGGTGCCGGTGAATCGACACCACGAAAGTGTCCGTCAAGGATCGTTTGGGACCGTGAGAATAAGTGTTCATGCTAGCACAGCGTCCAAACGATCCCCTGAAGATTTTTGGTCGAAGATGATGGGCAAGGCTAAACGTAGGTTAGTCTTCCCTACTGATAAAGCGTCTGGCCACGGTCGGAAACGAGTAGAAGGCACTTCGCCTAGAACTCGATCACCGAGAAGACCAAGATGAAAAAGCTTCACGATCGCTAAGATGGTCGATGAGGCGGATAGAGCTATGGAAGTACTTGTCAGAAGCAACGATGAGGATATACCGAAGCAGATAGCCCCGGATGATGAGTTGAGAGATGAAGAACTCGGTTATAATCGGTCCAAGAGCAAGGACACCAAGTGGAAAAGAACACATTCATTCGGGGACGAGAGTCTCGAGGCCGAAATCGAGAAAGAAGAAGATCCCGAAGCCCTACTCCTCAAAGATCGAGGAGGGTACATCACCCTGTCGATTCTAAGGAGCAGGGTCGGAGAGAACGAAGAGGTCGATCCAGGGATCGTACTCTTGAAACCACAAAGAAAGCCCTTGTTGTTGCACATTCTCGCCTCAGTGCCCGGGCACAAAGACGAAGCATATCTAGAGATCGTACTCCCGAGAGTCTACTGAGGGTACACCACCCTGTGGACACTCGTCATCGAAGAAGCCCTTCTAAAGTTGAAGGTTCTATTGTAAGAAACCGGTCTACTCAGAGGAGGAAGGAGTCACCGAAAAAGGAAGCATCATCTCAACCAGAAGGTGTAGAATATTTGGTTAAAGAGTTAAAAGAACTTCGGAAGCAGCTTGCCGAAGTACAAAAGACGAAGGACACTTCGGGAAAGAAGGCATCCCCTTTTTCCGCGAAGATTCTTAAAGAAAAAGCTGACCCCACCAAGAAGTTGCCCCATATTGAGAGTTATGATGGATCAGGGGATCCCTATGACCACAGTCAGGCGTTCAACCGACTGATGGATTATTATGACTTTAGTGATGCTGCTAAGTGTCATACTTTTGTCACAACACTCAGAAAGGATGCCCGGCAGTGGATGGGGACTTTGCCCTCAGATTCAATTTCATCTTGGGCAGACATGTGCAGTAAATTTCATGCTCGCTTTGGGAGCAACAAAAGAAGAGGAAAACCAACTGGTTCGTTGGCTCAGGTTCGACAGTTTTCGAATGAATCTTTGGGTCAATATGTAAAGAGATTCCGTGAAGGCCGGCAAGTGATGAGACTGAATGATCTACAAGTTGGATCTATTTGTAATGGGTTAGATCTGGTCAAATCGGAGAAGTTAGTGAAGAAGTTGATGTTTCATCACCCAAGAGTCTTCTTGAGACCTTTGACAAAGTCAAGGTTATATCGTGGTGGAGGAAGCCATGGGATGACCTCAAACGCCCCGCTTGGATCGGCTTTAAGGAGACAGACGGATAGAACCGATAAAGACCAGAGAGAAAGAATGAAGGTAATAAAGACCGCTACTGAAGGCGGGTCAAAAAGTTTAACAATTGAAGGCGGGGTGGAGGACGTCATTCCGCTTCAACCCAGAGAGAGTGAATAGAACGTATACAAAGACTTTAACACGAGAGTAATGTTATCTTGGATCAAATTAAGAATCAACCTATTTTGAACCACCTCGAGATAACATTAAGCCTTAAAAAGGAAATTCTCGTAAATATTGTGATTACCATCAAGCTTCGGGTCATGATACAAACGATCGTGTGCTAGTTTGAAGGACTTTATTAAAAGAAAGGTACAATGCGGTGCTTTAATTTCAAGATGTGGTCGCAGAACTAATCAACAAAGCAGGATGAGGGCCTGTTCTCGTAGCTCAACCCGGTTGACCAAGTGTTACCGGCTCCTAGCGACTGCGCAAGGCACGTGATAGATGTCATCACCGGGGTACTTCCGCAAATTCGTTGGAAAAAGCGGCTGGTTACTTGGATTTGGCCACGACAGTCAAGGGTACCTTCCTCAAGACCGAGAGACCTTATCCGAAGTTCGGTAATCTCTTTTCTTGATGAAGATTACCTTCGAAAGTCATCGAACCGCACGAGGATCATTGGTGTTGATCGCACAAGTGGGTTGGTAGATATGAAAACGGATGATGGTAGATAATGGGTCTTCAGAGATATTCTCAGATGCCCACGCTTATCGGAGGATGCACCTAGATGGGCGAAGATGGAGTTGGGACAGGAGGCTCCTTTATATGGTTTTAGTAATGACCCGGTCAAGGTGGCTGGAACCATTGAACTGCCAGTCATCTTCGGAACGGCCCCCCAACAGGTAGAAATTACTTGCAAATTTTATGTTGTACATGTAGATTCTGCTTATAATGCAATTTTGGGAAGGCCTGTTTTAATTGCTTTGCAAGCTGTGACCTCTATTCCTCATTTCAAAATCAAATTTCCTACGGCTCATGGGGTCGATGAGGTGAAGGGGGACTTGAATCTGGCCAGAAGATGTTATAGAAATGTCATGTAATCACCGGGAGTGGGAATATCGAAGTAAAGCGGCACCATGGCGATAGAGATCGAACCTTCACATGAGAGTAGTTCCGAACCATTGGTCATGCCAAACCAAGAAACGGAGGAGATAGAGCTCATTCCGGGCAAAGAGAACAAGACGGTGAAAATAGGTTCTGGTCTGCCGGAACCTCTCCGGACGAACCTCATGGAGCTCCTGCAAAGCTATGTTGATATTTTCGCATGGGAGCCTCAGGATATGCCGGGGTAAAGGAGATATTGCTAAGCATCTTTGGAGGTAGACCCGTCGAAGAAGCCAAATCCGATGAAGAGGAGGATTTTCGCACCAACGTCGGCCGAATAATTGATGAAGAGATCAGAAAACCGTTGGCGCAGACTTCATCTTCGAGATTGACTACCCATGATGGATGGCGAATGTGGTGCCGTACGTAGCAAAATGGTAAATGGCGAGTCCGCATCGACTACAATCGATCTAAATAAGGCTTGTCCGGAAGGATTTCTACCCTCACCCCACATTGACCAACTAATCGATGCCACTTCGGGTATGCTTTGTTAAGTTTCATGGACGCTTTCTCCGGATATCATCAAATTTCTATGTGCAAGGAGGATATACCGAAGACGGCGTTCATTACGCATCGCTCTAAGTATATGCTTATAAGAAAATGACATTCGGCCTCATCAATGCCGGAGCCACATATCAGAGGATGATGAACCATGTTTTCAGATATCAGCTGGGCAGGAATGTGGAGGTGTACGTAGACGACATGATTATCAAAAGTATGTTGGTACATAAACATCTGGATGATTTAGAAGAATGCTTCGCACAATTTCACAAGACAATTTGAGATTGAATCCCACTAAGTGCACCTTCGGTCTAGGGGCTGGCAAATTTTTGGGTTATCTTGTCAGTCAGAGAGGAATCGAAGCCAATCCTGAGAAGATTCAAGCGATCCTGAACATGAAGACTCCTCAGCCATTTAAAGATGTTCAACGTCTGACTGAAAGGATTGCAGCTTTGAAGAGGTTCATGTCTAAGTCGGCGGAAAGATGTCTACCGTTCTTTGATACGTTGAAAGGGCCGAAAAATGCAAAGACGTTTCAATGGACTTCGGAGTGTGAGGGCGCCTTTCAGAGCATCAAGTCCTACTTATCTTTGGCGCCTTTGTTGGTGAAGCCCGCTCTCATTGAACCCCTATATTTGTACTTAATGACTAGTTAGTTGGCATGAGGAGCGGTTTTGGTGCGTGAAGTTGGGGTAAGCAAAGACCCGGTTTATTATGTAAGCCATGTCCTTCGGGATGTCAAACAAGGTACCGAACATTGAAAAGTTTGCTTTTGCTTTAATAACCGCTAGTCGAAAGCTTAGGCAATACTTCGTGGTAGATTGGTAATAGTGTATCAGATCAACCTTTAAAGAAGATTATGGGCAAACCCGAGGTGTCGGGGAGATTAGCTGCGTATGGACGATGGAGTTGTCACAATTTTTCATTGAATATCATCCCCGAACCGCCATCAAAGGGCAAGCCTGGCTGATTTTGTTGTTGAATGCTCGTTTTCAAGTCGATGAAGTTGTGGCGGTGAAGGATCTGGACAGGCGATTGCAGATTCTTCGCAAGAAGCGAGTTCTTGGACGTCAGATGCGAGATGGGTCTTCTACCACGGGACGTCGATGGAGCAGGATTATTCGACGAGTCCGGAGGGATTCAAGGTACACGAAGCCATCGATTTGGGTTCAAAGTGACAAACAACGGTTGAGTATGAGGCGGTACTTGCGAGGTTACGATTGGCAAAAGAGTCTTGAAGTGCAAAGAATAATCATCTTGATGATTCTCGATTAATCGTTAACAAATTTCTCGGGAATACGAAGCTCGAGGCCCAAAATGATCAAATATCTAACAGAATTGAAGGAACAACTTCAAAGATTTCCAATCCTACGAGTTTCAAGGATCGAGCGTAATAACAATTCAATTGTCGATGCACTTTCCAAATTAGCCACCACGGATGTTAACGTCTTTGATGGGTCGGTTTATTTAGAAACTTTGCAACATCCTAGTGTCCATTATGAATTCCAGAATGCATCGACCGAACCAATATTTGGTTGACTCCATATATAGAGTATCTGGCAGATAGCGCCTTACCTTCTTGGACGGATGCTTGCCAAGAAAATCAAGTATAAAAGTGCTAATTTTGTTCGATTGATGGGGATCATTAGAAGAGCTTTCTCATCTCCACTATTGAAATGCTTGACTCCATCCGTTGAATATGCTCTTGGAAATACATGAAGGTATCTGTGGCGACACTATATGGCGGCTAAGTCATTAGCCTATAAAGTACTTCATGAGGGTACTATGGCCTACCATCTTCAAAGAAGCAACTGAGTACGTCAAGAAGTGCGAGAAATGTCAGCTCAACAGTCCGATCCCACATCAGCCACCAGAAGAGCTATACTCGATCTTATCTCCTATACCCTTTGCTGTCTGGGGGGTTGATATATTGGGTCTACTTAGAAGGCAAAAGGTCAAGTCGACTTTGTTATAGTTGCCATCGACTATATGACCAAGTGGGTAGAAGCAAAACCACTTAGGTTAATAACGAACAGAATGCTTGAAATTTTGAAAGAATCAGTGAGTATTTCGTTTTCGGATTCCTAAAGTGGTAATATCGACAATAACGGACGATTACCAGGATCGAAATTTGAGGCATTCTTGAAAGAACGGGGATTCAACATGTAAAGACTTGAGTGGCTCTCATTCACATCAAATGGACAAGTTCAAGTGATCAATGAGCGTTCTTTGAATGGGATCAAGTTGCAGATTGAATGAAGCCAAGGGCAGATGGCCAGAGGAGCTACTTAGCGTGTTGTGGGCTTATCGAACTACTTCGAGGACTACAACAGGGGATTCACCTTTTAGACTGGCCTATGGTACTGATGCCTTAGTCCCAGTTGAAATTGGATCTCCCAGTCTTCGGGTTAGCCAATTCAGAGAAATCTACAATGAGGAAGGGCTTAAGGCCAATCTTGATTTACTTGAAGAAGTAAGAGAAACAAATTTTAATCGGGTTGGCAAACTTATCGTGAAGAGTGGCTAAGCATTATAATAAGGGGGTAAAATGTCGAAGGTTCGAAGTGGGAGATTTTGTCCTCAGAGAAGCCGAAGCATCTACACCTCAGAATCTGGGAAAGCTGATGCCAAACTGGGAGGGACCGTATGAAATAACTGAAGTGCCGAAGCCGGGAACTTATCGATTGAAAGCATTAGATGGGTCAGTAATTAAGAATACTTGGCATGCTGGCAGGCTTAGAAAGTACTTTCAGTAGAAATGATGTCAGTACACTGGAAGTCTATAAATATTTATGTCATCATCAATAAAAGTTCCCTTTTTTCTCGAACAAATTTTGTCTTCATTGCTGATCAGATCATTGGTGTTAGGAGGTTCGGGTGGACTCGTTGGCCATTCGATGGCGACTTTTTGAGTGGTCCTTATGAGTTTGTCGTGCCCTTCGTGGTAGGCAAACGTCATTGGTGTTGGGAGGTTCGGGTGGACTCACCGGCCATTCGATGGCGACCTTTTGGCGGTGGTCCTTATGAGTTTGTCGGGGCCCTTCGTGGTAGGCAAACGTCATTGGTGTTAGGAGGTTCGGGTGGACTTGCTGGCCATTCGATGGCAGCCTTTTTGGCAGGTGGTCCTTATGAGTTTGTCAGGCCCTTCGTGGTAGGCAAACGTCATTGGTGTTAGGAGGTTCGGGTGGACTCGCTGGCCATTCGATGGTAGCCTTTTCGGCAGGTGGTCACTTAGACCTTGTCAGGCCCTTCGTGGTAGGCAAGTGTCATCTTTAAGACGTTGTCAAGCCCTACGTGGTAGGCAATTATCGACACTTAGACCTTGTCAGGCCCTTCGTGGTAGGCAAGTGTCATCTTTAAGACGTTGTCAGGCCCTACGTGGTAGGCAATTGTCGACACTTAGACCTTGTCAGGCCCTTCGGGGTAGGCTCATGTCATCTTTTAGACTTTGTCAGGCCCTTCGTGGTAGGCAAATGTCATCTTTTGATTTTGTTAGGCCTTTAGGGGTAAACAAATTCTTGATGAAGCGAGATATATCTCACACTTTCTAACTAATAAGTATCCCTTTACTTTATTACCTAAATTTTTTCTAAGTGTTGAGTTCAGAAGCTTCATTCTTACACTTCATCTTATCTTGTTATATGGCATGATTAGTTGTTACCTAACAATTCGGGTTCAAAACCCATGAAGGGTTTGTGCATCTTTTCACTTAAATAAATATCGAGTATTGGAGTAAAATAAATATCCAAGTCATAAGGAATGAAGCCATTTTCATTAATATTTAATTTAATTACACTATTGATAATTCTTACAAACATCGTAAATTAAAGATGGAAAAAAGACATAAACAGAACATCACTTCAGCGCCATCTTCTTCGTCTCGAAGAATCGAGTAAGGATGGGTCCAGATTGTCGCAGATGATTCTCCTTGCCACGACTTCTAAGAAAGCTCAGAATCTCTGGAGTATATCTTCATTATTTCCCGTTGATTTCTTCCGAAGTTCCAGTATTCTTCAGATATTTGTTTTGCGAAGGTCTTGATTAAAGGGGGCCCAAGGTCCCAAGAGCCTTGAGTTCTCGGATTTTTCTTCGAGTTTGAGCCGCTTTATTCATGTGACGAGTCTCTCACGCCTCCAAATTTTATGGATAGTCTTGGTCAAGATCTTCGTGATCGACCTTTAGTTCCTCGATCTTTTCCATCCTTATCTCGCTCCCTCCGAACCAAGTCAACATTCATTTTGACGATCTCCTCGTCTTTGTGCTTTGGTTGACTTGATTCTTCTTGGAGGCCTTCACATCTCCTTTGGCTTGGGCTAACTCTTTTTGAAGACCTTCATTTGTATGAAGAAGGCATTCACGTTGAGTTTCTCCTTCGCCAAGGTAGACTTCAAAGATGGCATTCTCCTTCCTCAAGATCTCTTCTTCCGATTCATTGAGAGATCTTGGGACGAAGACGTCCGAACACCGCAGATTGGCTCTATGTGTTTCCAATACCATTTGATGGTTTTCAAGTATATAAGTATGCAGATAATTTTAAATAAAAAGATACTCGTTTATTTTCGCCAAGAAAGCTCATGCCTTCATTTGAGTAGATCCCCATTCAAACTGTTCTCGAACCGATGATCGTCGGTTTCACGAACAAAGGTGTTGAGCAGTTGGAAGGAAAATGAGCATCGAAGTCGGGGCCACATTGTTGGAGAAGCCATGGCCCCGATCACTTCGGTAGTTGGTTGTCTTGGAGGAGAAGGTGGAGGTTCTTCGCGGCTTAGTGAGGATCCGTGTGTATAGTTTCGGGAGAAGGAGATCGAGGCAGAATGCGCTCAGAGTTGGCGAAGGAGCAGGGAGATGAACGGGGTGGATGTCCGATGGTCATTTTCTTTTTTCGGGAAGGAGTGAGGATCGACCCGGTTGGTTCATTGTCAGGCACGTGGGTTTCTGTGGATGTGGTCGGAGGAGTGACAGCCGAAGAGGTAGGGACTCAAAGCTCTTTGGCAGTCAGGGGGGTTATCTTGGTTCTTATTTTCTTTACACGAAGGACCTTAGCTCGATCGTGCAAAGGAATATCGAGTAAGCTCCTCCTCACCGGGGTAGGTTCAGAGGTTGGAGGATTGGGATTGGTAGAGAAAGTTGTTTGGGGGGTTGCTTCGGGAAGTGTTTTGAGGTCACTTTCGTGGTTTGTTTCGATTGGGTGGTTTTGGATCGTTTGGCGGATCTCTTTCTTGGCGAGGTCCGAGGTTTTCTTGGGTATGTTGGGTTCGCTCGGTTTGAGGTTCGTCGGTTTGAAGGGAAGAAGTTGGTGGGGTGGCAGTAGGGGTTAAACTCGGGAAGATTCTTTCACGGATGCTCTTCACTTGCATCCGCATTCATCCTCGCCAAAAATCTTCCTGTGTCTCTCACCTCCGTGGGAGTCGGTTTGATCGAGACACCGCAAAAAAACCGCGATCGGAACCTATATCACTTATATAGCTCAGAAATTATGTTACAAAGTTATTCAAAACTTACATTTGTGGTTGTATAACCAGGCTTGTTTGGTCAGAAGTGTGAAACTCCATTCTTTTGGAGGAATCTTCCTCAAGAAGTCTGCCATTTCCCTCACCCGTTCTTCGGATATGTCTACAAAGTCAGCAGAGACCTAGTCAGAGGTAGTCCAGTCTGGAAGAGAAGAGATCTCAGGTCCCGTGATGAAAAACCACTTCTCATGCCAACCCTTGTTGCTGGAAGGAGTATTCATCAGGGATCTCCTCTCGAACCTGGTGTTGGGTTGAGGAGATTGCTTGCTTAACACTTTGAAGCCTCGTTCTCGAGACCTACCAGCAGAAAAGAGGGTGAAGAAGATATCGACAGAGGGAGCAATCCCTAGTTCATGGCAAAAGGCAATAAATGCCAAGATGTGAATATAGGAGTTGGGCACTAACTGGGTGAAGCCCACTCCTATAAACCCTAAGAGGGTAATGATGAAGACATGGAGAGGTAGGCGAACCCCCTTTTCCAGAAGAGTGACAGGCATGGCGACCCAACCGTCCGGTCGCTGGTACATACGCTCTTCAAGAGCAGGGGCCCTTATCGCGTACATGTCAGGAATCTGATAACAAGTCCTGAGCATGCATATTTCAGATTCTGTGACCGAGGAACGGATGTTGGCATTAGGGAATTGTTCCCCATTCTTGAAGAAATCAGAGGTAGAGGAGGTCAGAGAAGGGTTTTTCCCCATGGTGGTTGATTGGGGGTTGGAACTCGAACCCTCTTGGTTAGGGTTTGGGTTGGGAGAAATGATACTGATAGGAGTTGCACGAAGAGGAGAGTTCTGGCCAGAGGTTTCGGTCACCATTGTTAAGATTTTGTGAAGCAGAGAAAGAAATTTGCAGAGAAGAAGAAATCTCTAAGGTTCAAATTTTAAATTAGCAGGTAAAACCGTCAGAATTGGTAAAGTTTACCTTTTATACTGACAGTTGCACGGTAATTAAGGGCGGCACATTTAATTCACTGCAATGATGATGAATGGGAAGAGGTTTCGTCTGTTTTAGACCTAAATATCTTCACCTATGTGGGCTTGCGTCTATTGGGCTTCTCACTTCTATACCTGATAACAATTTGGGCTTTGGCAAGTTTCACTTTGGATCTCTTATGACTTATCATAGTTGGTTACGTCCTGGGCCTATACTGTTTATAGTCTTTCATTAAACTCCCTGTTTAATATAAGACTAGGGGGTAATGTTGGGCCATAATCCTTTTTCTTATTGGGCCGAACTTATTGGGCTCCTCCCTTGGATCATGTTATGCTAAGTCATGGTTGGATCCGGTCACTTGGGTCATTTCTATTATTTGGGCTTAGTCATTATATTGGCCCATTATACAAATTTTTACTTAACCCAACTTTGACCATAATCATTATGCCAAATGACATTGACTATTGTGTTACGCCACTTTCTTTGCATGGCATTAATGAGGATGAGACTCGGATGATGGCCGTGATGTGGCAAACAAAGAATAAACAAGTGTGAAGGCAGATCGCTTACTTTCTATGAAGTGACCGGAAGTGAGGGAAAAAGGTGTCGAGGTGGTGGTGGGTGGCAGAATGGCGAGAGTGGAGTATCGTGGGGCTAAGATCACATAAGAGGTAAGTAACACACACATTTCAATAGAATTTCGATTCAATCTCTCTCAGGCATTAGATAATATTTTCTCTCCATTGTTGACCTTGTGATCGCCTGTACTGACTCTCACGCCGGAGCTATCCCTCGACGGTCAGGCCGTCAAGCTTTTGGTGTTGACTTGTTGAACTGTGCAGGATATTGGACGCGTCTTGGTGATTGGGACGTGGAGAAAGATCTTGGCGTTAACATTAAGCAAGCCCATTTACATTGTAGTAGTACATGATCAATGTTTTCTCCCTTATAATAACAACAACATACATTTGTCTGCCCCTCCTCTAATATTCCTCGATTGAACATGATGTCTTTCACCGACAATGAGGTTCATGTCATGAGATGAATTTAAAACATTTTTATATCATATACCAGCAGACATATCAGCTATATTAACTGCTTGTGTTCAACAAACCCAGCAATTATATTAGGTAGCACCCAATCAGCTTCCTACAAAGATAAATTCCATTGAAGCATAGCTTCAAGTTATAAATGAAGTATAATCAAATGCACTAAAATGGGCTAAATGAAGTATAATAAAATGCACTAAATGAAGTATAATCAAATGCACTAAATGAAGTATAAGAAGAGATATAAACAAAAATGGTGCACGATAGCAAAAAAATGAGAGATTATTCTACTAAAATCAAATTTTTAAACAGAGAAAAAAATGCATTCTAATTGTACCTTTAGAAACCCTACACTTCGCGTTTGATTTTTGATGAAATTTTGAATAGCAGAAGTAATTATTGTATTTTTAAACTATTTATAGTTAGTTTGAAAATAGAAGAAATTCATAAAATATTCTATGAATGATGAAAAACTATGAAATTTGGTGAAAAATCTTATAATGTTATTTTATAATTTCTGAGAAGTTCTCATAAATTATTGAATAACAGAATTATTTATTGCATTTTTTAAGCTATTTATGGTTTGTTTAAAAATAGAGGAAATTCATAGGAAATTCTATGAATGGTGGAAAATTATGAATTCTACTGAAAAATATTACTCCCTCCGTCCCATAGTTATAGGCTGATTTTTTTTGGAACATAGTTTAAGAAAATTAGTTAAGTGGCAATTTTTAACATAAATTTTCCACATATACCCCTTAATATGAAATTAATGAATAAGTTAATTACTCCTTACTTATCACATTAGAACTCTTAACTTTATTGATTGACGTGTACTAACCATTAAAATCCATAAACTTTAACCAAAGAGAATACAACAACATTAAATGTGATGATAAAAATAATGATATTGAATGTTGTTTCTTCAAAAAAAAAATAATGATTGAATATTTATTATAAGGGCATAAAAGTAAAACAATGAACCAACTAAAATTTATAAATAGTAAGTAGTCTATATATTGGGACATCTCAAAATGAAAAATCAGTATATAACTATGGGACTGAGGTAGTATAATAATGTAAGATTAATATTGATGATGTTTTAAAGATATAAAAATATGTGGAGTTAGTATTTCTAATTTGAAGCTATTGAATGATAGTTTTTACAAATAGAAATAATTATAGAAAATTATTGGATAATCCGGAAAATGTGAAAATTGTTTGGAAAGTTTAAAATCATATTTTTTAAATATTTTAGAAGTGTTAGTAAACTCATGAGGTGTCGGGATATAAACGCACATGTAACGAATGAGTTATGATAAAAATAAAAATAATATTTTTGTGAAAGTAAAAATGGTGATAATACCAGAATAGTGGATTATCATATATGAGGTTTTAGATTTCTCAAGTTTTATTCACTTCTAAAGTTTTGGAAATTGAATAATGATTTTATGCGATAAATAAAGATAACTTGAATGAATTATTAGTTGGTTTATATGTTATTTGAGATAAATATGATCTAGTGTTGATCCCTACTTTTAATAGAATTTAAATTGTTTATAGTAAGGTATTGATTTGATTCTTATGTATGAAGTCACTATGTATTTCATTCAATAATTGTCACAGTAATTATTGCACAGTGACTCATATTATTTGATATGATATAACCAGTTGGCAGTATTGTGAGTCTTTGTTAATAATTATGAATAATTATTGAAAGATTGAAAATGTGTAAATAATTGATGAATAAAGGTGTTGATTAAAGATAAGCACATGTTTGTTCAATTATTTTCTTTTTACAAAATTAAGTTTGGCAGGACTTCCCGACACTCTACTTTTAAAAGTAATATGGACCACAACTCTATTATTGAACAAATGTTGTTAAAACGTGTAAAAATTGGTTTAATTTTCTCTGTGGGACCATAAATTCCACTACCATTATTGTATACCTCATTTGGTTATTTTGTCAAAGCAGGTGTGCTAGTTGTTTACTAAATTTTCATATTATGGTAAGTTATTATTATTCGTTTATTCAGTTTATCATTAAATGGTGAAAAGTCCTAAAAGGATTAGAATATCCTTAATAGTTTGTGCTTAATCTATTATTATGTTATCATTTTGGACTCTGGATAATTAAGTTGAAAATCACTAAGATCTATGTTATCTTATTATTCTGATTATTTATGTTTATTCATTATATATCATTGTCATCATTCTTATACTTATATTGTGTTGAAAGTCATCTTTGGCCCGTAGTGCAAAGATGGACTTGGTATGATTATGACCATGGATTATTCGGTATAATCATGACCGTAATGTTACAAATGATGTGGTAAAAGTCATCTTTGGCCCGTAGTGCAAAGATGGACTTGGTTTGATTATGACCATGGATTATTCGGTATAATCATGACCGTAATGTTACAAATGATGTGGTAAAAGTCATCTTTGGCCCGTAGTGAATAGATGGACTTGGTATGATTATGACTAGGGATCATTCGATATAATCATGACTGTAATGTTACAAATGATGTGGTAAAGGTCATCTTTGGCCAGTTGTGCATAGATAGACTGTTGATTGGCATGATTATGACTAGGGATTATTCGATATAATTATGACCATTGGTGAAAACACGATTATTCGTGGTTGTGATACTATTGAGATGAGTCTCAGCGTTATTGGCTTTACAGTTGTATGGACTGTTGATTTACCTGATTAATTATAAATATGAATTGTGAATTTAATTATAATCTGTGGTGGTTCAGGTTGTGAGACCCGAATTTTATGAAATAAAAGTATTCAATTTTTTCTATTTTGGTAAATAGTTAAATTGATAAAAGTTTAAAGTTAAGGGTAATATGTGAAGAAAAAAAAATTTCAAAGTAAGCAAGTTGTTATAGAATATTCTTTTTGTCGGAAAATATTAAATACGACTAAGAGACAATCATTGGTGGACCCCCAAATGGAATTATTGTCGGATTGAGAAAATGACAAAAAATATTTTTATGAAAATAACGACGGAAGTTTTACAGTTAAGCTGTTGAAACGCCTTGTATTAAAAAAAAGTCTGATGAATACGCTGTGGTCAGATAAGAGCACACCAGATTAATTATTGATGCTTATGTGATAAGTCACTCGGTTTTATTTTATTGGTATTATTAATGTAATAAAACAGTAAAAACTTTTTATATAAAATAGAATACTTTTATAAAGTTATTCGTTTTATTAGGCTAATAGTAAAATCTTTTTATATAAAATGTAATACATTTATAAAGTTATCATTTTATTAGACAATAATTAGAATATATTATATTTTATTATGCATAGTTTTTTGCATAAAGGCTCTGCATAGTGTTTGCATGGTAAAATCTTTTATAAAGTTATTCGTTTTATTAGATTATAAATAGAATATATTATATTTTATTTAAAAGATTTTGCTTTAAATATGTATCTGTCGATTAAAGTAAATCAAACTGGACCGTTCATGAGTTAGTTACTATGCAGTCTATTTTTCTATAAATAGAAGCTCATTCCTTCATTATTTCTTATGAATTCGCTGAAACTCTAGAGAGAGAAACTATAGAGAGAATTCTTCTTCTATAATCTTGAAAGCGTATTTATTTAGAGTTTAAGAAAGCTTTGAAGCGCATTTACAAGTTTTCTTGAGTATATCCTCGCCCTACAAGCTCCAATACTCTTCTTTCAAAGGTAAGGGATATTATTTATTGTACTCGTAGGGATATAATTGTCGCACTTAAGTAAAGGATATTATTATTATTATTATTATTATTATAGTAAAGGGTATTATTTCGATTCAGTATTCATGAAGAGAACTTACATTATTCCATTCTTCATTATTACATTGGAATAACCTATATATCGCATGAGATCACCGTATACATGGTAAAATTCTTCTATTATTCCATTCTTTATTATTATGTTGGAATAACATGTCTATCAAGCAATCGCATACATGGTGAAATTCTTTTATTATTCCATTCTTTATTATTATGTTGGAATAACATATACATGTGAATCATCGCATACATGGTGAAATTCTTCTATTATTCCATTCTCTATTATTTCATTGGAATATCCTCAGATGTATATAATTTTTTTGTGGGACCTAGTTCCGTTACTTATTATTACATTGGAATATCCACGCTTTGCGTATCACGCCCGACCGGTTCCAGATTATTTAGTATACGTTGGAATAACTTTCATGCATGCGATCTATCGCATGCCCGGTGAATTCTTTTATTATTCCATTCTTTATTATTTCGCCGAATATCCGTCGTGTGTTTACGCATGACTGGTTCCATTCTTTATTATTCTACATTGAAATAACATGTCTACATGTAGATTACCGCATGCATGGTAAATGATCATTCGTATTCATACGAATAGTATTTTCATTAAAAAGGGTTTCTGTCAGGGGCAGTTTCGTAATTTTTCTGACCCTCAAAAATTTTGGAAAAAATTAAAATGATAATTTGATGAGTTTTCTAGATTGTGTCCAAAAATGGCGATTTTTGGATGTATAGATTAAGAGTTATGGATTTTATGAAAAAAGACTATTTTAAAAGTAAACTCTTATAACTCCTTGTGGTTAACTCAAAATTGGTGAAATTTTATTGGGAGTACATGTATATAATGAGAGTATACCAGTAATTTCGGAATTTTTGGACAAAAGTACAATTTATGATAAATATCTAAATATTCGCAGCTTTTAGCCATATGAAAAATAGTAAATGAATTTTAAAAATTAGAAAAAAATATATGTTCAAGATGAGACTATATTTCGCTAATTCCCGTAAAAGAAATATTTTTGGGATTTGATTTAGTATTTTTCATGAAAATGAACTAGTTATGAGTAAATAAATTAAATATGTTATGTGAAGTAATAAAATTGGAAAATAGGATTTTATAGCTTAAGAATCCTATATAGGGTATATGCAGATTTTTGATGAGAGATTTGATCATTGATGATGAAATCTTATTAGTATTTACATTTTGAATGATTAAATGCATTATTTGATAAAGTGTAAACAATTGAAATAAATTATTTATAAGTTTAAGAAATGATTAAAATATTGTTATAATATTAATGATATTAGATTATGAGATTATTTAAGTGATTGATAACATTTGGTTATTATTGAACGCTGGATAAATTGTATTATAAATGTTTAATATTTATCCTTTATCTCATTTGATTAATTCTTATACCATTGTAAGATTGTGGTCGACGCACCATGAGAGTTACATACATTTGTATTAAAACTCATAGTTAACTGTGGTCATATTCTATACGACAGTTCAACAGTTGTATAAATGAAGTTATATTTGAATTTTGTACCATATATCTGGCGACTTATAATGGGTGATGTATACCTAATTTTGGGGGCATCACACAGGTGAAGACATGTTATGAGTGTGACGCCCCCAAAATAGGTATACATCACCCATTCTGAGTTGTCAAATACATGGTACAGAAATAAATACAACTTCAGTAATACAATTGTCATGAAAAATACGACAACACATATACTGTGAGTTTAAATACAAATATTGTCTAATAGACAGTATACAAACTCAAAAGGAGTCCTCATTACAATTATTGATACACTATTTTACAAAATAGTGAGGACTACTAAAACAACTATCCTGAACCATCACTCCATACCCCGGCTAGTTTCTGCTATGTTCTCACCTCCTGAGAAGAAAAATAGAACAAAAAAGAAAAGGGTAAGCTCAACTAGACCAGTAAAGAATATTATGACTAAGATAATATACAACAAATTATCATTAGTCTTCAACAGGAAAAAATCTGATAGAATATAATAGACAACAAGTTTAGATCAACAACTGTAGTAGAAACAACAATCCATTAGAAGAGTCAAGTAAAGAATGAATTCTACTATCTTCTAAGATTTAAAAGTCCATCATCAATATTTTATCCCTGTAACATCAATCAATATACATCTTGAATCAAATATTCATCTTTGCACTACAGGCCAAAGATATTCATTTGTCACCAGTTGGTCATGTTCATATGATACACATGAAAATACAAGGAGAATACTCTCTCTTTTTACTAATCATTGTTATTAATATTAGTATTCTTTTATAATACGTTATCAGCACAAAGCTCTGCCCAATTTTGAAAAAGGAATTCTCTTAACTCACTGTAAGTATTGTTTCATTACAATTAATTTTGATCATATATGTAGTACTGTTTATATAAGTACAAGATGGATGACAACAGGTAAATGGTTGAGGAATATTAGTTAAGTGCTTTGGAATCACTTGATAAGCCACAAAAAAAATCGGGTGGATGAAGCATGATCAAGATGGGAAACGGAGTAGTATATAAATCTTCTTTTGAAATACTAACCAGCATGTATATTTTTATGTGATATGACATTAAATATTCATAAAGTATTCATATTACACATGTTAACCCCAAATGGTGGAGTTATATGAAAATAGCCTAAAACCGAGAGAAAATATGTTTGGATGGACATATTTGTTTTGCTTTTTGTTTTTGGGTATTTTTCAACTTAATTAGTTCTCACTTTAAGGTCACAGTAAATACATATATAATAATGTTACACTATCCAAAATTATATATTTATATAAATGTCAAATCTTACAAAACTTAAATTATTTGTCATGTACTCTTAATGATGAGATTCATCTAGAGGCAAAGAACCTTGGAGATACAATTAAAGTTGGCAATCATGCATCCCTTTAGGATCATGCAAAATTAATGATTTTTATTCGCTATCATCTCCATGAAAAAGCAAAATCTGTCTAACAAAATAAAAATAATTTTGAATTTTTCGCTCACCCTAATAATTCATTTAGGTCGTCCAAAGTTTGGGATAAATCATACCGTTGTAGTGCCGGAGGCACAGTAAAAGACTAATTTGTCTTATGAAATTATTTTAAAGAAAATATATGAGAATCAAACATTTGTAATTCTCCCAAAAGCTCGATATAATTGGTTGCACCTAAAGTTGCAAGATTTTAAAAGTGTTTTGTGAGAACAATTCTAAATTTTTTTAAAATAATCTCACTATTAAAATTAAGTGGAAAAAACACTGATGAAGATATGTTAGAGAAAATATTTATTATATTTCATGCCTTGAATATGTTCTTGTAGCAGCAATATCAAGAGCGTAAGTTCACAAAATATTCCCTGAAGCGATAAGTGAAACTATGTTCCCAGAAGTGATATTATGTCTTCTAGTGACTGCACAAAATAATGAGTTTTTGCTGAAAAGCCAACAATCTCGCCCAACTGATTCTACCGCATTCTCTTAAGTGAATGGAACCTCATTTAATAATCATAGAGGAAATTATGGTTGTGGTTGTTGTAAGACGCCGAATTTTATGAAATGAAAGTATTCAATTTTCTTATAATTATTATTTTATTTCTTAAATGGTTAAATTGATAAAAGGTTAAAGATAAGGGTGATATGTGAAAATTTTTGCAAAGTATGCAAGTTATTATAAAATATTCGTTTGGTCAGAGAATATTCTTTTTGTCGGGAATATTTGTATGACGGCACAATCATTGGTGGACCCCACAATGGAAGTATTGTCGTAGTAAGAAAACAACAGAATTATCTTTTTATAAAAATAACGGCGAAAGTGTTATCGTTAAAACTGCTGAACTACCCGGTAGTAAAAGTCTGATGAATACGCGTGGTTGCGTAGAAAGCACTAAGTATTGATTATTGATGCTTACGTAAGAAGTCACTCAGTTATAATCAATTATTGCTACAATAATTGTTGCATCATATCTCTCATATTATTGATTCAATTATTGTCATAAAATCATCTGCATAATATGTTTTATTATTAAATCAATAATTGAGACGGCAAAATTATTCATATTATTATTTGAAATATTGACAATGTCTAGAAGTTCTGTCAATGAGAGGTTTGGTCACCTAATTGCGCGCCAATAAGGAGAAATCCTTATCGGAAAGCCCCCTCTTTCCCGGGAACGACCTGGTTGTTAAATATTGCGAGTTATAATATTAATGATAAATAAGTTCGTGTTGATTAAAGATAAAATTGATAGTTCCATTGTGTTAGAATTATTAGTGTTAGTGGAAATTGACATTTATTTCGATATTAATTGATGTCTGGAAGTTATACTGACCAATCGGATAATTAATCGGATAAATGAGCAATTAATTGCTATTAATTCACATGATTATAACTATTTGTTCACATGTGTGTACTATTGATTCACATTCTTGTACTATTAGGGGTGGTGGTGCAAGATTGATAATACTTGCATGACTAAGTTAAAAATGGAGGTATAGATGAAGGTATTATACTGTAATTGTTATTTTCACATGTCTAGAACTATTGATTCACATGATTTACTATTAATTCACATTATTTACTATTAGGGGAGGTGGTGCAAGTTTGATAATACTTGCAGGACTAAATTAAAAATGAAGAAAAAGAGGAAGGTACTATACTATAATATTTCGAGCCCCAAAATGTACAATTATCGAAACTATATTTTCCTATAAATAGAAGCTCAATCCTTCATTATTTTTCACCAATTCACTAATGTTATAGAGCAATTATTATAGAGAGAAATTATAGAGAGAAAGAAGAAGAGAAGTCTGCTACCTCACTATTCCAATATCCAGTTTTCTTCTGAGGTAAGGGATATTATTATTATAGTAAGGGGTATTATTTCTTTCGTATTCATGAAGAGAGCTATTATTATTCCATTCTTTATTATTATGTTGGAATAACCTGTCTATTCGAAGTACTGCATACATGATGAAATTTTTCTGTTATTCCATTCTTTATTATTCTGTTGGAATATCCCGCTGCAAAGTGATTACGCATGACCGGTTCCATTCTTTATTATTACATTGGAATATCACATGCATGCGGATTACGCATGACCTGGTTCCATTATTTATTATTATGTTGGAATAACCTGTCTGTGCGGTCTATCGCATGTCTGGTGAATTCTTCTGTTATTCTATTCTTTATTATTTTGTTGGAATAACCTGTCTATGTGGATTACCACATGCATGGTGAATGATCCTTTGTATTCATTCTTCATTAAATTGTGGAAATAATCTGTCTACGTGAATTACCCCATGGCTGGTGAAAATCCATTTGCAGTTTCGTTTATTCTATTATCCTCGTATGAGATATCATTTCTTTTGTACTCGTCATGGAATATCATTTTCTTTGGTATTTTTTTTACGAGTTACTATTCACGGGTTACTATTTACCCGATTACTATTCACTCTAGTATTATTCACTCGGGTATTCGGGACACTTTTCGTGTCGGAGTACTATTTACGAGTTACTATTCACCCAAATTACTATTCACCCTAATATTATTCACTCAGGTATTTGGGGTACTTTTCATGTCGGGGTACTATTCACGAGGTACTATTCCCTAAGTACTATTCATAGGGTACTATTGTGGGGTGCTATTTAACCGAAAAATATATATCTTTTCTGTCCAAATTATATTTAGTACATGAATATTATTCTTGAATTTTACCCTACAAAGCAGTATCATGTTGACAATTTGGATATTTTTAAACTTTGGATAAATTTAAAGTCTTTAATATTTATCCTTGATTTCGTTTGATTAATGCTTATATCATTGTTATCATCCTCATGCTTATATTATGAAAAGTCATCTTTGGCTTTACGTGCAAAGATGGATTTGTTGATTATTGGTTTTACAATTGTATATCTTTCGCTTACGTGCAAAAATGGGTGTTGATTATTAGTTTTACGATGTTGTATATCTTTGGCTTACGTGCAAAGATGAACTATTGATTGATGAGTATCTTTGGCTTATGTGCATAGATGAATCTGTTTATTAGTATGATTTATATATGACAGAGAGATCATTCGGTATAATCATGACCCGTAATGTTATAGATGATGTGGTAAAAGTCCTCATTGGCGTGCGTAGTGCATTGATGGGACGATTATTGTTATGATTATAACCGAGGATTATTCGGTATAATCATAACCATTGATGATTACATGAATATCCTTGGTAGTAGTGCGTGGATGATTCAATGATGTGGATTATTTATTTAAGTGAGTCTCAACGATAAAATATTGATTATACACTTTTAATTCGTAAAAGATAGTAGATATTATGCTCTACTTGACTCTTCTAAAATATAGTTGTATGTCTTTGCTTTTGTAGCAAAGAGACTTAATTGTTAATGAATATATTTGGTCACAAAAGGCAAAGATGAATTTATTAGTATGATTATGAAAGGGGAATTGTGATTTGGTATAACCATGATTTTTGATGTTTGGTGAAGATAGGTGATGAAAATTATCTTCGATCACGGTGCGAAGAGGAATTTAGAATCACAATTATGATTATGAGTTATTCATATGATTTTGGACAGGAATTGTTGATTGATGTTACAGGGATAAAACATTGTTGGTGGACTTTTAACATGGAGAAGATAATAGACCTGATGGTCTATTTGACTCTTCTAATGGATTGCTCGTTCCGTTGTTACTATGGTTGAAAAGTTTTATCATCTACCATATGTCCTAAATCTCTGATTTATTACTGATGAAGGCTATTGATGATGTAAATTATCTTTAGTCATGATATTCTTTGATGGGCTAGTTGTGCTCACCCTTTTTGCTTCACAATTCCTTTCAGGTAATAAGAGTGTAGCTAGGTCGAGCAGGGATAACAGAGGAATATAACGGTGGTCTATAGCTGTTGAGGTTCTCCCTAAATAGTATGGAAATAATTTTGTTGAGAACTTTAGATAAGTGTGTCGTATTATATACGTCATTTGATATTTAATTTTGGTTAACCGAATAGGGTGAGGTGAACCCAACTTTGGAAGGGTATTTTACCACTATCATACAAGATGTCTAATGACATACAACCTCGTGTTATCATAAGACGTGATTTGTACATCCACTTTCTTTGAGTATATCTACGAAAGCACTACCTATATGATCTTGGAGTTTATTTGAAATATAATTTTCACTTGGAGACAACGGAGATAATTATATGTTAAGAGAAGACTCACCATTGGAAAGAAGATGATAGTAATCTTCTCATTTTTCTTTGGGGTCTATTGAGTCAACCAAGGATAATTATGTGGACATATGATATCTATCATAACCTAGACGCATGGCCTCCCATGTATGAAGGTTTTCCTAAGCACTTTCCAAAGATTTTAATTTCTAAAGCAGTTTTTAATTGTACTTTTATGTAAAGTACCATTGTAAGGTTGTGGTCGAGGTACCATGAGAGTTACATATATTTGTATTAAAACTCACAGCTTATATGTTGTCGTACTCTGCACGACAATTCAACAGTTGTATAAATGAAGTTTGTATTTGATTTTTATAGTATGATATCTGGCGACTCAAGATGGGTGATGTATACCTATTTTGGGAGCGTCACAGTTGTGGTTGTGGGTGTGAAAAGAACAATCAATATAGAAAAAGGAATGTTTCTATCGTACTTCTAAACATTTGGTAGATTTGTACCAAGACTCCATAAAAGAATATGAACAGGAAATGAAATAAACTTTATTGATCATAATGATCTTGAAGATCCCATGAATTATTTTGACTTTTCAAATGGAGTGGATATAACTAATTTTGATATCTATGATTTCCTTAATGATATTGATAGAAATGTTCATTCCAATTAATTATTTTTATTTCATTGTATTATGACATTATAATAAGTATTTTTATTATATGTTTTATTTATGTTTCAAGTAATAAAGTTAAATTTATGTTTTTGCATATATAAATATGTATGGGCCAGAAGCTCATTAAACTTAATTAAAGACTCTAGAAGAGCTATTATTCATAAAAACTTAATTAAAGTATCTGGAAGAGCGATTATAATGTTGTCAAAGGGCACAAAATTTTGTATTGATGACTCTTTATATTCTTCTGAGACAAGCAGAAATTTGCTCAGCTTTAAGGATATACGTTATAATGGTTATTATATTGAAGCCAATAACGAAGGCAGTGAAAAATTTCTTTATATTACTTCAATAGTATCATGCCAGAAGCTCATATTAGAAAAACTGTCTATTTTTTCTCCTGGGTTATATTAAACTAAAATGAGAATAGTTGAAAAAAATGTTGTAATACACCAGAAGTGTGCAATACACCAGAAGTGTTCGGATCCAAATATTTTTATGATTTGGCATAATTATCTAGGATCAATAATGATGCTTTAAATTATTGAAAACTCCCATGAACATCCCTTAAACAACCATAAGATTCCTTTACATGTTGATTATATCAAAGTAAATTAATTACCAAACTATCACATTTAATTATTGTTATTTAGTGTTCATCTTTCTAAGAAAGAATTCAGGGTGATATATGTGAACCAATACACCCACATTGTGGTATATTCAAGTATTTTATGATTTTACTTGATGCATTAACCAGATGGTCATATTTATTTTATACATCCTGTTCCACATACTGTGACGCCCCCAAAATAGGTCCACACGACCCATTCTAAGTCGCCAGATATCACACTACAGAAATCAAATACAAATTTTATTTATACAACTGTTGAACTGTCATGCAGAGTACGACAACAAATAAGCTGTGAATTTTAATACAAATATATGTAACTCTCATGGTGCCTCGACCACAACACCTTACAATGGTACTTTACATAAAAGTACAGTCAATAACTGTTTTAGAAATTAAAATCTTTGGAAAATACTCAAGAAAACCTTCGTACATGGGAGGACATGCATCTAAGTTATGATAGATATCATATGACTCGAGAATTATTCTTGGTTGACCCAATAGATCCCCAAAGAAAAATGAGAAGATTACTGTCATGTTCTTTCCAATGGTGTGTCTTCTCTTGACATATAATTATCTCCATTGTCTCAAATTGAGAATTATATTTCAACCAAACTCTAAGATTATAAAGGTAAGCGCTTCATAGATATAATCGAAGAAGTGCATGTGCACAACCACATCTTATGATAACATGAAGTAAATCGTCATTAGACATCTTGTATGATAGTGGCAAAACACCCTTCCAAAGTTGGGTTCACCTCACCCTATTCGGTTCACCAAATCAACGATTAAAATGACGTATAAAATACGACACACTTATCTAAAATTCTCAATAAAATTATTTCCATACTATTTTAGGGGAAACTTCAACAACTATAGACCATCATTATATTCCCCAGTTACCCCTGCTCGACCCAGCTACACTCTTATTACCTGAAAAGAATTGTGAAGCAAAAGGGTGAGCACAACTAGCCCAGTAAAGAATATCATGACTAAAGATCAATAGCCTTCGTCAGTAATAAATCAAAGATTTAGAACATATGGTAGATGATAAAACTTTTCAACCATAATGCAGCGGAACGAGTAATCCATTAGAAGAGTCAAATAGACCATAAAGTCTATTATCTTCTCTATTTTAAAAGTCCACCAATACTGTTTTATCTCTGTAACATCAATCAACAATTCATGTCCACAATTATGTGAATAACTCATAATCATAAATGTGGTTCTAAATTCCTCTTCGCATCCAGGACGAAGATAATTTTCATCACCTGTCTTTACCTGAAACATCAAAGATCATGGTTGTACCAAATCATAGTTCATGTTCATAATCATACTAATAAATTCATCTTTGCACTACGGGCCAAAGATATTCATCAACAGTTCATCTTTGCACTACAGGCCAAAGATATTCAACAACAGGTCATCTTTGCACTACGACCAAAGATATTCAACAACAATTCATCTTTGCATTACAGGCCAAAGATATTCAACAACAGGTCATCTTTGCACTACGGGCCAAAGATATTAATATCTCAAAGAAATATATAATCATTTCAGAATTTATATAAACAATAATTATAACCATGTTGATCAATTCACCTTTGCACTTAAGCTAAAGATATTCAATTATAAATTCAATGGTCATGATCATACCAGTCAACAATTCATCTTTGCACTACTGGCCAAAGAGAACACATAGTCACGATCATACCAATAATCTACCCATCTTTACACTTAAGTCAAAGAGAAATTTCATCACCAGGATTATAAAAATGTTATATATGATAATAAAAATAATATGATCAAAACATGGATTTAATTTCAAGAGTAAGATTCATAAATTCACGATAATTTGGTCAGAAAAAGAAACCAATTTTGTCATGAATAGTACCCCGTGAATAGTAACTCATGAATAGTAACTCGTATTTGTAAATAGAATCATATACGTGAATAGTACCCATGAATAGTACTCAGTGAATAGTACTCATAAAAGGAAAATACAAAAGAAAACGATATTCCATGACGAGTACAAAAGAAATGATATCTCATACGAATATAATAGAATATACAAAACTGCAAATGGATTTTCACCTGCTATGCGGTAATCCACGTAGACAGATCATTTCCACAATTTAATAAAGAATGAATACGAAGGGTCATTGACCATGCATGCGGTAGTCCAGCGTAGACATATTATTCAACAGAATAATAAAGAATGGAATAACAGGAAGAATTTCACCATGCATGCGGTAGTCCGCGTAGACAGGTTATTCAACATAATAATAAAGAATGAAATAACTAAAGAATTTCACCATGCATGCGGTAGTTCGCATAGATAGGTTATTCCAACAGAATAATAAAGAATGGAGTAACAACCCTTACGATTATTGAAAAAAAATAACTCTCTTCATAAATACGAAAGAAATAATACCCCTTACCAATACAGCAAATAATATCCCTTACAGTACAATAAAAAAATATCCCTTACCTCAAAAGAAGACTGGATACTGGAATAGTGAAGTAGAAGACTTCACTTCTTCTTTCTCTCTATAGCTTCTCTCTATATAATTTCTCTTGTGAGTCTTAGTGAATTTTTGAGAATGAAGGAAGAATGAGCTTCTATTTATAGGAAAATTTCGATAATTGCACGTTTTGGGGCTCGAAATATTACAGTATAATACCTTCATCTTTTCCTTCATTTTTAATTTAGCCATGCAAGTATTATCAATCTTGCACCATTTCCCCTAATAGAACATGCATGTGAATCAATAGTACACACATGTGAATAAATATTTATAAGCATGTGAATTAATAGCAATTAATTGCTCTTTTATCCGATTAATTACCCGATTGATCAATATAACCTTATCATATAAATGTCAATTTCTACTAACACTAATAATCCCAACACAATGGAAATATTAATTTCATCTTTAATCAACACGAACTTATTCATCATTAATATTATAACTCACAATATTTAACAACCAGATCATTCCCAGGAAAGAGGGGGCTTTTCGATAAGGATTTGGCGCGCAATTAGATGACCAAACATCTCCTCGACAGAACTTTCTAGACATCGTCAATATTGCAAATAATAATATGAATAATTTTGTCGTCTCAATTATTGATTTAATAATATAAAATATTATGCATATGGTAATGTGACAATAATTGAATCAATAATATGAGAGATATTATGTTGCAATTACTATAGCAATAATTGAGTATAATTGAGTGACTTCTCACGTAAACATCTATAATCAATACCGTGTGCTACTATACAACCACACGTATTACTGTTCTTTTACCACCGGGTAGTTCAAGAGTTTAACGGTAAAAACTTTCGCCGTTATTTTTATAAAAAGATATTTCTGTCGTTTTCTAACTACGACAATACTTTCGTTATGGGGTCCACCAATGATTGTGTCATCGTATAAATATTCACTATTAAAAAGAATATTCCCCGACCGAACGAATATTTTATATCAACTTGTTTACTTTGAAAAAATTTTAAATATCACCCTTAACTTTAACCTTTTATCAATTTATCCATTTACTAAACAGAATAACAATTATCAGAAAATTGAATACTTTCATTTCATAAATTTCGGAGCCTTACACATACACATACTCAAAATGGTGTAGCTGAATCACTTATCAAGAAACTTCAATATATTGCCTGGCCTTTGATTATGAAATCAAATGTACCTGTTTATGCTTGGGGTCATGCTATTTTACATGATGCATCATAACCTTAACATGTGATATTTGTTTTTTAAAGCACGTTTTTGAGGATTATCCTTGTTAATGAAACAGTCTTCCCACCATTAGGGGAGAAAAGTCGTTGCCTGAAGCACGACGTGAGATCGTTGCTTGAAGCACGACGGGAGATTAATTGGAATGTTTCAATGTTATTTAATCTTGATCCTCATAAAAATTAATATGAACTAGAAGTTCAAAGGATTATTCATTTGCAATGAATTGCAAATCAATTACCAAAATTATTCACCAATAATAAGAAAATAGTGATATCTCACATTCTAGCTGCTAATACTCTAACAGGGATTGAAGTCCTTGTAGGACAATAAGTTAATACAACAACAAATTGAATCAAAGTCACACTTGAAACGTGGAAGAATGATCGGTGTTAAAGATAAAATTCCCCAGAAGAAGAAAGTACACGAAAAATAAGTTGCAGCCTATAAAGAGGCTATACTCATGAAACAGGCTACAAAAAATTATTGATCTATCCAAAACTTATGAACAAAAATCTCTTGTAAGTAAAATTCTTGAAGAGTTATCCCTTGAAGAGGATGAGTTATCTCCTGAAGAGGATCAGGTACCTGAAAATAACGAGATCTCGATACATTATGTATATACAGGAGACAGATATATTAGATAGAAATAAAATTGTTGTCGATAACATATTTTCATATTAAGTTGTTCTTCATAGTACCAGAAGTAATGATCATGAATATGAACCACAAATCGTTGATGAATGTAGAAATGTTTGGCCAATGTGGAAAGAGGCGATTTAAGCAGAATTAAATTCACTAAGTAAATGTGAAATTTTTGGACCTGCAGTCCAAACACCTAAAGGCGTAATGCTTGTTGGATATAAATGGGTATTTGTACGTAAACGAAATGAGAACAATGAAATTATAAGGTACAAAGCGTGATCTGTAGCACAAGGTTTCTCGTAGAGACCTGATATTGATTATGAAAAAAATATATATGCTCCTATAATGGATGCAATTACACTCAGATTTTTAATTAGCTTGGTAGTAAGAGAAATTAATGGATGTTCTTACATCATATCCATATGGATCATTAGATAATTATATCTACATGAAAATCCCTTAAGGATATAAAATACCTAAAACATAAATTCTATATCTCGAAATATGTATTCTATCAAGCTACAAAGATTTTTATATAGGTTAAAGCAATCCAGATGCATATTGTGGTATAATCGCCTGAGTGGATATCTTTTGAAAGAAGGATTTGAGAATAATTTAATTTGTGCATGCATTTTTATCAAAAAATTATAATCTGGATTTGCTATTATTATTTTATTTATTGATGAAAGATCTTGCTCCAGAAGAGTCGACAAAAATAACAAATTTCAGATGAAAGATATTGGTAAAACAAATTTTTGTCTTGGCCTATAAATTGAACATTGGAATTCTTGCTCATCAATCAACATACACAGATAAAGTCCTGAAGCAACTTTACATGGATAATGTTAATCCTTTGAGTAATCCAAGGATAGGTTGGTCACTTGATATCAAGAAAGATTCATTTTGACCACAAGAAAATGATGAAGAAACTTTTGGTCCTGAAGTACCATATCATCGTAAAATTAGTGTTTTGGTCCTGAAATACGTACTAAATCTTAATGTAATTGGTGCTTTGATGTATCTTGCAAATTTCACACGATCTGATATAGCATTTGCAGTTAACTTACTAGTAAGATATAGTTATGCACCAACTCAGACATATTGGAATAGAAGTAAACTTATTTTTTGATATCTTCGTGGGACTATTGATTTTGGATTATTTTATCCAAATGGATTAATAACACAGGTAGTTGGATATGATGATTCCACACAAAGATCATTTATGGAAATATTATTATTTTATGGAGATCTGTTAAGCAAACAATTTCTGCTACTTCCTCAAATCATGATGAGATTATCACAATTCACGAAGCGAGTCGTGAATGTGTTTGGTTAAGATTGGTAATTCAACATATTCGTGATAACTAGGATTATCAACAATCATAAATAGTCCAACGATATTATATGAAGATAATACCGCTTGTATCACTCAAATTATGGGAGATTATATCAAGAGTGATAGAACCAAACATATTACACCAAAATTCCTTTATAGCCATGAGCTCCAGAAGAATGGTGATATTAATGTCAATCAGATACAATCTTGTGATAATTTGGCTGATATGTCCTGATTATACTCTTTTTCCTTCGCTAAAAAAATTTCCCCACTGGATTTTCCTTTGCAAGGTTTTAATGAGACAATCTTAAGGCACTAGAAGTTATAAAAGAATATTATACGCGCTGCACTCTTTTTTCCTTAAACAAGGTTTTTTTTTCATTGGGTTTTTCCTGGTAAGGTTTTTAATGAGGCAGAATTCAATGCGTATGACTATACAATAGACATCCAAGGGGGAGTGTTATAAAATTATAATATATATATATATATATATGGATGTCTAGATTCATTCCTCTCATCTTTATTATAATGATCTTTGATCTTTTAAAACTCCTATATTCTTTAAGTTTTAAAACTCATGAACTTTGAGTTTTGAAACCTCCAAATATTGATGTTGATGCACCTATAAATAGATGTATTGTAAAGAGAACGATACACATGAAAATAAAAGGAGAATTCTCTCTCTTTTCACTAATCATTGTTATTAATATTAGTATTCTTTTATAATAATTCCTCATTTATTGGTTGCTGACAATAAACAATTTCTATTACCTCAGAATAAAAAAAAGAAGTTAAAGTCGCACATGACTCTCTAGATTTGGATAAATCTGTGATGTTCCTCTTACTAGGTGATCGAAATCCAAGGTGAAAAGATAAAATTATATTATACAAATCAATACATGATGATTATTGTCATTATTTGAGGTATTACAGTAAATGGGTCTACATCGGAATGGCTTTAGCCACATCTGCAGTAATGCTTTCTTTGATATTATGGGTACTCTATACAAGAGAAAGCCGTCACCAGAAATTAAAGATGTTTTTTTTATTTTTGTTTTTCATTGATGAAAATTATATATTTGGCATTCGCAGTTTAATATTATGAAGTATAGGAAATTAAATAAAAATTTTAATTTAATCAATACAACGTCGTTTCTCAATTGGCCAACCATACTTAGCGTGTGACGCCCCCAGAATAGGTCCACACAACCCATTTTGAGTCGCCAAATACACGCTACTAAATCCAAATACAAATTTCAATTATACATGTTTTGTGGTGTGAAATACGACAAAACATAATTTATGAGTTTTAATACAAATATTATCTTGTAGACAATATCCAAACTCAAATAAAGTCATCATTACAATTATTGACACACAATTTTACAAAATAGTGAGAAACTTCCACAGTCTCGAACTATCACACTATTCCCCTGTTATCCCCGCTCGACCCAGCTACACTTTTACTACCTGAAAGGAATTGTAAAGTAAAAGGGTGAGCTCAACTAGCCCAGTAAAGAATATTATAACTAAGATAATATAGAACAAATTATCCTTAGTCCTCAACAGGGAAAAATCTGATAGAATACAATAGACAACAAGTTTTAGATCAACAACTGCAGCGAAAATAGCAATCCATTAGAAGAGTCAAGTAGAACATAATGTCTACTATCTCCTCCGAATTAAAAGTTCATCATTAATATTTCATCCCTGTAATACCCATCAGCAGTTCTTTGTTGTACCCAAGACAAAGAGAACTTTCAACACATGTCTTCACCTGAACCACCAAAGATTATAGTTAAATTCATAATTTGTATTTATAATCATGTAAATCAACAGTTTCTTATTGCCATAAAGGTTTAATAGAACGTTTACTCAATATCCTTACCCCCAAAACCTAAAGATATTCAAATGTAATAACAATGATCATACCAATCAATTGTCTATCTTTGCATTACGGCCAAAGATATTCAACCATAAAACTAATGGTCATGATCATACCAATCATTTGTCTGGTAGTGCACTACGGCCAAAGATATTAAACTGTAAAACCAATGGTCATGATCCTGCCAAACACATCATCGAATTATCCATGCACTACGGGTCAAGGATATTCATTAGTATCACCAGTGGTCATGATCATGTCATATACATGTCCATCTTTGCACTACGGGCCAAAGATATCAATCAACGGTTCATCTTTATACTCGGGCAAAAGACACACAACTGTAAAATCAATAATCAACAGTCCATCTTTGCACTACGGGCCAAAGGCATACAACTATAAAACCAATAATCAACATTCCATCTTTGCACTACAGGCCAAAAATATACAACTGTAAAACCAATAATCAACAGTCCATATTTGTACTACGGGCCAAAGACATACAACTGTAAAACCAATAATCAACAGTCCATCTTTGCATTACAGGCCAAAGACATATAACTATAAAACCAATAATTAACAGTCCATCTTTGCACTACGGGCCAAAGATGACTTTCACCATAATATATGCATGAGAATGATGACAATGATATAAAAAATCAATCAAGTGAGATCAAGGATAAATATTAGAGATTTATGATTCAATTTATCCGATGTTCAAGAATATCTAAATTTTCAACATGATAATTTATTTGTGGAGTAAAATTTAAGAATGATATTAATGTATCAAACATAATTTAGATAGAAAAGAAATCACTTTTGTCGTGAATAGTACCCGAATGAATAGTACCAAATGAATAGTACCCCGTCATGCAAAGTATCCCAAATTCTCGAGTGAGTAGTACCCCGAATAAAAATATTGAAATATGAAAGTTCAGACAAATATTCCAATGAAACGATACTAGATGAAGCACAAAACTCAATGATATTCTTTTAATTTCAGGAATTATAAAAGCAATACTTACCATAGTAAGTTTAGATTTAAGAATATGAAAAGAAATAATATACGAAACTGCAAATGGATTTTCACCCGTCATCATAGACAGGTTATTCCAAAGATTAAAGAATTAAAACGAAAAATAATACCCCTTACGAATTCAAAAAAATAATACCCTTTACGAATACGAGAAAATAATACTCCTTACCATACGAAAATAACATCCCTTACGAATACAAAAGAAATAACACCCCTTACAAATATTGAATGAAAATAATATTCCTTACGAATACAAAAATAATACCCCTTACCTTAGTAGAAGATTGGATACTGCAATAGTGAAGTAGCAGAATACTCTTCTTCTTTCTCTCTAAAGTTTCTCTATCTATAGTTTATCTTGTGAGTCTTAGTGAATTGATGAGAATGAAAGAATAAATAAGCTTCTATTTATAGGAGAATGGACTAAATAGTAACTGATTCACGGATGGTCCTGATTGATTTACTATTAAAAGGGACAATCCATATTGATTTACTATTAAAACATCAATCGACGGTCCATATTGATTTACCATTAAAACCACAACCGACGGTCCAGACTGGTTTACTATTAAAACCACAACCGACGGTCCATATTGATTTACTATTAAAACCACCACCTACGGTCCAGATTAATTTACTATTAAAACCACCACCGACGGTCCAGATTGATTTACTATTAAAACCACAACCAACGGTCCATAAATTAGTACATCTCTTCACGGAATAATAAGTCAACTTACAACAAATGTCTCATGACAAACCCCTCTATTTATATAAAAAAATTGAATAACTATTTACTACAAATCACTTATCTTTAATAAACACATTTTTAAACTTTTAACAATTATTCATCATTAATATTATAACTTACAATATTGACAACCAGATCATTCCCAGGAAAGAGGGGCTTTTCGATAAAGATTTTTTCTTATTGACGCGCAATTAAATGACCTAACCCCTTTCCTCGACAAAACTTTCTAGACATTGTTAATAATGCAAATAATAATATAAATAAATGTGTTGTCTCAATTATTAATTTAATAATAAAAAATATTGTGCAGATGATATTGTGACAATAATTGAATCAATAATATGAGATACTATACAACAACTACTGTTGCAATTATTGAATAAAACTGAGTGATTTCTTACGTAAGCATAAATAATCAGAGATAATGTGCAATACCGTGTGCTACTGTGCAACAACGCGTATTACTTTACTTTTATCATCGGGTATTTCAAAAGTTTAACAGTAAAAGTTTTGTCGTTATTTTTATAAAAATGTTATTTATGTCGCTTACTATATCCGAAAGTTATTTCGTCAATGATTGTACCGTCGTACGAATATTTTCTGACACAATGAATATTTTATATCAACTTGCTTACTTTGTAAAATTTTCACATATCACCCTTAACTTTAACCTTTTATCAATTTAACCATTTACTAAATAGAATAATAATTATAAGAAAATTGAATACTTTCATTTCATAAAATCGGGATCTTATATAGCGTCCATAGTTTAATACTACGGACGCCACTTATTTAAAAACGGCGTCGTTTCCAGTTGGCCAACCATACTTAGCGTCCACAAGACTGTGGAATTTTAGAAAGAAGAGTATTTTGGGCATTTTTAATGTCCGCAATATTAAACTGTGGAATACTGAAAACTAAACTACGGACGAAAGTCATATTAATCGTTATATATTCGGATGGACAATAAGTATTTGTTGCAAGACTAGACTCTATTTTACAACATTGGCTATGGATCGGTCCTATATATATGTATATATATATGTTGTAAGACCCCAACTTATTATAAATAAAATCAAATTTTCTCTAATTATATTTGTGAATAATAAGGTATTAATTTGATATAATTCTCTGGTTATGGGTGAAATGTGCAAATTTTGCAAAATATGCAAGTGGTTATAAAATAATCATTGTTGTCGGGGAATATTAAACGACGACGCAGATCATTTTATGGGACCCATAATGAGAATAAGCGTCGGATGAAGAAAACAACAAGTTTGAGTTTTTATAAATAGCAGGCGTAGTTATTCTGAATTAACCTTTGTTGGAATACCCGGTGGTTAAAATACGATGTCTGGCGTGGATGCATGCGGTATTGATGAATTATTGATCCTTACGTAAGAAGGCACTACTCAATAATTATTACGATGAATTCTTATTCAATATTTTATTTTATTGATTCAATAATTCTTTGCGTTGATATTTTATATTATTGTTGTTTCAATAATTGTCACCGCACATGATATTTCCCATTATCGGATCAATAATTCATATTATTTGAATAATATTATTAGATAGCATTATTGGCAATGTCTAGAAAGTTCTATAAAGGAGAGGTTTGGTCACCTAATTGCGCGCCAATAAGGAGAAATTCTTATTGGAAAGCCCCCTCTTTCCTGGGAACGGCATGGTTATCATAAATGTGATTCTGTAATATTATTTGTGAATAATTAATTATTGATTCATATGATAAGGAAATATTTATTTTATGTGGATATAAATGTCGGATATATTTATTGTGGTTAAAAATGAAGGGGTTAATGTTGAGGTGTTTTATCAGTATTTTTATCGGAATGAAGGTATTAAAAATTAAACTAGTATTTTTGAGATATATTGTGTGAGTTATAATTTTTAATCCGACCGTTGGATCGTTGTAATTTTTGGATATGTTATACATATATATGTTATTTTGAACCGTTAAAAATGAACGTATGATTTGTTATGAATTTTAAGAGGTGACTAATTCAGAAATTAGGTTTATAAATGATTTTGGTGGAAAATTCTAGAATTGAGTGGGCCCCACTTGTGGTTGGAGAAGAAATGTCTTTGAATTTATTTCAAATGTGGTGGGTGGGAATAGTAGCGGAGTAAAAGCCATCGTAGGTTGCGGTCAAGTCCGCTAACATTTTCCTATAAATAGAGGGCTAAGTTAGAATTGAAAATCACACCGTAGAAACAAGTTTTTCTCTTTTCTCTCTAGATTATTAAGTGTATTTTGTGAGTATTTAGATACTTTGTGAGTTTCTATTCATCAGTGCAAGTTTCCTTCAAACCTTATATACCGATATTCCAATCGGATGTCTTGATATTTTGAGGTAAGGGATGTTATTTTCTTCATATATGATATTATTTCTTTGATATCATTATATCAAGTATTGATCGAATTTTTATCAAATTTGGAACTTTTTTGTGTGGGGGTTCTTATTCATATATATAAGACAAGATTTATTCACGATATCTGACATTATTCACGAATCAAGACTATTCATAGAAAAATGAAATTTTCTTCTTTTTATCCAAGATGTCTATTATGGTTACTATCTTTGATTGTATCCATGTTTTGATCTTTATTTTTGAATTTTGCTTCAAAATTGGTATTAATGAAGTATTATTGATCTTGGATAAACTGTTATACGAATCTCTACTATTTGTCCTTCCGTTTCACTGGATTCATTTTCTTTAAAATATTTTTCATCATCCTCAGTCCTAAATGATGATATTACTAAATATCTTCTACTGTAGTCAAAAAGATAAATGATTAATCGATGAATATCTTTGGCCGTAGTAGCAAAGAAGATGAGCAGTGTTGAGATGAACATGATTAATTTGGTGATACAAATGAATATCTTTGGCATGTAGTGCAAAGATGAATATTTGATTAAAGATGTATATTTATTATTATTCTGAGGATAAAATATTGATGATGTACTTTTAAATCTTAGAAGATAGTAGAACTCATTCTCTACTCGACTCTTCTAATGGATTGTTGTTTAATTCTGATTGTTGATCTAAAACTTGTTGGCTATTATATTTTATCGATTTTTTCTGTTGAAGACTAACGATAATTTGTTTTATATTATCTTAGTCATAATATTCTTCTTGGGCTAGTTGATTTCACCCTTTTCCTTTTTGTTCCATTTTTCTCGGGAGGTGAGAACATAGCGAGGACTAAATGGGAGTGCGGAGTGATGGTTCTAGAAAGATGTTTTAGCGTCCTCACTATTTACGTAAAATAGTGTTTAAATAATTGTAACGATGACTTATTTGAGTGTGGATATTGTCTAGAAGACAATATTTGTATTTAAACTCACAGTATGTGTTGTCGTATTTTGCACGACAATTGTATTATTGAAGTTGTAGTTTGCTTTCTGTACCATGTATTTGGCAACTCAGAATGGGTGTTGTATACCTATTTTGGGGGCGTCACACACACACACACACACACACACACACACACACACACACACACACACACACACACACACACACACACATATATATATATATATATATATATATGAATTGATCAGGTCCGGGAGTCCGGATTTTGTTAAATCCGTACAGACATATTTTTTTATGTATCCAAATCACACCCAAAACACTGTATTATGGAAAAATTCTAGTTTCATAAAATATTAAACTTTTTTTTTAGTTGTTTTAAAAAAAAACAAAAACAAAGGTCTGGATTTTACTCCCGTCCGGGAGTACGGACCTGATCATGACCCTATATATATATATATACAAAAAATCTCTCCATCGAACTAGTTCGTGACGAATAGGCTATGGCGACTGTTTAAACCGTCGCCATAGCCTGTTCGTCAGCGAACCACTTCGTTAGAGAGTCGGAGTGTGTGTGTGTGTGTGTGTGTGTGTGTGTGTGTATATATATAGGTGGTCTGCATGCGGACCACCTATAGTGACGGTCCGGTTCATCGCCATAGGTCAACAAATCGTCGTCATAGCTATATAATGATGCCGACGAATCATTTATATAAGCAGATATACACAGATATATACAAATTTATTGTTTCATATATGACGGACCAAATGTCATTATAGGTGGTAATGCAGCATGCGAACACTCAGACTGAAACTCTGTGTATATATATACTCTAGTTTTATAAAATAATTATATCTTAATTTTTTGACAACCTTTAGTTATATGAATACAAAAATTATGTAAAAATATGTGATATTGTAAATTTTTATTTAATTTGAGGTTGTGTGAAAATAAGTATAATTTTTATTACCTAACTAAGTTGTTAATAGATATCATATTATATCTTCAAATATTTTTATATATTCTTAATATATAAACCTAAAAATCATAAAAATTAACGTATTAACTCTATAGGTTTCTATCTTTTCATTTAAATTTAGAATATTTATTGGGGATTTGATAACCACCTCATAAATAGAGTATGTTATTTGTGTCTAACGATAAAGTTATTAAAAGGTCCCAAGTTTCCTTACAAAATATTAAATCAACAATAATAACAACAATATTTTCTAGCTCTTGTCCAAGATAAAAGTTTTGGTCGATTTTTTGCGCATCTTAAAAAAAAGATAAAATGACAAATTTGTTCATATTTAAATTTTCATTTAATTACATTGTTTTTTTGCATATGAATAATAATACTCCATAAATATACATATAGAATAGAAATATGAGAATTAATACTAAGAGTACTAATAGGCAAATTATTGTAAAAATAGATTATTTAAACTAAATAAACATTTAACTTGAGACTACTTAAAATAGTAATAAAAACTTTTATCTTTACACGAAAGGAGTAATAAATAAATTAAAAAAAAAATGTCACTTGTTTAATTACTGGATTAGAACTAGTCTGTTGTAGGTTCTTCTTAACTCTTTTTTTTTTTTTTGCTATATCTCCTATAGTTAAAATTATAATTACTAAAAATGTGGAGGAATCTTCTAAAATTCACCTTTGGACACAAATGTTAACCTACTCTCTTTTTGGTTATGGATAGTAATGTTTTATTAAAATTTTGGATGTTATTTTGTCCCTACATGCAACTTGCATATAAGTTTTAACGTCATACTTAACTTTATAAAATTGTCACATTAATTTGTTCCTTCTGCTAACATTTGTCACAAACATCTATCAATAATTCAATCATCTATTTTTCAGACAAAATAACATATATATATATATATATATATATATATATATATATATACATATTAATTCGTAAAATGTATCTCCAATAAAAAATAAACAATAAAATATAATGACGGAATTATAAATTCTTATATGATGGGATTATATCCTATACCATGATTTTCCTATCAATTCATTTGGGCTTTCAAGAATTAAGGTCATTATATATATATACTCCTCCTATTCCATTAAATGTCATTTTGTAGTTAAGACACTTATTAAGAAATAACATGAAATGTGTTTTTTGTATCCCTAATTAATTATTTCTCTCCACAATTGTCTCTTCTCATTCTCCACAATTGTCCTAATTAATTATTTTCTCTCCACAATTGCATTTACTAAAGATATTAAATAGAGGCATAAATTAGGAAAAATAATGTAATATTGCATGTAAATTAAAAAAAACGACACTTATATGTAATAAAATTAAAACTCTAAAACGTCATTTAATCAATATAGGAGGGTATATATATATATATATATATATATATATATATATATATATATATATATATATATATATATATCGGTCGGATCAAGTTCTACTTATTCTTACTCACCAAGTCTTTCCACCTAACTTGTGCTGACGGTTTCGGTCATACAATAATCATTCTCTATACTTTTTAATGTATTATATATGTTGTCATCGCAAAAGATAATGTTTGATTATTGGATGATGATCAAACCGTCGCTAAAAATGAGGAAAGACATTCTAAAATAAAGATAAAGTAGATGACTGATCATCCTATATATATATATATATATATATATATATATATATATATATATATATATCCAAGTTGTATTATTTGATATCAAATGCTATCGAAAGCTAAACAAATACAACTATCATGCGTTATATACAAAATGACAACTTTTTAAAGTTGATCATGTCCAAGTTTACAAAATCCAAACCCCACACTGCACATTTGATGACTCGAACAAAAGCAAAGCAATTATCACAAGACATTCAAATTGTGGCTACACGATGGGCAGTTAAGCTTTTAATTTATAAACTTTTAATGATATTTTTTGGAAACTGATATTTTCACATAAAAAATTGATATTTTTGCATTATCTCTCTTATATAAATAGTGAATGAATTTCACATTTACGTGAGAACTCGACTCATGTAAAAATATATTTTTTTCGGGTAAAAATATCAATTTTCTACTTTTTTTCACTATAACTTGGATACAAGTTATATTTGTATACTATTAAATGCCAAACAAATGGAACTCTCTGTTATACGTTGACAACTTTTAAAATTTAGGGCACATTCGTTAATAACTTATTTTCAAATAACTTATAAGTTAAAATTTAAAATAAATTTATTAAGTCATTTTCAGTTGTGGCTTATAAAAAAAGTGTTTGACACTCGTTTGACTTGTAAGTTATTATAAAAATTAAGTTAAAACAAGTGTGAAGGTGTTTAGCTAATAACGACTTATAAGTTTAAATAAATTGTAAATATTACAAAACAAAATACATTGATTCAACATTTTATCATAAGAATCATTATTTTAATATTAATAAAACCATAACTTCAATATCCTTGAGTTTTTTTTTGACATAATATCCATGAGTTATTATTATTATTATTATTTTAGACATTTTAATATAGTTTTATTCTCTTTTGTTATTATTCTTAATTTTTCTACATTTTGAGACTTGCAAAACTCAAAATAATTAAATGAAAACAAAACCTAAATTAATATTGAGAAAAGAATTATCCTAATGAATGTAAATATAATTATAATTTTTAAGATCTTAATATCAATTAGAAATTAAAATAAAAAATGGACGGAGGGAGATAGAAAAGGAGAGAGAAGGGGAGAGGGGGGATATAAAAAGGGAAATTAGATGTAATTTGAGAAGAAAATAAAGAGTAGAATAATCATTATATTTGGTTAAACTTTTTTATTTTAAATAATATATAAGTTATTTTTTTAAAAAGAAAAAATTATTAAAAAATAACTTATAAATTGATTCGAACAACTTATAAGTAAGGACGGAACATGCCCTTAATCATGCTCAAGTTCACCAAACCCCACACTTTTGTTGACTTAACAAAGGCAAAGCAATTATTCAAATTGAGGCAACATGTGGAGTTTAAGCTGCCATGTCCATCTAATATGCGTATAAGAACTGTAAACCATAATATAGTCATGAAATTAGTTTAGACAAGACATTCCCACAACCAAACCTATCATCCTCCAAAAGGAAAGAGACCAGCAGTTACAAGACAACTAAAGGAATAACTATTAAAAAAATATCACAGATTAAATAGGAAAAAAATTGGATTATATTAAATAGAAAATACGATGATATTAATATTGGCATTTTAACAACCCCCAAATTAAGAATTGGATTGATGTTTTGTCTTCTAGAAAATTACATATAACCACATGCAATGATTCTATCACTAAATTAAACTTGTCATGTTCAAAACTCTAGTTTTTGCAGCCTATAAATACATGGTAGCTAACACTATAAAATGAGCAAATAATTCGGGCTCGATTCATACTCGTTCAAATAAAAGTTCGGTTCGAGCTCGACTCGAAATATAAATGAGTCAAATATGAACACATTTTAAAGTTTGATAAATTACCCGAACCTCCTCAAAATATAATTTTTTATTGATACTCGAATCATATTCGTTCGAAAAGTTCAAACTACTCGGATTCGATTTGGAATCATGATTGACTCGGTAGCTAAATGAGCCTCAATCAAACCTTATTTTATACTCGATAAATTTTGTGAACCAAATCAAAGCAACTCAATACACGAATCGACTCGGTTCGTTTACACACTTAATGGTACCTCACCTCTCATAAGCTAATTTAACCCCCAGAAAAATATCATGAATCTCTCACACATTTACATCACTTTTTCTCTTCTTCCACCTTTGCCAAGAATTTTCTTACATTAACATGAATCAGCAGGCTGACAATCTTTTCAGGCTGATGCCAACTTCTATTACTCATATCATGCACCTTATAATTGCTCTCGAACAACCTCTTGCAAATATACTAACCGCCTTAGTTAAGCTAGCAAGAGGTTGTTCGAGAACAGTTACAAGCTGCAGGAGCAACAGAAGTTAGCATAAGCATAGTATTATGTAATCTATCACCCAATTCATTGTGAAAAAAGCATTAAATGTCGTGACTTTCCATGAATTGTGTGTGATATTTTGTTGGATATATATGAAGTCAGTCAAAAGCCGAAAATCCACAAACACAATTACCTTCTATCAAAGCAACGAAAGCAGCAGTGTGTAAGTTGTATTTTAAGCAAAAATAAAGTGTTGTAACTGTTTTGTACTTGTAACTTACCAGATAGAGAGTGCTAATAGCTCGCAACTGTTTGGTACTTCTGTGAATATCTAAAAAGGACTCTATGTGATGGCTTCATTAGCACTACAAGGAAATTAAAAGCCTTATTTCCGACAGAACATTTCCTCAGAACTAAGCCTATTCCGTCGAATATAGGTTATTTCCGACGGACTGTTCCGTCGAAAATTCGATCGTATATATACGGGTCGAAGATACCGTCCATCACAAATTCCGTCGTGCCTACCTAATCTACGACGGATTATCTCCGACGGAATTTTGTCAAACATAAGCCATTTACGACTGAATAAATATGACGAAAAAAGTTTGTCGAGTATAATATTCCTTTAGTTCCGACGGACGCTTCCCTCAGAATTTGCCTATTTTTGACTGAAAATTAAAATATGTTGGTATTTATTAAAATTTGGCTGCTTATTAATTCCGACGGAAATTCCGTTGGAAATACCTTATTCCGTCAGAATTAACATTTTTTTTTAAAATGCAGATTTTAAAAGTGCAGTTTCCAGGTGTTTAAACTCATTTATGTACATGTAACCTGTTTTATCCAATACAAACAGTAATATAAACCTGTATCTCACATTCAAATATTCAACGCAGCGCTAGCAACACATCAAGCAAAATGTAATCTACTAACTGATTATCATCAACATTACTGAGCTAACAATTATAAATATAAGCTAATGTTCCATAAATGATAAACAATATAATTTACAATACTTATATAGACGCAATTAGACACTACAATATATACAAATGTTCTACAATAACATGAATACAAATGAACTATAAACTAGTAAAAGTGTCATCATCGAGCGGAGGTGAACGACATTGCTCTGGTGTATAGAAATCAGTGTCGTCTGTGACGCCCCCAAAATTAGATATACATCACCAATTCTGAGTCGCCAAATACATGGTACAAAATTCAAATACAACTTCATTTATACAATTGTTGAGCTGTCGTATAGAATACACGCACCACGCTTAATCATGAGTTTTAATACAAATGTATGTAACTCTCATGGTGCCTCGACCACAACCTTACAATGGTACTTTACATAAAAGTATAGTCAAAGACTGTTTTAGAAATTAAAATCTTTGGGAAGTGCTCAAGAAAACCTTCGTACATGGGAGGCCATGTGTTTAGGTTATAATAGATATCATATGGCCACAGAATTATCCTTGGTTGACCCAATAGACCCCAAAGAAAAATGAGAAGATTACTATCATCTTCTTTCCAATGGTCAGTCTTCTCTTGACATATAACTATCTCCATTGTCTCCAAGTGAATATTATATTTCAAATAAACTCCAAGATCATATAGGTAGTGCCCGTAGATATACTCAGCAAGTGGATGCGCATAACCCCATCTTTATGATAACACGAGGTTGTATGTCATTAGACATCTTGTATGATAGTGGCAAAACACCCTTCCAAAGTTAGGTTCACCTCACCCTATTTGATTCACCAAATATAACTACTAAATGTTGTATAGAATACAACAAACTTTTTCTATCTTGTTTTAGGAGAACCTCCATGCATTTAGAGACCACTATTCTATTCCCCGTTATCCCCGCTTCAACCACAACAACACTCTTATGGCAACACTCTAATTACGTGAAAGGAATTGTGAAGCAGAAAGGGTGAGCACAACTAGCCCAGTAAAGAATATCATGACTAAAGATAATTAAATTATCAATAGCTTTCATCAATAATAAATCAGAGATTTAGAATATATGGTAGATGATAAAACTTTTCAACCATAGTTGCAGCGGAACGAGCAATCCATTAGAAAAGTCAAATAGACCATCAGGTCTATTATCTTCTCCATGTTAAAAGTCCACCAATAATGTTTTATCCCTGTAACATCAATCAACAATTCCTATCCACAATCATATGAATAACTCATAATCATAATTGTGATTTTGAATTCCTTTTCGCACCCAGGACGAAGATAATTTTCATCACATATCTTCACCTGAAACATAAAAAATCATGGTTATACCAAATCACAATTCATGCTCGTAATCATTAAATCATCTTTGCACTACGGCCAAAGATATTTATTATTATCACATCCATGAATTAATATTTCATTGCTGAGACTCAGCTCAATAAATAATCCACATCATCGAATCATCCCTGCACTACAGGCCAATGATATTCATTAGTATCACGACCACGAATTATCCATGCACTACGGGCCAAAGATAATCGTGTTTTTTATCAACCAGTCCGATCACGCCATAAAACAATTCATCTTTGCACCCTCGTCAAGAGAATCCATAGCCATAATCATACCAAAAGCTGCTCATCAACGCACTACGGGCCAATGAGGACTTTTTCATTAGTATCACAACCACAAATTATCCATGCACTACGGCCAAAGATAATCGTGTTTTTATCAACTATCCCCGATTATGCTATAAAACAATTCATCTTTGCGCCCTTGGCCGAAGAGAATCCATAACCATAATCATACCGAAAATTGTCCATCAATGCACTAGGGGCCAATGATGACTTTTTCCACATCATTTGCAACATTACGGTCATGATTATACGAGAATAATCCTCGGTCATAATCATACCAAGTCCATCTATGCACTACAAATGCCATGTATGACTTTCAACATAATATAAATATGAGGATGATGACAATATTATAAGCATTAATCAAATTAAATCAAGGATAAATATTAAAGACTTTAAATTTATCCAGAAATTATCAATCACTTAATAAAATCATAATCTAATAATCGTATAATACTATAACAATATTTTAATCACTTCTTAAACTTATAAACAATTACATTTAATTGTTTACACTTTTCCAAATAATGCATTTAATCATTCAAAATGTCATACTCATAAGATTTCATCACCAATAATCAAATTACTCATCAAAATCTGCAGATATACTTTATATAGGATTTTCAAGCCATAAAATCCTATTTACCAATTCTTCAACTCCACATAACATATTTAACTCATATGTTCAGTAGCTAAACTATTTTCATGAAAAATACCAAATCAGTCCCAAAAATTATTCTTTTCTGGGATTTAGCATAATATAGTCTCATATTGAACATATATTTTTCTTGACATTTTTAAAATTCATTTACTATTTTACAAAAATCAATTTCTAATTAATTCCTTAAGAAATTAGCTACCTCACGGTTAACTCCAGAAATTCTCAAATCTTGACAGGATCTTACACATGTTACCGTGAGCTTCCAGTTAAAATTTCATGGTCATCGGAGTTATAGAACTCCGGTTATAGCATTTTTCGTCGAAAAAACCTAAATATTGAAATGGTCATAACTTGCTCATTTTAAGTCGGAATGAGCTCATTTTTGGACAGGATGTACTTTATACCATATAATTTCATGTCCCAAAAGGCCAGAATTTGTCTCACAAATTAAGTGGCCGAAACAGCCCTTTTAAAATCGTGGCAGCAGCCTTTTTCATATTTTGCAGTTTTTCGTACTTTGCTAAAATCAGTTCACACAAAAATTTACAACACCTTTTTCAGTGATTCCACTTGGATAAGTTACAAAACTCATAGACCTAACTCTAGAACTTGACCACGCTCAAAAATTCGAAATATAATAGGAGATATGGTCAACTGAATTTCATGTTCCATTTTCACCAAAATCTGATTTTTCAACCCTTTATGATTTCTAAGAAACTTTCATGTTTTCACATAATAACCAACATAACTCATCATAACACTTACTAATACCACATATACCCATGATTTTCAATGCTTTTATTATGAATTTATTATAATCCACGTAAACAAATCATTTCCACAATTTAACAAGGAATGAAATACAAAGGATCGTTCACTATGCATGTGGTAATCCACATAGACAGGTTATTCCAACAGAATAATAAAGAATGGAATAACAGAAGGATTCACCATGCATGCGATAGAGACCGCATGACGAGTTATTCCCAATGAGAATAATAAATACTGAACCGGTCCCACAGAAACGCATGCATGAGGATATTCCAATGAGAATAGTAAAGAGCGGAACCGGTCCTACAAAAACGTCTGCATATGATGTTCCAATGAGTAATAAAAAATTGAATAAAAAAAGAATTTCACCAAGTATAGGGTAGCTCACAGATATCAAAAGTTATTCCAACAGAATAATAAAAATGGAATAATGTAAGTTTCTCTTCATGAATAAAAAGAAATAATACCCCTTACAGTGCACAACAAATAATATCTCTTACCGTAAAAGAAACTGAATATAAGAGTAGGAAGGAGCGTAATACTTTTCTATAGCTTTCTATAATTTCTCTCTCTGAGTTTCAATGAATTGTAAGAGATAATGAAGGAATGAGCTTCTATTTATAGAAAATGGATCAGATAAGTAACTAACTCGTGAGCAGTTGAGATTGATTTACTTTAATCTAACGGTCCATATTTAAAGCAAAATCTTTTAAATAAAATATAATATATTCTATTTATAATCTAATAAAACGAATAACTTTATAAAAGATTTTACTATGCAAACACTACGCAGCACTATACAAATACTACGCACGAGCATTATGCAAACACTATGCATAATAAAATATAATATATTCTAATTATTGTCTAATAAAATAGATAACTTTATAAAAGTATTACATTTTTATAAAAAGATTTTACTATTAGCCTAACAAAACGAATAACTTTATAAAAGTATTCATTTTTTATATAAAAAGCTTTTCTGTTTTATTACATTAATAATACCAACAAAACTGAGTGACTTATCACACAAGCATCAATAATCAATACCATGTGCTACTATGAAACCACGCGTATTACTGTACTTTTACTGTCGAGTAGTTCAACAGTTTTAACGGTAAAACTTCCGCCGTTATTCTCATAAAAATATTTTTGTCGTTTTCTCAATCCAAACAATAATTCCGTTAATAGGGGTCCACTAATGATTGTATTGTCGTACGGATATTCCCCAAAAAAAAGAATATTCCTTTAACTAATCGAATATTCCCGACACAACTAATATTTTATATCAACTTGCTTACTTTGAAAAAAAATTCACATATTACCCTTAACTTTAAACTTTTATCAATGTAACTATTTACCAAAATAGAAAAATTGAATACTTTTATTTCATAAAATTAAAGGGTCTCACATAAATCACCGCTAGCTATCGCCCAAATTCAGCCGCCATCGCCACCTTGTTGATAGAATCAAAAATAAAAATCATTAGTCCGTATATATGTGAGAATTTAAAAGCTAGCCTTAATTGAAAAAAACATAAATAATAAGAATACTTGAGTAGGCAGAGCGGACGAAAAGCCTCCTCCAAGAGGGTAATCACCATTCGGAGCATCTCGCAGCTAAAAGCGTCGAACTGCTCCCGCGGTAATCCCGTACTCTCTGCGGAGGCCCCTGCTATAATATCCTAAGCAACCTGGTGAAGACAAGAACTGCTAGGCAACTACTGACGCCGAAAGACCGGATCAGTACAGAACCTATCTGACATGGCCCCTATCAGCTTCTGGATGATCTCGTCATCCAAGCCAGCGCCCGTATGAGATGGCCTGACATGTTCTCTCGGACGATGGCGCTGGCTGGAGCCTACAAAAAGATACAAATTCAATTACTAATAATAATTTATATAATGTGATAAATTCGGATAATTTCGTAAAATATAAAAAATATTACCTCCAGGAAGTGTATATGCGGGTATCCTCGGCATACCCAACACTCGATATCTGTCAGTACTGCTAGTAGGGGGATCCTGAGACGCGACCCATAGTCTTAGCTCCTCATCTCGATCTAATACAATATCGGGAAGAGGGGTGGCAAAATCTAACAGCTCAGAACTCCTCCTAATAGCCTCCAACTCAGCTATACGCTGGTCCCAAAGCCTCTGAAATCGGTCCTGTAATTTATTTTGTATATGTATGTTAATTATATCATTTTATTTATAATTGAATATTACTAAAATCTAAATAGTAAGATGAGTTTTACCCGTATAGCTAAAGCTGCCTGAGACAAATCACTCTCATCCTTAGGCGTATGGGCTCGATCCCAAAACTCTAAAATGGTGGGATCTCGACCCAAGGTCCTCCTCAAGGCCTAATAAAAACATTCATAAAACAGGTATTAAGTATTTGTGTGAGAACTTGATAACTAAACAACTAAATACAGCGTACCTACCGTCTTTGCCTCCTCGAATGATTGAGAACCAGTGGTGTGTACTATCCGGAGCTGACCACGATTCTTCTTCGCCTGCTCAAACTTTTTCTTGAAGTCATCAGCATCCCAGTCCGCACATATAGCCTCCTGTGCTAAATCGGAGACTATCGGGCCGGTCAGTGATCTCTGAAAGGTGGTCCCCATGAAATTTGGTCCTCAACCCGCCGAAATTTGTCATCATCGTCGTGATCTCATCGCATCTTATTACCCGTTTGTATTATATTATATAATTTTTAAAAAAATTTATGAAATTAAATTAAATTCATTAAATTTAATTTAAATTAAATTAAATTATTTAAATTCAATTAAATTTTTTTTAATATGCTTTATTGGATTGCATTTTATTTGTATTATATTATATATTTTAAATATTTTTATTAAATTTAATTTATTTATTAAATTTAATTATTTGTTTTATTTTATTTTATTTTATTAAATTTAAATTATTATAATTTATTATTTTGTATTTTATTTTATTTTATCTTATTTTTACTCATATTATATTATATTATATTATTTTATTTAATTTAATGTATTTTATTTATTTATTAGATATAATTTAAGTTATTTCATTTAGTAACTTATTTTATTTTAATTTAATTATTTTATCTTAATTATCTTATCTTATGTTATTTAATTTTATTATTTTATCTTATATTATATTATTTAAATTTATATTATTTTATTTTATTTAGTAGTACAAAACTAAGTAAGTACTACTATAAACTAGTTTATTTTAGTATTGGAAAATTAAGTAACATATTTAAATAGTTACATGGGCCCACAAAATTTGCAATTGAAGAATTCTAACAAAAATTCCGTCAAAAATATCAAATATCACTGTAATACACTAATCAACATACAAATTATGAACATACACTATAATAAGCTGCAATTGCATAAAGAAAAGTAAATTGAAACATTTACCAGATGTTATACACTAACAGAAGCTGCAATTATCAATACACTAATCTCAATTTGCACAACAGTTTGCAGAACACGAATAATATTAATCTCAATTTGCAACAATTTGCAAAAGTCAAATAAAGAGATGTTTTTTAGAATAGAAATAATCCCAATTTTCAGCTACCCACTTCGGCAGAACACAAATAATAACCCTTTCATCAACAATTCAAATTAAATCCCAATTTCAGCAATCATCAACAGTTCAATTAGGTCTCAATTCCAGCAATTCATCCGAAATATATATAGTAGCAGTTAGTTCCAATAGATATATATATAGTACCAATTTCAAAAACAATAGATTAAATTTCAATTTCACCAACAATAGATATTTCAGTACAATATGCGCAATATAGGGCAGGAAATTATACCTAAATATACGAATAAACCATTACTAACGTTAGGCCTTAGTTTGAAAACTTTTTAAAGGAGGTTGGGAGGTCCAACCCAGAACCAAAACTTGTCGGCTGCGTATGGAAGGGTGGTCGTACCGAGTAAAAAGATAGAGAGAGTCGAGACAAATGAGATAGATTGAGCAGTGGCGCTGAGTGAAGAGAGAGGTGAAGAGACAGAGAGGCGAGAGAAATGAAATGACTGAAATGAGCAGAAGAGGCTGGGTTTAGGTTTTATAAGTTAATTCTGATGGGAAATTCCGTCGCATATAAGTCCCTCGAACATAAGCTACTTCTGACAGATTTTCCCTCGGAGATAACTATAATTTCGTCAATGTTAGTTTCGTGCTGGCGGAAACCTTGGCACCAATGTGGCTCTTATACTTCCGACTGATTTCCGTCGGTGTTAGACTATGTTCGACGGACGTATCTTCGAGGGATAATTTTTTCGGTATTATACTATTTTCGAGGGAAACTATTTCGTCGAAATTGATTCCGTCGAACTTAGCCCTTTTTCTTGTAGTGTAGAGGTGATGGTGGCTTTCATTCAAATACCATGTAATCAAAATTGTTTTCGTTGCACCGGAACCAGATACAAATACATTACACCCTTATTTTGCTTCAACTCCGCCAACAAATTACTTGTATATTACTTCAAGAAGGCAGCAAGCTCGACCAAAGGCGTGTAATGGGAGGATATGAAAAAACATATTTACTTTTTGATTGAAAAACCAAAGTCAATATGAAACCTTTTCAAATTTAAAGTTGATGTAAATTCTTTTATTTTAGTTGAATATTTAAAAATTACTAAGAACTACTAGGTTTTTGTTTTGAAATAGAGAAAGCATAATGAAATATTAGTGGTGAAAGTGATTAAATACTTACCGGATGAATCATCCAGGACTTAATGAGAGGTGCAAGTTCAAAACATGACATTGGTTACCCTACTCACAGAGGCTTTTGGCCCACTGCTGAGTCAGCCCTCGACTATTCAGGTATAATTTCTTTTTATTGTAACTTCATTATTCTGCATGTTATTTAATTTTCACTTAGTTGTCTCTTTACGGACTAATGACTTATATTTTTAATTGTATCAACAGGGTGGCGATGACGACGAAGACAATGGCGATGGCGATGGCGATGGCGATGACGATGGCGATGACGTTGGTGATGGAGAGCAGGGTGGCGATGCAGATCGCGAGCGGGGGATGATGATGAGGATTTTCAGACGCCATAGCAGCAACGTAACGTCGACCCCCGCCCCATGATTCTCCTCCTACTGGTGATATTAATATATATTTTGTTTAACATTAGTTTAGATGTTTTGTAAATTATTGTAGTTTAACTTGTTTCTTTGTAAATCAATGTATTTTACGTCGTGTTTTGTAAATAATTGAAGAGTCGTAATTCTTTGTAGTTATAAGTTATACCATTGTAGTTTAACATAAACATGTATATAGATTGTTCCTCAAAGTAGTTACGTTGTTGATTACGATATAAGTTGCATGGATGTAGTGAAATATTATTTACTGTATGTATTGTTGGGATAAAGCAGGTTACATTTATAAAAATGGAGTTTAAAACAAAGAAAACCACAAAAAAAGAAAAAATATTTAAAAAAAAAAGATATTTCCAACGGAATAAGAAAATTAATTTAATAAAAAAACTCTAATTTCGACGGAATAGTCCTTAATCTCGACAAAAATTCTGTCAGACTTAAGCTAGATTAAAATCGACGCATAGTCCCAACAAAAAAATTTGTCGAACATATGCTATTTTTGATGAAAAATTAGTCAGAATTATTCCTTCAACTGTTTGTATTTTCGACGAACTAAATCTCGATGCCTATATATCCAACCGACATCCCGTCGGAAATAGCCTTATTCCATCGAAATTAGAATTTTCGAGAGGCTTTTTCTTGTAGTGTTAAAGTAAATTTGTGACTAATAAAAAAAAGTGTTCGACACCAATTTGACTTGTAAGTTTTTATAAAAATTAAGTTAAAACAAGTGTAAAGGTATTTAGTTGATAATGACTTATAAGTTAAAATAAATCGTAAACATTACAAAACAAAATACGTTGATTCAACATTTTATCATAAGAATCATTATTTTAATATTAATAAAACATTTTAAAAATAAAACCATAACTTCAATATCCATGAGTTTTTTTTGACATATATCAATGAGTTATTAATCATTATTGACATATTATTATTATTATTATTATTATTATTATTATTATTATTATTATTATTTTATACATTTTAATATAGTTTTATTCTCTTTTGATATTATTATTAATTTTTCTACATTTTGAAACTTTCAAAAACTCAAAATAATTAAAAGAAAACAAAACTTAAATTAATATTGAGAAAAGAATTATCCTAATGAATGTAAATGTAATTATTATTATTTTAGATTTTAATATCAATTAGAAATTAAAATAAAAAATGGATGGAGGGAGATAGAAACGGAGGGAGAAGGAAAGAGAGAAGGGGAAAGAGAGGGAGGTAGGAAGATATAAAAAGGGAAATTATATGTAATTTGAGAAGAATGTGAAAGGTAAAATAGTCATTACATCTGATCAAATTTATTTATTTAAAATAATTTATAAATTATTTTTTAAAAAATAAAAAATAATTTATAAATTAATTCGACCAACTTATAAGTTACTGCTGAACATGCCCAAGTTCACCAAACCCCACACTTTTGTTGACTTGACAAAAAAATAAAAAATAATTTATAAATTAATTCGACCAACTTATAAGTTACTGCTGAACATGCCCAAGTTCACCAAACCCCACACTTTTGTTGACTTGACAAAGGCAAAGCAATTATCCAAATTGAGGCAACAAGTGCAATTTAAACTGCCATGTCCATCTAATTTGAGTATAAGAACGGTAAACCATAATATAGTCATGAAATTAGTTTACACAAGACATTCCCACAACCAAACCTTGTTAAAATAAATTATATTGAAACGTGTTATTTTATAGAATAAAATTAATTAATTAATTATTATATTAGGTACTTATATGAATTGAGGGAAGACATATTGTATGTATTACGCTTCCACTGCATTTAAGGGCAAAAGTTTTCAATTGTCTCTCTCAATCTTAGAATAGATGTATAAGTTGTATAAAGTTCTTGAGACGACAATTAAGACCAAACTTTAAATGTTTTATTTATAGAATAGCTAAGGGTTAAAATCGTCCGTCAATATTATGATCAAATCCTAGGGCCCATTATGTCAAATACTATCAGTAATATTATTTATAGGTCATATATATAATTAATTACCAAACTCATAAATAAAGTGATTAAATTAATACAATATGTAAGTACAATACTTCCATAAATAATAAAGGACACATAAGATTCTAACCAACCTATCATCCTCAACAAGAAAAGAGACTAAAGGAATAACTATTAAAAAATCACAGATTAAATAGGAAAAAATTGATTATTAAATAGAAATACGACGATGATAATAATATTGGCATTGTAACAACCCCAAATTAATTATTGGATTGATGTTTTGTCTTCTTTTAAATTAAAATTATATATAACCACATGCAATGATTCTATCATAAGGTAATTCAAAACTCTAGTTTTTGCTGCCTATAAATACATGGCAGTACCCTCCTGATCTCATAAGGCAATTCAACCCCCAAAAAAAAAAAAAAAATATAATATATAATATATATATAAAATATCATGACTCTCTCATCACACATTACATCACTTCTTTTTTTCTTCCTCCTTTGCCAAGAATTTTCATATATTAACACGAATCAGCAGGCTGACAATCTTTTCAGGTTAATTAAGTCGCGAAGATCAGAAAATCCACCGCAGGCAGACTTATGGGAGGAATTAAAGAAAGAATTTTCTCCGGTGTATGTTGGAGCACAAGAGGGGTTGATGGAAGCCGATTAGATTGTAAGTTTGCCGGGGCAGCCTGAAGGGGTGGACTTTGATCAGTACGGCGGTTATGTACCGGTTGATCCCAAGGCCGGGAGGGCATTGTTCTATTACTTTGTGGAGTCTCCTGTTAATTCTTCTACCAAACCTCTGGTTTTGTGGCTTAATGGAGGTACGTACGTACGTACGTAGTAACACATGCAACAACACAATGATTTTTTTCATTTTAATTAAACTCCATTAATATATAAAAAAAACATACACAGTGATATTTAATTTTATAATAGAGAATGATAATTATCTTTATATAACAAAAATATTTGCAAAATTTAACGAAATCTCATTCTTTTGGTTAATGTAAAGTATTTAGTAAGCATGCTGGTTAATAATAGCCTTTAAAATATTTTTTATCTCATAATGGTTAATTGATATTATCAGAATAATAATTATTCTGTCAGAGTAATAAATATCATTAAAAATTATAAATGATTTTAAAATAAATATAAAAATATTAATAAATACATATTTATTTTATTAGTATAAATATTTGTCCGACATTATTAATACTACTAGTAGGAATTATCTAGTTCATAATTAATAGTAATTTTTTAGTTAATTTCAGTGTTGTCTAAGTAATTTTTTAGTTAAGTTATAAAACCCACCTCATTCACGGTTGCCTCTAGGCTCAGCTAATTCCAAGTATGAAAGACCCAAAATTGAAAAGTGGGAAATACCTGTCACCCAATATAACAAGAAGAGGCTGGTCCACTTTTAAAGAGAAATCCGGGGTCTCTTAACTTTTGGTCAAGATAAGCAATCATCTCATTTATAAGTGATTAGTTTGTTAGACATATTAATATATGAAATTAAATAAAATTATTAAAGGACGTAACTTATTATATAATTTTAAAAATTAATATTAGTAATATTTATTCATATAGTAATAATCAAAAAATCAAGATCAGTGAATACTATTAATATTTATTCGCGTAATGACAATCAAAAATTGAGATTGTAATGATATATATATATATATATATATATATATATATATATATATATATCATTTTCCTTTGTTAATAATCATGGGTGTTGTCCTCTAGCTATCTCAACAAAGCAGAGGCATCTTATAAAGATGCCCAAAATCAAACTGTCAAACTCACGGCCCACCACAAAAACCAAGTTTCTGCTTGTGCACCGGTTTTTTTTTTCTTTCTTCTCACTTCTCCCTAATATCGTTCTCTCTCAAACTTGAGACCTTACTTAAAGGGCACCAAGCTCCTTCCCCAACGGATGTTAGTGCTTGTTCACTAATCAGTGAGATGTTAGGAGGGGTAGATTTTTTTTCTTTTTAGTCCACCGTCCAAAATTATAGATAAATTTTATTTTATTTTTTGGTTTCAAAATTATAATTAGAAATGCATTTTTATTTTTAAGTTGACATGAAATTGCTACTAGTTTAATTCTTAATTATGAGTATTATTAATATTTCTAATTAATGTTAAGAATAAATTCGAAACAATAAATAAATAAAAATGGTCATTTTACAAATGTATCTCTAATTCCCAACAAATGAAACCACAACAATTTCATGATCCTCTATATTTCACAACTACTTGAAGGGTTGAAGGGGAGATTCATAAGATGATTCTAATATACAGGACCAGGATGTTCATCCCTGGGATTCGGAGCTATGACGGAACTTGGACCCTTTCAGGGTCAATAGCGATGGAGAGACGCTGTACCGTAACAACTATGCATGGAACAATGGTAAGGAAAATACATACTATGTGCTCAAATGAAGAAATAATAATTTTTGAAAATTATTAAATCGCTTATAGAAAATGTTATATACTTGACAGAAATGTCGTTATATATCCTATATGATGATTTTTTTGTGAAAATAACAAAAATATATATCTTGAGTTTAACAATTTTCTAATTCTAAATATTCAACAAGCAAACTTAAAACTAACTAGCTACAAATGAGTGACAGTGGCTAATGTGATATTCCTCGAATCCCCTGCCGGAGTTGGATTTTCATACTCAAACACATCATACCAACACTGGTGACGAGCACAGCCCGAGATTCTTACACTTTTCTGATAAACTGGCTTGAAAGGTTTCCTCAATATAAGACCCGAGATTTTTTCATCACCGGAGAGAGTTATGCTGGTCACTACGTCCCTCAGCTTGCATACACTATCCTCTCCAACAACAAGATCACAAATCAAACCGTCATTAATCTCAAAGGCATTGCAGTAAGTAACAAGGACTACACATTTAAGCACTTGTTAATTTCATAATATGAAAGATAACAAGTGATGTGAACACTTTTTCACAGATTGGGAATGCTTGGATAGATGACAACACCAGTAACCAAGGGATTTTGACTATTTCTGGGCACATGCTTTAAATTCCGATGAAACTAATGCAGACATAAACAAGTATTGCAACTACATCACCGGGAATTATTCTGACAAATGCCAGCAATATCAGAATCAAGGATGGAACGAGGTTGGAGGAATTGACATCTACAACATCTATGCTCCAATTTGCCACGACTCTGCAACAAAACCTAGTTCAGTAAGTTTAAGGTTCTCCGAAATCCAATCTAGAACATCTAATAATACAAAAATCATGCAAAAAATTGTCGTAAAAAAGACAAGGTCAATAGCGACATTTACAAAAGAAACTCGAGTATATATTCGTCAATTCTGTAAAAATTTAGATATACATATTCGCCAAAGTTTAAATAATTTATTTATCTAAAACTCTAGCATAAAAACAAATTAACCTATCAACTTTCTAAACAGATATTAAAAGATCTAGATGTTCCATTATTAGGTCAAGGGATATGATCCCTGCTCAGACAACTATGTCAACACCTATCTGAATACGCCAGGGGTGCAAAAAGCTCCTCATACCATAAACACAACATGGTCATCTTGCAGGTATTACCGTCTTTGCTTACAAAATACATCATCTGCCCAGAAGAAAGACACTCTTTTTCCTGGACAGATGGAGTAGCACTACACGGAGTAAATACAAGTGTATAACAAAAGTTATCAACTACAATGAACCAACAACTAATTTCCTCTGCATGTGTACAGTGGTTTTGGATGGACAGACAGCCCAACATCCATTCTTCCCACAATCAAGCAGCTCATAGCAAGTGGCATAAGACTGTGGATCTACAGGTAATCCCAAATCGCATCAGAAGATTGCATCTTCTATTAAATACCCGGACCTGTTCTAATTGAACTAGCCTTAAATCTCTATACTAAGTTCACTGAAATACAACTTACCGATGACTACAAAATGACAGCTACTGAAACATTATATAAACTGAAACTTGCAGCGGTGACATTGATGGTCGGGTTCCAATAACATCCTCTAGATATTCAGTAAACACCTTGAAACTTCCTGTCGAGACTGCTTGGCAGCCATGGTATTCTAATAATGAGGTAAGAATGCCACTACTTAGTTGCCACCACAGCCAAATATAATCAATAATTTCTAAATTTAACAATTCATATATGACAATAACAGGTTGGAGGGTATGTGGTTGGATACAAAGGAGTGGTACTAACCACAGTAAGAGGAGCTGGGCACACAGTTCCAGAATACCAACCAGAGCGAGCTCTACTCATGATCTCATCTTTTCTTCAAGGAAAACTTCCTCCTTCCGCATAACTGTAGAATCCTTCAACTTAACATGTTGTCATTTCTTTATCTTCCTTTTTGCAAGTGATGCTCAAGCATTTCGTGATTTTAGTAAGTAATCAAAAAACAGAATATGAAAGAAAAAAAAAACAGTACATTAATTCAACCTTATCCTCTTTTGTTGGTAGAAACTACCTTTCCTTCTTTATACTAAATGATTCAAAATGTACTGGAAAGTTCGCATTAGGCTCTGGCTATTGTTATACTGGACAAGTCCATATACATTGTAGCATATTGAATATAATCTTAATACTTAATTAAATATAAATAATTGACAGACTTAGAAACCAAAATATACTTGATTACTCTACATACTTGTAATACTCAAATTTATCCAAAATGAATCAGGTATGCATGGAAGATATTCTAAATATATAGCAGAATCATTCTTTTTGTGTCTCTATACTAGTATAATAAATATATATATAAATATATACATATATATTTTTATAGAGAGAGAGAGAGAGGGACATTACCAAGCATTCAACAAGTGAGCATTTGTCCTATGCAGTCCAAGCATTACGTGGAAAGCATCGTCACTTTTGATACTAAAATTCATCTAAGTGAATCAGATATATACACAAAATAAAACTTGCACAATAAAAAAGCGGAGACAAGATGTATAAATACTAAAGCTGAAAGAGAAACTAGACTGACAGTGGGATATGTGAGAACAAATGAAGATAATTGTTAAACGCGACAACAATGAAGAGAACTGTTATATGTGACACCAAATGAAGATAACTGCCATTATTATGATTTTTAAATCTTTAGCTACCACAGTAGACTTTAGAAGAATTACTATTAATTAATATATACAATATATAACTCGGAGTTTGCATAAAATAGAAAAAACTACATTTTCTCAATCAATTACTCTTGTCCAGCAACCAGTGTTTCACTACAGATAATGTGAAGCAAGGACAAAGTGGTAAATTGAATACATATGAGATATCTAGAAGACTACATAATGAAAAAATTGTTTACAGTTTGAAAAATCGACCTCCACGGAAGCTCTGCCTAATGTACATGACATGATGTCTTCATAATGACAAATAACTTAACACGTCATCTTTGGCCCTTTAGACTTTGTACTAGTAACTACAAATTTACTCAGGAGCTCGAACATTTCTTTCTCTGTATATTTAATCCTGCACATGAGAGTTCTCTGTCAGCCTTATAAAACAGGGTGACAATTAGAGAAAAGACAACAATATATATATGGGGAAAGAAGACAAGAGAGTGATACCTGGAAAATACAATAAAGATGCCAACAGGCTACTCTTAGACCTTCTGGAGTCGATCGTGGACTCTTAAAGCTTCAAGAATGCTATTAACCCACCTGGAGGAAGAAAACAAAAATGGAATATGCCAGTCATCATATCATTAATCATAACCACAGTAACTTCATCTTTATAGTCAGGGAGTCCGGATATAAAATTCATTTTACTAAACAAGATTAGTAAAGATTGTAGATCCAGAAAAGACACTAACTCTATGTAATATTTGGGTAGAAGAATATACCCAACCGGGTATTGTAGTTAGATACCCAACCCTGTAATGTTACTTACATCTGAGTTTTAAGACAAAATAAATGTAGTGAATGTGGAGAGAAATAATAATGAGTGAAGTAAAACTTTGTTGCCCATATTTTTGTTGCGGATACATGGTAGGTATACCCCTAATACATAGAGGCTACATTTGTTTGCAAATAGGATGACTCTTCGTATTAATTTAATTACCACTACGGACTATTTTATCCCATATTAGTCCACTATTTAATCCATAGATTATTTGTTATCATTTTAAAGGTCATTTGATAAGGGGATTATATAATACCAACTTTTCACTTAGAATTATAATCCATCATCAAATAGCTTTAGAAATGACAAAATATAGTCCATAGAATTAAATAACGGACTAATCATGAGATAAAATAATCCTTAGTGGTAATAAATTAGTACAAATAATTCCATCTCACCCGTCATTTTTGAAAACAAACATACCCACAGAGTATGAAGACGCTAAGAACCAAAAACAAGAAATTTTAGATGAATTAAAATTCCTTAAAATAAGATACGAAAAGAAAGATTACCCTTCAAGACCAGGGTTTGTCGGATAATAGACATTTTTCAGGCCCAATTTTTTTGCAGCCAAAGCAGTTGTCTCACCAATGCATGCAACAGAATAGCCCCATCCTTCTGATTCTGGAATAAGATTAACCCAGGCACTGTCGCAACAGATTGAACTCAGAGAACCGGAGAAAAAAACATTAAATCTTAAATCAGTCTTTTTTTCAAAATTCAAACCAAGAGTAAGACGGTAAATTGGTATTGTTTGTATAAATTGAAACTTAAGTTGACAACATTTTTTGGACATCCAAGAAAGGAAACAAGTGAGTTGGAATGGATTAAGTGATATTATATACACCATATGTAAATCCAGGTAGACAAAGATGGAAAACTGATGATTCAACCAAAAACCATATCAAATGAATGATTATCATGGACAACAAACCTAACCACAGGCAGCTGGAGCACATATGTCTAGCATGATCTAAAAAGATTTCCATTGAAGCAAGAATGTCTAACTTACGCAGAAAGAAGTTTCAGACACAATACAAGACAAATTATACATTCAAGAAAGAACTACAGAAAGCAATATTAGAAAAAGAACCGACAGTTTACCGAATTGCAGAAGGCGACGCTACAGCGACAACAGAAGAAGAAAGTGCCTGCTCAAAAGTTATAGAATCGACATGATGAACAGGAACCTGGAAAATTGAAAGGAATAAGGGGCTACCAGATATAACTCAATTGGCTACAACTTACTGTAGCAATTGTAGAAAAACTAGCAGCATCTGATGCGTAAATAAATCTTCCATCAGCCAATAATGATGAAGAACATAAGAAATCATTTTCTCTTCTCAGAATTGACAAAGGCTAATAGAATCAAGTTTAGCACGCACTCTTCAGGCCAAAGTTCACTAAGGACATTTTAAGCTTTCTAGACAAAATTATTAAATATGGCAGGAGAATGCAAGTTGTGATTCCATAGGAATTTATTTGATTTAATCCCCACAATACTCTTCAACAAACCTTTCAAGAGGTTACAATCATCTTCTCATGTAATTAGAAACTATTCAAGTCTTGCAATTACTAAATAGAACTTGGAAAATCCCAAAGAACATAATATGACACATTTCTAATTACAATTTACAATAATAATTATATAACTGGAGTTTACTATATCCAGATAAAGCTCGTGCACGGCCAACAGTAACAAGTTGAAAGTCTTGCATAATCAAATAACAAGTCCATAACCTTTTGAACGTGTGACTCTTGTAAATTAAGCACATACACTGACTAGTGACTATTATGTGTTCATGTGCGACGGGAAGACCATCCAAAATGCAGACCATAAATAACATCACGATTTATGCAACGATAGCTCCCCTGCATTAGCACAGCTGAAACACTTACTGTTGTGTACGTATTTAGCCTCGTTACCACAAATCCACGGCTAGAAAGGCCATCCTCTGAAATAAAGATTCCAAATATCAGAACCATATAAATATTTCATGCCACCTTAACCACATATGAAGGCATTAACTATAACATTGACATAATTGTAAAACTGACATCGGCCGTCATAAATGTTTCATATTTATGTTCTTCCGAACATTAGACAGGCACTTACTAAAGTGAAAAGCTTGACAAGCTTTGTGTCGTGTGAGGCGGACTCGTCTTTGAAATTTCACGTCTTTCGGGATTTGAACAATAGGGAGGCAGAGAATTTGGTTCCCTCCTCATTCTTGTTATTTATCTTTTTTTCACTCGAATCTTTAGTGTGGTCTTTGGACCCCACAGGGAGTTTCTTATACATATCCTTCTGCACCTACATCATATGGAGTTGGTCTTTGACCCATTATTTTTTCCTTCAATCTCCATTATCTCCCTATTTGATTCTAATAATTACTAAAATTCAACTCATTATACCCTCTCATTGTCGTAATTATATCATAACATTTTTCCATCATATTTATCTTTTGATGCTAGTTCTAGGCAATGCAACATTTACGAAAAGAAAAATGTCCGACCTAAAATTATGCAGATATTTAAAAAGTGCATTGCCATCCGTTATTGTATCTCGATGCAATTGTAAGTGAATGCAATGCATGCTCAGTAACGCATTTTTGTTTCATCGTAATTGCCCAACAAACCAAGCCACTTCAGCCATTTTAATGAAAGCATGATAAAGTTTTGATGGCATACCTGATTACTACTATGATGCTACTGACAGCATTTCCCAACTTTCTAATATCAGCAATCTAACAATGCTTCTATCAAGCTTAGGAATATGGGCACTTGTTCTATTTATAGAACATGAAATACTTACTCGTCGAGAGAAAAAAACTATAATCCTTACCAAGTAAACCTCTAACCTGGTGTAACAGTACTATCAGTTCAAAGACATCTCCATCTCTTACTCTATATAGTGGTCAACTACAAAGCTTAATTGTTAACATACTTGAGCCAGTGGATATTTTTCGAGACACTCAGCAGACTTATGATATCTATCAGAATGTTCATGTCATAGAACAATACTTTTTTATGACAATAATATCTTGCATGTACTTGAGCAACTGACCAAATGAACCAGCTCATGTGAACATAATATTCAGCACAGATAATTGTTCTGTCGAAGCAAAAAAAATTGAAAACAATGCAAAACCTTCACATAGTAAGATATAGATAATAGAGGCTGGGGGGCAATCTAGATGGTCATAGCACATACCAATCTCATTGCTAGCTTTTGCAGAAGCAGGATATAAGACGGTGCACTTTTTATTCCCATTATTTGGAAGCTCCAAAGCCAAAACCTTACCAGTAGCTGAAAAGCAGTGTACAAGTGAAGTTAAATTTCATGCCAGCTTCAGGAAGATATCAGATTCCAAACATATATGACTTGTTAGAAGAAAACCAAAACGAGAAGGTACACAATTACATAAAAAATCCAGAAGTGCCCATATGCCATGTGCAAGTTGTTGCGACTGTAAAGGAAATATGAGTACATGAAATTACCTTTCGATGGCACAAATGCTATGTCAAGGAAATGCTTTGACGAGTATGTAACATTGTCAAATATGCTCGCCGTACCAGCTCCCACAACACCTATTTTAACACTTGGGGTACCAGCAGCACTATCAATCAAAAATAAGAATATTCAATAAGCAAATGAATTCCAAAATAACCACAATGTACTAAGATGAAAATATACTAAATTGTCAAGAAATCCCTTAGACGAACAGCGAACTTGTACAACACTTATATACAACCTGATCATTATTTCTAATTTCTAGCATCCTTCAGCGAAAAAAAGTTCCATTAGTGTTTTCCTCGAGGTAAGTTAGACAAATAGTTTCATTACGCCACAAATACAATCCACATAGGGTTTGTTCGTTTACATGGTAGCAGTAGCGGTTGCAGCGGTAGCAGCGTTTTGCAAACGCAACTAAAAGTGCGTTTGCAGCTGAAGTTGCGTTTGAAAAGTTATAATCTTGTTCGTTTATCATCAACCTATGTTATTGAAATTATGATTCTTGCTTGGCTAGAATTGCAGCGATGGCAGCTGAAATGGTGCAAAATGACCAAAAAGGATATGAATTGTTTTATCATATAGATATATGATAATAAATTAATCATCTAATCATACAAAAATAATAGTTTGTGAAAAAAATATATAGTATGTGATATCAATAATATACTACCGCTTTTTCAAAATATAATAATAATAATGATAATAATATACTACCTCTTTTTCAAAATATAAAGCAAGTCATTTTTTTAAAATCAAGTTTATACATGCAATGAATATGGTCATCAATTAATTATGTACATCTTTATTTTGCAATTTAACTAATAAAATACAATTAAAAATGTATGTGTGTGGTGTGGTGTCAAATAAAAGGGACAGGTAGTAGTACTATCCAAAACAGTGTTCTAAAAAACGGCCTAGGCGCTAGGCCCCTCTGGCCCCTCGCCTAGGCCCAAGGCAGCGAAAAATCCCTCCAAGAAATTAGACAGGGCATAGGCAGACAAGGCGGGGCTTAGGCGAAGAGTTTTTTTTTTTTTTTAATAACTACCCAAACCAGATCTTAATATATTTATTCTTCTAATACATTATCATATTCATAATGCAGGTTGTAACATATCAAATTACAACAAGAAGTGAACAAGATCAAGTCAAAATGGATAATTTTATTATAATTGTAATTTTTTGAATTTGTACCAACTTCAAATTATATAAATGATGATACATTTGTACGAGTGTGAGTTCGATGGAGACATTATCATGGAGGGATATGGAGAAGAAAAGTTAGAGATATAGAGGGATATGGAGATAAGGACTATTAGTTTGTATTTTTGATTATTTGTTTGTGTTTGAACTTTGAACAATTGTATGTTTGTGTTTGAACTTTGACATTGGCAATATGGATATGTGTTTGAACTTTAAGCAAATGCCTTTATTATCTTTATTATAGATGGTTTTGCTTTATATTATTGTTTTGCTTGGATAAATATAAGATAAAATATTAAAATTGACTTAAAATAAAAAATCTCGCCTAGGCACTAGGTCCCCCGGCCGCTAGCCTCCCGCCTAGCGCCTTTTAGAACATTGAACCAAAGAGGGTTAGTAATAAAACGGACAGGTGGGAGTAATATCCAAAGGCTCATGCTTATCCTCCAACGTTCTAAAAAACGCTAGGCGGACCTAGGCGACAGCTATCTTGAAGGCGACGACTATCTTGTAGGCGGCGCCTAGGTGGTTCTTTAGGCGAATGTTAATTTAATTTTAATTTTATTAGTGAAAGTATATGGGTGAAGTTTGAAACATACCAAACTTTAGGTCCTTCAATATAATTAGAAAGACATTATGAGGAAAGAATTTGTAATATGGCATAACTTTAGTTATTACATAAGAAAACCGGTGGGTTTAATGGCCAAATTCTTTATTCACTGAGTTTGGGCTTTGTTTTAAAGAAGAGTTTGGGCACTGTTTAAAAATAGAAAAAGAGTTTAGGCTTTGTTACTTTGTTTTAAAAATAGGGTTTGGCCTTTCTTTTTTGGTTTGGGATATTTCTGGAGCAGGAAGGCTACAGCTAGGAAACAAAAAAAAAACCCTAGCCGCTATGCCTCCATCTCAACCTCCTCCTCAAGATACATGACTTTCGAATGGTAGCAGTGAAAGAGATCCATGATCAAATTGTGTAAGTTTATTTCACCTTTTCTTCTCTTCTTTTCTTTTCTTTTTTTTTTTACAAATTCGATGCTGAGTCATCGGTGTCTTTCTTTCTACCTAGCCTTAATTTCTAAGGTCAGGTTGCCGCCGCGTCTAGGCTGCAGCATGCAACCCATTTCGACTTTTAGAACATTATTATCCTCTTCTTCTACTTGGCCATTCCTCTTTAATACCTCTTTGTTTGTGCTGGTAATCAGTGTTCTAAAAAGTGGCCTAGGCGGCCGCCTAGGCGCTAGGCCCCCTGGCTCGTTGCGCCACACCTAGGCCAAAAAATCCCTCCAAGAAATTAGGCGGGGCCTAGGTAGAGAGGTTTTTTTTATATTTTAATAACTACCTAAACCAGATCTTGATATATTTATTTTTCTAATGATTTAACATATTCATAATGCAGGTTGTAGCATATCAAATCACAACAAGAAGTGAACAATATCAAGTCAAAATGAATAATTTTATTATAGTTATAATTTTTTGAACATGTACCAACTTCAAATTATATAAATGATGATACATTTGTAATATTTAGTTTAATTCAATATAATTCTTAAATTTATATTTAATTTTTAAGTTTTAATATTGAATTGAATTCTTGAAATTTTAAATGTTATTATTTAATAGCAATCTTGTTTATGAATAAAACTAATACGTAAAAGATATGTGTTTGAATATAGCAAAGGCCTTTATTATCTTTATTATAGATTGTTTTGCTTTATATTATTGTTTTGTTTAGATAAATGTAAGATAAAATATTAAAATTAGCTTAAAATAAAAATCCTGCCTAGGCCCCCCGCCCGCCTCCCCGCCCGCCTCCCACCTAGCGTCTTTTAAAACATTGATGGCAATACACCTCACACATCTCTCTTGCGATTCCGGTGAGCCTAGTTAGGAATGTGCAATTGAATTTTCAAAAAGATTACTTGAAGTTTCAAGCCCTAATTACAATTCTAAAGAGGGATCAATTCAATTTTGTAACTCTAATTTCATATTGTAATTTCTTAAGAGAGATCAGCATAACATGATTCAGATGACTTTTCAAAGGTAAAGGTAATTTTGTCTAATTTTGTTGCGTTTTGGTCATGAGATTTGGGTTAAAACGCAACATGAAGATATTTGGGCGTTGCGTTCTTATCTTCAAAAGCAAATGAAACGCGGGATCCATCCGCATTTGGGATTTTGTGTTTAGTAGCCGAACAAGAAAATTGTTGCATTTGCAACCCAAACGCAATAAATGCTGCGTTTGAGTAGCCGAACAAGCACATAATAATGAGGACAGAATTTTATATAAATCTAAAGAGATGACCAATTAAATACCTTAATTGGTGGAATATTTCGTTTTATTCCTATTACCTTGGTGTGCATGAGTGTGGCAGAATGGGTGGGTGGATGTCCAACTCTTCTTAGCTTAAGCAATGGGTGGGAATTCAATACTTATAAGATTCCTTATTATCCTCCAAAGAGTAATAAAACATTGTTATTCAAGGCAAAATCTGCAATATCGCACAAAACACATCCAGGCCTCATGCTAGATGTGAAGCAAGGGGCTCCTCATCAAAGTGAGGCAAACATCCTCAAAAGTACAATGTGTTTGTGACATATTTGTAACAATAAGCATGCTATAATATAAAGTACAATATGTGACATAAAATGCACATTAACAACAATCATTTTGCAAGACATATGACAAATATCCAAGTGAAATACCATAACTCTACATCTGGGATTCAAAGAAGTTAACCAAAGAAAAATTATATATATATATATATATATATATATATATATACTCCCTCCGTCCCTTAATATAAGTTGTTTTAGAGTTGTGCACAAGTATTAAGAAAATGATTGTATAGCATTAAATATAATATTAATTGTTTATATTGTCCTTGAATTGGAAAAAGAGTGTTATTTATTGGGCAAAAAATAATGAGAGAACCAAAGTTATATTTAATACTTTGGGTAATATTAAAAAATAAGCAATTAATGCTTACTTGAAATTCTCAAATGATTTATATTAAGGGGCAAATACACTTCTCTAAAACGTCTTATAATAAAGGACGGAGGGAGTATAATTTAACAAGTTTCAGAGATTAAGTAAGCTAAAAATTCAACCAAAAGTTTCATCCCTAACCCCAAACATAATAGACAATCTTAAAGAATCTCAAGATAATCAACTTATCGTGAAGGTCATACAAACAAAAATTTTCTTCACAATTAGTCTTGGGCGCCCTAAAATACCTAGAGGTTGGAGGGTGATCGTGGAGCTTGATGGTTGGAGGTAGACATGGAAACGAGGTGAGTATGGTATGGATTGATCTTTCTCATCCCTCCTCTGATAATGAAACCACACACTTAAAGCTCAAATTCCCAACCTATGACACAACCAGGTCCGTCAAGTCAAGTAATTCCATTGCAAGTTTGCAACAATTAACAAACAAAATCAAGAACCAAAAAAAACAAGGAATTGTATCGAGTTAAAAGGAAAAAATATCATATTACACATTTCATAGATAACTCAACTTCAAGCAAATATATTATTCATATTCAAAAGACAAGAATAACATGAATAAATAATATATAATCGGGTGTGTTCAAGGGATCTACTTAAATAACAATACCCGACCTTGACCCTATACATTTTTCACATTTTATCCAAAATCCATCCCATTAGGGTTAGGCTTAGGTTTAGGGACGAGGTCGGCAGGGACCAACCAAGGGAGCAGGGTGGGACGGCTGGGGGGGATTGGCATGCCTAGCAGGAGGGGCTGACTGCTGAGTTTTTCCTTTTCTCTTTCTTCGCTGTCTGGGGCTTCTTTCCATTCTCTTTCTCTTTCTCTTTCTTTTCTGTCCGCTAAAGCTAATTTTCTGCTGAGTAGAAGTGTGACCATGTGTATCAGATTATATTTTTACCTACTAAATAATAAGATTATGGCCAAAGATATATTTTTTTAAAAAAAACTGAGACATTTTCCAAAAACCTTTAAGAAGGTATTCGCCAAGTGCCTAAGCCCAAAAGGCATACGCTTTTGTTATGGGCTACCGGTCAAGGCCTCAAACTTGCGTATTGCTCTCAGCGCGCCATTGACAATAATGTTGTAAACCATACATGAGAAGACAAATCAAATTCTAAAATTGAAATAAAAATTAGAAATAAAGGCATTCATGGCATAATTAAGAACCTTCATTAGTCCATTTCTAATGCAGTGATATAATATTATTAGAAAATAATGGTAATAATGTTGGATATAACATTATTAGATAATGCTTTAAAGCATTAAAGAAGTTTGTGGCTAATAGTATTTAATATATATATATATATACACACACACACACACCGTATATAGCTTGAATGCCTACGAGGTTAAATTTTTCAATCTACAATACTAGTACAACACTGGACTGGTTTGCCAATATATTCCATCAAAACAGAAGTCAAAGTACACATTATGACATTAATAAGGAAAGATATTTGAAGCCACGGCTTTATAATATTTGCAATGATAAACCAAAAATGGAACATTGAACTGCTCCTTCACCAATATGTATCTTTGCAATAAGTAAAACAAATCTAGGGGAAACAGAGTTGATAACTAGTTAACTACAAATTGAGAGGACTAAAAGAATATATAAACTATAAAGACACAAAAGACACAATCTAAAGAACAGATATACTTCAAGTTGCATTTTAGCAACCGAGAATGATGAACTAACACAAGTTTGTTTTATAACTGAAACACTCACTCGTACTATGAAAAAAGTATTTTGAAAGAAGTTTCAAGAGAGTTTGAATCTTACTTCCAAGCATCAAGAAAGACTAGACCAGCTTCAGGTGAAGTTATCACAATCCAGTCAAAAGTTGTATCTGCTACCACAAGACATGCAAGAAGTGTCATTGTGTCAAACACCCCTTTTATTGAACAATTTAACAAAGTAGTTGTATACTAAACTACATGGAAGACGAACCTAATGAAACGAAATAAAGAGCTATTGTATTCTAAAATCAAATCCTAATACTAACAAGCATAACAATAAAACAGCTCAAGCGAGATTCAAAGCAGTGAGTAACCCAAATTGTATGTGGTGGTACAACTCACATACATTTGCAGAATATATTTGCATGAGATTAGGTCCAAAATGTTGGAATACACTAGGATAGAGCCCAAAATGCCGAGCTCAATTCAGCATAAAACTCATACTCCAGACCTTAGCACCCAGCAGATACAAAATGAAATAAAATAAAATAAACAAAACAAATGACACCATTGAAGCAAAACCGCAAAGACACCCAGAACTTACCTCTCAATACAGAAGAAAGCTTTTCCAAATCAGGTAAGTGCATGTGCTGAATAAGGGGAAGCTCCAAACAGTTGATCCCATGTTTGGCCTGTGTTTAAAAAATATGCAATCTGTAGTCTAATTACAGTAAACCAGAACTAACATGCACTCTACAAACTCTTAAAAGTTAAAACCCATGTCTAATTTACAGCTTCAGAAATTTCTTGTCAAAAAAAACTTCATCGATGTCAATGACCTCTTAACATCGTTAATTCATAATACATGGTGATCTACTGGTCTGTTTGCCTTATCCAAAACAAAACACACATCAAAATACCACAAATTTCTAGACCGAATAAGATCTCCATGCTGCCAACATATATGTCCACTAAAGGAAATAAAGAAAATGTAAAAGATATTTATCTAGACTGCAATACAATTTTACAACAAAAATTGAACTCTTGAGAAATATTATAGCAACAGTAAACAATAACATAGCAAGAGGTAACAATAATGAACTATAACTATTAGAAATCAAAAGCTCAGTTGAATTAGCATCTTCACTCTCTGCTACTATCCCAAACTTGTCCCAAGATAAACTTGTCTACCCTTCAACAAGAAGCAACAGCTACAAAATCCAAACTAAATGAAACCTTCGATACTTTCTTATTGGCAACGTGATTATGCAACAAAAGTTTATCAAAACACATATAAGATTAAACGAATACCTAGTTGTCCAGTATTAAAATTTATTTTAAAAATAGGATTGATAAGAAAACGTGTCTTTTACCATGCATTTTAAGTGAAAACAATAAATAAATGAAAACAACAGTTCAGTGAATGGTGAGTATAGCATTCAGTGCATCAAAAAAAAAACAGTGAAGATTTCGTTTCAATAACGCTGACTACTATATTGGGCCAAAGTTTTTAGTAATTAGAGTTAGACAACACCATATAAAGGTGTGCAATAGGCCTTAAAAATTTAAATAGGCAAAAATTAGAGTAAACTCTTTCCACTTAACCTGACCTTGTTTAAATAGTTTAAAACCTGATAGTCACAATGCTGTCAAGCCCATTTCACCATACACCCTTTAAAATGTCTTTATTTCAAGCCTTAACAGAAATGCGGTTGTGCCGTAGAGAAATTGGTCAAATTAGCCACTTCCCTTCAATTATCAGTCTCAAATCACTAATCTCATCTACTTGTTTAAAGTGAATATCTCACTTTGCCAAATTCCCCAGACTAATTTTATTCATTTTTTGGCATAAAAGTCGGCATCTTTATTTTAACAATTGATCAAACACCTAACGTCAAACCTCATTCAATGTCAAAACCACACCAAAATACGATGAAAAAACGATTCAGTGTCAAAATATATTAACAGAAACTATCAAATAACTAAAGAAATTCGATAAAATACAACAATTTATTACCGCATTAATTCAAAATTTCCAGAAATTAAATCAAAGACATAATGTACAATATAGAGATAGAGTAATATTACAACTTACAAGGGCATTGATGAGCTTCCCGTTTTTACCACGCTCTCTGGTAACGACAACTTCGGCCTTCGAACAACAAACCGGAGAAGAAGACGAAACAGCTCCGGCAGGTCGGACTTTTAGAGAGAGAAAGTTTCGCCGCCGGTGAATTTGCAGAGGAGAATAAGACGGAGGTGGAAGAAGAACAACCGAAGAGAGAGAAAGTGGAGATATTTTCATCATTCCGGGTAACGTGTAGGGCTAATGGATTCCCCCAAACAGACATCTGTTACCAATTTAATCCTTTCCCCTCCATTTAATTTAATTTATTGTTTTACTATATTAATTACATATTATTACCATAAATTGAAGATTAAAGTAATGATTATGATCCTCAATTTTTTAATTAAGTCCACCGATTAAACGGGTAAGACAGTGGTCCAACTGGAGTAATCGGGTTACACGTGTACGAATAAGACTGACCTAATTGAGTAGTCGTCCATTTTTGGACATAATTAATTGATTAGTTTAATGTACATTCTACCAAAAATAAATAAAAGTTGTATGTACACAAATTACGGAAAGAAATATATATAAATTGTAGATCTTATTAATTAAATTATTGATAAAATTTATAATTTTAAATTTAATATATTGACAGTATTAAAATCATAACACATTATTAAAATAAAAATAATTTTGTTCAATTTAGATATTTCATTAATAATGTGTATGAAACTTTAGCTAAAAGTTTATTCATCTTTTATGCGACGCCCCCAAAAAGATACACGCCACCCATCTTGGCCGCCACTTATACTAAGACATAAATTCAAATACAACTTACTTAATATAACTGCATAAGTATAATACGATATAAATTGTGAGTTTGAATACAAATATTGTCTACTAGATATTATACAAACTCAAAAGAGTCCTTATTACAACTATTATCACACTATTTCACGTAATAGTGAGGACTACTAATGCTATCCTCCGGACCATTACTCTGCTCCCCGACTCGTCTCCAAATATGTTCTCATTTCACTCAAGAGACATGAAAGAAAGGGTGAAATTTCAACTAAATTTCAAGAAGAAAATATTATGACTAAGATAAATGCGTAATAATTTATCATTAGCCTTCAACAAATGTTAAACCGATAAAATACGATAGACAATAAGTTTAACTGCGCAGCTTAATAAGCAATCCATTAAAAGAGTCAAGTAGAAAATAAAGTCTACTATCTTTAGGTTTTAAAGGTTTTTCATCATTGTTATAATGAGACTCACTTTAATAAATAATCTACATCATCGTATCACCCTCGCACTACTACCAAGGATATTCATCAAATTATCAATGGTCATGATTATATACCGAATCACCCCTAGTCATAATCATACCAAAAACTATCCATCATCGCATTATGTGCCACTGAGGACTTTTATCACATCATTTATAATAAGCCACGATTATACCGAATGATTCTCATCATAATCATACTAAGTTCATTTATGCACGTAAGTTCAAAAAGATAACATATATATAACGTGAGGATGATGACAATGACATAATAATTCAATAAAACAAGTTCAAGAATTATTTAATCCAGGAATTATTAACATTCAAATGTCAACACGACATCTTTGTTTTGTAGAGTAAAATTCAAGAATGATCGGAAGAATATTTCCATGAAAAGATCTTTGGATGAAACGCAAATATCAAGGATATTCTACTAATTTCATTGAGTATAAGTCAAAAGTTTTAACCAATTTGGGTATAATAAAGAATGGAATAACAAAAGAAATCACCACGCATGCGATAGATCGCATGCAGATGTGTTATTCCAATGAGAATAATAAATAACTAACCAGTCGTGAAATTCACAACCGACGAGGATGTTCCAACAGAATAATAAAGATGGAACTGCATCCTGTAAAAACACATGAGATAGGATATTCCAACGAGAATGATAAAGACGGAACCAGTCGGTGTAAAACACATGCATGAGGATGTTCCAACAGTAATAATAAAGATTTTAACCAGTCGGTGTAAAACACATGCATGAGGATGTTCCAGCAGTAATAATAATAAAGACGGAACTAGGTCCTGGTGTAAAAACACAGCATGTGATGTTCCAATGAATAATAGAAGAATGTCACCAAGTATAGGGTAAACCACATACACTGAGTTATTCCAAAAGAATAATAATAAGTAGAGGAATAACAACAGTTCTCTTCATGAATAAGAAAGAATAACACCCCCTTACGGTACAACAAATAATATTCCCTACCTTAGAAGAACTGAATATTGGCGAGGTGAAGTAGTAGAATACTTTTCTTCTTTCTCTATAGTTTTCTCTACAGAGTTTCGGTGAATTCATGAAAATAATGAAGCCCTAGGCCTCTATTTATAGAAGATTTCTAGCTTAAGACCGCCGTGTGAAAAGGCAAAAGTGGGCTCGGATTGGTTTGGCCTTTGTAATGTGAAAGCGACAAGTGGTTTGACGCTGTGTAATGTGAAACGACAAGTGGTTCGACGTCTGGTAAAGGTAATTACTATTAACGTAAGGTAAATACTATCGACGAAGGTAAATACTATTCACAAGGGTAATTACTATCGACGAAGGTAATTACTATCGACGAAGGTAAATACTATTCACAAGGGTAATTACTATCGACGAAGGTAATTACTATTCACAAGGGGTAATTACTATCGACGAAGGTAATTACTTATTGTGAAGAGACTCTTAGATGATGACATATGAGCCCCCATAAAATAATCAAACTTACCACAAATCATTTTTTTTTTCATCAACACATATTTAATCTTTCAACAATTATTAATCATTTATAACTTGTCGTCTCAATTATTGATTTAATACTATAACATATTATACGATGATATCTTTGTGACAATAATTGAATCAATAATATAAGAGATATGACGCAAAGAATTACTATAGCAATAATTGAGCATAGGTGAGTGACTTCTCACGTAAAAGATCAATAATCAATATCGTGTGCTACTATACAACCACGCCAGACATCTATTTTACTACTAGGGTAGTTCAATGCTTTTAACGGTAACACCTCCGCTTAGTTATTTTTATAGAAAGATAATTTTGTCGCTTTTTAACTACGACAATACTTCCGATTAATGGGGTCCATTAATGATTGAGTAGTCGTATTTAATATTCCCCGACAAAAAGAATATTCCCACCAAACGAATATTTTATAACAACTTGCATACTTTGCAAAATTTATAAATACTACCCACAACTATAATATTATCTTAAATTCACACCATAATATTAAAAAATTATTTCGACAAAATTTAAATCTTTATTGTTAAAATCGGGGTCTCACAATCTCCTCCTTATGGAATTTAAGCCCTCCTCGAAATTAGGGTACTTACGGTATGATAAAGAGGTGAGGATACCTTGAATACCTTTATCGTTTGAAAACATTAAATTCATCTTTGCAATCCTAGGCCAAAGATATTTATTCACAATTCATCTTTGCGCTACGGGCCAAAGATATACAAATCATAAAACCAATAATCTTTCAAACGCGACTTAATAGTATTACGACCACGAATTATCCATGCACCATCGGCCAATGATATTCGTGTTTTTCTTTCTGATCATGATTATACCGAATAATCCTTGGTCATAATCATACCAAGTCTATCAATGCACTACTACCAAAGATGACTTTTACCACATCCATGAATTAATATTTCATTCTTGAGACTCAAATTTCAATAATTAATCCATATCATCGAATCATCCTCGCACTACAAAAGCCAAGGATATTCATTAGTATCACGACCACGAATTATCCATGCACTACTACCAAAGATAATCGTGTATTCATTAGTATCACGACCACAAATTATCCATGACTACTACCAAAGATAATTGTGTATTCAATTACTACGGTTATGATTATCTTAATAATCCTCAGTCATAATAATACAAAGTCCATCTATGCACTACATGCCACGAGATGACTTTCAACATAATATAAACATTAGGATTATGATATAAAGAATCAATCAAATGAGATAAAGGATAAATATTAAACATTTATAATATAATTTATCCAGATTCAAGAATATTCCCATGTTATCAATCACTTAATAATCTCATAATCTAATATCATTAATATTATAATAATATTTTAATCACTTCTTAAATTTATAAACAATTTATCTCAATTGTTTACGCTTTACCATATAATGCATTTAATCATTCAAAAGCGCCATACTCATAAGATATCATCACCAATTATCAAATCTCTCATAAAAAAATATGCATATATTCTATATAGGATTCTCTAGCCATAAAATCTTATTTTCAACTTTCATACTTCACATAACATATTTAACTCATATGTTCAGTAATTAAACTATTTTCATGAAAAATACCAAATCAGTCCCAAAAATATTTCTTTTCTGGGATTTAGCATAATATAGTCCCATAATGAAAATATATTTTTCTCGGAATTTTAAAATTCATTTACTATTTTTCAAAAATCAATTTCTAATTAATTCCTTAAGAAATTAGCTACCTCAAGTTTAACTCCAAAATTCCCAAATCTTGACAGGACCTTACCCATGTTAACGTGAGCTTCCAGTTTAAATTTCATGGTCATCGGAGTTATAGAACTCCGGTTATAGCGTTTTCATCGAAAAACCTAAATATTGAAATAGTCATAACTTGCTCATTTTAAGTCAGAATGAGCTCATTTTTGGACAGGAGGTACTTTATACCATATACCTTCATGTCCCAAAAGGCCAGAATTTTTCTCATAATTTAAGTGGCCGAAACAGCCCGTCTAAAATCATGGCAGCAATCAGTCCACACAAAAATCTACAACACCTTTTTCAGTAATTCCACTTGGATTAGTTAGGTAACTCATAGATCTAACTCTAGGACTTGACCACACTCAAAAATTCAAAATATAATAGGAGATATGGTCAATTGAATTTCATATTACGTTTTTCACCAAAATCTGATTTTCAACTCTTTGTGATTTCTAAGAAACTTTCATGTTTTCACATACTAACCAACATAACTCATCTTAAAACTTACTAATACTTCATATACCCATGATTTTCATCAGTTCTATACTTTTATTATGACTTTCATCATAATCCACGTAAACAGATCCTTTTAGTTGAAGAAATATTTGAGGGTTTAAGAAATGGGTTTTTGTACTGGGGTCAATACAAAATTCGATTTCACGCTCTAGGGTAGGCTAGAAATCTTCAAGAATACGTCTAAAAAATTTATTAATGATAGAAATATCATTCAAAATCGCTACTCTTATCCAAGACTTGGATAGTACGTTACATCGATACCAACTGTGACTTCTATCCTTTAACCCAGATAGCACCTCACAATTATACCTATCAACTTGTCATCGTCATTCACGACGTCGCCTCGAGAAAGTGCGCTTCGTGCATTCCACACAAGGAAGTTAACAACGAAAGGATCGGGGCTCTTTACTTATGGCTTGATATAACGTGTTGATTAACTTTAGGGTTTGGTTACTTTGAATTCAGTATAATGAGTTGGTTAGGAATATGAAAACTAACAACCTTACAAAAAAGAATAATAAGTAGTTAATCAATCGTTTTCAAAAATTACCTCAAAGGCAAGTATTTTCAAAGAGATAAGATCGTGAAAGTGTTTATTTGAAACAACAAGATTAATAAACGATGGAGGTAACGAAGGTTTCTCCCAACGAAGTTTCAATAGATAAATCAAAGTCTAATTTTTTTTGGTCAAATTTAAACATTGAACACAACTAGGTAGAATAAAAGAGTGGGTAGAACTTGTATTGAATAAAGTATAGACTTCGCAATAATTTATAATTAATTTACCCATAATAATTTCGTTCGGGTTTTTTCTCGACAAACGCCTCGCTTAAATTATCGAGTTTGACTTTACTATAGGGTACATTCCACCCTTAAGTGCTTCTTCACATTCCCGATCCATGATTTGAATCATTATTCTCGATCCATATCGAATTCGGGTTGACCGCTATGCATGTGGTAATTCCTAATTCGATGTTGGGTTCTCCAATTCTTCGTCCAAAAAGCAAAGTCCATTTCATCTATTTTGGCTTTATTGGATCGGACGCCTTTTTCTACACTATCAACGTGTTGTGCGAGCCTTTTACCCATGCATCGTCTATTCTCCTTCGTTCGATTGTTTCTTCTTTCAACTGATCTTTGATTTTTAAATTCTCGATTCCAACTTTAATATCTTACACCTCGCCAAAGCGTGATTTTGTTAGAGCATCACATATCGGGTAACCCAATTTTGAATTGTTGATCCCTTTGTTCCACGACTAATTGTTAGTTCTTCAACTGTTCTTCTAGCTCACGAACACGATTTTGTAATTCTAAGTTTTGATCATAAATTTCTTCTAACCAATTCTCCTCGGTTCCTCTTCTTCCTCTTCTTCCTCACTCTCACCGCTACTCTGCGCAACTAGCTCGGGTGCAACAACTAGTTCTTCATTCACTACGTGGATATCTCTAATTTGTTCTCAAATCGACAATCGCATTAACTCGATTAGTGATTAAAGGTGTCACAACGGTCACATTCACTCCATTGTGAATACTTTCAAATTGCCATTTCCAAACACCGCCACAACACAAGGGTTAATTAATATATCAAATATTATTCCTATACTACGTGACCAATTAAATAACAAATAAACTTAGGTAGGTCATACTAGCGAAGGAATTCCCTCTCTCCCTCCTAGTTCTTATCTCGCATCTTAGCCAGGATCATATCCCTAAGCTCGATACTGTTGTGGCGACGCCCCAAAATTAGGTATACACGCCACCCATCTTGGGTCGCCACTTACATGGTACATAAATTCAAATACAACTTACTAATATAAGCTGTGGTAATACAATACGACATAAAGCGTGAGTTTGAATACAAATATTGTCTACTAGATATTATACAAACTCAAAAGGAGTCCTTATTACAACTATTATCACACTATTTCACGAATAGTGAGGGACTACTAATGCTATCCTCCTCGGACCATTACTCCGTTCCCGACTCGGTCCCAATTTATGTTCTCATTTCCAAGAGAACGGTGAAAGAAAGGGTGAGCTCAACTAGCCCAAGAAGAAATATTATGACTAAGATAAATGCGAATAATTTATCATTAGCCTTCAAATGTTGTTAAACCGATAAAATACGATGATAATAAGTTTAAGCTCACAACGGAATAAGCAATCCATTAAAAGAGTCAAGTAGAAAATAAAGTCTACTATCTTTTAGGTTTTAAAAGGTTTTTCATCATCATTATATATTTGAGACTCAAACTTTAATAAATAATCTACATCATCGTATCACCCTCGCTGACTACTACCAAGGATATTCATCAAATTATCAATGGTCATGATTATACCGAATCACCCCTAGTCATAATCATACCAAAAACTATCCATCACCGCATTACTGTGCCATCGAGGACTTTTATCACATCATTTATAACAAGCCACGATTATACCGAATGATTCCTTGTCATAATCATACTAAGTTCATTTACGCATGCGTAAGCCAAAGATAACATAATATAACATGAGGATGATGACAATGACATAATAATTCAATAAAACAAGTTCAAGAATTATTTAATCCAGAATTATTAACATTCAAATTGTCGACGGTGATCTTTGTTTTGTAGAGTAAAATTCAAGAATGATCGGAAGAATATTTCCATGAAAAGATCTTTGGATGAAACGCAAATATCAAGGATATTCTACTAATTTCATGGAGTATAGAAGTCAAAGTTTTAACCAATTGGGTATAATAAAGAATGGAATAACAAAAGAAATCACCATGCATGCGATAGTAATCGCATGCATGAAGTTATTCCAACAGAATAATAAATAACGGAACGAAGTCGTGAAATTCACACCCATGCAGGATGTTCCAAACAGAATAATAAAGATGGAACGGATCAGGTGTAAAAACACACAGATAGGATATTCCAACCGAGAATGATAAAGAGCGGAACCAGTCCGGTGTAAAACACATGCAGCAGGATGTTCCAACGGAGTATAATAAAGACGGAACCAGTCCCTGTAAAAACACGACGCATGGATGTTCCAGCAGAATAATAATAAAAGGCGGAACCGGTCCAGTGTAAAACACATGCATGGATGTTCCAATGAATAATAGAAGAATGTCACCAAGTATAGGTAAACCACGTACAAAGTTATTCCAGTGAGAATAATAAGTAGAGGAATAACAACAGTTCTCTTCATGAATAAGAAAGAATAACACCACTTACGGTACAACAAATAATATTTCCTACCTTAGAAGAACCGAATATTGGCAAGGTGAAGTAGTAGAATACTTTTCTTCTTTCTCTCTATAGTTTCTCTCTACAGAGTTTGGTGAATTCATGAAAATAATGAAGCCCTAGGCCTCTATTTATAGAAGATTTCTAGCTTTAAGACCGCCAAAAGTGTGAAAAGGCAAGTGGCTTGACATTTGGTTTGGCCTTTGTAATGTGAAGCGACTAGTGGTTTGGACGCTTGTAATGTGAAACGACAAGTGGTTCGACGATACGGTAAAGGTAATTACTATTAACGAAGGTAAATACTATCGACGAAGGTAAATACTATTCACAAGGGTAATTACTATCGACGAAGGTAATTACTATCGATACGAAGATAAATACTATTCACAAGGGTAATTACTATATTGTGAAGGTAATTACTATTCACAAGGGTAATTACTATCGACGAAGGTAATTACTATCGATGTGAAGAGACTCTTAGATGATGACATATGAGCCCCCATAAAATAATCAAACTTACCACAAATCATTTTTTTTTCATCAACACATATTTAATCTTTCAACAATTATTAATCATTTATAAATTGTCGTCTCAATTATTGATTTAATACTATAACATATTATCACGGATAATCTTGTGACAATAATTGAATCAATAATATAAGAGATATGACGCAAAGAGAATTACTATAAGATAATTGAGCATAATTTGAGTGACTTCTCACGTAAAGATCAATAATCAATATCGTGTGCTACTATATCTATACGCGTAGACATCGTACTTTTACTACTAGGGTAGTTCAACGGTTTAATCAGAACACCTTCTGCCTAGTTATTTTTATAGAAAGATAATTTTCGTTTTAACTAACTACGACAATACTTCCGATTAATAGGGGTCCACTAATGATTGAGTAGTCGTATCACGAATATTAAAGACAAAAAGAATATTCCCCACCAAACGAATATTTTATAACAACTTGCATACTTTGCAAAATTTATAAATACTACCCACAACTATAATATTATCTTAAATTCACACCATAATATTAAAAATTATTTTTGACAAAATTTAAATCTTTATTGATAAAACTGGGTCTCACATTTTATACCAATTTTTCTTAATTAATGTTATATATATATAGAGAAGCGGATCAAAGTGTATACCTTCTATCTACTTCACGTGTTCAGCCCCCCTTTAGCGGCGCATTTGCTTGATTTATCTGTTCGTAAATGCATACTTTTTCATGACGGACAATATATAATGTCGCTAAAAGTATAGACGACGATTGTATTAACCTAAACCGTCGCTAAAAAAGGTGAGCACGAGTGAAAAGATAAGATAAGATAGATTGATGATCAGACCATATATATATATATACTGATCTCCTTCTCCGAGAGAATCAAAAAATACGAATCATTTATAAATGACGGTTTTACGAAATATAATGATGGTTCAAATCGTCATCATAGTTATGTGGTCGATTTTATAAAAATCGTTTAGTTCGATTTTGATTCGATTCTTTTATAATTCTTTGAAAAAAGGAATCGTGTATATATATATATATATATATATATATATATATATATATATGGATTGTAGTGTTTTTACATAACTATTCAATGTCAAAATAATAATAATGTTTTCAAAAAATATCACTAAAAATTTAAAATATTGTTAAAAACGTATTATTTTATTAACACGGTTATTGTTTTGACATTATTAACCGTCGTATTTTATATTTTATACGCATTAAATTACTCCTTCCGACAAACATGTGATTTTGCTTTACAGAACAGAATCTTGAGTAGTGGAACCACCTCTCATTTATAATTATAGCCGTTGGATCCTGTTTGTGTAGTGATCTGAAGGTGGAGGAATAGGCAATGATCTTGCTTGGATATATTATGGAGTACTAATATTGCTGAGTCCTGTTATTGTGCGCCCCAGTAGCGCGACCTAATCTTGGGGTGTTGTGCGCCCCATGTTGCAACATGCCTTGGCCTCCCGTTTGTCCCGAAAGGTAGGAGGAGCCTAGAGCTTGGTAACTTGGTTCATACCTGTATCATGAACAATGGATTTATTATTTTACATGCATGAAATATTTGAATAATAAATTTTTATTATTTTATTTTTTTGAAAAAAATTTAAATTATTGTAAATTTATTTAATATTACTTAATATAATAATTAATATTATAAAAAAAATTACATATAAAATACTTCATTTAGCAATTATTCAACTCACCAAAAAAATTATACTCAACCATTCAACCAAAAAATCTGACCGATTCAAATAAATACATTAATCATTCAGCTCCAATCAGCTCTAAATAAACACTCCACTAATGGCGGTCGAGCCATTTGATTGAATAACTGAAGGTGGGGGACACGAAAGGCAGTTGCTATCATTATTTGAAAACTAATATAAACTTGAATTAGCTTATATTAGTTTATTTAATAATTATGTACACAAATCAAATCAGGTACATGCCTCACTGGGCTTTTCAACTAGTAATGAACTTGAATATAAAAGTTTTTTCCAGTGCTCCTTGAAGTTCAAGAGCACAACCTTTTAAACTCGAAGCAAAAAATGAGGAAAAACACACCACAATTAAAATGAAATTAGCTAAAACTAGCCGGTCACCTCATCACCATTATCAAATTCCTGGGTTATGAAGCATGGCATCACATACCACTTGCAAGAACATTTATTCCAATCAAGAAGTTTCATGTTAAATCCCACACTTCTAAACAAATGTTTAATCGAATCCCTAGAACAACTACACCGTGCAGTCAAAAATTCAGCTCCACTCCATATATGGATGGGTTTATAGAAATTCTACACATCCAAGAAAACTACAGAAATGGAACAATTGTGCTCCATTGTAGCGCGTGATACTCATCTAAATGTATTTTCTTGGGCTGCCATTCAGCTTACTTGTTGTTGGTGAGTGCCATACATGGGATAAGGCCCATATGCTGCAGCGTACATGCTTGGGTCATGAGGCGGCATAGCATACCCATATCCATCGTAAATTTGTCCTCCGTAGTATGCACCTGTCCACTGGTTACCGTAGTCGGCTCTAAACTGCAAAATCCAGGCATAACATATAAGAAAGATAAGCTGGAAGAAGAAAGAAGAAAAACTGAAACAGAGACGAAGGAAAGGGGGTGATTAGAGCAAGTGAACAAGTGTATATGTAACCGTTGGCTCCCAAAGTGGTATTTTAAACTCTCACTCCCAGAATCCACTGGCCACCGAGCTACCACATTCCAATGTTTTTGCTTCGAGTAGTCTTGCTTTTATAGAGGAAACATGTAATTCATCAAAAGTAAGTGGCATTCACGTATGTTGAGATTTCTCTTTGTAAACCTTAACATGACCACTGGAAGACATACTCTCCCCATTTCAAAATATAGGATGAATTTTGACCTTTTGAAGTAAATGTGAGATACTTTCAAATTCAAATTGATACAAATTCATTTAATTTAGACAATAAAATTATGAAAATTGTAAACTATCTAAAAGGTAATGCTAGTTATAAGATTATTGTTTTCAAAAGTTAAATAAATCACAATCTTGAAATTTAAAATATCTCAAATTTACTTTAGAAAATTACAAATGATCTTATAATTTAGAACCAAGGGAGTATTATATATACCTTTTTTAACTTTAACCGGTAGCACACTGTCATGACAATAGTAACAGGGAGAGAGGGAAAGGAAGGAGAGGAGGAGAGAGAGTGGTTACCTGCTTATTTGCTGGGTTGCGTCCCCAAGAAAGACGAACCGTCTGCTTCCCAATTAAAGTACCATTTAACTTCTGCAGTGCCTCCTCAGCATCATTTCTGCCAATAAGCATTTGATAGATCACAACATAATAACAGAAGCAGCAAAGGTATTCAACCAGGAATTCCTTAGATGTGCCATTGAACATATGATAAAGCATAATTTCAACAAGGAATTTTCTACCTGTTGGCAAATTGTACAAATCCACATCCTTTCCCAACTGGTATTTTTACTGAGACTATTTCTCCGTACTGGGAGAAAGGCTGCCTGAGGTCTTCATCGCTGACGTTTGGGTCGAGTCCTCCAACAAATATCTACATCCAGTAATGAATAAGCAAGGAAAACGAAACCAGATGATGGCGTGGGGGATGAGTTGCTAATAGTAAAAATTTTGTGGGGAAGCTAGAAAACTAACTGTTGTATTGGTAGAATCCCCATCATGTTGGGAGGCTGGGGCACCATTTGAAACATATCCGCCTAGAAGAACCATTCAGATGTAAAAGAATAAGACATAATATGAACTTAATTTTTTTTCCGGGGTAAATATGTGCTATGTCCCAAGTGCGAGGATTGGAACTGGTGGCAGTCATCTAGTAGCTTTACAAATAACAAATAAAAGGAACCTATGGAGAAAAATGTTAAATGAAACAACTTATCAAAAGAAAAAAAGATGTATAGAATATTATTGAAGTTTTATGAAGTATATTTAAAACTAACTCCTGAAAACTAAAAATTTGGGTTTCAAATTTAGTTTAATCATTCGATTATGATCGAGGAAATGTGGATATAAATTTTATTTTTATAGTTTGATAGCAACATGCTGGACGATTATTGTAGCAAATTTAAATTCAAAAATTAACACAATAAATTCCATGATAAACACTTTGCCCAGTGCAAATTACAAATCAAAATCATATTAATATTTTCCTGAATTTTCAACATTCCAAAACATTGTACACTAGCAAATTGCATTTTAGTATAAACGGTCAAAAACAGTGTACACTTTCATTCCATAACATAAAATGTAGCAATCTAAAACTTTTTGCTTCCTATTTATTTAAAGTTCTATTGCACAAGCATGATTACAACTTTGCTTTATAATCAAGCATCCTCTTATAACCCTTGGGCCATACAACCAATGACTAAAATCAAATCTAATGAAATGCTAAGGATGACTATCAGAATCATCCTCTAATATATCTAGGATATTATAAAGTATAAAAATCACATTAGTAAAAAATCTACAACACTCTATTAGAAATCCCAAAAGATAAAAGAAGGTTAAAGGGAATGCCAACTAATGTATCCACACGAGTGCCTTGTAGGTGCAAGTAAGCGATAACATGCTGTAATCTCGTTGAAAATATATTTGTCAAGGCACTATGCTTAAAAACAACTTAACCAGTTTTAACTATATCTCAATTAGTTTGAATATATTTTTATAATAGGCTAATCTCAGCGTACCACGTTTCGGATAAACTTATTTCATACTCCCTTGGTGATTCATAAAAACACACTCCTACCATACACGAAAAGTGACATTTTCCATTCCTAATTTCGTCCCACATACCACGATCACATTGGCTTGTACAAGAACATATAAAAAAAAGTAAAAAAAAAAACACCTAGTAAATAACAATGTGTTTTGGGAAAAGCGAGGGATGACATTTCCACTAAAAAATAGAAGGTGACACCACTTACAAAGCTACAGAACCCAAATCCAAGCTAGTATATGAACTTTTAGGAGTACTGAGTTAGTAATTTAATATCTGAAAGGAAAAAAATCAACTCAGCAAAAGTTTCCTTCTTTCTTTTTTCTTCTTTCTTTTGATAAGCTAAATTTAAACCTCCATTAGTGCCACATAGCTGATAGAAAATTGAAACACAAGTAGGATATGAAAAGAAAGTAAAATTTGTAGAATCAAGGTAGCATAATGGTGTAGGATCCCCTAGATAGTATCTTGATCAAAGCCGTAATGGAAATACTTGGGACTGATTTCAGGAGGCAGAGGGGAACAATCAAGTATGGAAGCTTCCTGCACCACCTTTTGTCTGGACGAGGAAATATGAATGGAGGAAGGATAGAGATGTTGCATGTTAGAGACATGATATCTTATACCCTAAGCATACACTTCTTTTTAAGTTAGAAAATACAAAAAGAAAGACGGAGCTTCTCTTTCCTTTCTTCCCTCTCATTTGGAGGTCTCACAAGATAATCCCTTGCAGCCTATCTTCCTTCAACGTTTCTGCCCCCTCCCCTCCCCTCCCCTCCCCTCCCCTCCCCTCTCCTCTCAAGAGGACAATTATGTCCTCAGAAATCAATATTATTGGTCGATTATGGTAACAGTTTTTTTTTCATACAACAATACAAACAACAGCCTTCACAGCATACACTAAATGTCAAGATTGGGAAAGAAAATAAAACACCTTGAAACACCAATTTTCACAATCAAAAGTTTCAGATGATGTCTACTCAAAGCAACATAAATTACAGTACCTTGTGAAGAATATTGCTGTTGGTATCCGGAAGATTTTCTGGGGGTTGCAGCACCAATGCGCATTGCCCTGCTTGAACAATATGCACCATTCATTTCAGTCATGGCTTGAGACCTCTCATTATCATCCCCAAATCTTACAAAACCATAACCTTTAGAACGACCAGTATTGGCATCAATGACAACTTTAGCAGCTTTAACAGAAGGATATTTAGTAGCAAAAGTTTCATGAAGTAAGGTATCAGTAACATCTGAAGCTAAATCTCCGACAAATATAGAAAGATCAGAACCATTATTTGAACGCTTATCACCCATGCTAAATGTAGCCCAGTTCAAACGGAAAGGCTGTTCAGTATTAGGCATAGCAATGCAAGCATAACTCTGCAGAACCTTCTCAGCAGCAGCATGCGAAAAGAACTCCACAAATCCATATCCCTCTGAGAAACCAGTTTGCTTATTGCGAATAACCTTAATGGAGGCAACCTGCATAAGACATTATATCTCAGGGAATAATGCATAACAAAATTCAGTAAATGAAAATAAGAAAGGCAAAACCACATTGCCTAAGTGCTCCAGACGTTAGATATTTGCTTAATCCTAATCCTATTCTACTGCTAAAAATCAGATTACACCATGTCAAAATAAATAACATTTTTAAGTAAAGATAAGCAGCATATATTAAATATTCTCCTCTGCTCCGTTGAGCACCATAAGTTCACAATTCTCAGAATGCCACAGTAAGCTGCTTCCAAAGTTTGAAATTTTGTCACTTTTCGAATAAAAAGAGCAGGTCAATGCACATATATTCCACATATGAAAAGGATAAGGATCCTATTAAATTATTTTTCTTTCCAATCCTGTCCAACCTAATCTTACACTGACCATAATCTCAATTATATTTGATTGGGTTTCTCATTAATGCAAGGTGTATGTTTGCTTTTACCTACCATCAAAATTCTACACAACTTGATGGTAGACGCAGGAAACTAGAGTTTTGATAGTAATGTAGTTACAACTTGCAACTTCTTCAAAACTCTATAACTTTCTTAAACCAGCAGAGATTACTAAAGAGATAAAACATGGACACTCTAATTATGTCAGCAGTGGGTTGGGTTGGGTTGGGTTGGGTGGGGTGGGTTACTGGAAAAGAAGTTTAGTTATAGTCAATTTTGAATGCATTTATGGGTCACAAAGAGGACAACAATATTTAGGAGGGAGCACGAAATGCGATCAAATATAGTTGGGCTCCAAGTTAAAACAACAGATTTTCAGGTTGATGTCAAACAAAGCGACGTAAACTATCAAACTATTATCAAACAAATCAAAAGTAAGAAAAAAATAAGAAAAATCTACATAAAGGGGAATTTTTCCAAGACAATATAAAATAAAACAGTAAAAATGATGCTAGTTCAAGTAATTGTATACCTACTCTTGTCATAGTAATCAGATACTAGATGTGATCCGTAGCGCATATAAACAGTGGATTTGATTCCTTAAACCAAATATGTGAGTATACAATTGCTGTTTGCAGCATGCATAAGAGACATGTCAAGAATGCCGATGACATTTATGAAAAGATAGTGCACTAAGATGGTACCAAACATAAAAGTTGAAACATAGTATGTATATTTAGTGTATACTTTGTACTATAAAAATCTATATTTTTAGGGTTCACATTTATAACAAGCCGAAAAGAAAAAATATGAATACCAATATCAATTAGGTGGTCTGGCTTGGTAATAACTACCAAAAACTTTTTTTTTAGATAAATTAACAAAAGATACCAGGAAAAGAAAAAAACAAATTGTGGCTGTAATAATATAATATTATCCTTTACATTCAAGTAATTTAATATAGAAAATATTACCAGAATCATATCTCCCACTATGTTTATCCAAATCAAAACAATAACTCCAAATTAGATATAGCAATTACACGTCCAGCTCATCAGTGGAATCGATAACTATACCTCTTAACTATCAAACTAATCAACTCTCACACGTGAAATAAACTCCACATTTGGCCATTTGCGCTCCTCTTTTAACTGCAAATTTCACCTAGTGCATTTAACATTGCCCAAAATCCTTTTTTTTAGAATAACATTGCCCAAAATCTAATTTCAAAACAATAAGACAAAAGCTTTAAGTATATAGCAACAAAACAACCAAAATTATGGACAAAACTTTAAAAAAAATTAACTTGTCCTACAAAAGAAGGTCAAAACACTAGTTAACTCATATAAGCAAATTGAAGGCTTCAATTCAAAATACAGAAAGATCCAAACTTTAACCTTCCCTTCTCATAAAAACTCCAAAAATATTCCAAAAACTGAAACTCTAAACACCACACACCATATAGAAAAAACATAAATATGCACAGCACATATTCACAAGTAAAAATCAACCAAAATCAATAACAGTATAACACGTTACCTCCACAACATTCCATATACAAACTACACCATTTCCATAAACCCACTAAATAAAACATATTTTATATATGCAGGTAAAGAGAAAAAAAACAAAGAACCTCGCCGGTGGAAGCAAAGCAGCTGCGGAGATAATCCTCGTCCATCCAATTATGAAGGTCACCGACCCAGATCGTCCTGTTCTCTCCGCCGCCGGATCCCTGCTGGTGCGGCGGAGGCTGGTGGTGCTGTTGCTGCTGCTGCTGATGGTGGAGGTGGTGCTGGTGGTACGGCAAATAGTGAGCCGGATAATGCGGCGGCGGCATCATCTGGTGCTGCATTAACATCGCCGCCGCCGGATACTGCATCGCCACCCACGGCTGCTGCTGGGTCTGCGGCGCTACCGCCGCCACCGGCTGCTGTTGGGTCTGTTGCTGCGGATCAGAACTACCATTAGCGCTATTGGGCTGCATCTTTCAGTCTTCTGTTTTTTCTCTCTCCTATTTTATTAACTTATTTTTCAATAAAACCCAACAAAAGATTCAAAGAAGTGAACTTTATGCGTAAATTTATACTGGGTGATTGTAAAATGGGAAGTTGTTATATATGAATCTGAGTTTTTGGAGAGAGAAAATGTAGGGGGGAGATTACGGACGGGGGGCGAAGTGAAGATTTATGTGAGAGGATGAAGGATTCATGGGAAGCCCTGCGATGACGTGGATGTGTTTTCAGCCGTTGGATTCAACAGTGGGCTTTGTTAATAGTAGCCGTTGGATTTGTATAATCTGGATATATACTACTCAGCCGCCATGTTTTTATTTATTATTATTATTATTATTTTAAGTAATTTTATTTTGGGGAAATTTAGGAAGTGAGAGTTGTGAAAATGATTTAGAATTGATGGGTCTATTTATAGAAGTTTAGGTTTCAGTGTTGGATAGTAGGGGGATACCATAGATAGATTACCTTGTACTTGGTTGTTGGAACCATTTAAGAGGTGTGGCTAAAAAGTGGTAGTGAACAAAAGTACCAAAGTTGAAGACTTTTTGTTGAGGTAACCGTTAAATCCACGACATTTTTTATTAAATTATCGATATAAGATCTATAGCAATATTTTTATTATGAAAATAATAATTTTTATTGTGAATTTAATAATTCTCTTCTTTTATTATATTATGACTCTTTCTTTTTCATTTCTCTTATAAAAAAAACTTGTATTTTTACTCATAAATTGTATAATTAATATTTGAGTAAAAAGTATTTTAGATCGTCACAACATTTTTTGATCTACAACTTAATAATCTAATTGTACGGATGTGATGAGTATATAAAAATATGAGATTATATAAAATTTCGTTTGATTTGAGGTTATGCATCAAGTAGTTTTATAACAATATAGAAATTACTAAAATCGAAATGTTGAAACATATACAAGTTATAGACACTATTATAAAAATAATATTTCGATGCCTCAATTTAAGAAATTTTTAAATAATCTCATCATTTTTTATATGTTCATTGCATTCATACGGTCAAATTATTAAACGATAATGATGTTATATTAGAAGTGATTTAATATAATTTATTTTAGATCAATCTAAGATGCATTTTACTCTTAATATTTACTATTAAATTTATTTATATTGGTACTTGTATATTTTTAAAGTGGAGGTTTCAAGTCACATTTGATCTCAAACTTTACCCAATTAAATAAATGCAACATGTTAAAAAAAACAAAAGAAGAAGAAGTTTTCATTAACAAATTTCGGTCTTAAAATTAGTATTGAAAATGGCATGTAGAAAAATACGATGTATAAATATTTTGCCGGCAAACATTTATATTAATAAAAGATACAAATTATAAGAATGTGAACAAATGACCTGAAAAAAGATTGAAAGGATATCTTTAAAATTACATATGTTAACGTCAAGTTTCGTCGGCGCGTCCAATCACAGAATTCACGCGCTAGAACCTGCACAATAACAAATTACACAGAAGCTTGACGACTTGCAGCCATTTGAGGATAACTCGGTGTGAGAATAAAAACAAAGTAGTTCACAAGGTTTAACAATAGAGGCTTAAGTGTTTAGTGTTCAAAGATGTATTACCTGTTAATTGTAGTTAAGCCTTGTATTTATAGCCATTCTCATCTCCCAAGAGTCCCTCTCCGAGTCGGTATAGGACTCCTAAATATGGCAGTTACCCATATTTGGGTCCAACGCAATCTCCTTAAAAGGTGTAAGTAGAATCCTTTTCCAATACTACCTTTGGAGTTACCTTATTAGAATATGGCTAGGGTTAGAACCCTTAACCACGTAAACCCCTTATCACTCCCAACTTTGCATATGGGTCGCCTAACAGCATGTGCCCAACCCATCGACATCATAAACACCATTTCGGCTTTACTAAACGACGCCAAGGCAGGCCCGACCTCCCTGATCACAACCGGATTCTGGCCTAATGGGCTCGGATACCCGAACCCAAACATCTTCGACATCCTGTATGCCTTCGGCCATATTGGCCCAACCTCATCAATTCCAGTCCAGACTTACAGCTAACATGATGGTCGGTAAAACACTCCCGAACATTGCCCTCCAGTCTCTTGTTATAAGATATTTATGACATGAGACTTGAAAGGACACGAATTTGAATAGTCACGCCCAACAATGATGAGCTGTCTTGGGAACCCAAACGGTTTCTTCTCGGTTAACGAGCTGATACCCATTTCCATAGGGCTGGACCCCACTTGCCATAAACAGTCGCCCTTGAAAACCGTGTCAGACATGCTATATAAGTCCCTATCCATCCATCACAATCACTTTTTCGAACCTTTAACCATTTTCAAATCCTTCTTCTAATTTTCCGGCAAGGGCGATTTCCGGCGAGTATTCCATTTCCACCGATTCTTTGATTTTGATTTTCTTAATCGTTTTCCAAACTTCATCCTTTCGCCTTTGTTCAGTGCGATAATCAAATGGCTGATTCTAGTGATCCTCCTCCCACAACGGTCACCTTGACCGGCACCGTTACTCTCACCTCCAGCGACCTGATTCCGGTCGAGTTACCAACCGCTCCGACAGACATCCCTACTGAGAGTCTTTGAATCCGAATTAAAGCGTTTCTATGCGTTAAAATCGATTATCGCTGGTTTATCAACACCACATCGTCCATCACTAAAGCCCAAATCGTCCAAACATCCGAACCGTGTTTAACATCCCCAAAGAGTATAAGCTTGGTCCGAGTCGAACGAGAGGATGTTGGCGTATACGATGGTAATTGGATGGTTGTCCATCTTTATGCTTTGAGGTACGGGGTTCGGTTCCCCCTTCATGAATTCATCTCCTCCTTCCTCTGTTTAGTTGGGATCGGATTCGCATAGCTGGCGCCGAACTCCTACATCCAACTAGTCAGCTTCATCGCTCTGTGCCAGGATGTGACGCCCCCAAAACAGGTATACATCACCCATCTTGGGTCGCCAGATACAAGGTACTGAATACAAATACAACTTAATTATACAACAGTCGTGTAAAATACGACAAAACATAGGTTGTGAGTTTTAATACAAATATTGTCATCTAAACAATATCCACACTCAATAGAGTCCTCATTACATTTATTATCACACTATTTCACAGAATAGTGAGGACTACTAATGCACCATCTAGGACCATCACTTTGTTCCCCGACTAGTCCCATCTACGTTCTCATTTCCTGAAGAGAACAGTGAAAGAAAGGGTGAGCTCAACTAGCCTAGTAAGAAATATTATGACTAAGATAATGCAGAATAAATTATCATTAGCCTTCAACGGTGTTAAACTGATAAAATATAATAAACGCCAAGTTTAACTGCAGCGGAACAAGCAATCCATTAGAAGAGTCAAGTAGAGAATAAAATCTACTATCTTCTACGATTTAAAAGGTTTTTCATCACTTTTATCGCTGAGACTCAGCTTAATAAATAAAATCGAATCATCCCTACTCCACGGCCAAGGATATTCATGTAATCATCAATGGACATGACTATACCGAATAATCCATGGTCATAATCATACCAACAACTATCCACCAATGAACTACAGGCCAATGAGGACTTTTACCATATCATTCGTCACATTACGGTCATGATTATACCGAATAATCCCTGGTCATAATCATACCAAATTCATCTATGCACGTAAGCCAAAGATGACTTTCAACATAATATAAGCATGAGGATGATGACAATTCAATAAAACAAGTTCAAGAATAAATTTTAAAGATTTATAAGTTAATTTATCCTGAACTCAATAACGTCCAAATTGTCAACATGATACTGCTTTGTGAAGTAAAATTCAAGAATGCTCAGAAGAATATTTCCATGAAAAGATTTGGATGAAGCTTAAATATCAAGGATATTCCACTAATTTTATGGAGTATAGAAGGCAAAACTTTAACCAACCGAGTATAATAGAATATATGAAGCGCAAATGGATTTTCACCGCCATGCAGTAATCCACGATATCTGCATCATTTCCACAATTTAATAAGGAATGAATACAAAGGATCATTCACCATACGTGTGGTAATCCACATGACGAGTTATTCAATGAATAATAAAGAATGGAATAATGAAGGATTCACCGCATGCACGATATGAGACCGCATGCATGTGTTATTCCCAAGAATAATAAATAATGGAACCAGTGCCGCATAAATGCACGATGTGATATTCCGGCTGAATAATAAATAATGGCATCAGTCCCAGGCAGAACGCATACCAGATAGGATATTTCGACAGAATAATAAAAAACAGAATATTAGAAGAATTTCACCATGTATGCGGTACGTCGCATAAACAGGTTATTCCAACAGAATAATAAAAATGGAATAATAGAAGAATTTCACCATGTATACAGTACTTTGCATAGACAGGTTATTCCAACATAATAATAAAGAATGGAATAACAGAAGAATTTCACCAAGTATAGGGTATCCCGCGTATACAGGTTATTCCAACAGAATAATAAAGAATGGAATAACAGAAGTTCTCTTCATAAATAATAAAGAAAGAATACCCCTTACGAGTACAACAAATAATATCCCCTACCTTAGAAGAAACTGGATATTGGAGTAGTGAAGTAACAGAACATTTTTCTTCTTTCTCTTTATAGTTTCTCTCTCTAGAGTTTCAGTGAATTCGTAAGAAATAATGAAGGAATGAGCTTCTATTTATAGGAGAATGGACTGAATAATAACTAATTCATAAACGGCCCAGATTGATTTACTTTTAAACGGACGATCCATATTGGTTTACTATTAAAACTTAAAGCAACGGTCCATACTGATTTATTATTAAAACTTTAAACCAGCGATCCATATTGATTCACTATTATAACTTTCCACCAAAGAAATTCATATTGATTTCTTATTATATCTTCAACCAATGATTCGAAAAATTAGCACATCTCCTCATGGAATAATATTGTACCTAAAAATGATTTGTGCCGAAAAGAAATATATCTTACGGGTGAATAGTACCCCGTGAATAGTAACTCGTGAATAGTAACTCGTGAATAGTACTCTGACACGAAAAGTGCCCCGAATACCCGATTGAACAATATAACCTCCAGACATCAATTATTATCGAAACAAGTGTCGATTTCCACTAACACAAATAATTTCCAACACAATGGAGCTATAAAATTCATCTTTAATCAACACGAACTTATTCATCATTAATATTATAATTCACAATATTTAACAACCAGGTCGTTCCTAGGAAAGAGGGGGCTTTCCGATATGGATTTCTCCTTATTGGCGCATGCAATTAGGTGACCAAACCTCTCCTTGAGCAGAACTTCAGACATCATCAATATTGCAAATGATAATATGAATAACTTTCATTAGTCTCAATTATTGATTTAATAATATATCATATAATGCGAGATGATCTTGTAATAATAATTGAATCAATAATATGAGAGATATGATGCAGCAATTACTGTAGCAATAATTGAGTATAACTGAGTGACTTCTCACATAAGCATCAATAATCAATACTGTGTACTACCATGCAACCACGCGTATTACTGTACTTTTACTACCGAGTAGTTCAACATTTTTAACGGTAACATTTTCGCCGTTATTTTTATAGAAAGATAATTTTGTCGTTTTCTAATTACGACAATACTTCCGTTGTGGGGTCCACCAATGATTATGCCGTCATACAAATGTTCCCTGTTTAAAACGAATATTTCCCGACCAATCGAATATTATATAACCACTTGCTTACTTTGTAAAATTTGTAAATATTATCCACAACTATAACATTATATCAAATCCACACCATAATATAAAAAAATTATTTCAAGAAAATTAAATATTTATTCATAAAATCTGGGATCTCATAATCTCCCCTCCTTATGGAATTTTGCCCTCGAAATTTACGTATGTACCTGGTATGCTGAAGAGGTGAGGATACCTTGACTTCATTTCAAATTCTAATTCTTGAGGTATAACCTTTAAGTGTTGAATACGATCCTTCTTATCCAAGATTTTAACACGTATCTCCTCATACTTTAAATCTTCTGCTATATCGTTTAGTTCTAATTTAATAATGTGGTTCGGGTCATCCACATATTTACGTAACATTGATATGTGAAAAACGTTATGAACACGCGACATACTTGGCGGTAAAATGAGTCTATAGGCCACAGTTCCTACTCGATCCAGGATTTGAAATGGGCCAATAAAATCAAGGGTTGAGATTTTCTCTCTTCATCAACTCTTGCTTCTAGAATAACGCCCTCTTGAACCTTTTTCTTCACATTCATCAGCTCCGGGTGTGTAGTTTGAGCGGCTTTAACTTTATCGATTAAAGTCGACCCTAATCTTATTTTTGTTATCTTCACGTGGGTTCGTATATTCGCACTTGTAACCGCATACGATCTTCTACTCAACGCGTTAGCTACCATGTTCATTTTTCCTACGATGGTATTGAATGGTACGATCGTAATCTTCAACAGCTCGAGTCAACGTCTTTGGCACATTACACGTTCGTTTTGGATGAAGAAAATATTTGAGGGTTTTAGAAATGGGTTTTGTACTGGGGTCAATACAAAATTCGATTTCACGCTCTAGGGGTAGGCTAAGAAGTCTTCAAGAATACATCAAAAAATTTATTAACAATAGAAATATCATTCAAAACTGTGACCCTCATCCAAGACTTGGATAGCACGTTACATTAATACCTATCAACTTGTCATCGTCATTCACGATGTCACCTACAGAAAGTCTGGCTTCGGTGCATTCCACACAAGGAAGTCACCAGTGAAAGGCTCGAGGCTCTTTACTTATGACTTGATATGATAATGATTGACTTTAGTGGTTTGGTTGCTTGAATTCGCATAACAGGTTGGTTAGGAATATGAAAGCTAACAACCTTACGAAAAGCATGATGAGTAGTTAACCAATAGATTCCTAAAATTACATCAAAGGCAAGTATTTTCAAAGAGATAAGATCGACAGGTAACATGAAAGTGTCGATTTGAATCAACAAGATTTATAAACAGTGGAGGTAACGAAGGTTTCTACTATCGAAGTTTCAACCAATAAGTCAAAGTTTAATTTCTCCGAAGTCAAATTTAAATGTTGAGCGCAAGCAAAAGAGATAAAAGAATGGGTAGAACAGGTAATGAACACGCGACATACTTGGCGGTAAAACGAGTCTATAAGCCAAAGTTCCTACTCGATCGAGGATTTCAAATGGGTCAATTAAATCGAGGGTTGAGATTTGCTCTCTTCATCGATTCTTGCTTCTAGAATAACTCCCTCTTGAACCTTCTTTATTCTTCACATTCATCAGCTCTGGGTGTGTAGCTTGAGTGGCTTTAACTTTATCGATTAAAGTCGATTAATTCTACTCGTATATTCGTTATCTTCACGTGGGTTCCTAGAGTAACTCTATCTTCATCATTTGTAAGTCGTACGAAATGGGTCTTTGTGTTAACAACATCGCACTCATAAACGCATACGATCTTCTACTCAACGCGTCAGCTACCACGTTCGCTTTCCCACGATGGTATTGAATGGTACGATCGTAATCTTCAACAGCTCGAGCCAACGTCTTTAGCGCATGTTACGTTCATTTTAGTTGAATAAATATTTGAGGGTTTTAGAAATGGGTTTTGTACTGGGGTCAATACAAAATTCGATTTCACGCTCTAGGGGAAGTCTTCAAGAATACGTAAGGAAATTTATTAACAATGGAAATATCATTCAAAACTGTGACTCTTGTAAGACCCCGAAATTTTTTAAATAAAAAGGAATTTCCTTTATTTATTATTTTGAAATAGTAAGGGTGGATTTGATTAATGTGGATAGTTATGGGTAAAATACACAAATATTTGAATAAGCAAGTGGTTATAAAATATTCATTATTATTAAAGGGAATATTCGTTTGGTCGTGGAATATTAAATCTTTTGGGAATATCGCGACGACGGTTGATCTTTTTGTGGGCCCCATAACTAAAAAAGCGATTGGATGAAGAAAATGACAAATATAAGTTGTTTATAAATAGCAGGCGTAGTTATTCTGAATTATCTTGTTGGAATACCCGGTGGTTAAAACACACTAATCTGGCGTTGTTGAACAAGAAGACACGGTATTGCACCAATTATTGATTCTTACGTGAAAGGCACTACTCGATAATGGTTCTGATAATTCATTATTCATATTATTTTATTGATTTAATAATTGTTGCGTTGATATTTTATATTCTTTGTCGTTTGATAATTGTCATTACACGATTATTTTTCATTATCGAAGCAATAATTCATATTATCGAATAATATTATTAGATAACATTATTGGCAATGTCTAGAAAGTTACATCTCTAAGGAGAGGTTTGGTCACCTAATCAAGGTAGCCAAGATAAGGAGAAATTCTTATTGGAAAGCCCTCTTGCTCAGAAGCTATGCGGTTGCCCGATCTTGTGATTCGTAATATTATTTGTGAATAATTAATTATTGATTTATATGATGAGGAAAATATTGATTTTATGTGGATATAGATGGAGAAAATTTTTAAAATGACAATTGTTGAAAATTAATATTTTATCATTTTACGATAAAATAATTCATTTAAATATATTATTTTAATAATATATTAATGGTGATATTTTATAATGAATGTGGGATATATGAGTATCTGAGGAGGAAGAGTATTTTTGTTGCAATAAATGTTTAAAACATGTTTTGTGTGTCGGTGGACCCCATTTCTTGGTGAAATTTGATTATAGCACCGTAAAATCGTCTGTTTATGAATTTGGTCAATTTCATTTGGAATTTGGAAAAACTTTCTTACGCAAAGTTGTAGAGAATTGAATTTCCTATAAAAACTCGCGTAAGATTCGAATTTTCTGATAAAAGGGCTATTTATTATGAATTATTGAAGTTTCAAGTTAGAAATAATTGATTTTTGGGAGTTTTAATTAATTATTTTGAGAAAAACGTTTTTGGTGAGTTTGTGAACCTCATTTAACATGTGCTATGGCTAAAATCAGATTTCAAAGGTGGGCTAAGGAATTTTGTTTATAAATAATATTATTATATTCAATTTTCTACTTTGGTGTTACAAGCAATTTCCTATAAAATATGGTGCTTAGGTTAGAATTGAAAATCACACCGTAAACTGAAGTTTTTCTCTCTATATTATCGGCGTATTCTTGTGAGTATTTTGAATATACTTTGAGTATTGCTATACGGTATGAGTTCAAGTCATAGCTTTATATCAGGTGTTTTATTTAGAAATCTTGTCTTTCGAGGTAAGGGATGTTATTTTCTTCTCAAATGATATTATTTCTTCAATATCATTATCTTTGAAATATTGGTTGGAACTTTTTATCAAATTTGGAACTTTTTTCATATAGGAGTTCTTATTCACGAGTTCTTTTATTCACGAGTTACTATTCATGAGTTAGTATTCACGAGATTCTTATTCATGAGTTCTTATTTACTTGAGTTCTTATTCACAGTACTATTCATGAAGCGTGAAGATGTTTTTTGTGGAATTTCTATCTTTTGGTGTCGGAGATTCTTATTCACGATATAAGACTATTCACGAATCTGACTATTCATTCATAGAAAAATGAAATTTCTTCTTTTTGTCAAAATATCTATTGCGGATACTAGCTTTGATTGTATCCATATTTTGATCATTCATGAATTTTACACCCTATGATTATTTTTGAGGTATTTTGGACGTGGATAAAACAAAATACGAATCCTTAATCCTTAATCCTTGTCATTTTGTTTCACTTTGGATTCGTTTCTTTAAAAATATTTTTCATCATCTTGATCTTAAATGATGATATTATGGAATATCTTTGGCTGTAGTGCAAAGATGAATGATTTGAAGAATATCTTTGGCGTAGTAGTGCAAAGATGAATAGGTGTTTAGATGAACATGACGGTGATGAATATCTTTGGCTGTAGTGCAAAGATGAATATTTGATTCGAGATGTATATTAATTGATGTTACGAGGATAAAATATCGACGATGAACTTTTAAATTCATATATAGAAGATAGTAGTTTGCATTCTCTACTTAACTCTTCTAATGAATTATTATTTCATTGCTAATATTGATTTAAAATTTGTTGTCTATTGTATTCTATTAGATTTTTCCTGTTGAAGACTAACGATAATTTGTTGTATATTATCTTAGTCATAATATTCTTCTTGGGCTAGTTGAGCTCACCCTTTTCCTTGTTGTTCCATTTTTCTTCTCGGGAGGCGAGAATGTAGCAGTACTTAGTAGGGGTATGGAATGAAGGTTCTAGAGAGAGTTGTTTAGTAGTCCTCACCATTTTTGTAAAATAATGTATCAATTAATTATGATGGGGATTTATTTGCGTGTGGATATTCTACAGATGGCAATATCGTATTTAAACTCACAGTTTATATGTTGTAATAATAAAGTTGTAGTTATTTACGTACCATGTATTTGGCGACTCGAGAATGGGTTGGATGGAATGGACCTATTTTGGGGCATCACGGTTAGTATCGAGCTTAGGGATATGATCTCTGGCGGAGATCGGGGAATAGAACTAGGAGGGAGAGGCGAGTAAATCCTTCGCTAAGTGTGTCCTACCTAAGCTTATTTGTTAGTTGGTTAGTATATAGGGATATTATGTGATATATTGATTTCCTTAATTAACCCTTGTTTTATGACGGTATTTGAGAATGTCGACAGAGAATATTAACAATGGAGTAAATGAGATCGTGGAGATGCCTGTACTTACCAACGAGGAGAACATGCAACAGGCTGACAATGTACCTCCTGTGAACAACACCACCACCGAGCATATGATGAAGCGAGGGATGTTTAGAAGCTTTTTGCGATTCATGCAAAATCGAAGGCGAGGAGACTCGTGTTCAAAATCTGAGGAGGAAATGATAGCAATTCACGGTGGTCACAAACCAAGCGAGTTCAAAGAGTTGGGACCACGAGAATTCTAGGAAAGCCGGATCCGATTAAAGTGAGGCGTGGGTCAAACAAATTACCAAGATATTCGATGTCTTGGGATGCACGGAGGAACGAAAGTTCCATTCGCTACTTTTTATGTTAAGTAATGAGGCGAGATTCTTGGTGGGAATCGTGAAGCGTACCCATCCATTGCAGACTCAAAGATGTCGTGGGAGACATTTGAAGCAGTTCAATGACAAGTACTTCCACGAAAGTATTCGTCATATGAAGGAAGTGGAGTTTATTAGATTGGAGCGAGAATAACATACGATTGTCCCAAAGACGAGGCGAAGTTCAGCGGAGTTATCGAGTTTGCACCTCATTTGGTGGAGAATGAGGAGCGATGATAGCGGATGTTTACGAGAGGTTTGAAACCCCGGATACGTCGATATCTCATTTCTCATAAATTTTCTCTTTATTCGAGATGTTGTCAGCAGGGGCTCGGTTGTTAGAGCGAGATAACGAAATGCGTTCAACCGGGGACCATAACGAGGATCATACCAAAGATAGTTGTCAACAAAATAACGATAACCCGGCGAAGAAAGAAGAATACAAACAAAGCGGTAACCACTACGGTAGTAATCGTGGCCATGAAAATAGAAGCGAGTGGGAGGAGATTTTAAAAGAGAAGATTCAACAACGACCGTGTGAAGGCGCGTCGGCGCCCAAGAACAACTAGTTCCAAGGAGGAGAAACGACCACCGGTTATATGCTATATCGGGAAAGAGGACATATCGATCCAAGCTGTCCCACAACAGTTCAAGGTATATTATAATTATGGAAAGGAAGGACATATCGCTCGAGATTTTACGATATCGAAACCCAGATCCGGTGGAATGGTGACTCAAAAGGATGTTCGAGAAAAGTCAAAGTCGGCGATTCTTGGAAGAAGCGTTTGTCGTGATCGGTCAAAATCGAGGAACCGAACGAAGTTAGCATGGGTTAGTTAATTATAAATTCTTTGCGAAGTTTATACCTTACTAGATCTGGGTTCTACCCATTCTTTTATCTCTCTTCTTGCGCTCAACGTTTAAACTTGACTCGGAGAAATTAGACTTTGACCTATCTGTGGAAACTCGTTAGGAGAAACTTTCATTACATCCGTTGTTTAAAAATCTTGCTTGATTCAGTTGGCACTTTCACATTACTGTTAACCTTATTTCTATAGAGATATTTGCTTTTGATGTGATTTTAAGGTTAACTACTCATCATGCCGAAATTGATTACTTTCGTAAGGTTGTTAGTTTTCATATTCCTAAGCAACTGTTATTCAATTCAAGCAATCAAACCATTGTAGTCAAACATTTTCATATCAAGCCATGAAGTCATTCGTTTATTACGGATGTCAAGTTTTCTTAGTCCATGTTATGGATTTGAATAAAGACACGTCGATTTGAATAATATTCATGTTGTTATTGATTTTTCTGACGTATTTCTGAAGAATTTCTTGGCTTACTCCCAAAAGCGATATTAAATTTTGTATCGACTTTGAACCCTAAGACAAAACTCATTTCTAAAATCTCATATCGAATGGCTCTATTGAACTTCGGAGTTAAAAATTCAACTATAAATTTGGTACTGAGCCTTTATCTGGTGACTTCTTTTGTGAAATGCACGCAAAGCCGGACTCTTCGTAGGGGACGCCATATTCGATGCGATAGTAAAGCGATAGGTGTCATTGTGACGTCTTATCCAAGATTGGGATATGAGTCGATTGAGAACAACCTAAGTCGGTAATCGAAATCGTAGCTTTACAGGCTTAGTTGGTTATTATCGGAGATTCGTTGAAGGATATTCTCGAATCGCTATTCCATTAACGCAAATTGGTGACTCGTAGAGATACAAAATTCAAATGGAGCAAGGAATGTGGGAAGAGCTTGAAGAACTCAAGAGGAGACTCATTTCAAAGACACGTGTTACGACCATGCCATCCTGGAAAAGCGAACGTGGTAGCTGACGTGTTGAGTAGAAGATCGTATACAAGTATGAGTATGATATTGTCAAAGACTAATTTCGTATAATGTACAAATAATAGAGATGGAGATGAAAACTCTAGGTACCCACGTGATGATATCTGAGTATAATCTATTTTAATCGATAAAGTTAAAGTCATTCAAGCTACACAACCGGGTGATGAATTTGAAGAAAGAGGTGCGAAGTTGTTATTTCAAAAGCGAGAATCGGTGAGGTGAGGAAAGCTCAAACCTTCCGATTTATTAATCCATTTGAAATTCTCGATCGAATAGGAAGCGTGGCCTATAGACTCGTTTTACCGCCAAGTACGATGGCGTGTTCATAGCGTTTTCACGTATCGATGTTACGTAAATATGTGGACGACCCGAACCACGTCGTTGAGTTAGAACCAAGACGAGATAGCAAGAAGACTTAACGTCACGAGGAGGTACTGTCAAGATCTTGGATAGGAAAGAACATGTCCTATGTAATGAGGTTATACCACAAGTTAAAGTTTTGTGGAGAAACCATGCTATTGAGGAAATGACACGGGAGTTGGAAATGGAAATGAAAGCGAGGTATTCTCATCTTTTGAAACACAGTGCGTCGTCGTCCAATTTTAAGGACGAAATTTCATAAGGAGGGGAGGTTGTAAGACCGAAATTTTTAAATAAAAAGGAATTTCCTTTATTTATTATTTTGAAATAGTAAGGGTGGATTTGATTAATGTGGATAGTTATGGGTAAAATCATAAATATTTGAATAAGCAAGTGGTTATAAAATATTCATTATTGTTGGGAATATTCGTTTGGTCGTGGAATATTAAATCTTTGTCGGGGAATATTAAATGCGATGGCCTAGCGATCTTTTGTGGGCCCCATAACGGAAAGCGATTGGATGAAGAAAATGACAAATATAAGTTGTTTATAAATAGCTGGCGTAGTTATTCACCAGATTATCTTGTTGGAATACCCGGTGGTTAAAACACACTGTCTGGCGTTGTTGAGCAAGTAGCACTGCGGTATTGCACCAATTATTGATTCTTACGTGAAGAAGGCTTTACTCAATAATGGTTACGATAATTCTTATTCGATATTTTATTGATTTAATAATTGTTGCGTTGATATTTTATATTCATTGTCATTTGATAATTGTCATTACGGTATTTTTCATTATCGAAGCAATAATTCATATTATCTGAATAATATTATTAGATAACATTATTGGCAATGTCTAGAAAGTTACATCTAAGGAGAGGTTTGGTCACCTAATTGCGCCAAGATAAGGAGAAATTCTTATTGGAAAGCCCTCTCACAGGAGCGGCTGGTTGCAAGATCTTGTGATTCTGTAATATTATTTGTGAATAATTAATTATTGATTTATATGATGAGGAAAATATTGATTTTATGTGGATATAGATGGAGAAAATTTTAAAATGACAATTGTTGAAAATTAATATTTTATCATTTTACGATAAAATAATTCATTTAAATATATTATTTTAATAATATATTAGCGGTGATATTTTTATAATGAATGTGGGATATATGAGTATACGAGGAGGAAGAGTATTTTTGTTGCAATAAATGTTTAAAACATGTTTTGTGTGTCGGTGGACCCCATTTCTTGACTGAAATTTGATTATAGCCTGTAAAATCGCCCGTTTATGAATTTCGGTCAATTTCTGTTTGGAATTTGGAAAAACTTTCTTCTGCAAAGTTGTAGAGAATTGAATTTCCTATAAAAAGTCACGAGATTCGAATTTTCTGATAAAAGGGCTATTTATTATGAATTATTGAAGTTAGGAGTTAGAAATAATTGATTTTGGGAGTTTTAATTAATTATTTTGAGAAAAACGTTTTTGGTGAGTTTGTGAACCTCATTTAACATGTGCTATGGCTGAAATCAGATTTCAAAGGTGGGCTAAGGAATTTTGTTTATAAATAATATTATTATATTCAATTTTTACTAACTTTGGTGTTAAGCGATTTTCTATAAATAGGGTCTTAGGTTAGAATTGAAAATCACACGTAAGCTGAAGTTTTCTCTCTCTATATTATATCGGCGTATTCTTGTGAGTATTTTGAGTATACTTTGAGTATTGCTATACTCACGGTCTGAGTTCAAGTCGTAGCCTATATATGTCAGGTGTTTAACTAGAAATCTTGTCTTTCGAGGTAAGGGATGTTATTTTCTTCTCAAATGATATTATTTCTTCAATATCATTATCTTTGAAATTTGGTTAGAACTTTTTATCAAATTTGGAACTTTTTCATATGGGGGTTACTATTCATGAGTTACTATTCACGAGTTCTTATTCATGAGTTCTTATTCACGAGTTCTTATTCATGAGTTCTTATTTCTGATTCTTATTCACGAGTACTATTCATGAAGCGTGAAGATGTTTTTTGTGGAATTTCTATCTTTTGGTGTCGGAGTTACTTATTCACGATATCAAGACTATTATTCACGAATCTGAGACTTATTCACGAATCTAAGACTATTCAATAGAAAAATGAAATTTCTTCTTTTTGTCCAAAATATCTATTACGGATACTAGCTTTGATTGTATCCATATTTTGATCATTCTTGAATTTTACACCCTATGATTATTTTTGAGGTATTTTTGGATGTGGATAAAACAAAATCACGAATCCTTAATCCTTAATCCTTGTCATTTTGTTTCATTGGATTCGTTTCTTTAAAAATATTTTTCATCATCTTGATCTTAAATGATGATATTATGGAATATCTTTGGCACTGTAGTGCAAAGATGAATGATTCTGAAGAATATCTTTTGGCCCGTAGTGCAAAGATGAGCAGTGTTTAGATGAACATGACCCGGTGATGAATATCTTTTTTGCTGTAGTGCAAAGATGAATATTTGATTCGGATGTATATTAATTGATGTTACGAGAGGATAAAATATCGACGATGAACTTTTAAATTCATATATAGAAGATAGTAGTTTGCATTTTCTACTTAACTCTTCTAATGAATTATTATTTCATTGCGAATATTGATTTAAAATTTGTTGTCTATTGTATTCTATTAGATTTTCCTGTTGAAGACTAACGATAATTTGTTGTATATTATCTTAGTCATAATATTCTTTATTGGGCTAGTTGAGCTCACCCTTTTTCTTGTTGTTCCATTTTTCTTCTCAAGAGGCGAGAATGTAGCGAGTACTAGTCAGGGTATGGAATGAAGGTTCTAGAGAGAGTTGTTTAGTAGTCCTCACCATTTTTGTAAAATAATGTATCAATAATTATGATGGGGATTTATTTGGTTGCTTGAATTCGCATAACAGGTTGGTTAGGAAGGTTTCTACTATCGAAGTTTCAACCAATAAGTCAAAGTTTAATTTCTCTGAAGTCAAATTTAATCATTGAGCGCAAGCAAGAGAGATAAAAGAATGGGTAGAACTGGTATCTAATAAGGTATAGACTTATAAAAATTTATAATTAACTAACTTGAGTGCTAACCGTTCGGGTCACTCGCTTTTGAGGCGTCGTCGAAAAACGCTCTTCACGAAACCACCGAGCTTTGTTTTATGCAGATCCGCCTTTAGTGCCCTTTGCTCCAAATTTGGACTTGACTTCACTATACGACAAAATCGCTAAATGACCTTCTTTTCTTGAAATTTCCACTTCTATTATCTTGGCCATGATTACCACCGAAGTGGTTACCATTCTTGGTATAATAATTTCTCCCACGATGGTTATCATTTTTCTGATGACCGTTGCCACTGGTATGATTATTATCGTGTTGTTAGTCGTTACCTTTTGGTTGAGCTGACTCAACGGTTTCATGTGCTTCATTGCTTATCTCAATATTTTCAGATGTCATTCACAAACACTGTCAGAAAACAAGGGTTAGTTGACATGTCACATATTATCCATATACTCTGACCGACCAATTAAATACCAAATAAACTTAGGTAGGTCATACTAGCGAAAGAATTCCTCGTCTCTCCCCTCCTAGTCTTTGTCTCACATCTCAGCCAGGGATCATATCCATAAGCTTTGATACCAACTGTGACGCCCCCAAAATAGGTATACATCACCCATCTTGGGTCGCCAGATACAAGGTACTGAATACAAATACAACTTAATTATACAACAGTCGTGTAAAATACGACAAAACATAGGTTGTGAGTTTTAATACAAATATTGTCATCTAGACAATATCCACACTCAATGGAGTCCTCATTACATTTATTATCACACTATTTCACAGAATAGTGAGGACTACTAATGCACCATCTAGGACCATCACTCTGTTCCCCGACTAGTCCCATCTACGTTCTCATTTCCTGAAGAGAACAGTGAAAGAAAGGGTGAGCTCAACTAGCCCAGTAAGAAATATTATGACTAAGATAATGCAAAATAAATTATCATTACCCTTCAACGGTGTTTGTAAGACCCCGAATTTTTTTTAAATAAAAAGGAATTTCCTTTATTTATTATTTTGAAATAGTAAGGGTTGATTTGATTAATGTGGATAGTTAGGGGTAAAATACGCAAATATTTCAAAATAAGCAAGTGGTTATAAAATATTCATTGTTGTCGGGGAATATTCGTTTGGTCGTGGAATATTAAATCTTGTCGGGGAATATTCATACGGTAGGTATGACCATGTGTGGGCCCCATGTGAAAAAGCGATTGGATGAGGAAAGCGACAAATATAAGTTGGTTAAAAATAGCAGGCGTAGTTATTCTGAATTAAGATTGTTGGAATACCATAAATTGGTTAAATACACGATGTCTGGCGTGGTTGCGAAGAGCACACGGTATTGCAGTATTGTTGAATTATTGATCCTTACGTAAGAAAGGCACTACTCAATAATTTTCACAGTAATTCTTGTTCAATATTTTATTTTATTGATTCGATAATTCTTTGCGTTGATATTTTATATTATTGTTGTTCAATAATTGTCATCGCGCATTATCTCCATTATCGGATCAATAATTCATATTATTTGAATAATATTATTAGATAACATTATTGGCAATGTCTAGAAAGTTACATCTAAGGAGAGGTTTGGTCACCTAATTGCGGCGCATGATGAGGAGAGATCCTTATTGGAAAGCCCCTCTTTCTGAGGAGCTACTGGTTGTCATAATTGTGATTACGTAATATTATTTGTGAATAATTAATTATTGATTCATATGATAAAGAAATATTTATTTTATGTGGATATAAATGATGGATTTATTTATGTGGTTATTAATGAAGGAATTAATCTTTGAGATATTTTATTTGTATTTTATCGGATTGGAGGTATTAAAAGATCAAATCGGTGTTATTATAGCTTTATTGTGTGAGTTATAATATTTAATCCGATAGTTGGATCGTTGTAATTTTTGGATATGTTATACATACATAAGTTGAGTATATGTCCACAAATTTTGAACCGTTAAAAAGATCGAATTATTTGTTATGAATTTTAAGAGGTGATTGATTAGGAAATTAGGTTTATAATTGATTTTGGTGGAAAATTCTAGAATTGAGTGGGCCCCACTTGTGGTTGGTGAAGAAATGTGCTGAATTTTATTTCAAATGTGGTGGGTGGCAATAGTAGCGAGGTAAAGCCATCAGTGGTAGTGGTCAAAATGCGGCTTGGCGTCTTAACATTTTCCTATAAATAGAAGGCTAAGTTAGAATTGAAAATCACACGAAACAAAAGTTTTCTCTTCTCTCTCTATATTATTGGCGTATTTTGTGAGTATTTAGATACTTTGAGAGTTCTTTATTCAAGATACAAGTTTCATTCAAACATCACTTGAGCCTTTCTTCCAAGAAATCTTGATTCTTTGAGGTAAGGATATTATTTTTTTCAGTAATGATATTATTTCTTGATATCATTATCTTTGAAATGTTGATCTGAAGTTTTTATCAAATTTGGAACTTTTTCACGTATCGGGGTTACTATTCATGAGTTCTTTATTCACGAGTTACTATTCATGAGTTTCTTATTCACGAGTTCTTATTCACGAGTACTATTAAATGAAGCGTGAAAATATTTTTTTTGTGGAATTTCTATCTTTTGGTGTCGAGTTACTTATTCACGTATCTGGCCACTATTCACGATATCTGACTATTCATGAAAAATAAAATTTCTTCTTTTTTCGTCAAAATATCTATTTTGGATACTAGCTTTGATTGTATCCATGTTTTGATCATTCTTGAATTTTACACCACTATGATTATTTTTGAGGTATTGTTGGACATGGATAAAACAAAGTACGAATCCTTAATCCTTAATCCTTGTCATTTTGTTTCCTTTGGATTCGTTCTTTAAAATATTTTTCATCATCCTCGGTCTTAAATGATGATATTATTGAATATCTTTGGCCTGTAGTGCAAAAGATGAATGATTTTGAAGAATATCTTTGGCCTCGTAGTGCAAAGATGAGCAGTGTTTAAATGAACATGATTAGTGATGAATATCTTTGGGCTGTAGTGCAAAGATGAGCAGTGTTGAGATGAACATGTACCGATTAATGAATATCTTTGGCACTGTAGTGCAAAGATGAATGTTTGATTTGAGATGAATATTGATTGATGTTACGAGGATAAAATATTGATGAGGAATTTGTTAAATTCATAGATTATAGTAGATTTCATTCTCTACGTAACTCTTACATGAATTATTATTTCATTGCGAATATTGATCGAAACTTGTTGTCTATTGTATTCTATTAAATTTTTTCTGTTGAAGACTAACGATAATTTGTTGTATATTATCTTAGTCGTAATATTATTCTTGAGCTAGTTGAGCTCACCCTTTTCCTTTTTGTTCCATTCTTCTCGGGAGGCGAGAGAATATAGCGCGATGCGAGTCGGGGTATGGAATGAAGGTTTTAGAAAGGATTGTTTAGTAGTCCTCACCATTTTTGTAAAATAATGTATCGATAAATGTGATGAGGATTTATTTGAGTATAAATATTATACAGAAGATAATATTTGTATTTAAACTCACGATTTCTTGTTGTAATAATAAAGTTGTAGTTGTTTACGTACCATGTATTGACAACTCGAGAATGGGTGATGTATACCTATTTTGGGGTCGCCACACGGTTAAGTATCGAGCTTAGGGATATGATCTCTGGCGGAGATCGGGGAATAGAACTAGGAGGGAGAGGCGAGTAAATCCTTCGCTAGTGTGTCCTACCTAAGCTTATTTGTTAGTTAGTCGAGTATATAGGGATATTATGTGATATATTGATTTCCTTAATTAACCCTTGTTTTATGGCGGTATTTGAGAATGTGTCATTGAGAATATTAACAATGGAAATGAGAGCGTGGAGAGCGCTTTGTACTCACCTGAGAGGAGAGCGTCTGACAATGGTGGCAATGTTCTCCATGAACAACACCACCGAAGCGATGATGAACAAGGGGATGTTTAGAAGCTTTTTGCGGTTCATGCAAAATCAGACGAGGAGACTCGTGTTCAAAATCTGAGGAGAAATGATAGCAATTCACGGGTTGTCACGCCAAGCGATTGAAGAGTTGGGACCACGAATTTAAGGAAAGCGGATCCGATCATGGCGGAAACATGGGTCAAACAAATTACCAAGATATTCGATGTCTTGGGATGCACGGAAGAACGAAGGTTCCATTCGCCACCTTTATGTTAAAGTGGCGAGGCATACTCTTGGGGAGTCTCGTGAAGCGTACCCATCCGGCCGCTTTTCGGCATGTCTTGGGAGGCGTTTGAGACTATTTAATGACAAATACTTTCACGAAAGTGTTAAATCGCATATATGAAGGAAGTGGAGTTCATCAGATTAGAGCAAAACAACATGGCGGTGTCTCGATGCGAGGCAAAGTTTGCGAGTTATCCGGTTTGCACCTCATTTGGTGGAGAATGAGGAGCGTATAGCGCGGATGTTTCTTAGAGGTTTGAACCCGGCGTACGTCGATATCTCATTCTCATAAACTTTCTCTTTATTCGAGATGTTGTAAGCAGGGCTCAATTATTAGAAGGCGAGATAACGAGTACGGTCAATTGAGGACCACAACTAGGATCGTACAGAGATAGCGATCAAGCAGAATAATGATAACTTGATGCGGAGAAAAGCAGATGGACAAAAATGGTTACCACTCTGGTGGTAATCATGGTCATGAAAACGAAAAGCGAGTCGGGAGGAGATTTTAAAAAGAGGAGATTTAACAACGACTATGTGAAGGCGGCGGTCTGCGTGAAGAATCGGGTTCTAAGGGAGGAGAAACGACCACCTGGTTATATCATATCTAAATGCGGAAAAAGAGGACATATCGGTCAAGCGCCCACAACAGTTCAAGGTATGCTATAGTTGTGGAAAGGAAGGACATATCGCTCGAGATTATGCTGTAGCGAAGGAAACCTAGTTCAATGAGGGACGGTGACTCAAAAAGGTATCCCGAGAAAAGTCAAAGTCAGCGATTAGGAAGAAGCGTTTGTTATATTTGGTCATAATCGAGAACCCAAACGAGGTGATCACGGGTAAGCTATTTATAAATTCTTCGAAGTTTATACCTTACTCGATCTTTGGTGCTACCCATTCACTTATCTCTCTGCTTGTGCTCAGCGTTTAAACTTGACTTGGAGAAATTAGACTTTGACCTATCTGTGGAAACTCCGTTAGGAGAAACTTTCATCACATCCACTTGTTTATAAATTTTGTTTGATTCAAGTTGGCACCATCACCTTACATTGACCTTATCTCTTTAAAGATACTTGCTTTTGATGTGATTTTAGGGATTGATTGGTTAACTACTCATCATGCCAAAATTGATTGTTTTAATAAGGTTGTTAGTTTTCATATTCCTAACCAACTGTTGTATGCAATTCAAGCAACTAAACCATTAAAATCAATCAACATCATATCTAATCATAAAGCTATTCGTTTATTGAAAAGCGGATGTCAAGCTTTCTTAGCCCATGTTATGGATTTGAATAAAGACACGTCAAATTTGAATAATATTCTGTTGTTATTGACTTTCGGCGTATTTCTGAAGAACTTCCCGATCTACCCCCAGGCGTGAAGTTGAATTCTTTATTGATCTTGAACTGGTACAAAGCCCATTTCTAAAACCCCATATCGAATGGCTCTATTGAACTTCAGAGTTAAAGGTCCAACTACGAGAATTGTTGGACATCGGTTTCATTAGATCCTAGTACATCTCCTTGGGGTGCTCTGTTTTATTAAGTAAAGAAGAAAAGCGGGGAGTATGCGACTTTTGTATTGACTATCGGGAATTGAACCATGTCACCATCAAGAATAGGTATCCTCTACCTCGCATTGATGATTTGTTTGACCCGATTCAAGAGAGCACAATTCTTTTCAAAATCGATCTTCGATTACGGATATCATCGGTGAAGATTAGAGCCGAGGATATTCAAAGAGCGCCTTGAGAACTTCGGTATGGGCATTATGAATTTTTAGTCATGTCTTTCGGACTAACTAATGCTCCTGCGGCTTTCATGGATATGATGAACCGAGTATTCAAGGAATATTTGGATCGATTCGTTGTTGTCTTTATTGATGACATCCTTATATATTCCAAAAGTCGTGAAGATCATGAGCACCATTTGAAAATTTGGTACTCCAAAGGCTTCGTGAAAACCAACTATATGCCAAATTGAAGAAATGCGAGTTACGGCGAGAAGTAGCATTTCTTGGGCATCAGTGTCAAAACATGGAGTATCTGTTGATCCGTGAAGATTGAAGCAATACAAAGTTAGAAGCAACGAAGTCGGTGTTGAAATGCGTAGCTTTTTGGGCTTAATTTGGTTATTATCGGAGATTCGTGGAAGGGTTTTCTCGAATCGCTACTCCATTAACTCACTAACTTCGGAAGGATACAAAATTCGTTTGGGCGAAGAATGCGAGAAAAGTTTCCAAGAGCTTAAGAGGAGACTTATTTTTAAGACTGTTCTAACAATACCATCTAGTTAGGATGGATTTGTTATCTCTGATGATGCTTTGCAAAGGGTTAGGATGTGTTCTCATGCAGCGTGGGAAAGTCATAGCCTTTATGCCTCGCATGACAACTTAAAGAATATGAGAGGAATTATCCTACTCATGATCTAGAGTTAGCGGTGATCGTTTTTCAGCGCTAAAAATATGGAGGCACTATCTATATGGGGAGAAAGTGGAGATATATTCGGACCATAAAAGCCTTAAATATTTCTTCACTCAAAAAGAACTCAACATGCGGCAATGACGTTGGCTCGAGCTATTGAAAGACTACGACCACACTATTGATACCATCACGGTAAAAGCGAGCGTGGTAGTGGCGCATTGAGTAGAAGATCATATGCGAGGAGCGAGTGCGATGATGTCAAGTATCGCGTAGAGCCGACTTTAATAGAAAAAGTTAAGGTTGCTCGAGCCACCCAGGCAGGAGGCGTCGTATGAAGAAGAAAGTACAAGAAGGAGCTATTAGGGCGAGAATTGATGAAGAAGGAATACTTGAGTCCACTCTAGACTTTGTGTTCCTAACGACTACGATTTGAAGTACAAGATTATGATGGAGGCACACAATACACCATTTGCAATCCATCACGGAAGTACTAAAATGTATCGTGATCTTGACATACATTTTGGTGGAACAATATGAGAGAGAGATTGCAAAGTTTATCTCGATGTGTTTAACTTGCCAGCGTGTAAAGGCGGAGCATCTTGTACCTAAGGGTCCGTTGCAACCACTTGAGATTCCGGAATGGAAGTGGGAACACATTACCATGGATTCGATTTACGGGTCTTCCTACGGTTTCTCAAGGCATCAATCTTTATTTGGGTTATTGTTGATAGATTAACCAAGTACGCTCATTTCTTGCCGTCACGGAGACTTATTCCTTGAGCGTCTTGCTAGTATGTACGTAAATGAGATTGTGAGGTTGCATGGCATGCACTGTATCCATAGTTTGGATCGTGACCCAAGATTCACTTCAAGATTTTGGGTTAGCTTGCAAAAAGCTATGAGCGCGGATTTGCGATTTAGTTGACATACCATCCCCAAGCGGACGGATAATCGAGAGAGGACTATTCAAACTCTTGAAGATTTATTAAGACTCGTGTCCTAGACTTCAAGGCGGTTAGGATAAGTATTTACCATTGGTGGAATTCTCCTACAACAACGATTATCGAGCAAGTATAGGTGTGGCTCCATTGAAGCATTATATGGGCCGAAAATGTCGTTCTCCGATATATTGGGATGAGGTGGGTGAAGCAACATTGTTGGGACCCGAGTTGAAATACGTATGACTACGAAAAGATCCAAATGATTCGACAGCGTATACAAAGCGGCACAAGATCGACAAAAGAGTTATGCGGATCTTCATCGAAAGGACGTGGAATTTAATGTGGGGATCATGTATTGTTGCGAGTTGCTCCATGGAAGGAGTTACAAGATTTGGGAAGAGAGGAAAGCTCAATCCACGATTTATTGGTCCATTTCAAATTCTTGACCGAAAGTAGGAAATGTAGCCTATAGACTTGCGTTACCTCAAAGTATGTCTCGTGTTCATAATGTGTTTCACATATCGGTACTTCGTAAATATGTGAAAGACCAACCACGTTATAGAGTTAGAACCAGGACGAGATAGCGAAGACTTAATGTATGAGGAGGTACTGTCAAGATCTTGGATAGGAAGGAGCATGTCCTACGCCATGAAAGGTCATACCACAAGTTAAAGTTTTGTGGAGGAATCATGCTTATAGAGGAAATGACACAGGAATTGGAAAGCGGAAATGAAAGCGAGGTATCCTCACCTTTTGAAACACCAGTATGCGTCGTCGATTTCGAGGGCGAAATTTCATAAGGAGGGAGGTTGTAAGACCCGAATTTTTTTTAAATAAAAAGGAATTTCCTTTATTTATTATTTTGAAATAGTAAGGGTTGATTTGATTAATGTGGATAGTTAGGGTAAAATCATAAATATTTCAAAATAAGCAAGTGGTTATAAAATATTCATTGTTGTCGGGAATATTCGTTTTGGTCGTGGAATATTAAATCTTTGTCGGGAATATTCATACGACGGTAGCGACCATGTGGGCCCCATGCGGAAAGCGATTGGATGAGGAAAGCGACAAATATAAGTTGGTTAAAAATATGGCGTAGTTATTACCGTTAAGACCGTTGGAATACCCGGTGGTTAAAATACGATGTCTGGCGTGGTTGCCGATGACACCACGGTATTACCGCGATATTGTTGAATTATTGATCCTTACGTGAAGGCACTACTCGATAATTTTCACGATAATTCTTATTCGATATTTTATTTTATTGATTCGATAATTCTTTGCGTTGATATTTTATATTATTGTTGTTCGATAATTGTCATTGCACATTATCTCCATTATCGGATCAATAATTCATATTATTTGAATAATATTATTAGATAACATTATTGGCAATGTCTAGAAAGTTACATCTAAGAGAGGTTTGGTCACCTAATTGCTTGCGCCCGATGAGAGAGATCCTTATTGGAAAGCCCCCTCTTTCTGAGGAGCGGCTGGTTGTCATAATTGTGATTACGTAATATTATTTGTGAATAATTAATTATTGATTCATATGATAAAGAAATATTTATTTTATGTGGATATAAATGATGGATTTATTTATGTGGTTATTAATGAAGGAATTAATCTTTGAGATATTTTATTTGTATTTTTGTCGGATTGGAGGTATTAAAAGATCAAATCGATTGTTATTATAGCTTTATTGTGTGAGTTATAATATTTAATCCGATAGTTGGATCGTTGTAATTTTTGGATATGTTATACATACATAAGTTGAGTATATGTCCACAAATTTTGAGCAGATTAAAAAGATCGAATTATTTGTTATGAATTTTAAGAGGTGATTGATTAGGAAATTAGGTTTATAATTGATTTTGGTGGAAAATTATAGAATTGAGTGGGCCCCACTTGTGGTTGGTGAAGAAATGTGCTGAATTTTATTTCAAATGTGGTGGGTGGCAATAGTAGCGAGGTAAAGCCATCAGTGCTTGGTCAAGTCTGCCTTGGCGTCTTTAACATTTTCTATAAATAGAGAGGCTAAGTTAGAATTGAAAATCACACGAGAAACAAAGTTTTTCTCTTTCTCTCTCTATATTATTGAGCGTATTTTGTGAGTATTTAGATACTTTAAGAGTTAACATTCAAGACAAGTTTCATTCAGCATCACTTGAGCCTTTCCTTCCGGGAAATCTTGATTCTTTGAGGTAAGGGATATTATTTTTTTTCAGTAATGATATTATTTCTTGATATCATTATCTTGAAATATTGATCTGAAGTTTTATCAAATTTGGAACTTTTTCATGTCGGGGTTACTATTCACGAGTTCTTATTCATGAGTTACTATTCACGAGTTCTTATTCAAGTACTATTCATTAAGCGTGAAAATATTTTTTTTTGTGGAATTTCATCTTTTGGTGTGAGATTCTTATTCACGTATACTGCCTTATTCACGATATCTGACACTATTCATCGAAAAATAAAATTTCTTCTTTTCGTCCAAAATATCTATTTTGGATACTAGCTTTGATTGTATCCATGTTTTGATCATTCTTGAATTTTACACCACTATGATTATTTTTGAGGTATTGTTGGACATGGATAAAACAAAATCGAATCCTTAATCCTTAATCCTTGTCATTTTGTTTCTTTGGATTCGTTCTTTAAAAATATTTTCATCATCCTCGGTCTTAAATGATGATATTATTGAATATCTTTGGCTGTATAGTGCAAAGATGAATGATTTCTGAAGAATATCTTTGGCCTGTAGTGCAAAGATGAGCAGTGTTTAAATGAACATGACTAAGTGATGAATATCTTTGGCTTTGTAGTGCAAAGATGAGCAGTGTTGAGATGAACATGGCCGATTAATGAATATCTTTGGCTGTAGTGCAAAGATGAATGTTTGATTTGAGATGAATATTGATTGATGTTACGAGGATAAAATATTGATGAGGATTTATTAAATTCATAGATTATAGTAGATTTCATTCTCTACGTAACTCTTACATGAATTATTATTTCATTGCGAATATTGATCGAAACTTGTTGTCTATTGTGATTCTATTAAATTTTTCCTGTTGAAGACTAACGATAATTTGTTGTATATTATCTTAGTCATAATATTCTTTTCTTGAGCTAGTTGAGCTCACCCTTTTCCTTTTTGTTCCATTCTTCTCGGGAGGCGAGAATATAAGCGAGATGCAGTGGGGGTATGGAATGAAGGTTTTAGAAAAGGATTGTTTAGTAGTCCTCACCATTTTGTAAAATAATATATCAATAAATGTGATGAGGATTTATTTGAGTATAAATATTATCAGAAGATAATATTTGTATTTAAACTCACAGCTTTTCTTGTTGTAATAATAAAGTTGTAGTTGTTTACGTACCATGTATTGACAACTCGAGAATGGGTGATGTATACCTATTTGGGGTAAATCACGATTGTTAAAGCGATAAAATATAATAAGCGTCAAAGTTTAAGCTGCGGTGAACAAGTAATCCATTAGAAAAAGTCAGTAGAGAATAAAATCTACTATCTTCTATGATTTAAAAGGTTTTTCATCACTTTTATCGTTGAGACTCAACAATAAATAAAATCGAATCATCCACATTCCACGGCCGAGGATATTCATGTAATTATCAATGGTCATGACTATCTTAGAATAATCACAGTCGTCATAATCATACCAATAAGCGTACACCCGATGAACTACAGGCCAATGAGGACTTTTACCACATCATTCGTCACATTACGGTCATGATTATACCGAATAATCCACAGTCGTAATCATACCAAGTCCATCTATGCACGTAAGCCAAAGATGACTTTTAACATAATATAAGTATGAGGATGATGACAATTCAATAAAACAAGTTCAAGAATAAATTTTAAAGATTTATAAGTTAATTTATCCTGAACTCAATAACGTCTAAATTGTCAACATGATACTGCTTTGTGAAGTAAAATTCAAGAATGCTCAGAAGAATATTTCCATGAAAAGATACTGGATGAAGCGCAAATATTAAAGATATTCCACTAATTTCATGGAGTATAGAAGCCAAAACTTTAACCAATTGAGTATAATAGAATATATGAAACTGCAAATGGATTTTCACCGCGCCATGCAGTAATCCACGATATCTGAGATCATTTCCACAATTTAATAAGGAATGAATACAAAGGATCATTCACCATGCGTGTGGTAATCCACATAGGCGAGTTATTCAGCGGAATAATAAAGAATGGAATAACGAAGGATTCACCGTGCGTGCGATAGATAGGCTTGCATGACGGGTTATTCCCGAGAGAATAATAAATAATGGAACCGAGTCCCGGCATATAAACGCATTGCATGTGAGGATATTCCGGCGAGAATAATAAATAATTGAACCAAGTCAAGCATAAACGCGCGTAGGCAGGATATTCCAGCGAGAATAATAAATAATGGAACCCGGTTAAGGCAGAAGCGCCTTGTAGACGAGGATATTAAAGCGAAATAATAAAAAACGGAATATTAGAATAATTTCACCATATATGTGGTACTTCGCATAAACATGTTATTCCAACAGAATAATAAGAATGGAATAACAGATGAATTTCACCATGTATGCAGTACTTTGCATAGACATGTTATTGAAACATAATAATAAAGAATGAAATAACAGAAGAATTTCACCAAGTATAGGGTATCCCGCGTATCTGAGTTATTCAACGAATAATAAAGAATGGAATAATGAAGTTCTCTTCATGAATAAGAAAGAAAGAATACCCCTTACGAAAGTACAACAAATAATATCCCCTACCTTAGAAAAGCTGGATATTGGAGTAGTGAAGTAGCGAGAACACTTTTTTTTCTTTTCTCTATAGTTTCTCTCTCTAGAGTTTCAGTGAATTCGTAAGAAATAATGAAGGAATGAGCTTCTATTTATAGGAGAATGGACTAAATAGTAACTAATTCATGAACGGTTCAAATTGATTTACTTTTAAACGGACTGTGAAACCCCAGATTTTATGAATAAAGATTTAAATTTATCGAAATATTTTTTTTTGAATATTATGGTGTGGATTTGATATAATGTTATAGTTCAATAATGATGGAAAGATAGTAACACCAACACCCGGTTCAAAGGAAGAAGAAAGAACACCGATCGTATGTTTTAAATGCGGACAGGAGGGACACACGTCAAATCAAGCATGCTGTGACAATCCAAAGCGTGTTTTAATTGCGGAAGAGAAGGTCACCTAGCTCGATTTTATCGTATGGTAAAGTCAAGTCCAGCTGGGATAGTGATGCCAAAGGATGTCCCAGACATGCCAAAACTGGTAGTTTAAGATAGAGAATTTTTTTCGTAACGAGTAACCTGAATAAAATTATCACGGGTAAGTTAATCATAAACTTTTGAGAAGTCTATACCGTGTTAGATACCGGTTCTACTCACTCTTTTATTTCACCTAGTTGTGTTCAATGTTTGAATTTAACTCCGGAGAAGTTAGAATTTGATTTATCTGTTGAAACTCAGTTGGGAGAAACCTTCGTTACCCCTACTATTTATAAATCTTGTTTGATTCAAATCGACACTTTCACGTTACCTGTCGATCTTATCTCTTTGAAAATATTTGCATGGATGTGATTTTTGGAATCGATTGGTTAACTACTCATCATGCTTTTCGTAAGGTTGTTAGCTTTCATATTCCTAACCAACCTGTTATGCGAATTCAAGCAACCAAATCACTAAAGTCAATCATGGTCATATCAAGCCATAAGTAAAGAGCCCCGGTCCTTACGTTGTTGACTTCCTTGTGTGGAATGCAAAGCCGGACTTTACTTCAGAAGGCGGCATTTGTGAATAGCGATGGCAAGTTGATAAGTATTAATGTGATGTGTTACCCAAGTCTTGGATGAGAGTCACAGTTTTGAATGATATTTCCATTGTTAATAAATTTTCTTACGTATTCTTGAAGACTTCTTAGCCTACCCCTAGAGCGTGAAATCGAATTTTGTATTGACCCCAGTACAAAACCCATTTCTAAAACCCTCAAATATTTCTTCAACTAAAATGAATGTAATATCTTGCCAAAGAGCGTTCGCTCATTTGTTGAAGATTACGATCGTACCATTCAATACCATCGTGGGAAAGCGAAATGGTGGTAGGTGACGCGTTGAGTAGAAGATCGTATGCGTTTATGAGTGCGATGTTGTTAACACAAAGACCCATTTCGTACGACTTACAAATGATGAAGATAGAGTTAAAGACTCTAGGAACCCACGTGAAGATAACGAATATACGAGTAGAATTAATCGACTTTAATCGATAAAGTTAAAGCCGCTCAAGCTACACACCCGGAGCTGATGAATGTGAAGAATAAAGAAGGTTCAAGAGGGAGTTATTCTAGAAGCAAGAATCGATGAAGAGAGGAAATCTCAACCCTCGATTTAATTGACCCATTTGAAATCCTCGATCTAGTAGGAACTGTGGCTTATAGACTCGTTTTACCGCTAAGTATGCCGCGTGTTCATAACGTTTTTCACGTATCGATGTTACGTAAATATGTGGACGACCTTAACCATATTATTAAATTAGAACTAGACGATATAAGGATAAGAAGGATCGTATTCAACACTCAAAGGTTATACCTCAAGAGTTAGAATCTGAAATGAAGTCAAGGTATCCTCACCTCTTTGGCATATCAAGTGCGTACATAAATTTCGAGGGCGAAATTTCATAAGGAGTGGAGATTGTGAAACCCCAAATTTTATGAATAAAGAGTTAAATTTATCAAAATATTTTTTTTTGAATATTATGGTGTGGATTTGATATAATGTTATAGTTGTGGATAGTATTTATAAATTTTTCAAAGTATGCATGTTGTTATAAAATATTCGATTGGTCGGGGAATATTCTTTTTGTTGGGAATATTAAATGCGGCGACACAATCATTAAGTGGACCCCAACGGAAGTATTATCGTAGTTAGAAAAGCACGCGAATTATCTTTTTATGAAAATACTTGGCGGAAGTTTTACCATTAACTGTTGAACTACCCGGTAGTAAAAAATGCGATGTCTGGCGTGGTTGCATAGTAGCACAACGGTATTGATTATTGATGCTTATGTGAAGTCACTTTCGGTTATACTCAATTATTGCTATAGTAATTCTTTGCATCATATCTATCATATTATTGATTCAATTATTGTCGCGGTATCATCTGCATAAAATGTTTTTTATTAAATCAATACTTGAGGCGACAAAGTTATTCATATTATAAATTTTAATATTTACAATGTCTCGAAGTTACATCGAGGAGAGGTTTGGTCACTAATTGCTTAATTGATAGGGATAAATCCTTATTGGAAAGCCCCCTGCTCACAGGAGCATTTTGGTTGATAAATATTGTGAGTTATAATATTAATAATGAATGTTGTTAGGAGTTGAATTTGGAGACGCGGATGTGATATTTGAGTCAAAATGATGAAATTAGTAAAAATAGTCTATAAACACAAAATTTTTTGAATTCACTATTTGGTGAAAAAGTCAGTGATTGACTTTTTTGGGAAAAATCAAACTTGAAATTTCAAAATTTATATTTTTGATAAAAATAGTTTCATTATGTTGGAATTGTTTGTGTTAGTGAAAATCGACATTTATTCCGATGATAATTGATGTCTAGGGGTTATATTGATAAATCGGGTAATTTATCGGATAAATGAGCAATTAATTGCTACTAATTCACATGCTTATATAACTATTTGTTTACATATGTGTACTATTGAATCACATTATTTTCTATTAGGGGAGTTGGTGCAAGATTGATAATACTTGCATGACTAAGTTAAAAATGGAGGTATAGATAGAGGCACTATACTGTAATTGTTTTTATCACATGATTAGAACTATTAAGTCACATGATTTACTATTGATTCACATTATTTACTATTAGGGGAGTTGGTGCAATATTGATAATACTTGCATGACTAAATTAAAAATAAAGGAAAAGTTGGAGGTATTGTATTATAATTTTTCGAGCCCCAAAACGTGCAATTATCGAAACTATATTTCTCTATAAATAGAAGCTCCTTCTTCCTTCATTTCTCAGTAATTCACAAAAGCTTTAGAACGATTATTATAGAGAGAAATTATAGAAAGAAGAAGAGAAGTCTGCTACCTCACTATTCTAGTATCCAGTTTTTCCAAGGTAGGGAATATTATTTGTTGTACCCGTAGGGAGTATTATTTCTTTCTTATCCATGAAGAGAACACATTATTCCATTCTTTATTATTACATTGGAATAGCACAGATATCATGTGCTACCCTATACTTAGTGAAATTCTTACATTGTTCCATTCTTTATCATTACTGTTGGAACATCACATGCATGCGTTCTACGCCCGGACCTAGTTAAAATCTTTATTATTCTACATTGGAATATCACATGCATGCATTTTATGCGGACTTGATTCCATCTTTATTATTACATTTGAAATATCACATACTGCGCGTTACGCAGGACTGATTAAAATCTTTATTATTATTTGTTGGAATATCACATGCATGCGTTTTTCGCCGGACTGATTCATCTTTATTATTACATTTGGAATATCACATGCATGCGTTTCTACACAGGACTGATTAGTTATTTATTATTACATTGGAATAACACACGCTGCATGATTCTATCGCGTACGGTGATTTCTTTTGTTATTTCATTCCTTATTATACTCAGTTGGTTAAAGTTTTAACTTCTATACTTTATGAAATTAGTGGAATATCCTTGATATTTGCGCTTCATCCAGTATCTTTTCATGGAAATATTCTTCTGAGCATTCTTGAATTTTACCTCTACAAAGCAGTATCATGTTGACAATTTGGACATTATTAGTTCCTGGATAAAATAATTCTTGAACTTGTTTTATTGAATTTTTATATCATTGTCATCATCCTCATGTTTATATTTTGTTGAAAAGTCATACGTGGCATATAGTGCATAGATGGACTTGGTATGATTATGACCGAGAGGATTATTCGATTGTAATCATGGTAGTAATGTTACAAATGATGTGGTAAAAGTCCTCGTTGGCACGTAGTGCATTGATGGGACGGTTGTTGGCGTAAGACCGAATTTTATGAAATAAAAGTATTCAATTTTTCTTATAATTACTATTAGGTAAATGGTTAAATTGATAAAAGTTAAAGTTAAGGGTGATATATGAATTTTTTTTAAAATACACAAGTGGTTATAAAATATTCATTGTTGTCGGGGAATATTCGTTTGGTCGTGGAATATTCTTTACGCGGGGAATATTAAATGCGACGTAGTAATGACCATTTGTGGGCCCCATAACAAACTATCGGATGAAAAGCGACAAAATTAAGTTTTTATAAATAACGGCGTAATCGTTAACTAACTTGTTGGAATACCCGGTGGATAAAATACAACAATACGGCGTGGTTGCGATAATACGCAGTATTACACAGATATTATTAAATTATTGACCCTTACGTAAGAAGGCACTCTTGAATAATTATTTACGATAATTCTTTGTTCAATATTTTATTTTATTGATTTGATAATTCTTTGCGTTGATATTTTATATTATTGTTGTTTGATAATTGACCTTTGCATAATGATATTTTCCATTATATATCGGATCAATAATTCATATTATTTGGAATAATATTATTAGATAGCATTATTGGCAATGTCTAGAAAGTTACATCGAGGAGAGGTTTGGTCACCTAATTGCTTGCGCCGATGAAGGAGAAATTCTTATCTGAAAGCCCCTCTTTCACGAGGAAGCACTGGTTGTCATTATTGTGATTCTATAATATTATTTATGAATAATTAATTATTGATTTATATGACAATGAAATATTTATTTGATGTGGATATAAATGATGGATTTATTTATGTGGTTATAAATGAAGGAATTAATGTTGAGGTATTTTATCGGTAATTTTGTCGGAATGGAGGTATTAAAAATCAAATCGGTATTTTTACGATATATTGCGTGAGTTATAATTTTTAATCAAATAGTTGGATCGTTGTAATTTTGGATATGTTATACATACATAAGTTGAGTATATGTCCACAAATTTTGAACCGTTAAAATGAGCGAATGATTTGTTATGAATTTTAAGAGGTGTTGATTGAAATTAGGTTATAAATGATTTTGGTGGAAAATTCTAGAATTAGTGGGCCCCACTTGTGGTTGGTGAAAAAAATGTGCTGAATTTTATTTCAAATGTGGTGGGTGGCAATAGTAGCGAGTAAAGCCATCGTGTAGTGGTCAAAGTCTGCCTTGGTACGGCTAACATTTTCCTATAAATAGAAGGCTAAGTTAGAATTGAAAATCACACGAAAAACAAAGTTTCTCTCTTTCTCTCTATATTATTGAGCGTATTTTGTGAGTATTTAGATACTTTGAGATTCTTTGTTAAATTATAAGTTTCATTCAAACATCACTTGAGCCTTTCCTTAGGAAATCTTGATTTTTTGAGGTAAGGGATGTTATTTTCTTCTCAAATGATATTATTTCTTCAATATCATTATCTTTGAAATATTAGTTGGAACTTTTTATCAAATTTGGAACTTTTTCATGTCTGGGGTCACTATTCATGAGTTCTTATTCACGAGTTACTATTCATGAGTTACTATTCACGAGTTACTATTCACAAGTACTATTCATGAAGCGTGAAAATGTTTTTGTAGAATTTCTATCTTTTGGTGTCAGAGTTCTTATTCACGTATCTGAGACTTTATTCACGAATCTGACCTGCACTATTCACCAAAAAATGAAAATTTTTCTTTTAAATCTAAAATATCTATTCTGGATACTAGCTTTGATTGTATCCATGTTTTGATCATTCTTGAATTTTACACCACTATGACTATTTTGAGGTATTTTTGGATGTATAGATTAGGAGTTATGAATTTTATGAGAAAAGACTATTTTAAAAGTAACTATTTATAACTCCTTGCGGTTAACTCCAAAATTGATGAAATTTTTATTGAGAGTACATCTATATAATATCAGTGTACTCTGTGAATTTCGGAATTTTTGGATAAAAGTACAATTTATGATAAATGTTTAAATATTAAATTGGTTTTGGCCATATGAAAAAATAGTAAATGAATTTTTAAAATTTCGAGAAAAATATATATTCAATATGGGACTATTTTATGCTAAATCCCAGAAAAGAAATATTTTTGGAACTGATTTGGTATTTTTCGTGAAAATGTTCTAGTTATGAGTAAATGAATTAAATATGTTATGTGAAGTAAGAAAATTAGAAAATATGATTTTATGGTTTGAGAATCATATATGAGGTATATCTGATTTTTGATGAGGGTTTTGGTTATTGGTGATGAAATTTTATGAGTTTGGCATTTTATGATGATTAAATGCATTAATTAGTAAAGTGTAAACAATTTAATTAAATTGTTTATAAGTTTAAGAAATGATTAAAATATTATTATAATATTAATAATATTAGATTATGAGATTTCTAAGTGATTTATAACATTTGGATTAAGGTGTTATAAATATGGATATGAATTTTATTATGAAACTTTATCTTTTTAGGTATCGAGGATTACTTATGCACGATATACGGACTACGTATGTACGAATACGGGTCTTATTCACAACAAATTGGTTTCTTCTCCCGACCAAATTATCGTTGATTTATGAATCTTACTCTTGAAATTAAAACTATGTTTTGATTATATTGTTTTTATATAACATTCTTATAACCCTAATGATGACATTTCTCTTTAACTTGAGTGTAAAGATGGGTAGATTATTGGTATGATCGTGACCATAGGTTCTCTTTGCCGATAGTGCAAAAGTTGAATTGTTATTTGGTATGATCATGACCATTGAATTTATAATTGAATATTTTTAGCTTAAGTGCAAAGGTGAATTGATCAACATGGTTATAATTATTGTTATATAACCACGAAATGATTATGTATTTATTTGAGATATGAATATCTTTGCTTTGTAGTGCAAAGATGAATTATTGATGAATATCTTTGGCTTGTAATGCAAAGATGACTTGTTGATGAATATCTTTGCTTTGTAGTGCAAAGATGAATTATTGATGAATATCTTTGGCTCGTAATCAAAGATGACTTTGTTGTTGAATATCTTTAGCTTTGTAGTGTAAAGATGAGCTGTTGATGAATATCTTTGACCCGTGGTGCAAAGATGAATTTATTAATATGATTATGAGCAGGGCGTGATTTGGTATAACCATGATATTTGATGTTTCGGTAAAGGCGGTGATGAAAATTATCTTAGATCCGGATGAGAAGAGAATTTAGAATCACAATTATGATTATGAGTTATTCATATGATTGTGGAAAAGGCTGTTGATTGATGTTCTGAGGGGATAAAATATTGTTGGTGGACTTTTAATGTGGAAGACAATAGACTTTATAGTCTATTTGACTCTTTTAATGGATTGCTCGTTAAGATTTGCAACTATGGTTGAAAAGTTTTATCATCTACCATATGTTCTAAATCTACGATTCATTCTTGATGAAGACTATTGATAATTTATTTATCTTTAGTCATAATATTCTTTCTTGAGCTAGTTGTGCTCACCCTTTTGTTTCACAATTCCTTTCGAGTAATAAAAGTGTGGTTTGGGTTGGCGGGGATAACAAGGGAATAGAAGCGGTGAATTCATAGTTGTTGAGGTTCTCCTAAAGAGGTGAAAGCGAACCCAACTTTGGAAGGGTGTTTTGTCACTATCATACAAGATGTCTAATGACATACAAACTTCGTGTTATCATAAGACATGGTTGTGCTCATCCACTTCTTGAGTATATTTACAAGCACTACCTATATAATCTTGGTGTTTGTTTGGAGTATAATACCCAATTAGAGGCAGTGGAGATAATGATATGTCAAGAGAAGACTCACCATTGGGAAGAATACGATAGTAATCTTCTCGTTTTCTTTGTGGTCTATTGGGTCAACCAAGGATAATTACGTGGCCATATGATATCTACCATAACCTAAAAGCATGGCCTCCCGTATACGAAGGTTTCCTTGAGCACTTCCCAAAGATTCTAATTTCTAAAAGCAGGTTTTTGACTATACCTTTATGTAAGGTGTCATTGTGACGTCTTCTGATTTGGTATATATTTGTATCAAACTCACAAAGATATGTGTTGTTGTATTTTGCACGACAATTATTGTAATAAAGTTGTAGTTATATTTCGTACCATATATTTGGCGACTCGAGAATGGGTTGGATGGAATGTACCTATTTGGGAATTAAATTCTGGTTAACATGATCATGACCATTATTGAATACACAAATATTCTTAGCCGTAGTGCATGAATAATTGTGGTCGTGATCTTAAAGAATATCCTTGGTAGTAGTGCGGGGTGATTCGATGATGTGGATTATTTATTAAAATTTGAGTCCCAATGATAAAAGTGATGAAAAACCTTTTAAATCATAAAAGATAGTAGATTTTATTCTCTACTTGACTCTTTTAATGGATTGTTTGTTCCCTATGATTAAACTTGATGGTTGTTATATTGTATCGGTTTAACAACTTTATTTGAAGGCTAACGATAATATATTACGCATTATCTTAGTCATAATATTTCTAATGGGCTAGTTGAGCTCACCCTTTTACTTTTATTGTTCTCTTGAGGAAATGAGAGCGTAGCGAGGGGACTAGTCGGGGAGCGGGTAGTGAGGCGAGATAATAGCATTAGTAGTCCTCACTATTCGGTGAAATAGTGGAAAATAAATGTAATAATATTGAATTTGAGTTTGAATATTATCTAAGGCGACAATATTTGTATTAAAACTCACGACTTATGTTTTGTAAGTACTTTACACCGACGGTTGTATAATTAAGTTGTATTTGTATTACGTACCATGTATTTGGCGACTTAGAATGGCGATGTATACCTATTTTGGGGGCTTCACGGTTGGTATCAAAGCTTAGGGATATGATCCTGGCTAAGATGTGAGACTAGAACTAGGAGGGAGAGGCGGGAATTCCTTCGCTAGTATGACCTACCTAAGTTTATTTGATATTTAATTGGTCGGTCGAGTATAGGGATAATATGTGATGTTAATTAACCCTTGTTTTATGGCGGTATTTGAAAATGGCATTCGAGAATGTTGAGATTAGCAATGGAGCCACGTGGAGACCGTTGAGTCTCCGAGATCAATAATCGGGACACAATCTGCAACAGGATGGCGATATTCCTCTTGTAAACACCAACATCGATCAATTGACGAGCGACCAGCCGTTTAAGAGCTTTTAAAATTCATGCAACATCGGTGAAGGCCACTCCTGTTCATAATCTGAGGAGAAACAATGGCAACCACGGTTGGTCACCGCTAAGCAATTGAAGGAGCTGGGACCACCGGAGTTTTTAGGAAAGCCGAACCACTTAAGGCGAGGCGTGGTTAAGCGAGATCACCAAAATATTTGATGTCTTGGGATGCTCCGAGGAGCAAAAGGTTCCCTTGCCACCTTTATGTTGCGTGAAGAAGGCGGATCACTTGTGGGAATCGTAAAAGCGTACTTGACTGGCTGGCGACTCAAGATGTCTTGGGAGAAGTTCAAGAGTTGTTCAACGACAAGTACTTTCCGAAAGTATTCGTCACATGAAGGAGGTGGAGTTTATCAAGTTGGAACAAAATAATATGGCCGTGTCGCAATACGAGGCTAAGTTTGCCGAGTTGTCTCGGTTTGCATCCCATTTGGTCGATAATGAGGAGCGAATGACTCGAATGTTTTTAAGAGGTTTGAAATCCAATATACGTCAATACCTCATTTCTCACAAACTTTATTTATATTCAGATGTTGTGAATAGGGCTCGAGTTATTGGGCAGCGATAACGAGTCGAGACAACCAAAAGGCAACGACAACAACATGATAGTAATCATCTTGGGTAGCGACCATCGGAACATTGATAACCATCGTAGGGAAATTATCGTGCCGAGAATGGTAACCACTCCGGTGGTAATCATGGCCAAGATAATAGAAGTTGAAATTTCAAGAAGAGAAGGTTGATAATGATGGAAAGCGGTAGCACCAAAGACCGGTTCAAAAGGAAGAAGAACGACCACCGATCGTATGTTTCAAATGCGGACGGGAGGACACAACCATCAAACTGTATACAACAATCCAAAGCGTGTTTTAATTGCGAGAAAAGAAGGTCACCTAACTTCGATTTTATAAATGCGGTGAAGTCAAGTCTAAATTTGGGATAGTGATGCCAAAGGATGTCGAACAAGCCAAAACCAGTAGTTTAAGAGAGCATTTTTTTTTCGTAACGAGGAACTTGAATAAAATTATCACGGGTAAGTTAATCATAAACTTTTGCGAAGTCTATCTAGTGTTAATTCTGAGTTCTACTCACTCTTTTATTTCACCTAGTTGTGTTCAATGTTTGAATTTAACTCTGGAGAAGTTAGACTTTGATTTATCTGTTGAAACTCAGTTGGGAGAAACCTTCGTTACCTCTACTATTTATAAATCTTGTTTGATTCAAATCAACACTTTCACGTTACCTGTCGATCTTATCTCTTTGAAAATATTTGCATGGATGTGATTTTTGGAATCGATTGGTTAACTACTCATCATACTTTTCGTAAGGTTGTTAGCTTTCATATTCCTAGCCAACCTGTTATGCGAATTCAAGCAACCAAATCACTAAAGTCAATCATGGTCATATCAAGCCATAAGTAAAGAGCCCCGGTCTTTTCGTTGTTGACTTCCTTGTGTGGAACTGCAAAAGCGGACTTTACGTAGGCGTACGCTGTGAATGACGATGGCAAGTTGATAGGTATCAATGTGACGTGTTACCTAAGTCTTGGATGAGAGTCACAGTTTTGAATGATATTTCCATTGTTAATAAATTTCCTTACGTATTCTTGAAGACTTCTTAGCCTACCCCTAGAGCGTGAAATCGAATTTTGTATTGACCCCAGTACAAAACCCATTTCTAAAACCCTCAAATATTTATTCAACTAAAATGAGCGTAATATGCGCCCAAAGAGCGTTGGCTCGAAAGTACATTGAAGATTACAATCGTACCATTCAATACCATCGTGGGAAAGCGAACGTGGTAGCTGACGCGTTGAGTAGAAGATCGTATGCGTTTATGAGTGCGATGTTGTTAACACAAAGACCCATTTCGTACGACTTACAAATGATGAAGATAGAGTTAAAGACTCTAGGAACCCACGTGAAGATAACGAATATATGAGTAGAATTAATCGACTTTAATCGATAAAGTTAAAGCCGCTCAAGCTACACACCCGGAGCTAATGAATGTGAAGAATAAAGAAGGTTCAAGAGGGAGTTATTCTAGAAGCAAGAATCAATGAAGAGAGGAAATCTCAACCCTCGATTTAATTGACCCATTTGAAATCCTCGATCGAGTAGGAACTTTGGCTTATAGACTCGTTTTACCGCCAAGTATGTCGCGTGTTCATTACGTTTTTCACGTATCGATGTTACGTAAATGTGTGGACGACCTGAACCATATTATTAAATTAGAACTAGACGATATAGCAGAAGATTTAACGTATGAGGATATACGTGTTAAAATCTTGGATAAGAAGGATCGTATTCAACACTCAAAGGTTATACCTCAAGAGTTAGAATCTGAAATGAAGTCAAGGTACCCTCACCTCTTTGGCATATCAAGTGCGTACGTAAATTTCAAGGGTGAAATTTCATAAGGAGGGGAGATTGTGAAACCCCGGATTTTATGAATAAAGATTTAAATTTATCAAAATATTTTTTTTTTGAATATTATGGTGTGGATTTGATATAATGTTATAGTTGTGGGTAGTATTTATAATTTTTTCAAAGTATGCAAGTTGTTATAAAATATTCGATTGGTCGGGGAATATTCTTTTTGTCGGAGAATATATTAGATGCAACAGCACAATCATTGGTGGACCCCACAACGGAAGTATTGTCGTAGTTAGAAAATGACAGAATTATCTTTTTATGAAAATAACGGCGGAAGTTTTACCGTTAACTGTTGAACTACCCGGTAGTAAAAGTACAGTAATACGCATGGTTGCATAGTAGCACACGGTATTGATTATTGATGCTTACGTGAGAAGTCACTCAGTTATACTCAATTATTGCTACAGTAATTGCTGCATCATATCTATCATATTATTAATTCAATTATTGTCATAGTATCATCTGCATAAAATGTTTTTTATTAAATCAATACTTGAGACGAGAAAGTTATTCATATTATAAATTTAAATATTTACAATGTCTAGAAGTTCTGTCAAGGAGAGGTTTGGTCACCTAATTGCGCACCAATAGGGATAAATCCTTATTGGAAAGCCCCTTCTTTCCTGGGAACGACCTGGTTGATAAATATTGTGAGTTATAATATTAATAATGAATGTTGTTCGGAGTTGAATTTGGAGACGCGGATGTGATATTTGAGTCCGGAACGATGAAATCAGTAAAAATAGTCTATAAACACAAAATTTTCTGAAATTCACTATTTGGTCAAAAAGTCAACAGTTGACTTTTTCGGGAAAAGTCAAACTTCAAAATTTCAAAATTTATATTTTTGATAAAAATGGTTTCATTATGTTGGAATTGTTTGTGTTAGTGAAAATTGACATTTATTCCGATGATATTTGATGTCTAGGGATTATATTGATAAATCGGGTAATTTATCGGATAAATGAGCAATTAATTGCTACTAATTCACATGCTTATATAACTATTTGTTCACATATGTGTACTATTGAATCACATTATTTACAATTAGGGGAGATGGTGCAAGATTGATAATACTTGCATGACTAAGTTAAAAATTGAGGTATAGATGGAGGTACTATACTGTAATTATTTTTATCACATGATTAGAACTATTAAGTCACATGATTTACTATTGATTCACATTATTTACTATTAGGGGAGTTGGTGCAAGATTGATAATACTTGCAGGACTAAAATAAAAATAAAGGAAAAGTTGGAGGTATTGTATTGTAATTTTTCAAGCCCCAAAACGTGCAATTATCGAAACTATATTTTTCTATAAATAGAAGCTCATTCTTCCTTCATTTCTCACCAATTCACAAAAGCTTTAGAACGATTATTATAGAGAGAAATTATAGAAAGAAGAAGAGAAGTATGCTACCTCACTATTCCAGTATCCAGTTTTTCCAAGGTAGGGAATATTATTTGTTGTACCCATAGGGAGTATTATTTCTTTCTTATCCATGAAGAGAACTTCTGTTATTCCATTCTTTATTATTCTGTTGGAATAACCTATATACGTGGGCTACCCTATACTTGGTGAAATTCTTCTATTGTTCCATTCTTTATCATTACATTTGGAACATCACATGCATGCGTTCTCTGGCAGGACTGGTTAAAATCTTTATTATTACATTGGAATATCTCGTTTATCGCGCTTTTACTGTGGGACTGATTCCGTCTTTATTATTACATTTGGAATATCACATGCATGACGTTCTCTGGGAGGACTGATTCCGTCTTTATTATTACATTGGAATATCACATGCATGCGTTATCGCATGCCTGGTGATTTCTTTTATTATTTTATTCGTTATTATACTCAGTTGGTTAAAGTTTTAACTTCTATACTCCATGAAATTAGTGGAATATCCTTGATATTTGCGCTTCATCCGATATCTTTTCATGGAAATATTCTTGAGCATTCTTGAATTTTACTCTACAAAGCGATATCATGTTGACAATTTGGACATTATTAGTTCTGGATAAAATAATTCTTGAACTTGTTTTATTGAATTCTTATATCATTGTCATCATCCTCGTGTTTATATTTTGTTGAAAGTCATTTGTGGCCTATAGTGCATAGATGGACTTGGTATGATTATGACCGAGGATTATTCTGTTGTAATCGTGGTAGTAATGTTACAAATGATGTGATAAAAGTCCTCATTGGCTGTAGTGCATTGATGGACAGTTGTTGGCATGATCATGACCATTATTGAATACACAAATATTCTTGGCCCGTAGTGCATGGATAATTATGGTCGTGATACTAAAGAATATCCTTGGTTGTAGTGCAGGGGTGATTCGATGATGTGGATTATTTATTAAGCTGAGTCCTAGTGATAAAAGTGATGAAAAACCTTTTAAATCATAAAAGATAGTAGATTTTATTCTCTACTTGACTCTTTTAATGGATTGCTTGTTCCACTGCAGGTTAAACTTGATGGTTGTTATATTGTATCGGTTTAAACTTTGTTGAAGGCTAACGATAATATATTACGCATTATCTTAGTCATAATATTTCTTACTAGGCTAGTTGAGCTCACTCTTTTACTTTTATTGTTCTCTTCAGGAAATGAGAACATAGCAGGGACTAGTCGGGGAGCGGGTGACGGGCGGATGATAGCATTAGTAGTCCTCACTATTGGTGAAATAGTGGAAAATAAATGTAATAATATTGAATTTGAGTTTGAATATTATACAGAGCGATAATATTTGTATTAAAACTCACAGCTTATGTTTTGTCGTACTTTACACGACAGTTGTATAATTAAGTTGTATTTGTATTCTGTACCATGTATTTGACGACTCAGAATAGGTGATGTATTGTGAGACCCCAGATTTTATCAATAAAGATTTAAATTTTGTCGAAATAATTTTTAATATTATAGTGTGACTTTGAGATAATATTATAGTTGTGGGTAGTATTTATAAATTTTGCAAAGTATGCAAGTGGTTATATTATATTCGATTGGTCGGGGAATATTCGGTTTAGCAGGGAATATTCATACAACGGCTCAATCATTGGTGGACCCCACAACAGAATTATTGTCGGATTGAGAAAATGACAAAAATATTTTATTGAAATAACGGCGAAAGTTTTACCGTTGATATTGTTGAACTACTCGGTAGTAAAAAATGCGATGTCGTGTGGTTGCATCAGTAGCACACCGGTATTGATTATTGATGCTTATGTGAAAAGTCACTCAGTTTGATTCCATTATTGTCAATTAATAATATGAATTATTATAAGCGATAATGACGTTTTGTTTTATTTGTATTATTAACGTAATAAAAGCGAAACATCTTTTTATATAAAAAGAATACTTTATTAAAGTTATTCTATAAATAGAATATATTATATTTTATTATGCATAGTGTTGCATAGTGTTTTATAGTGTTGCATAGTGTTTGCATAGTAAAATATTTTTATATAAATAGAATATATGATATTTTATTTAAAAGATTTTGCTTTAAATATGGACCGCCGGGATTAAAGTAAATCAATACGGACCGTTCATGGATTAATTACTATGCATTCTATTTTCCTATAAATAGAAGCTCATTTCTTCATTATTTTCTTCTTAATTCTTTGAAACTCTGAGAGAGAAATTATTGAGAGAAGCTATAGAGAGAAAATCTATATAGAGAAAGAAGAAAAGTGATCGCTACTTCACTTTTCCAATATTCGGTTCTTTCTAAGGTAAGGGATATTATTTGTTGTACCGTAAAGGGTGTTATTCTTTTCTTCTTGAAGAGAACATTACATTATTCCATTCTTTATTATTACATTGGAATAACTTTTGTATCTGTGACATACCCTATACTTGGTGAAATCCATTCTGTTATTCCATTCTTTATTATTACATTGGAATAACTTTATAATCTTGTGATCCCCTATACTTGGTGATCTTCTTCTTTTATTCCATTCTTCTATTATTACATTTGGAACATCACATGCGTGTGTTTTACAGGACACGGGTTCCATTGTTTATTATTCAGCATTTATTATTACATTTGGATCATCCCGATTGTGAATTTCACTTGACTGGTTCCGTTATTATTATTCATTGGAATAACACATACATCTGAAATCGCATGCATGGTGATTTCCTTTGTTATTCCATTCTTTATTATACCTAGTTGGTTAAAACTTTGACTTCTATACTCCATGAAATTAGTAGAATATTCTTGATATTTGCGTTTCATCCGAAGATCTTTTCATGGAAATATTCTTCCGATCATTCTTGAATTTTACTCTACAAAACAAATTATCTTGTTGACAATTTGGGACGTTAGTAATTCTCGGATAAAATAATTCTTGAACTTGTTTTATTGAATTATTATGTCATTATCATCATCCTCATGTTATATTATGGCTTACGTGTATAGATGAACTTAGTATGATTATGACCGAGGATCATTCGGTATAATCATGGCTTGTTATAAATGATGTGATAAAAGTCCTCGCATTCTTTGTAATGCGATGATGGATAGTTTTTGGTATGATTATGACCGGGGGTGATTCGGTATAGTCATGACCATTGATAATTTGATGAAAATCCTTGGAGTGAATGCGAGGATGATTAGATATTGTGGTTTATTCATTAAAAGCTGAGTCTTAGTGATAAAATTTATGAAAACCTTTTAAAACCTAAAAGATAGTAGACTTTATTTTCTACTTGACTCTTTTAATGGATTGCATATTCATTTGCAGTTAAATTGGTTGTCTATTGTATTTTATCGGTTTAACCTTTGTTTGGCTAATGATAATTTATTACGTATTATCTTAGTCATAATATTTCTTCTTTGGGCTAGTTGAGCTCACCCTTTCTTTCACTTTATTCTCAGGAAATGAGAACATATTTGGAGACGAGTCGGGGAGCGGAGTAATGGTCGAGAGGATAGCATTAGTAGTCCTCACTATTCGTGAAATAGTGTGATAATAGTTGTAATGAGGACTCCTTTTGAGTTTGTATAATATCTAGTAGACAATATTTGTATTCAAACTCACGATTTATGTCGTATTATACTGCAGCGATTATGTTAGTAAGTTGTATTTGAATTTATGTACCATGTAAGTGGCGACCCAAGATGGGTGACGTATATCTAATTTTGGGGGCGTCACAGTTGGTATCAGAGCTTAGGGATATGATCCCAGGCTAAGATGTGAAACTAGAACTAGGAGGGGAGAGATAGGGAATTCCTTCGCTAGTTTGACCTACCTAAGATTATTTGGTATTTGATTGGTCGGTCAGAGTATAGTGATAATATGTTGTATGTCAATTAACCCTTATTTTGTGGCAGTGTTTGAAAATGGCATCCGAGAATGTTGAGAATAGCAATGGAGCACAGGAGACTGTTGATTCTCCACAGATCAATAATCAGGACAATGTGCAACAGGATGGCGATAATCCTCTTGTAAACAACAACACTGATCAATTGACGAACAACGGTACGTTTAAGAGGTTTTTAGAATTCATGCAACATCAAAGCGAGAAGCGACTTACATCCAAAAGCGTAGGTGGAAACACGGAAAACTCTCGGCGGTCACCGCTAAACAATTCAAGGAGTTGGGACCACCGGAGTTTTGGGAAAGCGAACCACTAAAAGGCGGAGATGTGGTTAAAGCGAGATCACCAAGATATTTGATGTCTTGGGATGCTCGGAGGAGCAAAAGGTTCCATTTGCCACCTTTATGTTGCGTGAAAAAGCGATTCTTGGTGGGAATCGTAAAGCGTACCAGCATGACATCGACATACTCAAGATGTCTTGGGAGAAGTTCAAGAGTTGTTCGGCGACAAGTACTTTCCGAAAGTATTCGTCACATGAAGGAGGTGGAGTTTATCGTGGAGCAAAATAATATGGCCCGTGTCACAGAGATGAGGCTAAGTTTGCCGAGTTATCTCGGTTTGCATCCCATTTGGTCGATAATGAGGAGGCGAATGACGCGAATGTTTTTAAGAGGTTTGAAACCCGATATCGTCAATACCTAATTTCTCATAAACTTTGTTTGTATTGAGGATATTGTGAATAGGGCTCGATTATTGGAGGCGTGATAATGAGTCAAAGACTGACAAAAGGTAACGACCAACAACACAATAATAATCGTACCGGTGGCAAAGGCCATCGGAACAACGATAACCATCGTGGGGAAAATTATCATTTCGGTGGTAACCATGGCCAAGATAATAGGAATGGAAATTTCAAGAAGAGGAAATTCAACAATGATGGAAAGCGTCGACCACTGACACCCGTTGTTAAGGAAGGAGAAGCGACCACCTATCATATGTTTCAAATGCGGAGGGGAGGGACATATCAGTCCAAACTGCACGATGTCATCTAAAGCATGTTATAATTATGGAAAAGAAGGTCACTTAGCCCGATTTTGTTGTGCACCAAAGTCAAGTCTAGCTGGGACGGTGGCACCAAAGGTGGATATGGACAAAACAAAGTCGTTGGTTTTAGGAAGTGCATTTTTCATGACTTCAAAAAGCGAGTAAAGCTGACGAAGTTATACGGGTTAGTTAATTATAAATCATGAAGTCTATACCTTATAAGATACCGGTTCTACCCATTATTTTATCTCTCTTGCTTTGCGTTCAACGTTTAAATTTGACTCAGGAGAAGTTAGACTTTGACTTATTGGTTGAAACTTCGTTAGTAGGAGCCTTTGTTACCTCTACTATTTTTAAATCTTGTTTGATTCAAATAAACACTTTCACGTTACTTGTCGATCTTATTTTTAAAAAATCGGCCTTTGATGTGATTTTAGGAATCAATTGGTTAACTAATCATCATGCTTTTCGTAAGGTTGTTAGCTTTTATATTCATAATCAACTTTGTTGTGCGAATTCAAGTAACCAAACCATTAAAGTCAATCATTGTCATATCAAGTCATAAGTAAAGATCCCTGAACCTTTCGTTGTCGACTTCCTTGTGTGGAATGCACCGAGCTGCGGACTTTCTCGTGAGGCAACATCGTGAATGAAGATGGCAAGTTTATAGGTATCATTGTGAGGTGCTTTATCTAGGTTAAGGGATAGAAGTCACAGTTGGTATCAATGTGACGTCTTATCCAAGTCTTGGATGAGAGTCGCAGTTTTGAATGATATTTCTATTATTAATAAATTTCTTGGCATATTCTTGAAGACTTCTTAGCCTACTTAGGCGTGAAATCAATTTCGTATTGACCCGATATAAAACCCATTTCTTAAACCCTCAAATATTTCTTCAACTAAAATGAACAGTTTACGTGGTTTATGATGAAAGTCATAATAAAAGCATTGGACTAATAAAAATCATGGGTATATGAAGTATTAGTAAGTGTTATGATGAGTTATGTGGTTATTATGTGAAAACATAAATGTTTCTTAGAAATCACAAAGGGTTGAAAAATCAGATTTTGGTAAAAACGTAACATAAAATTCAATTGACCATATCTCCTATTATATTTTGAATTTTTGAGTGTGGTCAAGTCCTAGAGTTAGATCTATGAGTTTTGTAGCTTATCCAAGTGGAATCAATGAAAAAGGTGTTGTATATTTTCGTGTGGATTGATTTTAGCAAAGGAGTGCAAAGCTGCAAAACCGAAAAAAAAAACGCTGCCATGATTTTAGAGGGGCTGTTTTGGCCACTTAAATTTTGAGAAAAATTCAGGCCTTTTGGGACATGAAAGTATATGGTATAAAGTACCTCCTGTCCAAAAATGAGCTCATTCTGACTTAAAATGAGCAAGTTATGACTATTTCAATATTTAAGTTTTTCCGGCGAAAAAATGCTATAACAGGAGTTCTATAACTCAGATGACCATGAAATTTAAACTAGAAGCTCACGTTAACATGTGTAAGGTCCTGCCAATATTTGGGAATTTTGGAGTTAAACTTGAGGTAGCTAATTTCTTAAGGAATTAATTAGAAATTGATTTTTGAAAAATAGTAAATGAATTTTAAAAATTCGAGAAAAATATATTTTCATTATGGGACTATATTATGCTAAATCCCAGAAAAGAAATATTTTTGGGACTAATTTGGTATTTTTATGAAAATAGTCTAATTACGAACATATGAGTTAAATATGTTATGTGAAGTAACAAAGTTGAAAATAGGATTTTATGGCTAGAGAATCCTATATAGAGTATATGCATATTTTTTTTTTATGAGGATTTGATAATTGGTGATGATATCTTATGAGTATGGCATTTTGAATGATTAAATGCATTATATGGTAAAAGCGTAAACAATTGAGATAAATTGTTTATAAATTTAGAAGTGATTAAAATATTGTTATAATATTAATGATATTAGATTATGAGATTATTAAGTGATTGATAACATGGGGATATTCTTGAATCTCGGATAAATTATATTATAAATGTTTAATATTTATCCTTTATCTCATTTGATTGATTCTTTATATCATTATCCTCATGTTTATATTATGTTGAAAGTCATACGTGGCACGTAGTGCATGGATGGACTTGGTATGATTATGATTTAGGGATTGTTCGGTTTAATCATAACCGTAATTGAAAACACGATTATCTTTGGCCGTAGTGCATGGATAATTTGTGGTCGTGATACTAATGAATACACGATTATCTTTGGTAGTAGTGCATGGATAATTTGTGGTCGTGATACTAATGAATACACGATTATCTTTGGTAGTAGTGCATAGATAATTTGTGGTCGTGATACTAATGAATACACGATTATCTTTGGTAGTAGTGCATGGATAATTTGTGGTCGTGATACTAATGAATACACGATTATCTTTGGTAGTAGTGCATGGATAATTTGTGGTCGTGATCTTAATGAATACACGATTATCTTTGGTAGTAGTGCATGGATAATTCGTGGTCGTGATACTAATGAATATCCTTGGCTTTTGTAGTGCGGTGGATGATTCGATGATATGGATTAATTATTGGTGAGTCTCAAAGAATGAAATATTAATTCATGGATGTGGTAAAAAGTCATCTTTGGTAGTAGTGCATTGATAGACTTGGTATGATTATGACCACGAGTATTTGGTATAATCATGATCAGATTGAAAACACGAATATCCTTGGCCAAGAAGTGCATGGATAATTCGTGGTCGTGATACTACTAAGTGCGTCTCAAAGATTATTGGTTTTGGTTGTATATCTTTAGCTTTGTAGTGCAAAGATGAATTGTTAATGAATATCTTTGGCGGATTGTGAAGATGAATTTAATATTTTTAACGATAAAGGTATTCAAGGTATCCTCACCTCTTTATCATACCAGTATCGTACCCTAATTTCGAGAGGCTTAAATTCCATAAGGAGGGAGATTGTGAGACCCAGATTTTATCAATAAAGATTTAAATTTTGTCGAAATAATTTTTAATATTATAGTGTGAATTTGAGATAATATTATAGTTGTGGGTAGTATTTATAAATTTTGCAAAGTATGCAAGTGGTTATATTATATTCGATTGGTCTGGGAATATTAGGTTTAGCGAGGGGAATGTGAGACCCAGATTTTATCAATAAAGATTTAAATTTTGTCAAAATAATTTTTAATATTATGGTGTGAATTTGAGATAATATTATAGTTGTGGGTAGTATTTATAAATTTTGCTAAGTATGCAAGTGGTTATATTATATTCGATTGGTGGGGAATATTCGGTTTAGCGGGGAATATTCGCACAACTACTCAATCATTGGTTGACCTTAATAATGTAATTATTGTCGGATTGAGAAAACGACAAAAATATTTTATTGAAATAACGGCGGAAGTTTTACCGTAGTTCTTGTTGAACTACTCGGTAGTAAAAATACGATAATAAGTGTGGTTGCATAGTAGACATTACGGTATTGATTATTGATGCTTATGTGAGAAGTTACTCGGTTTGATTCCATTATTGTCGATTAATAATATGAATTATTATAGCGATAATGACGTTTTGTTTTATTCAGTATTATTAGCGTAATAAAAGCGAAACATCTTTTTATATAAAATAGAATACTTTATTAAAGTTATTCTATAAATAGAATATATTATATTTTATTATGCATAGTGTTGCGTAGTGTTTTTGCATAGTGTTTTGCATAGTATTGCATAGTGTTTGCATAGTAAAATGTTTTTATATAAATAGAATATATTATATTTTATTTAAAGATTTTGCTTTAAATATGGACCGGTCAGATTAAAGTAAATCAATCTGGACCATTCATGGATTAGTTACTTATGCATTCTATTTTCCTATAAATAAGCTCATTCCTTCATTATTTTCTTACGAATTCATTGAAACTCTAGAGAGAGAAATTATAGAGAGAAGCTATAGAGAAAAATTATAGAAAGAAGAAGAGTATTCTCGCTACTTCACTACTTCTATATTAGGTTCTTTTTTACAGTAAGGGGTGTTATTCTTTCTTCTTGAAGAGAACACGTTATTCCATTCATTTTATTATTACATTGGAATAACTCGTAAAAGTGGCATACCCTATACATAACTTTTGTATCACATGGCATACCCTATACTTGGTGAAATCCTTATGTTATTCCATTGCTTATTATTACATTGGAATAACTTTTGTATCTGTGATTTTACCCTATACTTGGTGACATTATTCTATTATTACATTGGAACATCACATGCGTGTTTTTTACAGGACCGGGTTATTTTTATTATTACATTGGAACATCCTGCTCATGTGTTTTTAGGACCTGGTTCCGCTCTTTATCATTCTCGTTGGAATATCCTATACGTGTGTTTTACACCGGATCCGGTTCCATCTTTATTATTACATTGGAACATCATGCGGTGTGAATTTCACACGACTGGTTCCGTTATTATTATTACATTGGAATAACTTTGTCATGTCTGGCACCGCATGCATGGTGATTTCTTTTGTTATTCCATTCTTTATTATACCCGGTTGGTTAAAACTTTGACTTTATACTCCATGAAATTAGTAGAATATCCTTGATATTTGCGTTTCATCCGATATCTTTTCATGGAAATATTCTTACGATCATTCTTGAATTTTACTCTACTGAAAACTTGTGATCATGTTGACAATTTGGACGTTAATAATTCATGGATTAAATAATTCTTGAACTTGGTTTTATTGAATTATTATGTCATTGTCATCATCCTCATGTTATATTATGTTATCTTTGGCTTACGTGCATAGATGAACTTAGTATGATTATGACCGAGGATCATTCGGTATAATCATGACTTGATATAAATGATGTGACAAAAGTCCTCGATGGCTGTAATGAATGCAAGAATGGATAGTTTTTGGTATGATTATGACCGAGGGGTGATTCGGTATAGTCATGACCATTGATAATTTGATGAAAATCCTTGACCGTAGATACGGGGATGATTAGATGTGGTGGTTTATTTATTAAAATTCGAGTCTCTCGTGATAAAAATTGATGAAAACCTTTTAAAACTTAAAAGATAGTAGACTTTATTCTCTACTTGACTACGATAATGGATTGCTTATTTATTGCAGATTAAACTGGTTGTCTATTGTATTTTATCGGTTTAACATTGTTGAAGGCTAATGATAATTTATTACGCATTATCTTAGTCATAATATTTCTTCTTTGGGCTAGTTGAGCTCACCCTTTCTTTTCTTTGTTCTCTTGAAATGAGAAATACATTTGGGACGAGTCGGGGAGCGTAAGTAATGGTCCGAGAGGATAGCATTAGTAGTCCTCACTATTACGTGAAATAGTGTGATAATAGTTGTAATGAGGACTCCTTTTGAGTTTGTATAATATCTAGTAGACAATATTTGTATTCAATCTCACGATTTATGTCGTATTATTACACACGATGTTATATTAGTAAGTTGTATTTGAATTTATGTACTATGTAAGTGGCGACCCAAGATGGGTGATGTATACCTAATTTTGGGGCGTTACGGTTGGTATTAGAGCTTAGGGATATGATCCTGGCTAAGATGTGAGAATAGTACTAGGAGGAGAGGCGGGAATTCCTTCGCTAGTATGACCTACCTAAATTTATTTGGTATTTAATTGGTCGAATTCGAGTATAGGGATAATATGTGATATGTTAATTAACCCTTGTTTTGTGACGGTGTTTGAGAATGACTTCGAAAATGCTTGAGATAAGCAATGAAGCACATAAGAGTGTTGATTCAATTTCAAACAAAAGGTAACGACCAACAACACGATAATAATCATATTGGTGGTGGCGGCATATCGAACAATGATAACCATCGTGGGGAAATTATCATGCTAAGAATGGTAACCACCGGTGGTAATCATGGCAAAGATAATAGATGTGGAAATTACAAGAAAGAAGGTCATTTAGCTCAATTTTGTTGTGCACTAAAGTCAAGTCTAGGGGGACGGTGGCACCAAAGGTGGATATGGACAAAACAAAGTCGTTGGTTTTAGGAAGTGCATTTTTCATGACTTCTCAAAAGCGAGTAAACCGAAACGAAGTTAGCACGGGTTAGTTAATTATAAATTCATGAAGTCTATACCTTATAAGATACTGGTTCTACCCATTCTTTTATCTCTCTTGCTTGCGTTCAACGTTTAAATTTGACTCCGAAGAAGTTAAACTTTGACTTATTGGTTGAAACTTCGTTAGTAGGAGCCTTCGTTACCGCTACTATTTTTAAATCTTGTTTGATGCAAATAAACACTTTCACGTTACCTGTCGATCTTATCTTTTTGAAAATACTTGCCTTTGATGTGATTTTAGGAATCAATTGGTTAACTACTCATCATGCTTTTCGTAAGGTTGTTAGCTTTTATATTCATAACCAACCTGTTATACGAATTCAAAGTAACCAAACCCTAAAGTTAATCACTGTTATATCAAGCCATAAGTAAAGAGCCCCGAACCTTTCGTTGTCGACTTCCTTGTGTGGAATGCACAAAGTAGAACTTTCAGAGGCGACATCGTGAATGAAGATGGCAAGTTTATAGGTATCATTGTGAGGTCTTTATCTAGGTTAAGGGATAGAAGTCACAGTTGGTATCAATGTGACGTACTATCCAAGTCTTGGATAAGAGTCACGATGTTGAATGATATTTCTATTATTAATAAATTTCTGGCATATTCTTGAAGACTTCTTAGCCTACTTAGAGCGTGAAATCGAATTTTGTATTGACCCCAGTACAAAAACCCATTTCTTAAACCCTCAAATATTTCTTCAACTAAATGAACAGTTTACGTGGTTTATGATGAAAGTCATAATAAAAGCATTGGACTAATGAAAATCATGGGTATTCGTGGTATTAGTAAGTTTTATGATGAGTTATGTTGGTTAGTATGTAAAAACATGAAAGTTTCTTAAAAATCACAAAGAGTTGAAAATCAGATTTTGGTGAAAAACATAACATGAAATTCAATAGACCATATCTCCTATTATATTTTGAATTTTTGAATGTGGTCAAGACCTAGAGTTAGATCTATGAGTTACCTAACTAATTCAAGTGGAATTACTGGAAAAGGTGTTGTAGATTTTTGTGTGGACTGATTTTAGCAAAGGAGTGCAAAGCTGCAAAAACCGAAAAAAGTCTGCGCCATGATTTTAGAGGGGCTGTTTCGGCAACTTAAATTATGAGAAAAATTCTGGCCTTTTAGGACATGAAAGTATATGGTATAAAGTACCTCCTGTCTAAAAATGAGCTCATTCAGACTTAAAATGAGCAAGTTATGACTATTTCAATATTTTGGTTTTTAGATGAAAAGCGCTATAACCTAGGAGTTCTATAACTCCGATGACCATGAAATTTAAACTAGAAGCTCACGTTAACATGTGTAAGATCCTGCCAAGATTTGGGAATTTTTGGAGTTAAACTTGAGGTAGCTAATTTCTTAAGGAATTAATTAGAAATTGATTTTGAAAAATAGTAAATGAATTTTAAAAATTCGAGAAAAATATATTTTCATCATGGGACTATATTATGCTAAATTCCAGAAAAGAAATTTTTTGGGACTGATTTGGTATTTTCATGAAAATAGTTTAGTTACTGAACATATGAGTTAAATATGTTATGTGAAGTAACAAAAGTTGAAAATAGGATTTTATGGCTGTAGAAATCCTATATAGAGTATATGCATATTTTTTTGATGAGGAATTTGATAATTGGTGATGATATTTTATGAGTATGACATTTTTGAATGATTAAATGCATTATATGGTAAAAGCGTAAACAATTAAGATAAATTGTTTATAAATTTAAGAAGTGATTAAAATATTGTTATAATATTAATGATATTAGATTATGAGATTATTAAGTGATTGAAAACATGGGGATATTCTTGAATCTGGATAAATTATATTATAAATGTTTAATATTTATCCTTTATCTCATTTGATTGATTCTTTATATCATTATCCTCATGCTTTTATATTATGTTGAAAGTCATCTCGCGTGGCTGTAGATGGACTTGGTATGATTATGACCACGGATTATTCGGTATAATCATGACCGTAATTGAAAACACGAATATCCTTAGCGAGTAGTGCATGGATAATTCATGGTTGTGATACTATTAATTTGAGTCTCGAGTATTATTGGTTTTCTGATTGTATATCTTTGGCTGTAGTGCAAAGATGAATTGTTAATGAATATCTTTGGTAGGATTGCAAAAATGAATTTAATGTTTTCAACGATAAAGGTATTCAAGGTATCCTCACCTCTTTATCATATCAGTCACGCACCCTAATTTGAGGGCTTAAATTCCATAAGGAGGGAGATTGTGAGACCCCAGATTTTATCAATAAAGATTTAAATTTTGTCAAAATAATTTTTAATATTATGGTGTGAATTTGAGATAATATTATAGTTGTGGGTAGTATTTATAAATTTTGCAAAGTATGCAAGTGGTTATATTATATTCGATTGGTGGGAGAATATTCGGTTTAGCGGGGAATATTAAATACAACTGGCTCAATCATTGGTGGACCCCACAACGAAATTATTCATCGGATTGAGAAAGCGACAAAAATATTTTATTGAAATAACGGCGGAAGTTTTCTGTGTGGTTCTTGTTGAACTACTCGGTAGTAAAAATACGATAATAAGTGTGGTTGCATAGTAGTACACCGGTATTGATTATTGATGCTTATGTGAGAAGTTACTCGGTTTGATTCCATTATTGTCGATTAATAATATGAATTATTATAAGCGATAATGACGTTTTGTTTTATTCGTATTATTAACGTAATAAAAGCGAAACATCTTTTATATAAAATAGAATACTTTATTAAAGTTATTCATAAATAGAATATATTATATTTTATTATGCATAGTGTTGCATAGTGTTTTGCATAGTGTTTTGCATAGTATTGCATAGTGTTTGCATAGTAAAATGTTTTTATATAAATAGAATATATTATATTTTATTTAAAAGATTTTTCTTTAAATATGGACCGTCGATTAAAGTAAATCAATCCGGACCGTTTCATGGATTAATTCTTATGCATTCCATTTTCCTATAAATAGAAGCTCATTCCTTCATTATTTTCTTATTTAATTCATTGAAACTCTAGAGAGAAATTATAGAGAGAAGTTTAGAGAGAAAATTATAGAAAGAAGAAGAGTATTCTCGCTACTTCACTACTTCTATATTAGGTTCTTTTTTACGGTAAGGGTGTTGTTATTTCTTTCTTCTTGAAGAGAACTTACATTATTCCATTCACTATTATTACATTGGAATAACTTTGTAAAAGTGGCATACCCTATACATAACTTGTATCACGTGGCATACCCTATACTTGGTGAAATCCTTATGTTATTCCATTGCTTATTATTACATTGGAATAACTCGTATATGCTGCATGATTACCCTATACTTGGTGACATTCTTCTATTATTTTGTTGGAACATCACATGCATGTGTTTTACACAGGACTGGTTCCGCTTTTTATTATTACATTGGAACATCCCGCTCGTGTGTTTTACCAGGACCGGTTAAAATCTTTATCATTCTACATTGGAATATCCTATCGTGTGTGTTTTACAGGATCCGGTTCCATCTTTATTATTACATTGGAACATCACTGCCGATTGTGAATTTCACGACACGGTTCCGTTATTATTATTATTACATTGGAATAACTTTGTCTATGCAAGTACCGCATGCATGGTGATTTCTTTTGTTATTCCATTCTTTATTATACCCGGTTGGTTAAAACTTTGACTTTATACTCCATGAAATTAGTAGAATATCCTTGATATTTGCGTTTCATCCGAAGATCTTTTCATGGAAATATTCTTCCGATCATTCTTGAATTTTACTACTGAAAGCGAGTATCATGTTGACAATTTGGACGTTAATAATTCATGGATTAAATAATTCTTGAACCGGTTTTATTGAATTATTATGTCATTGTCATCATCCTCATGTTATATTATGTTATCTTTGGCTTACGTGCATAGATGAACTTAGTATGATTATGACCGAGGATCATTCGGTATAATCATGACTTGATATAAATGATGTGACAAAAGTCCTCGATTGGCACTGTAATGCAATAATGGATAGTTTTGGTATGATTATGACCGGGGGGGTGATTCGGTATAGTCATGACCATTGATAATTTGATGAAAATCCTTGGCCGTAGTGCGGGGATGATTAGATGTGGTGGTTTATTTATTGTCGAGTCTCAAATGATAAAAATTGATGAAAACCTTTTAAAACTTAAAAGATAGTAGACTTTATTCTCTACTTGACTCGATAATGGATTGCTTATTTCATTGCAGATTAAACCGGTTGTCTATTGTATTTTATCGGTTTAACATTGTCAAGGCTAATGATAATTTATTACGCATTATCTTAGTCATAATATTTCTTCATTGGGCTAGTTGAGCTCACCCTTTCTTTCTTTATTCTCTTCGTGAAATGAGAACATAATTTGGGGACGAGTCGGGAAGTAAGTAATGGTCGAGGAGGATAGCATTAGTAGTCCTCACTATTACGTGAAATAGTGTGATAATAGTTGTAATGAGGACTCCTTTTGAGTTTGTATAATATCTAGTAGACAATATTTGTATTCAATCTCACGGTTTATGTCGTATTGTACACGGCAGTTATATTAGTAAGTTGTATTTGAATTTATGTACCATGTAAGTGGCGACCCAAGATGGGTGATGTATACCTAATTTTGGGGGCGTTATTAGGGAATATTCGCATAACGGCTCAATCATTAGTGGACCCCACAATGTAATTATTGGCGGATCGAGAAAATGACAAAATATTCTATTGAAATAACTACGAAAGTTTTACCGTTGATCTTTGTTGAACTACTCTTAGTAAAAAGTGCGATGTCGTGTGATTGCATAAGAGTAGCTGCGGTATTGATTATTGATGCTTATGTGAGAAGTCACCGGTTTGATTCCATTATTGTCGATTAATAATATGAATTATTATAGCGATAATGACGTTTTGTTTTATTCGTATTATTAACGTAATAAAACAAAAACATCTTTTTATATAAAACAGAATACTTTATTAAAGTTATTCTATAAATAGAATATATTATATTTTATTATGCATAGTGTTGCATAGTGTTTTGCATAGTGTTTGCATAGTAAAATGTTTTTATATAAATAGAATATATGATATTTTATTTAAAAGATTTTGCTTTAAATATGGACCGTCAGATTAAAGTAAATCAATCTGGACCGTTCATGGATTAATTACTATGCATTCTATTTTCCTATAAATAGAAGCTCATTCCTTCATTATTTTCTTACGAATTCACTGAAACTCTAGAGAGAGAAATTATAGAGAGAAGCTATAGAGAGAAAATCTATAGAGAGAAAGAAGAAAAGTATTCTGCTACTTCACTTTTCCAATATTCAGTTCTTCTAAGGTAAGGGATATTATTTGTTGTAATAAGTAAAGGTGTTATTCTTTCTTCTTGAAGAGAACATTCATTATTCCATTCTTTATTATTTCGTTGGAATAACTGATATCTGTGACATACCCTATACTTGGTGAAATCCATTCATTATTCCATTCTTTATTATTCTGTTGGAATAACTTTTGATACGCTTGGAATCCCCTATACTTGGTGATCTTCTTCTTTATTCCATTCTTCTATTATTACATTGGAACATCCTCATCGTGTGTTTTACAGGAATTGGTTCCATTGTTTATTATTGGCATTTATTATTCATTGTTGATCATCCCGTTGGTGTGAATTTCACCGACCGGTTCCGTTATTATTATTCTGTTGAATAACTCGCATACATCTAAGTACTGCATGCGTGGTGATTTTTTGTTATTCCATTCTTTATTATACATAGTTGGTTAAAACTTTGACTTCTATACTCCATGAAATTAGTAGAATATTCTTGATATTTGCGTTTCATCCAAAGATCTTTTCATGGAAATATTCTTCCGATCATTCTTGAATTTTACTCTACAAAACAAGATCTTGTTGACAATTTGGACGTTAGTAATTCTGGATAAAATAATTCTTGAACTTGTTTTATTGAATTATTATGTCATTATCATCATCCTCATGTTATATTACGGCTTACGTGTATAGATGAACTTAGTATGATTATGACTGAGGATCATTCGGTATAATCATGGCTTGTTATAAATGATGTGATAAAAGTCCTCGATTATTCGTAATGCGTTGATGGATAGTTTTTGGTATGATTATGACTGGGGTGATTCGGTATAGTCATGACCATTGATAATTTGATGAAAATCCTTGGCCAAGTGGTACGTGGATGATTAGATATTGTGGTTTATTCATTAAACCGAGTCTTAGTGATAAAAATTTATGAAAACCTTTTAAAACCTAAAAGATAGTAGACTTTATTTTCTATTTGACTCTTTTAATGGATTGTATATTCATTCTGCAGCTTAAACTGGTTGTCTATTGTATTTTATCGGTTTAACATTTGTTGAAGGCTAATGATAATTTATTCTCGCATTATCTTAGTCATAATATTTCTTCTTTGGGCTAGTTGAGCTCACCCTTTCTTTCCTTCGTTTCTCTGTGAAATGAGAACATAGCCGGGACGAGTCAGGGAGCGGAGTAATGGTCCGGAGGATAGCATTAGTAGTCCTCACTATTTCGTGAAATAGTGTGATAGTAGTTGTAATGAGGACTCCTTTTGATTTTGTATAATATCTAGTAGACAATATTTGTATTCAAACTCACGATTTTTATGTCGTATTGTACCTACGCAGTTATGTTAGTAAGTTGTATTTGAATTTATGTACCATGTAAGTGGCGACCCAAGATGGGTGACGATACCTAATTTTGGGGCGCCACATGTATATACCTATTTTGGGGGCGCCACACTCAGGCGGTCCATATTGGTTTACTATTAAAACTTAAAGCAATTCGGTCCATATTGATTTACTATTAAAACTTTAAACCAACCGATCCATATTGATTCACTATTATAACTTTCCACCAATGCCTATATTGATTTACTATTATATCTTCAACCAACGATTCGAAAATTAAGACATCTCCTCATGGAATAATATTGTACCCAAAAATGATTTGGACCGAAAAGAAATATATCTTACGGGTGAATAGTACCCCGTGAATAGTAACTTATGAATAGTAACTCGTGAATAATAACTGGTGAATAGTAACTCGTGAATAGTAACTCATGAATAGTAACTCATGAATAGTAACTCGTGAATAGTACTCTGACACGAAAAATGCCCCGAATACCCGATTGAACAATATAACCTCCAGACATCAATTATTATCGAAACAAGTGTCTATTTCCACTTACACAAATAATTTCCAACACAATGGAACTATAAAATTTATCTTTAATCAACACAAACTTATTCATCATTAATATTATAATTCACAATATTTAACAACCAGGTCATTCCCAGGAAAGAGGGGGCTTTCCGATAAGGATTTCTCCTTATTAGCGCGCAATTAGGTGACCAAACCTCTCCTTGACAGAACTTCTAGACATTGTCAATATTGCAAATAATAATATGAATAACTTTGCCGTCTCAATTATTGATTTAATAATATATAATATAATGCAGATGATACTGTAATAATAATTGAATCAATAATATGAGAGATATGATGCAACAATTACTGTAACAATAATTGAGTATAACTGAGTGACTTCTCACATAAGCATCAATAATCAATATCGTGTGCTACTATACAACCACGCGTATTACTGTACTTTTACTACCGAGTAGTTCAACAGTTTTAACGGTAACACTTTCGCCGTTATTTTTATAGAAAGATAATTTTTGTCATTTTCTAATTACTACAATACTTTTGTTGTGGGGTCCACTAATGATTGTGCCGTCGTACAAATGTTCCATGTTTAAAATGAATATTCCCCGACCAATCGAATATTATATAACCACTTGCTTACTTTGCAAAGTTTGTAAATACTATCCACAACTATAACATTATATCAAATCCACACCATAATATAAAAAAATTATTTCGAGAAAATTAAATATTTATTCATAAAATTTGGGGTATCACACAGGAAGCTGGTATCACTCCGGGGCTGGACTTCTTCTTCGTCCTCTTTTCTGTTGGTCGATCGAAGGAGCTTGGTCTCAGACATCTGAACCGAGTAGTTGGCCGAGCTTCCTTTATGAAGACCCCCTCGAGCAATAAGGGGTGGCATTCACAATGGTTCTACATGAGGGGAACCGACCTTAACCTCCTGCCAAACTGGGCTGGTCCCGAAGATCCCATTATGAAGATTACCAAATTTTCGAAGGATCGAGCTGACGCCTTCAAGAAGTTTTACTCTCTTCTGAAGAAAACCAGTTGGGGTCTGGGGGTCGTCTCCAAGGAATCTTGGCTTTACAAACACGGCTTTAAGTCATCCTCCCCGAACTCTTTTATTTATCATCCCGATCTTTTAGTGGGTTTTCCTTAACTGCTTTATTTTTTGTTACTCCCGAACCAAGCATGGAACTTTTCTCTAAGGTCATTCCACGATCCGATCGATCCGGCTGCCAAGATTCCCATCCATTCTCGGGCACTCTTTTTTTCAACAGAATAACATATGGCATTATTTCGCATCCGAATGCCCATAGTAAGACATCAGACGGGCATATCCATCCGAATGATCGTAAGGGTCACCTAGCCCGTCATACGTATCCATCGTGGGCATCTTCTTTTTTGGATCGGCCGTGACTTGATTTATCTCTGGTGAGAAGGGCGATCCAGGACATCCTGAAGAGGTTCCCATCGGACTCTTAGCTGCTAGTAGTTTCTCCAGTTTTGCGACTCTTCGGGCAATGGGATCAACCTCCTCTTTACGAGGGGACGAATGATGTTTGTCCCGCTCTTATTCGGGCGACGCGATCCTCCTCTTTTGATCCAACCTTCCTGGGTGTCCGGATCTTCTGTCATCCGATCGACTCCTCCTTCGACTTCGTCCTTCTCGGGAACGACTCCATGGTCGGCTTTTTTCTTTTCTAGCCTCATCCCGTCGGGGTGATCGGGATCGGCTAGGACGTCTGCTCCTCTTCGAGCAGGTTTCCCACTCTCCGGCTATCTTAGCTATCTGGGCCTCGAGTTCTTCCTGTTGCAGCCGTAGTGCCAACATGGCATCTTTGTTCTGCTCCATCTTCCTTTTTAGGATGAACTCCCGTTGGTCTCGACTACCATCTCCTCTTTCTTGCCTCGCGAGGGCCCGAGAGTGATTTTCATCGGCCTGACTCGCTTGATGGGGCGTGTGTTGACTATCATGGAAGTGCTTACATCGGAGGGAAGGGGCTGATACCTCTTGATCCTCCGAAATTTTAGACCCCAGTCGGTCCTTCACCGACCTCTTCACCTGTGTGGTCTGGTGTGACTGCTGGGTTTTTTCCTTTTCCTGGGCAGAGGCGTTATTCTCCTTACTCGCCATATCCTGCTGCCGGAAAAGTTGGTAGTGATTGCAAAAAAGCACTAAGCCCTCCTTCTAGCGCCAATGTTAACGCCAAGTTTCATCGGCGCGTCTAATCACAGAATCCACGAGCTAGAACCTGCACAATAACAGATCACACAGAAGCTTGACGGCTTGTGCCGCCAGGGGATAGCTCCGGTGTGAGAATAAGTACAGGCCGTTCACAAGGTTTAACAATGGAGGCTTAAGTGTTTAGTGTTCAAAGATGTATTACCTGTTAATTGTAGTTAAGCCTTGTATTTATAGCCATTCTCATCTCCCAAGAGTCCCTCTCCGAGTCGGTATAGGACTCCTAAATATGGCAGTTACCCATATTTGGGTCCAACACAATCTCCTTAAAAGGTGTAAGTAGAATCCCTTTCCAATACTACCTTTGGAGTTACCTTATTAGAATATGGCTAGGGTTAGAACCCTTAACCACGTAAACCCCTTATCATTCCCAACTCTGCATATATAATTAAATTTTTTGATCATGAGAATTAAACCAGTTTTTACCTAGTTAAACCATAATTGGATCGATATAACCTTTTTTTAACATACATTTAATTTACAGTAGAAGTAGCTAAGATAAATAGGGTAAAGAAAAGCATCCACTTATATCACCAACCGTTAAATCTATATTAATTAGATAGAACCTATTTTAAATTTAGACGTGAAAATATAAGTACGGTTCATATTCATTTTAATTGATTTAAATGAAAAAGTGTGGTGGGAGAGGAAAGAGGAGAGAGAGAAAATAAAAGCGAGATTGTTAAAACGGAGAGAGAGTGAGGATTTCGTTACGTCGTGCCTTCAGGCATGGGTAACTACTAGTAATTAATAATGGAGTACCATTTAGTGGCCGCACTAGTTGGAAAAGTGCTCCTTCTTCCAAAGAATACTCTTTTAAACCGATAAACTTTCTCCGTTTATCGTTGGACAAAATTACCTTGGTAGATTGTCTATCAACCTTGCCAAGTTTTTCCTTCAATATTCTTGGTAAAGTTAGTATTTCTTTACACTTCGACTTTCGTATTCCTGATTTTCTCCTCCTTGGATGTGATGTTTCGTTGATAATTATTGATTAAACTATCAACAATTATGTCTTACGCTTATTATAATGTGAATTTTGAATGAGTTCGTATCTATTTAGTGTTTTTGTTATATTGTACATGATATTTTTGTTTTTTTTATACTTTTATTAGGGCATAATTTGACACTTTCGACATCCTTTAACATATGTATCAATGATACCTCTTTGTACGTCTCTATATGGTTTTGCCAAGTGAAAATTTTGTAATGTAAAACATACTATTACTATTAGGCATAAAGTGTAGCTAGGAAAGGTTGAGTTAATTTTTGTAATTTAGAACTCACAACTAATGTAAGCTAAAGATGGATTAAAGACCAGAGATTTAGCTAGTTAAAATTGGATCAACATTGGTATTTGCAAGTATGAAGAAATTTTGGCTGCAAATGTATTACAAAAATTAAAATTTGTTGTTTTGTGTTATGTTTGAATGACATTGTATTGATGCAATTTAAGTATTTCAATTTTTTTACAAGTTATTGTACTAATTCTTAGCAAGCTTGATCAATTTAGAAGTGTTTTGTTTCCTTGGAATATGAGGTATTATTTTTTGGTATATTTTTCTTTTTATTTATTTATATTTTATTAACTTAAATTTTAGTTTGATGAAATAGGTGTGATAAGTGAAGCAGCTTTCTTGCACAAAAAAGAGGGAGGTAGTAAAAAAGTAGTGGGATTCGAATTTTGTTATAGATTTTGTAAGACCCCAACTTTTATGAATAAAGATTAATTTTTCTCGAAATATATTTTTGAATATTATGGTGTGGATTTGATATAATGTTATAGTTATGGGTAATATTTACAAATTTTGCAGAGTAAGCAAGTGGTTATATAATATTCGATTGGTCGGGGAATATTCGTTTTAACAGAGAATATTCGACGACGATCTGATCATTCAGTGGACCTCTACAACTAAGTATTGTCGTAGTTAGAAAATGACAAAATTATCTTTTTATAAAAATAACGGCAAAAGTGTTACCGTTAAAACTGTTGAACTACCTGGTAGTAAAAGTACAGTAATACGCTTGGTTCGTGATAAGTAGAAAGCACACTGCGGTATTGATTATTGATGCTTTACGTGAGAAGTCACTTAGTTATACTCAATTATTGCTACAGTAATTGTTGCATCATATCTCTCATATTATTGATTCAATTATTGTCACAATATCATCTGCATAATATGTTATATTATTAAATCAATAATTGAGACGACAAAGTTATTAATATTATTATTTGCAATATTGACAATGTCTAGAAGTTCTGTCAATGAGAGGTTTGGTCACCTAATTGCGCGCCAATAAGGAGAAATCCTTATCAGAAAGCCCCCTCTTTCTTTGGAACGACCTGGTTGTTAAATATTGTGAGTTATAATATTAATGATGAATAAGTTCGTGTTGATTAAAGATGAAATTGATAGTTCCATTGTGTAGAAATTAGTGTTAGTGGAAATCAACATTTATTTCGATAATAATTAATGTCTGGAGGTTATATTGACCAATCGGATAATTCACTGGATAAATGAGCAATTAATTGCTATTAATTCACATGCTTATAACTATGTGTTCACGTGTGTGTACTATTGATTCACATGATTTACTATTAGGGGAGTTGGTGCAAAATTGATAATACTTGCATGACTAAATTAAAAATAGAAGTATAGATGAAGGTACTATACTATAATTAGTTTTTTCACATGATTATACTATTCAGTCACATGAATGAACTATTAATTCACATTATTTACTATTAGGGGAGGTGGTGCAAGTTTGATAATACTTGCAGGACTAAATTAAAAATAAAGAAAAAGAGGAAGGTATTATACTGTAATATTTCGAGCCCCAAAACTTTTAATTATCGAAACTATATTTTCCTATAAATAGATGCTCATTCTTCTTTCATTCTCACCAATTCACTAATTCTCACAAGAGCAATTATTATAGAGATAAATTATAGAGAGAAAGAAGAAGAGAAGTCTGCTACCTCACTATTCTAGTATCCAGTTTCTTCTAAGATAAGGGGTATTATTTCTTTCGTATTCATAAAGAGAGTTATTTTCTTTCAATACTCATAAGGGTTTTTATTCCATTCTTTATTATTTCATTGGAATAACTCATCATGTATGTGCTATTCTATCGATGCTGGTGAATTCTTCTGTTATTTCATTCTTTATTATTCTGTTGGAATAACCTGTCAGGAATATACATATGAATGATATTCCTATTTGTTCGGTTTGAAATATTCAAGAACGCAATCAAATTGCATAAAAGTGCGGAAACGTGAAAAAAATCAGAGTTTAAAATTTTACAAACCATATACCCGGATCACCCTTTATGCACAATTATTAATTAAACGAAAAGATAAAGAATAAAATCATACCCTTGAAGATCGAGCTTCCTCAAGTACAAGTTCACCTCCAAATCCTTTTTCGCTCAACTTGAATCCACCGGGTTTGGTTCCTTCTTTGATCAACGTTAGCCACCCATATGTTTGGCCTCAGAGGTGATCCACCAAGGAAAAGAATTTTCAAGAAGATGGGTATTTGGTTCAAACCCTAGTTTTCTATCTACATAAAAGGCGTACTCTCCAACAAATTGGAATTATTACGTAGTTGTAAAAGTCAACAACCACCTCACCCATAATAAGACTCCTCTTATTTATAGATGTGGGCAACCCACCTTAACAATTAAGGAATTGGGATTTATTTAATTAATTAAATTCTTTTAATTAATTAAGCTCCCTAATCTTATTAGAGATAATTAATTAAACTCCTTTAACTAATTTTCCTTCCTAATCCAATTAGGAATGAATGAGAGTACTTATATTAAATTAATTCCTAAACTCTTTTAGAAATTAAAATAATAATAATAATTGTAATAATATTAATAAGACTCCTCTTATTAATTTATATTTAATATTTCTAAAATATTAAATAATAAATATTAAGCTATTTAATTTATTCTATCACCATAGATTAAATTAAATATACATAACATATTATTACGATTATGCCATTAACTTCTTAAATAATTATTCTTCCTTTTATGGTGTGACCCTTTAGGTTCTCCATATTAAATAGGTTGTGAATAAATCAATTAGAACAATTCTAATCTTATTTAAATAAATAAATTAAACAATTAATTTATTTAAATAAATAATATTTATTCTACAAGGGATAAGCCTCCCAAGCGATCAACGACTTTCCGGATAATATAGATTTCAACATTAATCATTAAAGAACCTTTGAGTAAATAGTTACCGCATAATTCAATCCTTCCACCATACAATGTCCCAATTAAATATAAGACATGGAATTCTTTGTCAAGTCTTATTTTATTTAATTATATGTATTTCGATCCTTAAATGCACAACTCTAATAATGCAAATTAGAAACTCCTTTCTAATTTCATTCGCCGCCAAGGACTCATTGGGTTGTCATTTATTGAATCACATAGACATTTCACTTCTTTTAATGAAGTGGTAGATTCTTTATTGATCATACATTATCTCCATGTACAACTTATTATACCCAAGCATACCCTTTGATATACCCTAAGGGTCTTAAGGAATAAGTCAAAGTATAATTCATCATACACAAGATACTATGATGATCTCAAGTCCAAGGATGACTCAGACTACTATCACTACGTGAAATTTCTATCGACAGCAAGTAAAACTCCATTAGGTATTCCTTAGCGAGCCAATGCGTCAAATTGAACTTATTCTCTAATAAGCACCTACATACTTGCTTTAGTGTCTCCACACAAATGATCATGAGATCAATCATCCTCATCCAATGAAAGCAAGCAACGTATGTACCAATCTATCCGGATTCACTAATCCCCAATTTAGTAATCCAATGATTGGGAACTATTTTAGTTTTAAGCTTTCTAAGAATTTAGATCTCATTAGAATGATCATCATCATTATTCTAAAAGCATTGCTTAAAACTATGGGCTTATCACATATTATAAAACAAAGATCACGTAGATAATTAAAAGCCTTTAATAAATTAATACTTTTTATTAATAAATGAATAAGATTGTTACAAAGTATATGCTTTATCATCAAACATGATTGGCTTGTGTGCATATAACTTTCAATCTCCCACTTGCACTAAAGCCACCGCCATTGTATCTTATACTCTTCTTCTCTAAGTGGACGATTATCCTGCGCTATTGGATAAGCTTTTAGTTAATGGATATGTAATGTGTTCATGAGAGTCCACTATCTCTATAGTGATTTCCCATCTTTCAATGATTCTAATAATCAAATGAAAGTGCCACAACACATGTTTAGATCCAAGATGAGACTTAGGAACTATTCCTAGTTTTGTAATGAACTTTTAATCCAAACAATCAACTTGCAAACTTCATTTATAGCTATATACTTTGTCTTTATCACTAAACCAAAGAACTCTTTTCATTGTTTGGAACCTTTCTAATTCATCGCACCACTTGCTCAAGATAACGCTTTACCTTAAAGTGGATTTTTCGTCATCTTGGTCCGTCTCGAAAAACTTGAGTCTGTTAATCCTCTAGTTTTAATTTAGACCCACCATGAATATCATCACATCCTTAGTGCTTGGGTTAAGCACTTTAAGATGTTTTTCACTGACTCATAGTGAACTTCTCCATAATATGACTGATCAACATCAGGTCTCGTACATTTCATTGCATACATGATTGTCACTCATGCGACCTCTCTTTTCAGGAGTCTGTGGGGACTATTAAGAGAGATACACTCCATAGTTCATCTACATGAGACATCTCTTGGAGTTTGCCATGCTAAACGACTTTAGCATCAAATGAATATACGTTCCTTGGGTTAAGTCGAGCATCCTCTTAAATCTATCTATATAGATTTATATCCCCAATTAAGATACTCTTCCCAAATCATTCGTGGAGGAATGTTTAGACAACTTTATCTTTACTGATTGTAGCATTGGTATGTTATTCCTCATCCGTAGTATATCAACATATAATACTAGAAATTTCACGCTTTGCTCCCACCTCGACCCTTTTGTACACACTATGTTCATTCTTATTTTGATAAAATCAAACTCTTTTGATTGCCTCATCAAAACGAATGTTCCATATTTGAGAAACTTGCTTCAATCCATTTCTCTCGAAAGTGTTCACAACACTTACCTCATCGTATGTAACTGGATCATCATCTTCTATGATGTGTACCTCATCATCATCATCCATGATGAATCCATACCTCCTAGGTATCTTCGGTATTATTCCAGATTTACGATTTGGTTGTGGTACAATAGGTCTATCTATATGTTCCTCTTATTTGACTTATAGTGTTTTGTGGTTCTTGAACTTTTCAAGATCTATTATCCTCCCACTAGCCCCTTCAATAATAAACACATTTATCTTAGAAGGCAGCGTGTTTCGCAACAAGCACCTTTTGCTAAGTAGGATTATAGAACATATACCCTAAACTTACTTTAGGATGTCCCACAAATTGTACTTGTTAAATCTTGTCCCAAGCTTATCCTTTGAAACCTTTTCACATAAGTTGGACAACCCTTATCTTAACATACTTAAGATTAGGAATCCTCCCGGTCCATAACTTTTATGGAGTCTTAAATGGATTTTGAGGTTACCATTTTCGTAGATATGCACCATTTCTAGGACATGATCCTGTAGAAGGATCTTTGGAATGTCGGTAAAATCATTTTGGACCGTACTATGTTCAACAAGGTACGAATTTTCCATTCAGATACATCAATCAATTATTCACAGACGATGTGTCCATTATGAGAAAATCATTTGAGATGATCTAGAAACTTATCAGACAAGTATTTATTCCTTGATCCGATCAAAGAATTCTAATACTTTATCAATTTATTTCACTTCAATTCTTTGAACCTTTCAAATAATTCATACTTGTATTTCGTAAAATACACACATTCAACTCTTTGAATGATCATCTCATTTTCTTATACTAGTTTGTTCAATTTGCAAAATATATTTTTCACGTAAATCAAGTATACAAAATCCATTAAGTAATATTTCGATTCTATACAAAACATTATTATTATAAATAGAACAACAATTGTTCTTAATTATAATACCAAAAATTTTATTGTCCAACAATAAAATGGAAATAATGTTTCTAACAATAATTGGAATACAATAACAACTTATCGACTTAATAGATTTTGCTTAAAGCAGTGATTTAAACTATAAGTTTCTATAGCTAATGCAAGAACCTTTGCTTCATTTTCCACACATAGGATTACTTATCTTTGTTTAACTTTCTACTTCTGTTTGGTCCCTTCATAAATCTATATTTATGATAACCAAAGTCTGTATCCAATACCCAAGTAGAACCTTGACTTAAAGAAAAATTATTTTAAATCATGAACAAAATCAGATTGTAACAGAAACTTCACTAAGCTTCTTTGGTTAGCCTCTCGCAAGATGCTTCTTGTAGTTTCTTTCCAAGTTGTCGGGCTTATAGCGGTGGAAGCAAACTCCTTTGCTATCCGTATCGCTTTTGTTCTTATTATCTTTTGTTTACGCCTTCATTTACCTTCTTTGAATCGTTCTTCTTTTCAGAAGATCCTTTGGCCCCTACAAGTAAGACTTGATCTTTCTTGGTTGGAAAGTGACTCTCAACATTTTTCAATATGTTAAGCAAATCAGCGAGGCTGATATCTAGCTTGTTCATATGAAAAATTCACAACAATTGTGAAAGGAGTCCGGGAGTGAGTGCAAGATCAAATCTTGGCTCAACTCTCCATCCATGACAAAACTCGTTGTCCTAATTGATCAATCAAATTGATAATGTTAAGGACTTTTATCTCTTGATCGTAAGTGTCACCTGGTCATTCTAGATCGGAAGAGCTCCTTAGATATCTCGATATCTATCGGCCCCACTTTCCTCACCATCAACTACTTGATGTTCGTGAATATAGTAGGAGCGTCCATAGTTTCATGCCGACGTCAAGCTCGTTACTCATGGATGCGAAAGCATGATGCATCGAGCTAATCGTGCATCATCTTGCCACTTTCTAAAAGTAGCAATGTCTTCCTCAGAGGCATTGTTTGCAACCATTGCAGGATAGGCGATAATGACATAAGATAGCTTTTCAAATATGAGAACTATTCTCAAATTCCTTAACCAATTCGCTTAAATTTGGGCTCGTTAATTTAGCATCTAATATGCTCACACGATTGATAGTAATTTTAGACATTGTAAAATTCTCGTAAATGAATTTGTAATTAACAACATTTTAACATACATTCTTTTATTAATTACCAAAATAATTTAGGTCTTGTTTTAAATTGGTATCTCCCACTATTTTCTTCAAACTATATTACCTCACTTATATAGTTAAGCAAAATCTAATTAAAGATCTCGCTAGTGAGAATAAGGATCCCATTTCAAATGTATATAGCCTTGTGGTGACACAACAAACTATATATAAATAAATAGGTAGACAACTTTTGTCAATTACATCAACTATGCAACTCCTTTTCTTTTGCCTCTTAGATTATTTTGATCAAGTGGTGGCACATCCGAATCAAAATTATCCAAGTTAAGTCCGACCTAGCACTCCATATATTCAAAAAGGAAAAATATCATCCTTGTGGTGACACAACAAAACAATATTGTTCAATTTTCTTTATAAGCATCAAATGTGATAATTAACATCTTAAATACTTAATACTTGCCTTGTGGTGACACAACAAACTCATATTAAATATTTAATACTCTATTAATTTTATCATGCTAGAAGGCGACGTTCGATATTCCAAATATCTTTGAACGCTTAGGACTTAATATAAAAAATTGAGGGGTTTATTATTAATTTGTCTCATCTTGTTTAGCGCCAGATACACACATATATATATATATATATAAAATACGCGTATTATATTAATGAACATGCGCCAAGCATGTTTGCATAATATATAATATATATAGTATAAGCATGCATATATAGAATACTATATTCTACCCGAATTGATTATGGACTTTTATTCTAGTTTGGTTCACTAGGCCACCAAGTGAACCAAAAGGTCAAACCCTAGGGGTGCAAGAAATAATATTTAAATATAACTATTACATTTAAACCCGGACTCCATTACAAATCGGGTCTTCAAGCGCCCTTGCTTTCCTCGATCTCCAATTTTTAAAATTAATTCTAACTATTCCTATTACAAAACTATTTAAAATAAATAGAAACCTTGATCAAGCAAATCAAGGAGAAGTACATAGGAGGAGATAGAATTTACATAAGAAAAATTAGAGAAGACGAGGCACGCAGACCCCATTTAATAAAACCCATACATTCATGCATCCAACTAAAATAAAATCCAATCACATTGGTCAATAGTCCATAATCTATCCTATTTATTATCATACACATCACCATATGTATCAATAAATAACATTCATCTTATGAATAATAAACATTCAATATATATATTGATATCATTTAATGGGCAAATTTAATTAGTATAAAATCTAATTTTGAATCAAAATAAACTCCTTTATTTTAATCCAAATTTAAATCAAAATAAAACTATTTTATTTTAATTTATCCAATTTTGAATAAAATAAACTATTTTATTTTAATCAAAATAAACTCCTTTATTTTAATTAATTATGGAATCCAATTCCATATATATAAAAATTCTTTATTAAAGGAAACACGGATTCTTCTTTTCCTATTCACAAATAAACTCCTTTATTTTGAATAATATGAAATCTTATTTCATATCTAAATAAACTCTTTTATTTAAGGAAATACGGATTCTCTTTTCCTATTCACAAATAAACTCCTTTATTTTGAATAATATGAAATCTTATTTCATATTTAAATAAACTCCTTTATTTAAGGAAACATGGATTCTCTTTCCTATTCACAAATAAACTCTTTTATTTTGAATAATATGAAATCTTATTTCATATCTAAATAAACTCCTTTATTTAAGGAAAGATAGAATCCAATTTCAACTCTAATTAGTTATCATGGAATCCAATTCCAACTCTAATTAGTTAACATGAAATTTAATTTTAAAATTAAAATAAACTTTATATTTTAATATAAAATAAACTTTTATTTTAATATTAAAATAAAATTTTATTTTAATAATAAAATTATTAAGAATATATATTATATATAATATATATATATATATGAAACGGAAATATATATTATATATATAATATATAAGTAATCATAAGATTACTTTTGACAAATATATCCTGTTAACATATCACGTGCTCCCCTTTAATGAGATTACATGGAATCAGTATATACATATCATGGAATCCTAATATATATACATATCTTGAAATCTGTTGGGCTAGCCCAATTTGTGTTTAGGACCTCATTGTCGATGCCATATTAAACCGTATATATATATATATATATATATATATATATATATATATATATATATATATTAACCTCTTTATCTTCCGTTGCTTTGTCCATCACCGAATTTTAAAAAAAAAATTACTTGCAACTTAGAATTTAAGGGAATTCACGTGGTCATATTATTTGTTAACCGTACCAATCACGGAATGATCCAAAATTTAGTTAACAAAAAAAAAAAAAAACCGAATCCATATATCGAGTAAATATGAAGCCACGTGATTAATATATATCAGTATAATTCAAGCGATTAATAAATTTTTTTTTTTTAAATAAATTTTATACAATAAAATTATGCCCAAAAAATTGTTCTAAACACATATCAATATACATATCAAATTGAAACAATCAATAATTCGCATAAAGGTTTGGCTCTGATGCCACTGTTAGGTTTGTAATATTCAAGAACGCAATCAAATTGCATAAAAGTGCGGAAACGTGTAAAAAATCAGAGTTTAAAATTTTACAAACCATATACCCGGATCACCCTTTATGCACAATTATTAATTAAACGAAAAGATAAAGAATAAAATCATACCCTGAAGATCGAAGCTTCCTCGTACAAGTTCACCTCCAAATCCTTTTCGCTCAACTTGAATCCATGGGTTTGGTTCCTTCCTTTGATCAACGTTAGCCACCCATATGTTTGGCCTCTAGAGGTGATCCACCAAGGAAAAAGAATTTTCAAGAAGATGGGTATTTGGCTCAAACCCTAGTTTTCTATCTCTATAGAAATGGCGTACTCTCCAACAAATTGGAATTATTACGTAGTTGTAAAAGTCAACAACCACCTCACCCATAATAAGACTCCTCTTATTTATAGATGTGGGCAACCCACCTTAACAATTAAGGAATTGGGATTTATTTAATTAATTAAATTCTTTTAATTAATTAAGCTTCCTAATCTTATTAGGGATAATTAATTAAACTCCTTTAACTAATTTTCCTTTCTAATCCAATTAGGAATGAATGAGAGTACTTATATTAAATTAATTCTTAAACTCTTTTAGAAATTAAAATAATAATAATAATTGTAATAATATTAATAAGACTCCTCTTATTAATTTATATTTAATATTTCTAAAATATTAAATAATAATATTAAGCTATTTAATTTATTCTATCACCATAGATTAAATTAAATATACATAACATATTATTACGATTATGCCATTAACTTCTTAAATAATTATTCTTCCTTTTATGGTGTGACCCTTTAGGTTCTCCATATTAAACCGATTGTGAATAAATCAATTAGAACAATTCTAATCTTATTTAAATAAATAAATTAAATAATTAATTTATTTAAATAAATAAATTAAATAATTAATTTATTTAAATAAATAAATTAAACAATTAATTTATTTAAATAAATAATATTTATTCTACAATAGGGATAAGTTCTCCCAGCGATCAACGACTTTTCCGATAATATAGATTTCAACATTAATCATTAAAGAACCTTTGAGTAAATAGTTACCGCATAATTCAATCCTTCCACCATACAATGTCCCAATTAAATATAAGATATGGAATTATCACAAGTCTTATTTTATTTAATTATATGTATTTCGATCCTTAAATGCACAACTCCAAATAATGCAAATTAGAAACTCCTTTCTAATTTCATTACATACGCCGCCAAGGACTCACTGGGTTGTCATTTATCGAATCACATAGACATTTCACTTCTTTTAATAAGTGGTAGATTCTTTATCGATCATACATTATCTCCATGTACAACTTATTATACCCAAGCATACCCTTTGATATACCCTAAGGGTCTTAAAGAATAAGTCAAAGTATAATTCATCATACACAAGATACTATGATGATCTCAAGTCCAAGGATGACTCAGACTACTATCACTACAGAATTCCTATCGACGACAGCAAGTAAAACTCCATTAGGTATTCCTTATGAGCCAACGCTCGTTTGAACTTATTCTCTAATAAGCACCTACATACTTGCTTTTAGTGTCTCCACATAAATGATCATAAGATCAATCATCCTCATCCAACGAAAGCAAGCAACGATGTACCAATCTATCCGAATTCACTAATCCCCAATTTAGTAATCCAATGATTGGGAACTATTTTAGTTTTAAGCTTTCTAAGAATTTAGATCTCATTAGAATGATCATCATCATTATTCTAAAAGCATTGCTTAAAACTATGGGCTTATCACATATTATAAAACAAAGATCACGTAGATAATTAAAAGCCTTTAATAAATTAATACTTTTATTAATAAATGAATAAGATTGTTACAAAGTATATGCTTTATCATCAAACATGATTGGCTTGTGTGCATATAACTTTCACTATTTACATATGATTTGATTATGATATATATATATATATGAATGAATAATATGCAAGTATGCTTGCATTAAGAAAAGCTGTAAAGTCCCTTGATAGATAATAGAAACATGTGTAGAAGAACTTAGAATGAATTGATCAAGTATGTTAGGTTGATCCTACATAAGCAAAACAGCTTTGTAAAGTCCTTAAAAAGAAATGATATACAAGGACTATAAATATAGAAAGACCAAGCATGTTAGGTTGATCTTATGATGTAATATATAGGCTTCGATCTCGATCGCCGAGCATCGCACTGAGAGATCGTAGTCTACCAGGAGAGTCAAGGATAACTCGAGAGCTATCGAGGCAGAATCGTAGTCTGCAAGATAGTAGATCTCGAAGTTCGTAGACTGCCAGGAGAAACGATGAAGGATCGTGGTATATCGAGAAGAGCTTCCACGTAATCGTAGTGTACTGAGGAAGTCATGTTCGTAATCGTGAGAGAGGCGACCGCCACGAGCCGATCAACATCCGTCAAGGTTAATTCGTAAACATAGACTACACTCGGAGTCGTAGAGTCTACCGATGCCAAAGCCAAGTCAAGGATCGTAGACTACACTCGAGGTCGTAGAGTCTACTGATGTCGAAGCCATGTCAAGGATCGTAGACTACACTCTGAGTTCATAGAGTCTATTGATTATATGTAAAAATCGTAGTCGAGCAAGATAAGATGAATACAACAAGCACAAGGCAGAAATCGTAGAGTGTCAAGATCTGATCTCAGGATCGAAGCGCTCTGATGTACCAAGTCAATCGTAGAGTGCGAATCACGACCTCAACGTAAGTACTCATTAATGTATAGGCGTAATCGTAGAGCAAGTACGATTCTCAACTAATGAGCACTCCCAGAATATCCAAAGGAATGAAGCCTCTGGTTGGCACTTCAAAGATACATTCCACTTGAAGGGAACTAGAGAGCACTCAACAAATGACATACAAGCTAAAATAGAATATCTAAGCACCAACATAATCATCATCAAGATTAGTTATGTAGCCATTCAAGATGAAGTCTTCCACAAGGAGATCAGAAAAAGACTTCAGTAACTGACCAAGGAAAGTCAGAAAGTGTAGTAGTTGTCAAGTGAACAGAAGACAAAGATCTTGGAAGCAACCGAGATCGTAGTGTTTGCCAAACAAAGAAAGAACTGATGGAAAGTGAACCGAGACACTGGTTAGCCTCTGAAGAACAAGGCTAAAGTGATTAAGCGTAGGGTCAATCCATTGATGATAAGTGAACAGGAGTTCACAAGGAGAAAGCGAGCTGGACGCGCCATAGATCTGAAGTGTCTTACTATTCAGAGGGGACTAGAGCAAGGAGTTAGGCCATCAGTCTCTGAGAATAGTCGAAGCAAACAAAAGAGTTGAAGCACTGCACAAAAGAAGAAAGAGGTGTACTACATTGGAGATCCAATCAACACTCTTCAAGATCGTAGTGTTAACTCTACCAGTCAATGAGCAACACTCAACAAGACACTAAGATCAGGTCCAAGAAGACAAACATCAGAATCGTAGAGTTCGAACACCCAAAGATTGAAGCATTGGCAACGGTTCAAACTGAAGGATGGTATTCGGACAAAAGCTTATTGAGAGCATCGATGCAAAAGGACAACCTCTGATCGAGAAATTAGAAGGAGGAAATAAATTCTTCGACCTGCTCAAGACATTAAAGTGACAACTTAAATGGGGTAGGTGAAACAGTAGACTGCAATGTCAGAATAAAGTATGACATGTCACATCAGCAGTCTTCCTCTGTCAACCCGAGATCTGTGAAGATATTTGAATAGCCTTCAACGGCTACTTTCCAACAGAAGGATTAGGAAGGAGTATAAATCAAGAAGAGCTTCAAAGATCTAAGGTTGCTGGAGTTGCCGAGTTTGGAGAGAAGGTGGACTGTTCTAAACCACGTAAGATAGTGAGTCCGAAGGCTCACTCTACGATCCACCAAGAACACTCAGATACATGCAAAGGAAGAAGTAGAAGTGAGAGTACTACTACAAGAAGAGTGTTCTGAACTGCCGAGAGAAAGAAGAGCATCATGTCATCTTGGTGTCCATCATGGGAAGACTCTAAGTACAATAGAGAAGAACTCACAGTCATCTTAGCAAGTCGTCATGATAAGACATCAAGTATCAAATAGGGAGATCGCAAATATCATCATGGTGGAAAGCATGAGAAAGTTTCTAAGTACCTAGCAGAAGAACTTACAGTCATTTTGGAAACCTATCATGTGCAGCCATCATGTATCAAGAGGAAAGATCTTCAAGGCAGTCATTGAGGGATTATCTAAAGTGGTTGAGTAACTGAAGAAGCTGAGCATCATGCAACACTCAACTGCACTTCAAGGATGATCACGCAAAGCTGCTAAGTACTGAAGATGTTCAGAGCATGAAGACATCTTAGCAGCTCAGCACCAACTCCAATAAATAAACAAACAACTCAACAGAAGCCTGGGCTTGAAGAGTTCCTAGGGAACTAGAGGAGTCCCAAGACTGCTGGCCTTGAAGAGTTCTTAATGAACTGAAGTTCCAAGGTCAGCGGCCTGAAGGAATCTTAGTGATTGTAGTCGCCCTTCCTTAGTGGAAACTCTGCTAGTTGAAAGCAGTAAGAGTGGATTAGGAGCTTGAGTCTCTGAACCACTTAAAACCCCTTGTGTCTTTTACATTATGTCATTTACATTATGTACTATAACTGAAATAACTGCTATGTATGTTTTAACTGCTTACAACCAAACTAACTATACGAACAATGTATGTTTGATTATAAATATATCAATGAAGGGGATCTTTTACTTATTCCGCTGTGCTTGAAAAGAATCTTATGTTTGTCATCTGCTAATGTAATAGCAAAACAAAATAGTAAGAGAAAAGTATTTGAAAAAAAAGGATCTATTCAACCCCTCCTTCTAGATCTATTGGCTCATCTTGGGAACTAACATAACTCTCGTCTGCATGGGCCTATCGCATCGCACTGGTGAATTCTTTTTTATTCCATTCTTTATTATTCGTTGGAATAATCTGTCATTCGTTGATCTCTATCGCATGCCTAGTGAATTCTTTTGTTATTCCATTCTTTATTATTATGTTGAATAACTCGTTCTACGAAGCTACCGCATTTATGGTGAATTCTTATGTTATTCCATTCTTTATTATTCATTGCTGAATAACCTCGCCTATATGGACTATCGCATGCATGGTGAATGATCCTTCAGATTCATTCCTTATTAAATTGTGAAAATGATCCGTCTACGTTGATTATCGCATGGGCGACAAAAATTCATTTCATATTTCATATATTCTATTATACTCTCGGTTGGTTAAAGTTTTGGCTTCTATACTCCATGAAATTAGTAGAATATCCCGGATATTCGCGCCTAATCCAGTATTTTTTTCATGGAAATATTCTTCTGAGCATTCTTGAATTTTACTCCACAAAGTAGTATCATGTTGACAATTTGGACGTTATTGATTTTTGGATAAATTAAATTATAAATCTTTAAAATTTATCTTGAACTTGTTTTATTGAATTATTATGTCATTGTCATCATCCTCATGCTTATATTGTGATGAAAGTCATCTCTGGCTTACGTGCATAGATGGACTTGGTATGATTATGACCAGGGATTATTCGGTATAATCATGACCGTAATGTGACGAATGATGCAGTGAAAGTCCTCAATGGCTTGTAGTTCATTGATGGAAAGTTGTTGGAATGATTATGACCAGGGATTATTCGGTATAATCATGACCATTGATGATTACATGAATATCCTTGGTCGTGATGCAGGGATGATTCGATTTTATTTATTGTCGAGTCTCAAATGATAAAGTTGATGAAAACTTTTAAATCATAGAAGATAGTAGATTTTATGCCCTACTGACTTTTCTAATGGATTGTTTATTCCATTGCAGCTTGTTGATCTAAAACTTGTTGTCTATTATATTCTATCGGTTGTTATATTGTTGAAGGCTAAGGATAATTTATTCGCATTATCTTAGTCATAATATTTTTCTTTGGGCTAGTTGAGCTCACCCTTTCTTTCAACATTCTCTCGTGAAATGAGAATATAGCCGGGATTTAGTCTGGGAACGGATCGACTATTCAGATGGTTGTTTTAGTAGTCCTCATTATTCTATAAAATAGTGTGATAATAAATGTAATGAGGGCTACATTGTGTGTGGATATTGTCTAGATGACAATATTCTTATTAAAACTCTTATATGATGTTTTGTCGTATTTTACACGACTGTTGTATAATTAAGTTGTATTTGAATTTTGTACTATGTATTTGGCGATTCAAGATGGGTGATTATACCTATTTTGGGGGCGTCACAGATTTGGGGAGGGAAAGAGATGAGTAAGTAGGTATGTAGGATAGTGTTAATTTTATAGGTTTCTAAATATTTAGGTAAGTGGTATAATTATAAATATATATATATGAATAATTTATTATATCATATTATAATATAAATATATATCTATATCTATATATATATATATATATATATACAGCCCATTTCTGGTGCATAACTCTTTATTTTACATACTCTGTTCATCAACTTTAGCGACGGTTTGGTCCATCGCTATAGAACAGATAAACGGTTTATATATTATGGCGACGGTTCGATGCATCACTAAAAGTTAAGACGACAGTTCTCTAATATACGCAACGAACCGAGACGAACCGAACCATCATCCAGTCTGTCACTAAAGATGGTGAGCAAAGTATGTTAAATAAAAGATTATGCACTTAATCCTTTTCATATATATATATATATATATGTTACATATGTTTATGGATTGTTTTATGGGTTGATAAATGTACGAGTAATGTGTAATTTTAAACTTTATTTGAAATATAGTAATTTTCTTGATTGGTCTACTTGAATGTGATGATTCGTTGGTGGTTATTGATTAAACTGTTAACAATCATGTCTTAAGCTTTGATATGGATTTTGAATGAGTTCTTTTTTGTATCTATTTAGTATTTTTGTTATATTGTACTTGATATTCTTGTTTATTTTATACTTTTATTAGGGCATAATTTTAGACTTTCGACACCCTTTAACATATGTATCAATGATATCTTTTTGCACGTCTCTATATGATTTTGTCAAGTAAAAATTTTGTAATGTAGAACTTATTATTGATGTTAGGCATAGAGTGAGGTTAGGAAAGATTAAGTGAATTTTTGTAACGTATAACTCACAACTAATGTAAATTGAAGATGGATAAAAGACGGGAGATTCAGCTGTTGAAATTGGATCAATATTGATATTTATAAGTATGAAGAGATTTTGGCAACAAAGGTATTACAAAAATTAAAAATTGTTGTTTTGCGCTATGTTTGAATGATATTGTATTGATGCATTTTAAGTATTTCAAAATATTTTATAGGTTATTGTATTAATTCTTAGCAAACTTGGTCAATTTAGAAGTCTTTATTTCTCTTGGAATATGAGGCACTATTTGTGGGTATATTTTTCTTTTTATTTGTTTATATTTTATTTTATTAACTTAAATTTCAGTTTAAGGAAACATGTGTGACAAGTGCAACATCTTTCTTGGACACAAAAAATAGGGAACTAGTAAAAAAGTAGTGAGATTCGGATTTTGTGGTTGATTTGGGAAAGAAAAAAAAGGATAAGTAGATATAGGTGTAGGATAGTGTTAATTTTATAGCTTCAAAATATTTAGGTATGTATAGAATGTAACACCCTCTTTCCAAAATAGAAAAAGAGTTTACGAACAAAACATGACAAAACTACAAAAAAAAATAGAAAGTTCTATGCCACAAAAAGAATATCTCTAATAATCGATAAACAAGGATCGATCTATAGCTAACTTGTCAACATAAGGATATTCTTACAACACATCGTAACCCTCCATCCGAAGATTGAACGGTTAATAGGGCTCTCGTTCGCAATTTAGTTTTTCAGTATTCCGTAATTTAATACCGCGGACGTGAAAGATGACCAAAATACCCCTCCTTATGAAAGTCCCTTGTTCGCAGTATTAAAATGCGGACGCTAAATATTTTTGGCCAATTGGGAAGCGACACCATTTTTTAATAAGTATCATCCACAATATTAAACTGATGAAGCAAGGTATGACCCAAATTCAAGTTTTCTTTAGTTTTCAGATATGGGCTCATGCACTATTCCATCAGATATGAGTGTTTTTCTTGATAATTCAAGTTCAAGGAAAATCAACACTATGAATATATATAATTTGAATGAGATTATTATTGAATGCCCTTTTGTAGCAGGGATTGAGAATGTTGTCATAAGCTCTTCTGGAGATTCAATTCTTGGTGCAATCACCAGGAATAAAAGTATGATAAATATTTTAAGGAGTCATTTATTACATCAATTGGGTGATTCATATAGTGATGTCAACTTTGAAAGAACAAAGTTTAGTAGATGTTGGAAAACCAAAATGTAATAATTTTATGAGTTCTTGTGGTAGGTCACATACCACTACATCACAGAAGTTATAAAAAGATATTGTGGTTAACACACATCATAGAAATAGATATGTGCCTATCCATAAGAGCATTGGTTCTCTATCAAGCACCAATTCCACCTACTCTGATCAGTCGCCATCTTCTTTACGCTTGCCACTGTTTCTCAAGGAATGCTACACTGCACATGGAATAATGGGTTTCCTCATTACATTTTCTGTATTGATTGTGAGTTTCAGCTTTTGTCAACCTTTCTGGAGCTTCTTGAATGAGCTTTGGGTAAATCTAAAAACTAAAAAAAAACTTGAATTTGGGCCCAACGTCTGTAGTTTAATATTGCGGACGGTACTTATTAAAAAATAACGTCGTTTCCCAATTGGCTAAAAATACTTAACGTCCACAGTTTAATACTGCGGACGAGAGACTTTTACAAAAAGGGTATTTTGGACATTTGTTCCGACAACAGTATTAAACTGCGGAATATTGAAAACTAAATTACGGACGAGAGTCATATTAATCGTTAGATATTCGGATGGACAATCAGGACTTTTTGTAAGGCTAGACTATTTTTTACATCATTAACTATGGATCGGTTCCCTTGATAAACACCACAATGTCAAATCATAATAAATACTAAATTGACTCAAACCACAATATAAAGTATTTATTACAACTCCAAATAAACTAATGTATCACAACCTAAACAAAATATCTAAACTATTTGGATAAAAAGAAGCTCTCGTTACACTTACCCTTGATTCCCCTGATTACCTACTGGAAAGAAAAAAATAGCATGAGCCAAATGCCCGGTACAAATATAAAGTACAAGAATAATGAAACAAAATAACTAACCCAATTAGATGAACTAAACTGAACGAACAAAACTAACACAAATGGCTAGGTGTTATTTCATACCGAGTTCAAAACAAAACATAAATATACCTTGTCACACGGGCAAGTCATACACATTGGACTGCGAATCCAAATGCATGTGAAATCAGAAGGCATGTTTGGCACAGACATCACCAATCTGGAGAACAAAACAAAAAACTAGGGTCGACTCATATGTCTCCCACAACAAAATCACCAAATGGTCAACTCCCATCGGAGCACAAAACGTAGATGTCGTGGACTAATGACACCGCCACAAAAGGTGTCATGCCTCAGTGTTAAAAGGACATGTCTATGGTACCTCCACAAGTGGTTAATTATAGCTCAGATATACCCTATGATATATTCTAATAAAGATACCATGTCACAACACATGTGACACAATATCAACATAAATTTAGTTCTAATACGTACATGTTAAATAGAAACGAATCATCAACATAAGTCTCTAAAATATATTAACATTTACTTTTCTATAAGATTTTAAATAAATACTAAATATGATACACTAGATCAAAGAGTACAAACATAAGTTCTAAGTATAAATGCCAAGATGAAACCATCACATGAATTTGTGAAGAAACAATCATGTTAAGCAATAACTAACTTCTAAAAAAAAAGTAAAACGAACAAATCAAAATTAAAAGGATTATCCTTAAATGAGTACGGAATCTGTATTTGTATTAAGTAATGTATATATAATACCAAAAAATTACAATCCCAATATAGTTCGTTAAACTCTTTCCGTCCGAGCTAATTACACAAAGTAATAATAAATATAAGTACACTGGTAAATATTCTTTTACATCTTTGACTCATATAAACTCATATTATTATTATTATTATTATTATTATTATTATTATTATTATTATTATTATTATTATTATTAAGTTCATTTTAAATTTTTAATTTTAGATTTTCGAATAATGATATATAATACCATAACAAATATTTTTAACTGTTAATTACTAGATATAACCTTATTCAAAATCTAGATATATTGCAGGTTTAATCCATGTACAATCCTTTTATATATGTAATCAGTCAGAGTTATGATTAAATTAACCTCTTTAAAATTTTCGAACTGGAAGCCCAAAATAGAAGATATCCTTTATTGCAAGGATTTGTATGATCCGTTGGAGCACAAGGGAAACAAGCCAACGGCTAAATCTGAGGCTGATTGGAAAACGATGAACATGAAGAATATTGGTCACATCTGACATTGGATTGATCAAAGTGTGCTCCACCATGTTTTATAGAAGATGGATGCTCATTGTGACGCCCCCAAAATTAGGTATACGTCGCCCATCTTGGGTCGCCACTTACATGGTACATAAATTCAAATACAACTTAATAATACAACTGTCGTGTACAATACGACAAAACATAAGCTGTGAGTTTGAATACAAATATTGTCTACTAGAGATTATACAAACTCAAAAGGAGTCCTCATTACAATTATTATCACACTATTTCATGTAAGAATAGTGAGGACTACTAATGCTATCATCCGCCCGCACCCGTTCCCCGACTAGTCCCTGCTACGTTCTCATTTCCTAAAGAGAACAATGAAAGTAAAAAGGTGAGCTCAACTAGCCCAGTAGGAAATATTATGACTAAGATAATGCAGAATATATTATCGTTAGCCTTCAACAGTGTTAAACTGATACAATATAACAACCATCAAGTTTAACTGCAGCTGAACAAGCAATCCATTAAAAGAGTCAAGTAGAGAATAAAATCTACTATCTTTTATGATTTAAAAGGTTTTTCATCACTTTTATCGCTGGGACTCAGCTTAATAAATAATACACATCATCGAATCACCCCTGCACTACGGCCAAGGATATTCTTTAGTATCACGACCACAATTATCCATGCACTACGGGCCAAGAATATTTGTGTATTCAATAATAGTCATGATCATGCCAACAACTGTCCATCAATGCACTACGGCCAATGAGGACTTTTACCACATCATTTGTAACATTACGGTTATGATTACACCGAATAATCCCTGGTCATAATCATACCAAGTCCATCTATGCACTATAGGCCACAGATGACTTTCAACAAAATATAAACATGAGGATGATGACAATGATATAAGAATTCAATAAAAACAAGTTCAAGAATTATTTTATCCAGAACTAATAACGTCAAATTGTCAACATGATCTTCGCTTTGTAGAGTAAAATTCAAGAATGCTCGTAAGAATATTTCTATGAAAAGATATCTTTGGATGAAGCGCAAATATCAAGGATATTCCACTAATTTCATGGAGTATAGAAGTCAAAACTTTAACCAACCGAGTATAATAAGGAATGGAATAACAAAAGAAATCACCAAGCACGCGATAGCCAAGACAGCAAAAGTTATTCCAATGAATAATAAATAACGGAATCGAGTTCGGCGAAAAACGCATGGTATGTGATATTCAGCGTAGAATAATAAATACGGAATTAGGTCCGACGTAGAAGCGCATGCATGAGGATATTCCAAATGTAATAATAAAGACAGATCATCGAGTCGCAAAGAGAACGCACAAACAGGATGTTCCAACATAATGATAAAGAATGGAACAATGTGAAGAATTTTACCAAGTATAGGGTAGAATTTGGCAAGCATATATCTGAGTTATTCCAATAGAATAATAAGAATAGAATAATGAAGTTCTCTTCATAAATAAGAAAGAAGTAATACTCCCTACCTTGGAAAAAGCGGATCTTTGGAATAGTGAGAAAGCAGATTTCTTCTTCTTTCTCTATAATTTCTCTCTATAATAATCGCTCTAAATCTTTTGTGAATTGGTGAAAAATGAAGGAAGAATGAGCTTCTATTTATAGGAAAATATAGTTTCGATAATTGCACATTTTGGGGCTCGAAAATTACACTACAATACCTCCACATTTTCTTTCATTTTTAATTTAGTCCTGCAAGTATTATCAATCTTGCACCAACTCCCCTAATAGTAAATAATGTGAATCAATAGTTCAATCATGTGAATCAATAGTATAATCATGTGAAAAAATACGAATTAGAGTATAGTACCTCCATCTATACCTCAATTTTTAACTTAGTCATGCAAGTATTATCAATCTTGAACCAACTCCCCTAATAGTAAATAATGTGATTCAATAGTACACATATGTGAACAAATAGTTATAATCATGTGAAATAATACCAATCAATTTCTCATTTATCCGGTTAAATACCCAATTGGTCAATATAACCTCCAGACATCAATTATTATCGAAATAATTGTCGAATTTCACTAACACAATTAATTCCAACACAATGAAACCATTTTTATCAAAAATATAAATTTTGAAATTTTGAAGTTTGACTTTTCTCAAAAAAGTCAACTGTTGACTTTTTGACCAAATAGTTAATTCCGAAAATTTTTGTGTTTACAAGCTATTTTTACTAATTTCGTCGTTCCGGACTCAAATATCACATCCGCGTCTCCAAATTCAACTCCGAACAACATTCATCATTAATATTATAACTCACAATATTTATCAACCAGGTCGTTCCCAGGAAAGAGGGGGCTTTCCAATAAGGATTTCTCCTATCAAGCCGCAATTAGGTGACCAAACCTCTCCTTGACAGAACTTATAGACATTGTAAATATTGTAGTTTATAATATGAATAACTTTGTCGTCTCAAGTATTGATTTAATAAAAAACATTTTATGCAGATGATACTGACCATAATTGAATCCATAATATGATAGATATGATGCAACAATTACTGTAGCAATAATTGAGTATAACTGAGTGACTTCTCACGTAAGCATCAATAATCAATACCGTGTGTTAATATGCAACCACGCGTATTACTGTAATTTTAACACCGGGTGTTTCAACAGTTAATGGTAAAACTTCCGCCGTTATTTTCATAAAGTATTTTTGTCATTTTCTCAATCCGACAATAATTCCGTTGTGGGGGTCCACCAATGATTGTACCGTTGTACGAATATTCCCTGTTAAAACAAATATTCCCCGACCAATCGAATATTATATAACAACTTGCGTACTTTGCAAAATTTGTAAATATTACCCACAACTATAACATTATATCAAATCCACACCATAATATTCAAAAATATATTTCGAGAAAATTTAATCTTTATTCAAAAAGTTGGGGTCTTACAACCTCCCCTTCTTATGAAATTTCGTCCTCGAAATTAGGGTGCGTACCTGGTATGTCGAAGAGGTTAGGATACCTTGATTTCATTTCAGATTCTAATTCCCAAGTTATTTCCTCAACATCGTGGTTTCTCCACAAAACTTTGACTTGAGGTATAACCATGGAGCGTAGAATATGTTCCTTCTTATCCATGATTTTAACTGGAACCTCTTCATACGTTAAATCTTCCTCTATTTTGTCCGGTTCTAACTCAATAATGTGGTTCGGGTCTTTCACATATTTACGTAACATGGATATGTGAAAAACGTTATGAATACGAGACATACTTGGAGGTAACGCAAGTCTATAGGCCACAATTCCTACTCGATCGAGGATTAAAAATGGGCCAATGAATCGAGGATTGAGCTTTCCTCTCTTTCCAAATCTTGTAACTCCTTTCCATGGAGCAACACGTAACAACACATGATCTCCAATATCGAATTCTACGTCCTTTCGATGAAGATCAGCATAACTCTTTTGTCGATCTTGTGAGGTTTTTATACGTTGTCGGATCATTTGAACCTTTTCTGTAGTCATACGTACCAACTCTGGTCCCAACAACGTTGCTTCACCCACCTCATCCCAAAGATCTTCGGAGAACGACACTTTCTTCCATACAACGCCTCGAATGGAGCCATGCCAATACTTGCTTAATAACTGTTGTTGTAGGAAAACTCCACCAATGGTAAGAACTTGTCCCAACTTCCCTTGAAGTCAAGGACACAGAGTCTTAATAGATCTTCAAGAGTTTGAATCGTCCTCTCCGACTGCCCGTCTGTCTGAGGATGATATGCCGAGCTAAATCGTAAATCCGTGCCCATAGCTTTTTGCAAACTAACCCAAAATCTTGAAGTGAATCTTGGGTCTCGATCAGAAACTATGGATACTGGCATACCATGCAATCTTACAACCTCGTTTATGTACATACGAGCAAGACGTTCAAGTGTATAAGTTTCTCATATCGGTAAGAAATGAGCAGACTTGGTCAATCTATCAACAATCACCCAAATCGCATCTATGCCTTGAGAAACTTTGGGAAGGCCCAGAATGAAATCCATGGTAATGTGCTCCCACTTCCATTCCGGAATTTCAAGTGGTTGCAATAGACCTTTTGGTACTTGATGCTCGCGCCGACTCGTTGACAAGTTAAACACCTTGAGATAAACTCGCTATCTCTCTCTTCATATATTGCACCACCAAAATGTATGTCAAGATCACGATACATTTTGGTACTCCTGAGATGGATTGCAAAAGCGGTGTGTTGTGCGCCTCCATCATGATTTTATACTTTAAATCGTGGTCGTTAGGAATACAAAGTCCGGAGTTGACTCGATGTATTCCTTCCTCATCGATTCTTGCTTCCGGCATAGCACCTTCTTGCACTTTCTTCTTCATACGCTTTAGCTCCAGGTCTGTAGCTTGAGCAGCTTTAACTTTATCAATTAAAGTCGGTTCTACTCGTATATTCGCCATCATCATATGGGTCCCTGGAGTCTTTAACTCTATCTCCATCCTTTGCAAGTCACACAAAATGGGCTTTTGTGTTGTGAATATTGCACTCTGCATCGTACGCATATGATCTTCTACTCAACGCGCGCATTACCTACCACATTAGCTTTTCCAGGATGGTATTGGATGGTATGATCATAATCTTTCAACAGTTCAAGCCAACGTCGTTGTCGCATGTTGAGTTCCTTTTGAGTGAAGAAATATTTGAGGCTTTTATGATCAGTAAAGATCTCCACTTTCTCTCCATACAAGTAATGCCTCCAAATTTTAAGTGCGAAGACAACAGCTGCCAACTCTAGATCATGAGTAGGATAATTCCTCTCATATTCTTTGAGTTGTCTTGAGGCATAGGCTATGACTTTCCCATGTTGCATGAAAACACATCATAACCCTTTTCCCGAAGCATCACTGTAGATGAAAAATCCCTCCGAACCAGATGGTATTGTCAGAACAGGTGCTTAAATGAGTCTCCTTTTGAGTTCTTGAAAACTATTCTCACATTCCTCGCTCCAACCGAACTTTGTATCTTTTCGAGTCAGCTGAGTTAATGGAGTAGCGATTCGAGAAAATCCTTCCACGAATCTCCGATAATAACCAGCTAAACCGAGAAAGCTACGATTCGTTCATCGATTTGGGTTGCTCCCGACTTTGAATAGCTTCAATCTTTCTTTGGGTCAACGGATATTCCATGACTTGATACTACGTGCCCAAGGAATGCTACTTCTCAAGCTAGAGAACTCGCATTTCTTTAACTTGGCATAAAGCTTATATTCACGAAGCTTTTAGAGTATTAGCCTCAAGTGTTGCTCATGATCTTCACGGCTTTTGGAATAAATAAGGATGTCATCAATAAAGACGACCACAAAGTGATCCAAATATTCCTTGAATACTCGGTTCATCATATCCATGAAGGCGGCAGGAGCATTAGTCAATCCAAAAGACATGACTAAGAATTCATAATGCCCATACCGAAGTTCGAAGGCGTCTTTGAATATCCTCGATTTTAACCGGTGATGATATCCGTAAGCTAAGATCGATCTTTGAAAAAATATTGTGCTCCTTGTAATCGATCAAACAGTCATCAATACGTGGCAATGGGTACCTATTTTTGATGGTGACATGATTCAACTCTCGATAATCAATACAAAGTCGATACTCCCATCTTTCTTCTTCACGAATAGAACAGAGCACCCCAAGGAGACGTCTTGGGGACGAATGAAACCAATGTCTAACAATTCTCGTAATTGGGTCTTTAACTCGGAAGTTCAATAGAGCCATTCGATATGGGGCTTTGGAAATGGGTCTTAGACGGGTTCAAGGTCGATACAAACTTCAACTTCACGCCCGGGGTAGGCAGAAGTTCTTCGAGGAATACGTCAGAAATTTATTAACAATAGAAATATCCTTCAAATTTGACGTATTTTTGTTTAAATCCGTGACATGAGCTAAGAAAGCTTGACATCCGTTTTTCAATAAACGAATCGCTTTATGGCTTGAGATGACCGTGATTGATTTTAATAGTTTGGTCGCTTGAATTCGCATAATAGGTTTATTAGGAATATGAAAGCTAACAACCTTACGAAAATAATCAATTTTAGCATGATGAGTAGTTAACCAATCAATCCCTAGAATCACGTCAAATGCAAGTATTTTTAAGGAGATAAGATCGATGTGTAACGTCATGATTACCGATTTGAATCAAACAAGACTTATAAACAGTGGATGTAATGAAGGTTTCTCCTAATGGAGTTTCAACAGAGAAGTCAAAGTCTAATTTCTCCGCAGTCAAATTTAATCGTTGAGTGCAAGTAGGAGAAATAAAAGAATGGGTAGAACCGGTATCAAATAAGGTATAGACTTCGCAAGAGTTTATAATAAGCTTACCCGTGATGACCTCGTTCAGGTTCCTTGCTTTCTGGGAGGTCACAACAAACGCTATCCCTTGCACTACCGGCTTTGACTTTTCTGGGATGGCCTTTGGTGCCTCCATCCTAGCTGAACTTGTCTTCGGTGAACGACAAAATCGGGCTAGGTGACCTTCTCTTCCACAATTATAACACGCTTTGGATGGCATCGCGCAGTTTGGACTGATATGTCCCTCCCCTCCGCATTTGAAGCATATGATAGGTGGTCGTTCTCCTTTCTTAACCATGGTTCTTTGGTGCCGACGCGTCTTTCCATCATTGTTGAATCTCCTTTTCTTGAAATGTCCATTTTTTGTTTTGGCCATGATTACCACCAAGTGGTTACCATTTCGCATGTTGATTCCTCCATGCTTGTTGTCACCGCTTTAGATGATGATCGTTACCATCGGTATTTTCATGTTGCCGTTGCTTTTCCTTAGTTGCGTTGACTCGTTATCGCGCTCCAATAATCGAGCCCTATTTACAACATCCGAGTACAAACACGGTTTATGAGAAATAAGATATTGGACGTATCTCGGTTTCAAACCTCTTAAAAACATTCGTGTCATTCGCTCCTCATTATCGACCAAATGGGATGCAAACCGGGATAACTCTGCAAATTTAGCCTCGTATTGCGACACGGTCATATTGTTTTGTTCCAACTTGATAAACTCCACCTCTTTCATGTGACGAATACTTTTGGGAAAGTACTTGTCGTTGAATAGCTCTTGGAACTTCTCCCAAGACATCTTGAGTGCGTCAGGCTGGGTACGTTTTACAGATTCCCACCAGTAATTTGTCTCTTCACACAACATGAAGGTGGCGAAGGGAACCTTTTGCTCCTCGGAGCATCCCAAGATATCAAATATCTTGGTGATCTGCTTTATCCATGCTTCAGCCTTAAATGGTTTAGGCTCTCCAATAAACTTGGGTGGTCCCAGCTCCTTGAACTGTTTAGCGGTGACCGTCTGAGAGTTTCCTGTGTTTACACCTGTATTTAGAACAGGAGCCACTCTCTCCTGATGTTGCATGAATTGCATGAAGCCTCGGAACATTCCATCGTTCATCATTTGGTTAGTGTTGTTGTTTGCATGAGGATTGTTGCCTTCCTGATGCACGTTGTCCTGGTTATTGATCTGTGGAGACTCAACGGTCTCCTGTGCTCCATTGATGTTCTCAACATTCTCGGATGCCATTTTCAAACACTACCACAAAACAACGGTTAATTGACATGCAACATATTATCATTATACTCTGACCGACCAATCAAATACCAAATAAACTTAGGTAGGTCATACTAGCAAGCGAAGGATTCCCCGTCTCTCCTTCCTAGTTCTAGTCTCACATCTTAGCCAGGATCATATCCCTAAGCTTTGATACCAACTGTGACGCCCCCAAAATTAGGTATACGTCACCCATCTTGGGTCGCCACTTACATGGTACATAAATTCAAATACAACTTAATAATACAACTGTCGTGTACAATACGACAAAACATAAGCTGTGAGTTTGAATACAAATATTGTCTACTATAGATTATACAAACTCAAAAGGAGTCCTCATTACAATTATTATCACACTATTTCATAGAATAGTGAGGACTACTAATCTTATCATCGCCCGTCACTCCGAGTTCCCGACTAGTCCTCGCTACGTTCTCATTTCTCAAGAGAATAATGAAAGTAAAAGGGTGAGCTCAACTAGCCCAAAGAGGAAATATTATGACTAAGATAATGCGAGAATATATTATCGTTAGCCTTCAACAAATGTTAAAGCGATACAATATAACAACCATCAAGTTTAACTCTGCAATGAACAAGCAATCCATTAAAAGAGTCAAGTAGAGAATAAAATCTACTATCTTTTATGATTTTAAAGGTTTTTCATCACTTTTATCGTTGGGACTCAGCTTAATAAATAATCCACATCATCGAATCACCCCTACACTACGGCCAAGGATATTCTTTAGTATCACGACCACAATTATCCATGCACTACGGGCCAAGAATATTTGTGTATTCAATAATGGTCATGATCATGCCAACAACTGTCCATCAATGCACTACGGGCCAATGAGGACTTTTACCACATCATTTGTAACATTACGGTTATGATTACAATCGAATAATCCTCGGTCATAATCATACCAAGTCCATCTATGCACTATAGGCCACGAGATGACTTTCAACAAAAAATATAAACATGAGGATGATGACAATGATATAAGAATTCAATAAAACAAGTTCAAGAATTATTTTATCCAGAACTAATAATGTCCAAATTGTCAACATGACATCGCTTTGTAGAGTAAAATTCAAGAATGCTCGGAAGAATATTTCTATGAAAAGATTTGGATGAAGCGCAAATATCAAGGATATTCCACTAATTTCATAGAGTATAGAAGTCAAAACTTTAACCAATTTGAGTATAATAAGGAATGGAATAACAAAAGAAATCACCAAGCACGCGATGAAGCCATACAAGCAAAAGTTATTCCAATGTAATAATAAATAACGGAATCGGGTTCGTACAGTAAAACGCATGCAGACGAGGATATTCCACGAGAATAATAAATATGGAATTAGGTCCAGACGTGAGAACGCATGATGGATATTCAAATGAATAATAAAGACAGAATCAGTCCGGCAGTAGAACGCATTCCAAACAAACAGGATGTTCCAACATAATGATAAAGAATGGAACAATGAAGAATTTCACCAAGTATAGGGTATCTGAGTTATTCCAATAGAATAATAAGAATAGAATAATGAAGTTCTCTTCATAAATAAGAAAGAAGTAATACTCCCTACCTTGAAAAAAAGCGGATAATTGGAATAGTGAGTAAAGCAGATTTCTCTTCTTCTTTCTCTCTATATTTCTCTCTATAATAATCGCTCTAAAGCTTTTGTGAATTGGTGAGAAATGAAGGAAGAATGAGCTTCTATTTATAGGAAAATATAGTTTCGATAATTGCACGTTTTGGGGCTCGAAAATTACAGTACAATACCTCCAACTTTTCTTTCATTTTTAATTTAGTCCTGCAAGTATTATCAATCTTGTACCAACTCCCCTAATAGTAAATAATGTGAATCAATAGTTCAATCATGTGAATCAATAGTATAATCATGTGAAAAAATACGAATTACAGTATAGTACCTCCATCTATATCTCAATTTTTAACTTAGTCATGCAAGTATTATCAATCTTGCACCAACTCCCCTAATAGTAAATAATGTGATTCAATAGTACACATATGTGAACAAATAGTTATAATCATGTGAAATAATACCAATCAATTTCTCATTTATCCGGTTAAATACCCGATTAGTCAATATAACTTCCAGACATCAATTATTATTTAAATAATTGTCGAATTTCACTAACACAATTAATTCCAACACAATGAAACCATTTTTATCAAAAATATAAATTTTGAAATTTCAAAGTTTGACTTTTCCCGAAAAAGTCAACTGTTGACTTTTTGACCAAATAGTGAATTCCGGAAAATTTTGTGTTTACAGGCTATTTTTACTAATTTCGTCGTTTCGGACTCAAATATCACGTCCGCATCTCCAAACTCAACTCCGAACAACATTCATCATTAATATTATAACTCACAATATTTATCAACCAGGTCGTTCCCAGGAAAGAAGGGGCTTTCCAATAAGGATTTCTCCCTATTGGCGCGCAATTAGGTGACCAAACCTCTCCTTGACAGAACTTCTAGACATTATAAATATTGTAGTTTATAATATGAATAACTTTATCATCTCAAGTATTGATTTAATAAAAAAAACATTTTATGCAGATGATACTGACCATAATTGAATCCATAATATGATAGATATGATGCAGCAATTACTGTAGAAATAATTGAGTATAACTGAGTGACTTCTCACGTAAGCATCAATAATCAATACCATGTGCTACTATGCAACCACGCCAGACATCATTATTTCTTTTAACACAAGGTGTTTCAACAGTTAACGGTAAAACTTCCGCCGTTATTTTCATAAAGTATTTTTGTCGCTTTTTCAATCCGGCTAATAATTCAATTATGGGGTCCACCAATGATTGTCTTGGTTATGCGAATATTCCCCGTTAAAACGAATATTCCCAACCAATCGAATATTATATAACAACTTGCGTACTTTGCAAAATTTGTAAATATTACCCACAACTATAACATTATATCAAATCCACACCATAATATTCAAAAATATATTTCGAGAAAATTTAATCTTTATTCAAAAAGTTGGGGTCTTGCACTCATACTTTATGGACAACACTAGAGTCTATGTACGAAAAGAAAAATTCACAAAATAAAACTTTTGTGATTCGAAAAATTATGAACCTGAAGTACAAAGACGGGAGTAGTGTGTCGGAGCATATGAGCGAGTTACAAGGTTTGGTAAACCAACTATCCACCATGAAGTTAAATCTTGATCATGAGATTCAGGCTCTTTTGCTTCTCAGTTCGTTGCCAAACAATTTGGAGACTTTGGTGGTGTCTCTAAGTAATTCAGCTCCAGAAGGAAAATGAACATGCAGATGGTCAAAGACAGTCTTCATAATGAGGAGAAAATGTGAAATTAGCAATGTGTGAATTTTGAGACAAACACAAGTTTTCGTTGTGCAGAGTTGCGGCAGAAACAGAGAGAAGAGCTCTCCTGAAATGACAAATTCAGGAGAATGTTGAGGGGAAAAGAGATAATTTATTTTCACTGCTAGAGACCGGGTCATATGAGGCGGGAGTGCAGATTTTTAAAGAAGGAACCATATTAAAACAAGATGAGGATAAGGACTTTATTGTGTATCTATCCAACGTTGATGTAGCCATTATTAGTGATGGTAAACCCAAGTGTCAAGTTAATGAATGGTTTATTGGTTTGGGTGCTTTGTTCAATGCTACTTCGCATGGTGAGATTTTTGCAGCCTACACTAGTGGTGATTTTGGTTATATACAGATGGGAAATGTTAATGCATCCAAGGTTATCGACATTGGAGATATTTTTCTGAAGACTAACAATGGTTGCATGTTGATACTTAGAGAAGTCATACATGTTCCCGATATCCGCCTTAATTTGATGGCTATTGGTAAGCTTGATGAGAATGGTTATAACATTTTCTTTGGTGAAGGTCAGTGGAAGCTCACTAAAGGGTCTCTAGTGGTGACTAGAGGAAATAAGGTAGACACTCTTTACACAATACAGGCGTATGTGGAAGGTGTTAAAGATTGGGAAGTTAGGCGAAAAAAGATGTGGTATAAAGGCATGAAAGATGGGAGAAAAGCCTTGCATGAGAACCACGAAAAGAAAGCTCTTCACTCTATAAATGGGTACCAAAAGTGAAGAAGAAAGTGATAGCTCGCAGCCAGGGTACAAAGCGGTTGTGAAAGAATTTGACAAGCAAAAATCTGTCAAGTTTGAGTTAGATTCTCCCATCGAAATGAACCATGTCGATGAGATAAAATCGAGCATGAAAAAATTTAAAAATTCCAAGAAACTTGAGTTGAGTCAAGGCTTCGTTGGGATTAACTCCAAGTGAGGAGTTGTGGTTTGGTGTGCAAATTCAATCTTGAAATATTATCTGAGAAGCGTATATGGCGGAGTTTCAAGAGAAGAAATCTACTTTAGAGTATTTGTTTACTTTTGTAAGGGGAGCTGTGTTATGGTAGTCCAAATTACAGAAGTGTGTTGCTTTGTCTACTACTGAGTTCACAATGAAATATTATGGCTGAAACAAATTTTCCAAAGAGCTGGGTTTGACACAGGAATCGACTCCAAGTGACGGGGTCATGATAAATACCTCCTCTAATGGGTTCGGAGGAGTAGATTGTTAGGGGGATCCTCACCCATTAGCCTTCCCCATTTTCTGTTCCCCCAAACTTTAAAAAATGTCTTCGCTGGGTTCCCCCTAGACTTTAAAACTTTGTCTTCCCCATTTCTTGTTCCCTCCATATTTGCACTATAAAAGGAAGAGGATATCAACATACTAACACACACACCAACATAACACAAGCACTCTCATCTGAGAGTAGAGAAAAAAGTTTTTCTAAAGCTTAAAAAATTAGAGAGAAAGATAATTCAAACAAATAGGTGTTTTTGTTTGGGTTCCATCACATAGTTATTGTAATGAAGTAATTTGTACTCAAATTAATATATTGTTGTATTCTCTCAGATTATTTCTAGTGAATTATTCGGAGTTTGTCCCTTAATTTTTATCTCTTAGTTTTAGAGGGTTTTCCACGTAAAATCTCGGTATCTTGTGCTTGATTATTTTTTTACTCAATATTTCTTGCGGTGATTATTATTTTGGTGGAAGTAAATTTAATTTGTTTGGCATGTACCGATATATATTTTTGCCATTTAATTTATTAAAACAACAGTATTTGGAAGGTGATTTTTCCCAACAGTACAGACCAGAAGCTTTTTCAGGAACTTGTCAAATGATCGCAATATGTGAAGTAACTAAGCCTTATTCTTATTGCTGTAACTAATATTTATGCTAAAATGAAGTTCTGTGCTGTGTTCATAGGAAGGAGGTGCAGAAAAATATCCCAATTTCCTTTTACCCTTTCAAAAGATGTTTGCTCTTAGCATGCAATACAAAGAATTAGTCATTGACATGATATTGAAACTTTTCACATTGATGAGAGAAATCTACATGAGTTAGCTTATGGATGTCAAGAAAAACGATAATTTTGCTTGAATTTTCTTCCTCCCCGCAGGTGATCTTTCCTTTTGGCCAAAAAGTGATACTTTGAGGCAGTTATATACATGGAGATAACTACAATTTATAGTCTTCATGGAGATAGCTCTCAAAAGATGTTCCCTCGAGTGTTTTCTGGACATCTTCCCAGTTATCAACATAATTCGACAAAGGGCCAGTGTGTATCTTAACCTGAAGGCTCGTCAGGTCTCTACATGGCACGCGTAAAAACTCTTGAACATCTACAAGTTTCTGCACAGGAGATTATATATAACTATTGAGGTTGTCGAAAGGAAAGAATCTGAGGATGTTTGAGTACTTACAGTTCGGTTGCTTACAATGTCTTCATAATACAGAACAATATGTCGCGTACTCTTGAACAATTCCAAGGCCTTTTTAGCTGTCCCCTTTACTTCCATTAGACCGGATACAAGTGATGTTGTGTTGATCTTAGGCTTGTACCGAGCTAATATTTGAGCCTGCAAGGTAGCCAAAATACTTATAGGGGAAAGAAGGGATATGAATTCCAGACAGTTATAAATGCATGCGCAGTCTATAGAAACAAATTACATTTTTTTTTTATAGCAGAGAGCTGAATTTGCATAATACTTGCATGCTTGTATAGCAGAAAATTACAAATCCAGGTCTGCTATATAAAATGCAACTTGTTTCTACAGACTGTGTTCCATTTGCAACTGCCTGGAATCAGGATTCAGCAAGAAGGCCGGGGAGAGGGAAAGAGAGCTGGAGAGAGGAGGAGAACCTCGTGTGGTGAATGCACATGAGACTTGTGAGTTCCATTTAATAGCTTAACACTTTTGTCATAGGAATTTGCACGCATAGATATCATTCTGCGAAGAAGATTCCTCCGGAAGAGAAATATTGCAGAGACACCTCTTCTGTTGAAGTACTCTACAATCTGTTTATGATGTGCCATTGCTCCCTGCAAAATGCTTGGGAATCTTAAATACTACTCCCTGTGTCCAGGATAAAAGTTCTGGTGGACTTTTCACGCATATTAAGAAAAGGAATAAAATGACAAAATTATCCATAATAATGTCATTAAATATGGAGAGAGAATTAGAATAAGAATAAGAAAAGTATGAGATATTTAATGCTACGGGCATAATAGGAAAAAATGTGTAAAAGTTTGGTTATTAAAAGAAAGAAGACATTTAACATGGGACAACCTAAAATAGTAATAAGGACTTTTATCCTGGGACGGAGGGAATAGAAACAAAGCTGGAGTTCTCGGCATTTTCTTCAGTTGCTTTATATGCAAGCAAAAATGGTGCGGCGAGCCGAGGTTTGAAAGTTGCATTTGTGGCTTAAAAGAATAAGTTGCGTTTAGACGAACAAGACGTCTGGACTCTAAAAACCCCAAAAGGCTAAACCAAACATATTATAATCTCACACAACTTCCTTATAGTAGAGATGTTAGCCATCTCCTACTCTATCATCAAAAATTGCTTTTTAACACCAAAATTCTGATAGTCATTTTCTATGAAATAAATGTCTCTGGACTGGAAAATGTATAACTATTATCTTATTTCTTTCCGTTTGAGTTTCTAAAGGAGATATCATACTAAAAGGTGCACATATATGATTATTTGTTGATGGTTTTAACACTTCAAACAAGATAATTTTTTGCCCTTCTATGAACCATAGTCAATAATACCAGTCACATTCATCTAAAAACCAAATTATAAACACAATTAGGCAAACTCACTTGATTAAGCATCCATTTGAAGCCAACAGCGGCGGAGCATTCGTTCTTGGATGCACTAGAAAACCAATCAAGATTGTAAACTCTATCCATAACCTCTATAATAGCAGAAGCATTACTCCTCCTATCTTTTGCACCAAAAATTTCTCCATTTGAGCTTATGTTAATATGACTATTTAACAATGTCTCGAACCAGCCACTGCCTGATCTCTGCATCGACAAAATGGTGAAAAACCGAACTGGATTGCAGCCACATTCCTTCCTACAAATGCACCAAACCCATCATTTCAAGAAATCCTAATAAACTGAATTTTTTTTCGAAAAAAAAAACTAAATATTTCGATATTTTTTTTTTGTTACCTCCTAAAAGTTTTGGGTTTTGGGAAATGCAAATAGGGAATTTCCCATTCTTCAGATCCAGAAGTGTCACAAGGCTGGCCAATTACTCGGATGTTTAATAATTTAGTTTCTGTGGCAAACCTTGTTTGCTTTATACAAATTGAAAAAATATATAACCCACAAAACACAGCACAAAGTACCACCACTGTTCTCAATAGCAATGGAGATTTCTTGGGTGCCTTTATAACTAATGTGTCCTGTAATTATAAACACACCTCAGAAGTTATGTTTCCATGAAAATATCCAGAAAAAAATAAATGAATCAAAACTAGGAGTGTGTAATTAATAACATGAATTGCAGAGAGTGACAGTGTTAGAGATTAGAGACAGAGGAATTAACCTGTGAATTTGATCTAAAATTCTCCATTAAAATTAAAGGAAAAAAAAAAGAGAAGAAGTAAATGCTTGGTGTCACTCTGTTCATATATGTTTGAGAAAAATAAGGCAATAGAAGTGGTCAAAGAAAGTCCTTTACTTGAAAAAATCAAATTTGGACCTGCACATTTTCTTGAAAAAATAAGGCAATGCTTCAAACCAAGTCAAAATTTTCAGATATTTATAAACACAATTGCTAAAAACTAACAAAAAAAGGGAAAAGTATAGAATTTTGCCCGAGTTTTTTTTCTTTTTTTTTTTAAAAAAAAAGAGGAAAATAGTGAAAGAAAAATAGGAAAATGGGAAAGGAAGGAAATTAAGAAACTCACACCTTGTTGAAGAAACAAATATCATCAGTCATGATTATTTCAGGGAGAAATTGGCATGAAAAGAGCATTCACAGTTCTTCCTTCTTTAGCTTGTTTCCTTTTTTGCTCCTAAAGGGCTAAACTTTCTTGATTCATAGAGTATAAGAGATGATATATACACATATACATAATATATATACATGTATATAACTAGAGAGAACATAAGATAGGGATGGAAATAACATAAAATGGAGAATATGGTGGTAGTTTTTTGTATCAAGTTTTGAGCTTTTTCTTCCTCGTCAACCTCCTTCAAAACTTTTTCCTTTTTTTTATTGATAATCATTTACTTTAATATTCTATATATATATATATAAATATATATATATATATGGACTATATGTCAAAGATTCTCTTGTTGTTGCCGCATTGGATTGCAATTTGGAATACAAAAACAAGGCCAGATGACAGTTGTGACAGTATATATATATATATATATATATATATATATATATATATATATATATATATGATACTATAGTTGTTTGTGTAAAGTTAACTTTGGTCAATTGACACACGTAAGGTAGGAGTTGATCTTGCGTGTCAGTATTATATTGGTCAATTGACCAACTTACATGAAGTTAACTTCATGGTAACCGGATCCGATACTCATTAGGGATCACTATTTTAACCTGTTTTTGATATTTTCACATGATTATTTCTCACATGAAGGTGTAACCGACTGTATGCTCGTACAAGAAAATTATGTAGAAATATCAAAAATACATGTAAAATATCATTTCCCTACTCAAAAAATTCTCTCCAACTAAAAAGTAAATTTTTCTTTTAACAGTAATACACTATGTTTTAAATTTTGACTTTTAAAAGTAAATTTATAAAATTTAAAATTGATATAATCTCATTTAAAATTTACAATTTATAACTAGCAAACATCATAATTAGAAGTAATTTTTAACTAGTATATAACAATCATATGTAGTTGTAATCAAATTAAACAAATTCATATCAATTTTAAATTTTAGCATTTCACTAATTGATCTTAAAAATCAAAATATATCTCTAATTTTGATCTTAAAATCAAAATATATCTCTAATACACCAATTTTATTAAATAAATTCATATCAATTTTAAATTTTAGCATTTCACTAATTGATCTTAAAAAATATATATATATATATATATATATAATTTTGATCTTAAAAATCAAAATATATCTCTAATACACCAAATTTATTAGTATTTGAAAAAACTGATTAGTTATCTAATCCTGCTTCAATATTCAATCAGTATGCAAACGTGCGACGCACTAAAAATCGTTTGCCTACTTTATGGAACAGAAAAATAAAGATAAAGAATGAGATTTATAAGGTGACAAGCTCAAATTCAATATCATTATTTTATTATCTTAATCTAAAATTGAGAATGTCTTTTCTTGACCCAAAAATATAATGGTAGGACTATTTTTTTTTTCTTTGTCTTAATTTAAAGACAAGTCAATTTTGTAAAAATAGTTTTAATAGTAACTTGTGTCCAATATTTGCCTCCATAAAAGTCTTTAAATTCAATAATACAAGTTTATTTGGGGGTGTGGGAGCAAGTCAAATCCAGAACAAAACATGTTCAGTCTCCTGCGGCTTTGTTAAGATGAGGTTTATTTTTGGGTAACTCGATGACTTGATAGAATAATTATGTAACAAATGATGACCATAAATTTGTCAAAAGAACTTTATGCTAACCACTTCCTAAATTAACATATTTATACTCTGACTTGATTGAATTAACTATGTAACAAATGGTGACCATAAATTTGTTTCAAGAATGCCACAAAAGTCAGTTTATATTCTTCACACTTGATATAGTGAAAATCAAAGTGAAGAGTCGGTGTAACATAGGCTAAACCTCAGTGGAGTCATTCAAATACTTGTAAGAGAATCAAGTTTACAAAAAATGAGGGATACTAGTATATGCCCTTGGTTTGCACCAATAATAAGCATCAAAGGCACACCATCTATTTCTTATGATTACAGTTTAACTGTGAGAGACTCACCAGAGTGAGTTCTCGACGATATGGGAAAAGAACAAAGATAAATGCCTGGCTCCAAACAACTGGACAGATATAGACCTGAGGTGCTTAAATTGGATTCTGCTCACCTTTATGTAATGTATCCTTCTGGAAACAATAATGTCCATTTAAGAAACGTTCAGGATATCCACTACCGGAGAAGGAAGTTGATGCTCAGATTGCACTGACCGATTACCATTGACTATTACATGTCAAGACTACTTCACGCAGAGAGTGAGTATGTTCTGATTGGAAGCTCGCTACCTGATCAGAAAGGGGAAGGAAAATAATATCAACTTTGGTAATCTCTAATCAACATCATTAAACAAGGAATAGCAGATAAAAACATTGGGATTTATACGGATGATAGAATGAAGTGTAGAGTTAAATAACACTACAGTCATTGTAATGAACATGTTGAATGAATTAGCTGGCCCTTAAGGATTTCAAGTTGTGTATTTGAACATATTGAATTAAGCCATCAAAGTATCTAATTTTAATTTGGGACACGCTCATCATAGGTACACCAATATAGCATGCAAAGACTTTAAATGGATATTTACGAGACAAGTTGCATGATTACACAATTCTGGGTGGCATCTTCATATAACAAAAGCCGAAGCACACCAGGAGTAGGAGGGGAGAGGAAAATAACTTCTCGATAGTGAAGCTCTTGCTCCACGAACAACAAAACCCACACTTCTGTAGCCTTTTCTGTACGAGGACTGAACTGCTGCACATTGCACACCCATTCTAGTTTTAACAGATCGCGCAAGTCTTGCAGGACTTCCCATAGGGGATGATGCATAACATCTTCCACATTAATGACAGTGATGAATGAAAAAGTGCAAGTTGTATGATTACAAAACTAAAAATATGCTAAATGAAGATAAAAGGTTTAATCAGCTATATGAATATATGATGCTGTTAATTAACGGACAACTCAATATAGTGAAAGATAACACGATTTATCTTACTTCACCTGACAGGAGGAACTTTAATTCTAAAAAATAAACAGTTCAAAATCCAAATCAAATTTCTGCAAAATTGGGAGCCTCTCACGAGGAAAGATGAAAGAATGCTTTAGGTCTAAACATTATATGCAGCCTCAACCCTAACCTTTTGTATAAAACATGGGAACCTTTGATATGATCACGTCCTATTTTATAATATGATTAAGCGAACAATTTGCCCCAAAAATCGGAACGACTTCGTTGTGTCTCTCAAGCATTTGTTTTTCACATCCCGAGACCAGTGCTGCAAAAAAAATAACAAACACAAAATAAATATCAAGATATGCAAATTCAAGTCGATTTCAAATAACTTCAGGCATTAACCTCTCCTAGCATGTTGAGCTTCTCTCGCACACCTCTCAACAACTCTTCTGACTCCCCCTCCCAACTGAAGAACTCCAGCTCCTTTCCTTCTAATATATTTTCAGAGACCTGATTAAAACAAAAATAATCAGATTTTGAGATTTTAATTCAAAGAACATGCCCGTAGACATCTATGTAAATCAAAAGATTTTTTGCGGCCTAAGGTCTTCTACATAAGGAAACATCACAGCATCTCAACAAAAATCAGGCTGTTCACCCAAAAGAGAGGGTTTAGAAGGTAGTGAAACAATGTTCAGCCAAGACCAGAGAGGAGCACACAATAGGTCCAGAATCCAAATATTTCAAATATAAATGAATAGATAAACTGGTACATCAATCAAAGTTATCTACTATTAAGTTGTCCATGAAAAGAGTAATTGAAAGTAACATCGGTTCATAATTGTATGGTCCACCCACCAAACGACATCTGAATCAGAGAAAAAACAAACTTTGCAAAGCTCCTCGTAGTACAGTTCTCTTAGCCAGGCCTTGCTCCTCTGAAGCTACCATTACGTCAATTTATTCTTTTTCGGGTGTGTCATGTGAATGTCTTGTAAAGGTGGTGGGCTTTGTTACAATGGTGATGGGTTCTAATGGGGGTAGTCATCCCTGTATCAAATGAAGGCAGTATTGGCTCCCAGGCCTCACAAACAATTAAAAAGAGGCTACATCATCCTACAAGAGGTCATACTTTACATGTTTTACTAATTTTTGTATCTTTGTTCACTGATTGTCTCACATTCTCCAATTTCCAGTTCTTTTTATTAATGCTTTGTAATTGTAAAAACCACAGTTTTATGAAATTATTTTTATCAATTAGCAATGGCATTTAAGAAACTCATTTATGTAGGTTTTAGATCTTATTGCTTTTTGCTGCCAAATGTAAAATTGGCATTCATAACATATAGTCAATAGCAGCTTTACTCAAGCTTACAGTAATTTAATTTTAAGGACAATATTATAAACATTCCGAGCAACTAGCAACTTTAGTTAGTCTTACCTCAAGGATAACATTGGGCATGCTTTTGAAACTATTGGCTTCTAAGGGAAAAATGATGACAACTTTATGGTAAATGATTGTTTAACCTGCTGAATCAGTTTTATAATCCTAAATCTATAACTACAAGTAAAACCAGTAGTATAACCTTTGAAGAGTCCTGTCATTAATTCTTAACTTCTTATTCAACTTAAAGTGACAAAGAGAGCTTAGAAAATACATATTGAAGAAAAGGCTGGTCTAATAACTCTAAAATTTCAATAGCCGCTCTTAAAAGGAAAAAAACAAATTGCACATGTTTCATAACAAGTCATTTCTAACCAACCAGAAACTTACAAGAGAAGAATTTAGATTTAAGTCGCAAACCAAAAGTAACAAAACCAGATTACAACTCAAGGGGCATATGCTAGTATAGTACCTGTTTTGTTATCACTTGACCACCAGCTATATGTGAGAAGTATATATTGTAAAAATGGCATAGAAACAATGGGGGACTCTTCTCTGCAAGCTCCTCTAAATATTTCACATATGCAACTCCAGGATTACTTGGTTCAGGAACCACAATATCCTGTTGGCTAAACCATTCTAGATCTTTTGAAAGAGCTTTAGATCGTTCTAATCCAGTCTTTCTGAAGTAGGCATCTGTATTGAGTAACAGTCAATACAAGATTGAATAAGCAAACCTGCTAAAATATATACAAGAGCCACAATAAAATTTGACTTGATAATCAAGGTAACATACAAAATCGTTAATTACACTTAAATGTTATCAATGACCTGACTTGATAACAAGAGCATAATAACAAGATCATTCAGTACACTGCAAATATAAATTCCATCCTATCAGTTCTGCCCGCTATTAATTACACAAATGAACAGGTATCTACATAAGTGTTTATTCATAACCTGATAAAGTATCTCACTTTTTATCCTCATTTACTAAAAATCAAGACCATAAAAGCAAATGAAAGGGAGCTAACACAACTATTATGATTTTCCCCGCGCAGCTACACCCCTACTCAGTTCAACAGAATCTCCAATCCCAATGATATTCAATTTTGTTTTCAAGAATTGAATCTTATATGTGAAGGTAAAAACATACTCCCAAATAATATAAAGAAAAAATTTCATAAAAATGTGATAAACTATCATACAAATTCCATAGAATTAGGAACCACTAGTGTAAAAGAACTCACAAGAAACATCACTGGATTCATCAACAATGCGCTCAATGAAGTCGAAAACGAGCTTGCTATCCACCAAGTATTTCACAAACCCTTCCATACTTGGCTGCCATGTCTCTTTCTCTCCATCATTTTCACCTGAAATTGACTCCTCGCTATCATCACCATCATCAACATTTCCACTATCACTCTCATCATCAGAACTATTATTCTCACCCTCAGAATCACTACCAGCAGTAGTACTCCTTCTCCTTTTAATTTTGGAAGTGTTGCGGAGCATCATGGCCACGAATCTCATCTCCTCCGTGATACCGATCTTTTCTCCAGGATATTGCTTCCTGTACCTTCGCCTCCTCCTTCGAACAGGCGGCGGCGCCGTCGGCGATTGTGTCTTCGCCACCTGTGCTTCTGATGACGATGATGCTATGCTGGAATCAGAACAACAAAAGATATCTGGAACCTTGAATTTATTGAAATTTCCATTCAATTGGGTGAAAATTGTTGAATTGGTATCACAACAGAATTGGAGGCTTGGCAAATTATATTGAAGCGAAAGGGAAGAAAAGCTCAACATTGCTGCAAATTCTCACCCGCTCCCAGCCCAAGCACATATAATTTTTAGAGTTGATCGTTTTTCCCCAGAAATAAAAGATTATTATTTGTATTTTAAAATCAATTTGAGACTGTCAAAATTAACATAAATTCATAAATATAATGATGAAAAATATTAATTATTTGAAAAATATTATAAATAATAAGATTTATTATTTTATAATTATTGATAAACTATCTCAATTTTAAGTTTAAAAATATTTTAAATTTATTTTTAATAAAAGTGATATCTATATAAGGCATTCTTTGAATAATTCAATCTTGGCAAAATACACATTTTACTTACTGTGTTTGTCGAGTTGTTAACTACGGTATTTTAAAAAATTGTAGTTCTCACACTGTGCTTTTTAAAAATTCTTAATGAGGACATTACGTCCAATTTTGCTCACAGGCATTAAGAAATCAGGCCAATTTTCTTACGTGGCTTTTAAAAAAATATGTATTTGTTGATGTGTGCATTAAGGCCAATCAGTTAAGCATTCGTGGAATGGGCGGGAAGAAGATTATAAGCAACAACGAAGCAATTGCTGAAAGGTATAGAAGAAAGCGAGTTCGAGTTTTGAGAAAAAAACGACGAAGTAGGAATTCATGTCAGACAAAATCGAGTGGGAAATCGTCGATTGAATGAGAGAATCAATGTAAAGGTCCATATCTTATGTTATACCAGTGATTGAAGTGAAGAACTGAAGAACTAGGGTTTAAATTTCTCAGGAAAATTGCAGACAACAATTGCACGAAAATTAAGGTTTTTGCTTGATAACTGGTATTGAGGTAAGTGCGAAGTTTTTGTGCATTGAAGTGAAGAACTGAAGAGCTAGGGTTTAAATTTCTCAAGAAAATTACAGGTAATAAGTGCACAAAAATTAGGGCTTTTGCTTCAAAACTAGTATCGAGGTAAGTGCGAAGTTTTCGTGCATCTAATATTGCTTCATCACGATCTAGATCATTGTCAACCACTGATGCAGACATGCATATGTGTTTTTGTGATGTATCAGCGCGAATCTGTGTTTCAAAGAAAGATAGGTCAAAAGGAAAAAATGTTTTATGGTTGCCGCAACTATGGGATTAGTTTCCTCCGTCCAATTTGTAAACTGTATTTCATCCCTTTATCTGTTAAATCATGTTTGCTATGTGGTTCTATTTTTACTTTGTGATACCAAATTTGATAGGAATCTAGGAGATATTGTGGATATTTTGAATGGGTTGAAGTGCCTTCAATGTATATGAAACAACGAGTGCTATGAGCAATCTAGTTGAAGAGATGAGCTTAGTGATGGATACAAATGCAAAACTGAAGCAGAAGTTGAAAATTTTAAAGGAAACACCAATAAAGGAAATGGAAGTTGATAGACTTAAAGAGAGAATCTCAAAACTTAGAATGTGTTGTGTATTGTCATGGATTGTCACTGCAATTGTAATTTTGATGTGGATTTGCATGATGTAATGGTACTGTATTAATTGTACTAGATGTGATGTATTGTAATGCATTATGTATTTTCATTGCATTGGATTGTAATAGAGTGATGGTGATGGGAAAGATGTAATGTTAATAAATTAAAATGCAAAAGATGTTAATGTTTGTCATGATTAAATTGTGTTTTTTTGTACTCCATTGGATTCATAGCAAAAATTAAGAACAATTGTATCCAAAACACAATAATAGCCTTACAAAAATGTAACAAGTCCCTGCGCAAAAACAGAACAAAGAACAATTGCTCCATGGCATAAAACTAATTTAATTACCAATTGCTCCATTCATTCAATTACCAACTGCTACAAGCATAATCATAAAAGAACCATTCATTCAAGTACCAAATGCTTAATAGAACCATACATGCCATAAAAAGAACCATTCATTCAAGTACCAACTGTATAATAGAACCATACATGTGCCATAAACACAACCATTCATTCAATTACCAACTACATAACATAACCAAAGCACAAGCACTAATGATTGGGTTTTATACCTACGAATCGATTACCTTATAAGCTTGATTCGATGCTATTTTTAGTATGTTTAGGGTCATTTTATACGTTTTCTTGCTTATGTGTTGCAGGAACTGGTCTGGATGTGGAAAACAGGGAAATCGAAGCTTAAAGAAAGTTTTTTGTAGTTGTTTGTCAAGAAATTGGTCGGCGCTGAGGTTCATGGTAAACTTGGCAAGAGGAGGATTTTAACAAAGGCAAAACCTCCGTCGGGCGAATTGGTGTGAGATAGTTAGAAGTTTTCATGTTCAAAAAGGATTATGCGGTTCATTCAAAGAAGTGATTTGGGGACTTGATTAAGAAGCTACAAAAGACTAATTGAGGGGCAGAGAAGAGAATATCAAATTCATTATCAAACCCTAGTTTTGATCACACTTTTGGAGAATTGAAGTAAGAAATCTAGCACGAAGGAATCAAGGCAGGAGCAGTGAAGAGGAGGATTTCTACACAGATTTTTATTCCCTTTCTATACTATCTCTTGCATTCAAAATACTATTTTACTTGCGGATTTTGGGTTTAAATTCATCTAGCATGAACTAATTTTTTATTTAAGGCTACAATGGATCTTATTGTGTAGACATGCTTCCGTAGTGAGCTATATTTAATTATTCAGGGATTTTCTATTATGATTTATGCTTAAATATTAATTGCCTGATCAACAATTACCTTATAATTTATAAGAATTTAGGAAATGAAATATAAATTTAGATTTGGTCATAATAACATAACATGTATTTGTGATTTCTGCATGGCGTTGAAATTCATGATTTGTGTTTAAGATAGAAATATACTTATACATCACATGTAATCTGGGAAAGAATTTGGGCTTTAAATCCTCTTTAATTTTAATTCACATAGTGGATTAGTTAATTAGGGTGTTCAATTTAATTCTATCAATTGTGAATTTAAGTTGATATGAGTATGATGCATTGAGAGTTGGTCATATTTACTTATGTGTTCTTGATTAACAATTCAGAATAATTAAGTTGGTTTAACAAGAAATATGTCGATCTAAGTGAAATAATAAGTAAAATTGTAATCTTAATTCTCCATTATCTGATTAAATCTTGTGGTAGTTAGTTAATATTTAATTAATTAGTAATTTTCATAGATTTCACAAAATTGATAATTTGTTTAATAAAATTGAGATAATATAAAATTGGTAATTGTTAGAATAAATTACAAATATTTTCTCTAAGGAACGATACTTAACTTACCACTTTATTACTTGTTGACTACGTATATTTGCGTATTGTGCGCAACTAAATTTTACCTAACAAATTTTTGGCACCGTTGCCAGAGACTATAACTGTATTTATTACTTTCAATATCAGTTTAATTAAATCAATTTTATTTAAACACTTTTCTTTTCTTTTTTCGTTTACTTCCTGTTTCAGGTACTCTTGAGTAGTGCATGCAAAAAGAAGCCAAAATTGTTGCCTTACAAGGAATACACTGAAAAAAGTTTCAACGGTTGAGTAAGTGGATTAAAGAAACTCGAGAGAATCTAGAAACACCGGGTAATATGGCTAAAGAAGAACAGAAATCACTGCGGAACTAAGCCACACCGCAAGTTACAGAAATTCAGTCTAGTATTACTAGGCCTGCCATTAATGCCACCAATTTCGAGATCAAGCCTGGTACAATACAAATGGTTCAAAATTCATGTCAATTTATAATGAAATATATATTGCAATAAATTTTAAAGTATTTTCAAATGGTGACACTAATACCCCTAAACCAATGCGAACAACAAAAACAAAAAGAACGTTAAACAAATCTCCAATATCCATCAACTCAGATTTATAGAAAACTAGTTTCACCGTAATTTAATTCGGTTCACCATAAAACATAGTAAGGTAAAATATCATATATAATTTCTACCATGTAACTACGTAATGACTCCTGCTAAACAACTGCACAGGCATCCTTGAACAAAAATCCATTAAAGGCCGTTCAGTGAAGCATGAGTCAAATGGAAAGTAAAACTATGGAAATCTGCAAGATAATGTGGTGATAAAAACATTGAGTTTGAACAATACTTTCTATAAGAAAGATTAGGAACAGTGTAGGAACTAGAAACCAGAGAAAATTGGACATTCTGGTGGCACCATCATTCGTCTATCAAACATCGCAACTTCTCTCGGAATGTGGAAACTTCGGTTGCTTCAACAGCCACGACTAAACCCATTAGCCTGTAATTTTTTAACTGCAACAACAGGCACACAAGCCATGAGCAAATATACGGATTGATTGAAACTAGGAACATTTGTCCAAGGTCCAACTCCCCCCACCCCCCACCCCCCCCCACCCCACCCCACCCCACCCCACCGTTACAAATGTCAGTCTTGTTTGGAATAAATTGGGTAAAGGATAATTCAAATTTCCAAATACCATCCCAAAATAAAGAGAATTGACACATGAGATGCAAATGTAGGGTTAGGATTAAATATTTTTAGTATGGAAGGTTTGGATTCATTTTCTGAATGCAATATAGTGGGAAAGCCTATAAAAAGTTGTCTTGTACTGAAAATTATCAATCGAATATGAAAAATCAATTCCCAATCTCTCTAAATTATTCTCCTGATTTTCAATATGTTTCTTTGTGTAAGGAGTGTGATGAGTTTGTTTCACCACCTCGAATTGATGTTGTACAACCGTGGCCATGGTAGCACAAAACTGATCTGTAAATTGGGCAAAAATTGCCTCAATAGAATTGAGATAAGCCATTGAGCTCTCTCAATGAAAGCACCAATTAGAGAGAGGGAGAGAAGAATTTAGAGAGAGATTGGAAATTGATTTTTCATATTCGATTGATAATTTTCAGTACAAGACGGCCTTTTATAGGCTTTCCCATTACATTACATTCAGAAAATGAATCCAAACCTCCCGTACTTACTAAAAATATTTAATCCTAGCCCTACATTTGCATCTCATGTGTCATTCTCTTTATTTTGGGATGGTATTTAGAAATTTGAATTATCCTATACCGAATTTATTCCAAACAAGACTGACATTTTCAATCCCATGAATCATTGCAAGTTGAAAATGTTCAATCCCTCACAATTTCTGGTACGGAGTTTGCAAAAAGGGATGAGGCTAGGGTGTTTGAAGAAATTCCTGAAAGGAATGCTATAACTTCCTCTCAGTTGTCTAAATTTAATTTAGCTTTTAATGCTTTGAGAACTTTAGTATCTGAAAAAGAGAAGGCAAGTAATTGGGGACTCGTGATAGCCGCTAATGAGGGTACAATTGAGGATTCTACAGCAAAGTTCGAGTACAAACTTCAGCCCCATATTATCCCGAGTGAGGTTGCAAACCATTCCTTTATGTGGATGCATAAAGTGAAGGATAACGAGGAATACTCTAAAACAAATGGAGTACTTTTTGTCCTAGCTGGTGCATTCCTTTGTGATCTGGGCTATAATGTACATGTGGGAAGTTGTTGTATTATAAAAGAGTTGGAGCATCATTTAGTTTTTCATGGTGGAGCGACAATCTCTAAATCTTTAGGATTTAGTTTTGATCCAGGAGAAATATTTTATTTCACTAGTGCTGTAGAATACAAAAATGCTCCAAAATTCCTCCTTGTGGACAAATTGTTTTTTAAAGGATAGGAAATTGATGCAGAAAATATAATTAGACATGAGGTAAGCTTTGATGCTAATATGGAAACTAGAGCAGTTGGGTGTGAGGGACTAAAGGTATTATCAAGATGGAATTTGAATAATTTTCCTCATCTCCTAGTTTTCAGTATTTGTTTCAATGATTACACATCTTGTGATGTTGCATTTTACATGTTAAATGGAGAGGACAAATTTTTGAGGAAAAGGTTAATTCTCATTTTTGCAAAAATGATAGAAGGAATAAGGAATTCATTTTATGAGAGAGTATTGGGCAGGGCTTGAACTTTTGGTAATCTTGGTGCAAAAAGAGTTGGTAGCTCACACTTCAGTAGAGCATTTTAAAATTTCATTTGGGGCTGGAATGTTTCTGAGCATGTTTCCATCAGCATTTAGGAAGTTTGTAGATACAAATGGAGAACTCACCAAGGAATTGATGCCTGGAAGTGTAAATTTCCCTGTCTCTGCATTTAAATCAGTTGGTGGACAGCTTATTGTAATTGATTCTGTCAAGGGCTCTCACATGTGGGACATCGATTGGAATGAGTACATTGACTACGTTGGTTCATGGGGTCCAGCAATAATTGGTCATGCAGATGATGAGGTACTCAAAGATTTGGATGATACAATGAAAAAGGGAACCAGCATTGGTGCTCCATGTCTTCTGGAGAATGTACTGGTTGAGATGGTCATCTCAGTTGTACCTAGTATAGAAATGGTAATGAGTTTCTGTGCTCAATTACTCGCTAAAACACATGTTGAAATTGCTAAAAACAACAAGGATATTAACTTGAGTCGTTATATGGTGGTGTTGGGAATATTTGATTTTTCCACTCATGGTGTGTACACTAAATGGTCCAGTATGCTGGGTTGATAGGAACTGTGTCTGTAAATTCCTGAATTTTGCACAAAAGTTTTTAGGTTGGTGTAGAGACCGGATCAAAGAATTTGATGGTACTATTAAGCAGTTAATTGGTTTGGTTCTGTTAGAGTTAATAAATGGTCTGCAGTCTTGCTCGTTTAAAACAGAGAATCAAGAGTTCAATGACATGCCTCGAGTAAAGCTTTTTAAGAAGACTGAACTTTCAGTTGCGGAAGGAGTATGGCGAGAACATGTTGATAATGCAGAGATACATTGATGAGACATTTTATTTTCATGAGCTCCTCCTTCTGCAGTTCTGGTATAATTTCAAAGGTAAAAATGATTTGGTTAATTTCATCAAGTGGGTTGCACATTTTGCTTTAAATGCTCATGATTTACGAATGGATTTTTATGTTTATGCTGAGTGGAATCATCATGGTTTTTCACCTTGGCTGCATTTCATACATGAAATTCAGTTTCGAACAGAGATGAAGAGTTTAATTCCCACTATTAATGATAAAATGTCACCAAGAGACTCGTCAAAAGAGTTGCAAGAACAAGCTCTTTTTGGCAGCATATATGATTCTATAGACACGATGTTATATCTAGGTATTTTCAATATAGATTGTGACATAGTTGTCTGTGATGATCTACTTGATCCGTTAAGATTTGTGAACTCCTTTATTGTTGATGGGTTTGTGTTGGGCTACCGGTCAGACAAAGTTGAAGCAACTATTTCAGGTTGATGAAAGTGGAGGAAATTTTAGTATGATGACGCAAATTCTACTCCTTCGATGTGTGGCAGAAATTGTTCATGGTAATCCTCAACTTTGTTGAAGGGATACAGAAAGAAAATGTAACTTTGGATGCATCACTTGGGGTCTATCCGAGAACAGAGTTTTAAGATACCGAACTGCAAAGCATTTCACTCTTGATAATGGGACAACCAAAGGTACACCTGAGAACAATATTTGGTTTAACACTCTTGAAATGCTTAGCTACACAAGTGGAACTACCATGCAGTCTTCAATAGAATCTCAAGTTCATGCTATGTTGTTTGAAGTTAGTGATGGTATTTTCATCTTCAGGAGAAGCCGAGCAGGACACAATCCCACCATGAGGGCAAGGTGGGTTTTGAAGGGTGGAGTATTGTTACAAATGTCAGTCTTGTTTGGAATAAATTCGGTATAGGACAATTCAAATTTCCAAATACCATCCCAAAATAAAGAGAATGACACATGAGATGCAAATGTAGGGCTAGGATTAAATATTTTTAGTATGGAAGGTTTGGATTCATTTTCTGAATGCAATGTAGTGGGAAAGCCTATAAAAGGCTGTCTTGTCAATCGAATATGAAAAATCAATTTCCAATCTCTCTCTAAATTCTTCTCTCCGTCTCTAATTTTTTGGAGTCTAGCACGACTATCTAAACTGCTACAACCACGCCCCACAAAAAAAACAAATAAATAAATAACCCAAAAGCTCAACACCCATAATGAAAGTACTGATTCAAAGGGGTCTGCAACTTCTTTTGTGTAACCAAACAATAGATACTGCACAAATTTAGATTTTGGAAGATGGTTCTCATAAAATGAAAATACAGCAATAACATCAATACTACCTCGTCTCCAAAAGAGACTCCTACCTTTCGTTGACCTTTTTTTTATAAAAAAAATTATTTACAAATTATAAGGTTTTCATATGACACATAAATATAAATCTTTCCAAAGATTGTTTTGAGGACTAAAATTTATTATTGGTTTAAGAATATTTAAAAATAATAATATATATATATATATATATAAATGCGTCAATGCAAACCATAAATTTTGTAAATGAAAGTCAACAAAAGAGTACGACTCTCTTTTCCTGATGGAGGTAGTATTAAGTTAGTTCAAGCAAACCATCGGAAGAAATCATCACAGGTGGAAAGAATCAACACTTGCCTCGTGAGCAGCAAGCTGCTGCGTGCGCAAAGGAAAAGTGAAGGACCACGAGCTGTGCTGGAGAAAGAGTCAGATACTATCAGCATGGTACTTAGTACATGCTCTTGAAAATAAAAAACACACATACCTTGTGAAAAAATTCATCTTCCAGCTTAACGTATATCATAGCTTCGTCAGTGCTGCTACTCATCAGAGCCTGTTTTTGGTCTGCATTCTTATGCTACAGGTCACATCACAAACCAAAGGGGGAAAAAAGCTTTAAAAATTAAGCACAACCGTGATTTAGATGAAAATCAATAATAAAATTACAACCATAAGGGTTAAATGTTTTACCATTTACCTTGTATATCTTACTGACAAACAGATAAGACTTAAAGCAGAATGAATTTCGGAGATCCTCTGTCGGCTACAGAAAGGAAAATGACAATACATAAATATTGAAGTAGAAATCAACTATGAAATTCATCGAAAAAGAAAAGAGAGAAGTGAAATAAAAAAAATGGATGGACAAGAGCTTTTTACAAGCATTCAAGCAGATTCTAAACGAAGAATACTGATACACAAGCTCACAAATGAAAATACTTTTGAGCCTCACGACAAGGAAAAAAAGAGAAGGAAAGGTGTTGTTTAGATAATACAGGGATCAAAAATTCGTCATGATTACTCAACGTGATAGTATTCTCATCTAACCTCGTCTTCTGTTGCCCAAGAAACTTCATCAAAAAGTGCATCATACAGTGGTGGCAAAAGCTGAGGAGGTAGATTTGCCACACGCTGAGAGATCAATAGACCCACATCATGTGCTTGTTCCCCCAAAATTGATCTCAATTCATGTAGTATTTTTACCTCCTGGCACACTTTAAGCAGGAATTCCTTAAGTTCCATTATACATTTGTAATCCTGCTAAAACAAAAATGTTGTTATAGTGTCAGCTCAACAGTCAGTCATTCAGATACCAGCTTGTATTATGAGCTAGGATACTGCTGCCACATTTTCATAAAATGTGCCAATGCATCCTTTTCAACCATGAACAATGACAATTTTATTGGGTACTCCCTGGCTATCACAACCATTTCTAAAAGACAATGTAGAATCATAAATTCATTGAGCAAGTAGTCGGGTGTTGAAGAGATATATGTTGCTTGCCTTATATCTTCCAAAGTTAAGAGCAGTAGCAACTGCATATACTCCATCATCTTCATCTTCCTCTATTTTAATCACAGTCCCCACTGTGGTTTGTCCCAATATCAGGTCTACAAAACCACTCAAATCCCACTGCTTATCATCAAGGTCGGTCTTTAGTAGGACCTTCACTCCATGGAAGTCATCAGGCTTTGGATCAAAGAAGGCAAAATCTGCTTGGACAACTCCCTTCAGAAATTGTAATAAAATCCCACAATTATATGAAATAAATCCAAGTGAAACAGCTATAGTTAAAAATAAAGAGTCACATATAAAAGTAATTATACTCCAATAAGTAGCATACTTCGAATTCTTCTTCATCAGAAGATTCAGGTTGTTTACTCTTATCATCCATGGGAAGATTTTCAAACTCCTTACCTAAAAAGCATTTTGAAAATTGAATCTCTAAGAATCGATATCAAAGAAAAAAAACGTTATGGTCTAAGTGAATATATTCATATCAAAGAATGTATCAAAAAAGACTTTAGGTAAACAACAAGAGGGTAAACCACTTGTAGAGTACTTTATTGCATTGCAATTACCAGAAGAGATGGGAGAAACTTTTCTACTAGTTTTGGAGTTCTGAATCTGGCGCTTGACCTTGTAAACAGAAGCAAGGGCCACAGAGAGCAAAGCGGGAGAATGTGACAGGCTGAGATCTCAATAATTGGTGTGGCCTTGTTGGTTTCCGCGGCCTTGTTGGTTTCCGTGGCATTACGTTGAATCTTGCAATCTGAAAAATATTAACCAAACTTGAGGTCATTTTAGAGGAGAGTAACAGATGTGTGAAACAAAGCAATCTAAGGACTTCACATATAACACATATATGTTAAATGTCTCAATGGCAGGCATGGACAGAGCCAGAAAGGGGGGAAATCTCCCCAGTACATACAAGTAATGAGCACATGATGCATATGACATGAGGGGCTTCTCATAGCTAGGATATAAAACAATATTTCCCAGAAAAAAGGAGAAAGCCTGATACTGAATAACTGCAACTGCAAGACAGACAGCCAGATGGAGAAACCTCCTCCTGGACTAGGACCTTCCTGTTGGTTTGATAAATCTCCATCCCTATGATGACTTGGCTTATGAACTAATTCTTATGATATTATATCTTCAGGGTTCATATAGCAGAATAAATTTCTCCCATACAGCAGACTACATTGGTACAGAATGCATTAATCAAAGTGAGTGTGAAGAAGCTTTGGATTGAAGCAACAAGTTATGTGTCTTAGGATATCATGTAAGATTCTAAGCTCTAAATATATTTTTATTCAAAGCTATAGGTTTGCATTGCATAAGTTGCATGACAATAATAATATAATTAATTTTGTTTTCGTAAAGTAAAAAGGAAATATCTTTTATTTGAAAACATTATTAATCAGCCTTATATAAACTACATGGTCGAATATGGAAAATAAATAAAGGCTAAATTTATGCTTTTCAAAATTGATTTACTGAGCTAAATAAAGATTCTGTTACTTTTAAATCAATTAAGGAAACTAGTATATTAAATGGATATGATTGTCTTAAAAAGAAAATTGCTGAAATCATGCTATCATATTGAGAGATCTGCTCTAACATATATATCAATCTCTGAAAGGAATGTGCTATGATATAATTACAAAATCTGTTCACCATCCTTAATTAAACCTAACGGCTAGAAAATCAATTAGTATGAATGTTAAAACAACAAATCAGTCCTAATTGTTTCTAATCATTCAAACGGCTATGTGTTTATCTGTATAAAAACCTTCAGCCGTGTCATAAGAGATGCACTGAGCAGAATAGATATTAAGAAACTTGAAGTGAAAGTTATACTCTAAGGGGGGTGTATTCAATTAAAATTTTTAAAGACTTAAAGATTTTAAAATTTTGGTTGTATTCAATCAAAACATTTAAAGAGTTTATAAAAGTTTACTGGTATTCAATTACAACTTTTTTAATGTCTTTAAAAGTTAGGTGGTATTGAATTAAGATTTTTACAAAGTCTATAAAAGTATTTTAATATTCAAAAAGTCATAGATTTTTTAAATTTCTATCAAATGGTAAAGTTTGACAGACTTTAGAAGAAGAATTATAACTATCAACCCATATCCAAAGTCTGACCTCGTCTCTAAAGACTTGTAAAGAAAAGTCGGATCGCCAGTAAAGAGGGAACCCAAGTAAATACAAATTCGCGGTGTAATACCCAGAAAAAAATAATAATAAAGAAATAAAATAAAATAAATAAATAACATTTAAATTTATATTTTAAATAATTTAATTGGACTTTGTCTTTTATTGGGTCAAACTAGTTATTTATTTTATATGGGCTAATAAGTATTAATATGTGATGGATAAATTGATTTGGTAAAATTTGGGTCTTAAAACTATTTGGATTTAATTTATATGTGGATAAAATTAAATCAAATTATAATTAAGTGAATTAACAAGATATATTAATAAGTAAACAAATAACTAAAGACCTAATATGTCTCGCGGTACGTGTAATCGAGGAAAGAGGGAAAAGACAGTAAATTGGTAAGGGAGAAAGCGGCAGTTCGAAAGCTTCCAATACAAAGACGAAAGAAATTTGTTTAATAAAGGTGAAATAAAATCATGAAACTCTCGGATCAATTGTGAAAATTATGTATGTATATATTTAAAGCTTTTGTCGTATTATTAATTATACTGCATGATTTGGTAAAAGGAGGGATTTTATATATATATATATATATATATATATATATATATAGAGAGAGAGAGAGAGGCCGGATCAGGTCCGTACTCTCGGACCGAACCAAAATCCGGACCTTTTTTTTTTTGTTTTTTTTTTTAAAAAACAAAAAATAAAAAAATATGGAACTTGAATTTTTACATAATACAGTGTTTCACTGTTTTAGGTGTGATTTGGATACATATAACAAAACATGTATGTACGATGCATGCGGATTGTATACATATATTTTTGGTATAGGTATCCAAATCACGCCCAAAACATTGTATTATGAAAAAATTTCAATTCCATAAAATATTAAATATTTTTTTTAGTTGTTTTAAAAAAAAAAGCAAAAAATAATAATAATTTGGTCCGTTTTTGATCAAGTCCGGACTCCCGGACCTGATCAGTTCTGTATATATATATAGTAGTAAAACAATAATATGTTACTCTGAACAGTAGTAAAGCAATCAATATGAGCATTTTGTCTTATATATATATATATAGTAGTAAAGCAATCAATATGGTATTGAATCACACGCTCACACAAAAGTGTGGATTTCGTTTTCTGTTAAGGAAAAAAAATGAAATCATAGATCCAATAATTGAATGATCAGAAGCCATGTAATAAATATATTATAATATATATGTATTCTAATGCTTAGATAAAATAATATTGTCAGAACTTGAAATTTTGTATAATATGTTTTTTGAAAATTGTTATCATAAGCAGTGGATTATTATTTATAATATATGCACTAAAAAATATAATAAATAATTTATCTGTTAGCAAAATTTTAATCTTAAACCTAATAATCTTTCAATTTTATATATTAGAAGTATACAAAAGTCTATCACAGTCTTGATAAAGAGTTTTTAAAAGTCGGTTACTTATTTCATGGAGTCTATAAAAGTCATTTTAAAAAAGTCTTTAAAAGTCATTAAAATCCACAAATTCTACAAAAGTTTGTCACTTGAAAAAAGTCTTTAAAAATCTTAATTGAATACGCCCCCTTAAGTTTTCTGATCTTCACAAAGTCATAGTTGTTGTGCGTATTCGAACTGATGTGAAGTATCATACAGGCTAATGCATTACTCTAACCATATTCGATAAGAGTCTTTGAATTACTCGGTGATATCTTTCTCTCTTTATTTAATCATTGCATATAGAAAAGCTTTGAATTGATATATTTATTGCTTTGATCATAGTTGGTACTGTAACTTGATTATCTTCAATATTGTGTAATAGACTAAGGTTGTTGGTCTATTGGTTTCTAATCTGTGTGAGATTAGGATGAGTGTTACAAACAAGTGTAAAGTGAGCATAAGTGCTTGGGGTGCATAGGTGCACAAAGGGAACAAAGGTGTTCAAGGGAGCAAAGGTGCTCAAGGGAGTATAAGTACTCAATGGGTGCAAAAGTGCAGAAGGTGAACATAGGTGTTCAAGGTATTTGTAAACTTGGTTTGTAACAACGTCACATTAATAAATTAATAAAAGTGAGTCCTCAATACCAGTTGGTATTAAACATGGATGTACGCCGCTAGACTAGAGGTTTAAGGGCAGAACTACGTATAAATTCTCTGTGTTCTTTTAATTGTTTTGCTCCTCTAAATTATCATTAGCATAAAGTTGTTTAAAGTGTAAAAATGAATTAAGAACACTTTAACATATATAGTTCATCATAAAAGTATTTACACCAACTCAAGTTGTACATTAATCAAGTCAAATCGTATTGCAAAATCAATCAGTCATTTGTTTCTAAAAACTGGAATAGTAACAAGCTATATTGTTGAAAGCGGTAGACTGCATTCATAACTGTTTTCTATTTAAACGAAAATTGAACATCACTTGCTCCACACTTATTCAACCCCCTCCCCTCCCCTCCCCTCCCCTCCCTCCCTCCCTCCCTTCCCTTCTAAGTGTGACTATCTAAATTTCACTTCCTAGGTTGTTCAAATGGCAATGGAATAGAAAATTGTAAGCTTGGGTTTTAAAAGTTAGAAATAGGGCTTGAGATTGTTTCAGCCTTTTAGGTTTCATAGTGACGAGGGTTAAAGTGGTTGATTGCCATTATTGGCAAATTAGGATAAACCTCCTTTGATTGTGCATTTGAGTGCATGTATTGTTGACTTTCACAACAAATTTTCTCGCATGTTGATTTGGTAGAATGTTTCCAATGGTGCAGCCCTAGAACAGCCTCCAAAGGCCAAACAGCCATGCTTTTGGACTAAAACGTCTACTACTCGACTTTGAGTCTTTTAAGTTTACCATATTGTCGCTCTTGAAGCTTAGGTTTTGCCTCTTACAATTATTTACGGCTGCACAATCTCTAATAGCCTCTCCAACACAAATTTTGTTTCTTTATAACAAACAAGTTCGTATCTAAACTTCATCTGGAAAAGCCCTCACCTTATTTTCAGCAACTTTATACCAGTGTTGATCTTCTTTGACTCTCCTCTTAGAAGATAATCCGACTTCTCCACTCCCAGAGTGTTCCAATTTCTTTTTTACCAATTTTAACCCTCCAAAATTCTTTTAGTCCTCTCTGCTTTTTATCCCAATAAGGAGTGCCAAGCTTACAATTTTCAAAACCATTTCCCAGTAAACTTTGTTGTTGGTAAGTAGAACTACCATATTCTTCATTTCAATTGGCATCTAAACATCATCTTCCTTTAAGCTAGATATAAACTTCTTATAATTCAATCTCAATAACCCGATAAGAAAACAAAACTAGAGTAAATAACGGTCCAAATCAAAGCAGAATGAATGTCTCTATGAATGCTACAATTCCTAGGTGTGTGCAACCGGTAAATACCGGCCCGAACCGGACCGGTACCAAAATTAGCCAAATTTTGATACTGGTACCGGTTGGACCAGTATACCAAACCGGTTTACCGGTTTGGTATTGGTTTTTACCGAATAAATACCAAAAATTAATATAATTATTATTTTATTATTTTTATTATTATTATTATTTATTATTATTGTTTTTTATTAATATTATTTTTATTAATATTACTATTATTTTTATTATTATAATCATTATTTTATTATTATTTTTTCTTTTATTATTATTATTATTATTTATTAATAAAAAAATTGGAAAACAGGTATATACCGGTACGGTTCGGTAATATGGAACCATTAAAACTCAGATCAAAACCGCATCTGCAGAAAAATCCAGTATATATACTTTTTTTTTAATCAAACCGGACCCGTTTTGTTGTAAAACCGAATTAACGGTTCAGTCCGAAAAACCGAAAAAATCAGAAAAACCGGAAATTATGCACACCCCTACCTTATTGAGATAAAAAGCAAAGAGGACTAAAAGAATTTTGGAGAGTTAAAATTGGTAAAAAAGAAATTGGAACACTCTGGGAATGGACAAGTCGGACTATCTTCTAAGAGGAGAGTCAAAGAAGATCAACACTGGTATAAATTTGCTGAAAATAAGGTGAGGGTTTTTCCGGAAGAAGTTTAGATACGAACTTGTTTGTTATAAAGAAACAAAATTGGTGTTGGAGAGGATATTAGAGATTGTGCAGCCGTAAATAATTGTAAGAGGCAAAACCTAAGCTTCAAGAGCAACGATATGGTAAACTTAAAGACTCAAAGTCAAGTAATAGACGTTTTAGTTCAAAAGCATGGTTGTTTGGCCTTTGGAGGCTGTTCTAGGGGTTGCACCATTGGAAACATTCTACCAAATCAACATGCGAGAAAATAGAATTCATGACACTTAATTCACACAAAACATAAATCATTCTAAGGTCGATAAGGTGATGTGAAGTGTGATAATAAATTTAGTTCATAACTATATTTTGCTTTGAAATCGAAAACCAAAAACAGTAACAAGATTAATGAACTATGTAACAATTCATGCCAATTCAAACAGAGAACTCTATGCATTTTGGTAGATGTCCAATGTGTTATGTAGAAAAGGACAATTCAATAGATGTCTAATGTGTTATGGGGAATGACAATGCATAAAGTTTGTGCTGCATAAATTCTTAGATAAAGGTGTCCATCTCCAATTCTCAGTATATGCTTCCAAGGTCCAATAACTTGAAAAAATGAACAACCATCATTCATACACACATTTTCTATAAGCACACACATCTATATAATTCTCTGTTGCAGAATGAAGCCAAAAGTTTAAGAACATGATCAATATTCTTAGCATACACAGCCTGTTAAACAGCAACAAACATGTAACAATTTAGATAAACTACAAGTAAATGATAAGAAGTGGTGTCGTAATTTTGTAATCATAGTTTCATAGTGAATTAGTGATTAATGAACTGATTTTTTGTCTCTAATGTCAGCACATGATGTCTCAAATCCCAATTTGATATACAACTCATCTTTAGAAGCCATCTAAATCTATGTAACTTTAGAATCAACAAAACAGGTATCATATATAAAGACTCAAAGTCTCAGCTTCCAAACAGTAATAACCAAATGGAAAACTCAAAAAAAAATCATAACTGACGAAACAGGGGCAGCAGAGCATCAAAAAATCAAAACAATGAAACATGATTGTATGATTCTATCACTAATTCACTATGATTACCGTGTATTGTATTTGTGTGTACCGTGTAGAGTGCTCGGCTGCTCGCTTCAGAGACCAAACAGAACTCGAGGGACACAGCAGAGGTTAGGGCTCGGATGGGGAAGGGTCGCGACTGGTCACCAGCCTGGGATTTTGCAGTGAGAGACAGAGAGAGATGGTGACGATGGGCGATGAGCAGAGGCTGGGATTTGGGCGCCGTGAGAGAAAGAGGAGAAGGAGAAACTAGAAAGCTGCTGCAGAAGCCCTAAACTGGAGCATTTTCCCAGAATGGCTTCTGAGAATGGGCTAAAAGCCACTTGAATTGGCTCTGAGTTCTGACATTAAAATCCAACGCCAATTGAACTGGCATTGGTATTATTAACCCAGTTTATATCCTCCTAACCAAATTAATTAATTTAAGAAATTATAAAAAAAGATTAATTTTTCTTTTAAAAAAAGAGATTTTATTTTTAAAAAGAAACTTCAACGACAATTGCACTGACGTTGTGACATCTGATTTGAAAAAAACTACTTTAACGCACGTTGAAATAGCGTTGGATTTTTAGATTTTTTTGCCACTTAAAAATTTATTTTTAAAATAAAATTATCCTAAATTTTTTTTTAAAAAAAATTATTTTTTTAAAGAAATTTGAAAAAAAAAAATTGATCCAACACCAAACTAACTAGCATTGTAACTTTTATAATTTTATTTTATAAAAAACAAATTTGTAAAAAAGAAGACTAGGATGTAAAGTTACTTTAACTGGTGTTGGAATTTTCATTTTTTTATAGCTGAAGTCTTATATACTGCTTCATTTCCAACGCCAATGACATAATAGAATAGACATAAAAAAACATTGATGTTTGTAAAAAAAAATACAAAAGATCAAAGAAAATTAAAAAAAAAATATTCCAACGTCAGTTAAAGTGGTGTTACATCTTACTCTTCTTTTTTACAAATTTTGCTTTATAAAAAAAAAGTAAAAAAAATTACCATGCTAGTTAGTTTGGCATTGAATCAAATTTTTATTTTTTTCAAATTTCTTTAAAGAAATAAATTTGTTTTAAAAATAAAACTTAGGATAATTTTTTTTAAAAATAATTTTTACAGTGGCGTCGGTTGCCTTTCTGATTTTTAACCCAAAATGTTTTTCCCAAATTAGATGTTAGAGCATTTTTACTCCCAACGTCAGTCACATTGGCGTCCAAGTTTTTTGTTTTTAAAAAAAATTGTTTAAAAATAAAATCTTTTAAAAAAATAAAAATACATTTTTTATATAAAAAGTTTTTCTTAAATTAATTAATTTGGTTGAGAGAAGATAAATTGGGTTAATAATACCAAAGCCAGTTTAATTGGTGTTAGATTTTAATGTCAGAACTCAAAGCTAATTCAATTGGTTTTTAGCCTATTCTCATAAAAGTTGAACAAAATGGATGTAATTGAGAAAGTTAAACATAATTTAGGCCACTATGGGAAAATACTCCCCTAAACTGATTAAAATAAAAAAAAAAAATTATTTAAGGTTTTAAGCAGCGAATCGGTCAAACCCGTGCACCGGTTCATCGGGTCAAACGGTTGGACCGCCGATTCACTATTTGTAGCGAATTTTTTATTAAAATTGGTTCAATGGTCGTTGGAAGAACCGATTCTGATTTTTACCAGTCTGACCGGCGTTTTTAAAACCTTACTATAATGTTAGGTTATTAATCTTCTTCTTATTATTTTCTGGAGTAAAATACACTAACACACCTCTAAATAAGCATAATAACATTCACCTCCCCTCTTGTTTTTTAAGTAACAGTTAGTACCCCTGTAATTTTTAGGGTTAATTAAATAGATAAAGTAATATATTTACCCTTGTATGTTATTAAATTTTAGTTCTTGAATAATATATATATATATATATATATATATATATATATATATATATATATATATATATATGTGTGTGTGTGTGTGTGTGTTTAATTATCCTATTTTAATACAAGACATTTTAATTATAGTTTTATTTGTAATTAATACTATTTCATTCAAATAATTTAATTTAATTAACACATATTTTTGGATAAGTGATACAAATATTAAGAATTTTAAATTAAATTATTAATAGAGTTGTTCTAATTAGAGTGATCGAAGTATGTTGATATTTTAGTTTTTGGTGTTTAACAACAAAAACTATTATTTAATTTTAGTTTCATACTATGATTTTTATATGTTAAATTTTAGTGAGTATATGTCAAAATTTAGGATGTTTATGATTTTGATTACATTTTTAAGTATCTGATTGATATTATTTTTGTGCAATGTTGAATAAAAAAATATAATAATATTTATTACTACCTCTATCTTGTAAAAGATTTTTCTCTTAATATATTTTTTCTTTTTTTGAGTAGTAACATTTGTCATTTTACGGAAAATAATTATGTCTAAGTGTGACTTATGTTTAGTTTAATATTTGAGAATAATAATTAATATAATTTTAATATTTTTTATATGAATAATAAGATTCGCTCTAATAATAAGTTTCTTTTACGTAAATTTTAATATTTGGAAAAATAATTATAACTTTTTTTGCATTAATTTGCACTTTTATGACTACTAAATTTAATTTTTAATTATAAAAAAATGAATGTCTGAAACAACTCGGGTCAAATCCCGAGTTGAAAACAAATATCGGGTCAAATCCCAAGTCCGAATCGAATCGAATCAAATCCATCAAAATAAGGTCTCAAACTACTTGTCAAATAGTATCTTCTTGGGTCATCTTAGCCCACCACAGGCTCCCAAAAGGTAATGACTTGAAGGTTCTATTGGTAGTAACTTATTTTCTTATATGCACACAAATTTTTTCTCTATCTTTCGATGTGGGACTGGGGTGTTACAATATCCACTTGCAAGAATAGTCTCAAATTATATTTTATTTACCTTCATGATTAAAAAGTAAAATTTTATCATTGTCTAATTTTATTCATATAATTTGAATGTACATTACGTAAATTTTAATATTTGAGAAATGTAATTAGTAAAAAGTGTAATAAATAAATATTTATTATTTTTTGACATTTATTTATTGCACAAGTTCATAATTTAATTAATTAAATTAAGTCAAGTTAAAATTATAATATACAAATTTATATTTAGTGGATAATGTAAGACCTCAATTTTATGAAATAAAAGTATTCAATTTTCCTATTTAGTAAATGGTTAAATTGATAAAAAGTTTAAAGTTAAGGGTGATATATGATTTTTTTTCAAAACACGCAAGTGGTTATAAAATATTCATTGTTATCGGGGAATATTCGTTTAGTCGTAGAATATTCTTTGCTTAGAGAATATTCGACATTTACTACGCAACCATTTATGGGCCCCATAATGTAATAACCTGTCGGGATGAAGAAAAGCGACAAATTTGAGTTTTTATAAATAACTACGTAGTTATTCACAGATTAACACTATTGGAATACCCGGTGGTTAAAATACAAAGAATATGTGTGGTTGCACAAGAAAGACACCAGTATTACGCAGTATTGTTGAATTATTGATCCTTACGTAAGAAGGCACTACTCAATAATTATTACGATAATTATTATTCAATATTTTATTTTATTGGTTCAATAATTGTTGTGTTGATATTTTATATTATTGTTGTTTCAATAATTGTCTTTGCCTGACAAGATTTCCCATTATCGGATCAATAATTCATATTATTTGAATAATATTATTAGATAGCATTATTGGCAATGTCTAGAAAGTTCTGTCAAGGAGAGGTTTGATCACCTAATTGCGCGCCAGTAAGGAGAAATCCTTATCGAAAAGCCCCCTCTTTCCTGGGAACAGCCTGGTTGTCATAAATGTGATTCTGTAATATTATTTATGAATAATCAATTATTGATTCATATGATAAGGAATTATTTATTTGATGTAGATATAAATGATGGATTTATTTATGTGGTTATAAATAAAGGAATTAATGTTGAGGTATTTTATCAGTATTTTGTCGGATTAGAGGTATTAAAAGATCAAATCAGTGTTCTTACAGCTTTATTGTGTGAGTTATAATTTTTAATCTGACCGTTGGATCGTTGTAATTTTTGGATATGTTATACATATACAAGTTGAGTATATGTTCACAAATTTTGAACCGTTAAAAATGAATGAATGATTTTTTATGAATTTTAAGAAGTGACTGATTCAGAAATTAGGTTTATAAATGATTTTGGTGGAAAATTCTAGAAATGGGTGGGCCCCACTTTTGGTTGTTGGGGATGGTGGCTGATTTTTGGTGGGTGGAATAGTAGCGAGTAAAAGCCATCAAAGTTGGTCAAGTCTGCTTTTTGCGTCTTAACATTTTCCTATAAATAGAGGGCTAAGTTAGAATTAAAATCACACCGAATTCATAAGTTTTTTCTTTTTCTCTAGATTATCGAGTGTATTTTGTGAGTATTTAGATACTTGGTGAATTGTTATTCATCAGTGCAAGTTTCCTTCATGTATATCCGATATCCAAATGGAAGTCTTCGCTCTTTTGAGGTAAGGGATAGTAAGGGATAGTAAGGGATGTTATTTTCTTTCCAATGATGTTATTCTTTCAATATCATTATCTTTGAAATATTGGTATGGATTTTATTGTGGAATTTCTACCTTTTTTGAGTCTGGGGTTACTATTCACGATATCGACACTATTCACGATATCAAGACTATTCATGTAATTCATATATATGGCACTATTTACGTATATGACATTATTTATGTATACGGTACTATGTACGAATACGGAGTACTATTCACGAGTTACTATTCATGAGTTACTATTCACGAGTTACTATTCACAAGTTACTATTCATGGGTACTATTCACGACAAAATTGGTTTCTTTTTCTGATCAAATTATCGTTGATTTATGAATCTTACTCTTGAAATTAAATGCAGTTGTTGATCATATTATTTTTATTATCATATATAACATTTTTATAACCCTAGTGATGGAATTTCTTTTGACTTGAGTGTAAAGATGGGTAGATTATTGGTATGATCATGACTATGGGTTCTCTTTGGCCAGTAGTGCAAAGATGAATTATTGACTGGTATGATCATGACCATTGAATTTATAAGTGAATATCTTTAGCTTAAGTGCAAAGGTGAAATGATCAACATGGTTATAATTATTGTTTATATAAATTCTGAAATGATTATATATTTCTTTGAGATATTAATATATTTGGCCTGTAGTGCAAATATGAATTGTTGATGAATATATTTGGCCTGTAGTGTAAATATGAATTATTGATGAATATCTTTGGCCCGTAGTGCAAAGATGACCTGTTGTTGAATATCTTTGGCCAGTAGTGCAAAGATGAACTGTTGATGAATATCTTTGGCCCGTAGTGCAAAGATGAATTTATTAGTATGATTATGAACAGGAACTGTGATTTGGTATAACTATGATCTTTGATGTTTCAGGTAAAGACAGGTGATGAAAATTATCTTCGTCCTGGGTGCGAAGAGGAATTTAGAATCATAATTATGATTATGAGTTACTCATATAATTGTGGAAAGGAACTATTGATTGATGTTACAAGGATAAAACAGTGTTGGTGGATTTTTAACATGGAGAAGATAATAGACGTTATGGTCTATTTGACTCTTCTAATGGATTGCTCGTTCCGCTGCAACTATGGTTGAAAAGTTTTATCAATTACCATATGTTCTAAATCTCTGATTTAATACTGATGAAGGCTATTGATAATTTAATTATCTTTAGTCATGATATTCTTTACTGGGCTAGTTGTGCTCACCCTTACATTTTCATAATTCCTTTCGTGTAATAAGAGTGTAGTTGGGTGAGCGGGGGTAATGAGGGAATAGAAGCGGTGGTCATCATTTAGTAGTTATATTTGGTGAATCAAATAGGGTGAGGTGAACCCAACTTTAGAAGGGTGTTTTTGCCACTTTATCATACAAGATGTCTAATGACATACAACCCGTGTTATATCATAAGAGCGAGGGTTATGCGATCCACTTCTTTGAGTATATTTACGAGCACTACCTATATAATCCGGGTGTTTGTTTGAAGTATAATTCTCAATTAGAGACCGTGGAGATAATGATATGTCAAGAGAAGACTCACCATTGGGAGAAATATGATAGTAATCTTCTCGTTTTTCTTTGGGGTCTATTGGGTCAACCAAGGATAATTTCGTGGCCATGTGATATCTATCATAACCTGTAAGCATGGCCTCCCATATACGAAGGTTTCTTGAGCACTTCCCAAAGATTCTAATTTCTAAAACAGTTTTTGACTATACATTTATATAAGGTGCCATTGTGACGTGCTATCCAAGGTTGGGATGAGAGTCACAGTTGATATATATATTTGTATCAAAACTCACAAGACATGAGTTGTTGTATTTTGCACGATAATTATTGTAATAAAGTTGTAGTTATTTTCTGTACCATGTATTTGGTGACTCAGAACGGGTTGGATGAAATGGACCTATTTTGGGGTTGTCACAGATAAACATTATAACTTGAAGGGTGTATTAGACTATTATTAAAAATATTTTTGGATATTAATGTGACGCCCCCAAAATAGGTATACATAACCCATCTTGAGTCGTCAAATACATGGTACAGAATTTAAATACAAACTTCTTTTTATACAGTACGACAAAACGTAGCTAAGAGTTTCAAAACGGATAATGTCTTGTTGTTGGGTAAAATCTAATTACGCACAACACGCAAGTATACGTGGTCAACAAGTAATAAGTGAAAGTAGAGTATCTTTCCCACGTGAAATTATTAATATAAATTACCAAGTACTAACTGTAAAACCCCAACTTTTTGAATAAAGATGAATTTTCTATAAATATTATTTTTGATTATTATGGAGTGAAATTGATATAATGTTATAGTTATGGGTAATATTTATAAATTTTGCAAAGTACGCAAGTTGTTATATAATATTCGTTTGGTCGGGGAATATTCGTACAACAGCATAATCATTGGTGGACCCCACAACGGAATTATTGTCAGATTGAGAAAACGACAAAAAAAACTTTATGAAAATAACGACAGAAGTTTTACCGTTAACTATTGAAACACCCGGTGTTAAAAGTAAAGTAATACGCGTGGTTGCATAGTAGCACACGGTATTAATTATTGATGCTTACGTGATAAGTCACTAAGTTTTATTGGTAATATTAATGTAATAATACAGAAAATCTTTTTATATAAAACAGAATATTTTTATAAAGTTATTCTATAAATAGAATATATTATATTATATTATGCATAGTGTCTGCATAGTATTTAACATAGTAAAATCTTTTTATATAAAACGTAATACTTTTATAAAGTTATCTGTTTTATTAGACAATAATTATAATATATTATATTTTATTATGCATAGTGTTTGCAGAAAAGTGCTTCGTGATAGTGTTTGCAGATAGTAAAATCTTTTATAAAGTTATTCGTTTTATTAGATTATAAATAGAATATATTATATTTTATTTAAAAATTTTGTTTTAAATATGGACCGCTTGATTAAAGTAAATCAACTGGACAAAATCCATGAGTTAGTTATTATGTACTATTTTTCTATAAATAAGCTCATTCCTTCATTATTTTCTTACGAATTCCTTTGAAACTCAGAGAGATAAATTATAAAGAGAAAGAAGAAAGTATTCGCTACTTCACTACTTATATATCCAAGATTTTCTTCTTAAGGTAAGGAATATTATTTGTTATACTCGTAAGGGGTGTTATTCTTTTGTATTCATGAAGAGAACTTATGTTATTCCATTATTTATTATTCATTGGAATAACTCGTATATGTGGACCCTATACTTGGTGACATTCTTCTATTATTCCGCCTTTATTATTCTATTGGAATATCCCACATGCATGCGTTTTACGCCGGGACGATTAAATCTTTATTATTACATTTGAATATCCATGCATGCGCTTTTACGCTGCACCGGGTTCCATTTTTATTATTATTTCATTGGAATATCCACATGCATGCGTTTTCTGCCGGACCGATTAAAATCTTTATTCTTATTCATTGGAACATCCCGCTTAGGTGTAATTTTGCCTCGACACGGTTCCGTTATTTAGTATTCGTTGAATAACTCGCCTCATGCTGGCACCGCATCGCATGCATGATGATTTCTTTTGTTATTCCATTCTTTATTATACTCGGTTGGTTAAAGTTTTGACTTATATACTCCATAAAATTAGTGGAATATCCTTGATAATTTGACTTCATCCAAAGATATCTTTTCATGGAAATATTCTTCCGAGCATTCTTGAATTTTACTCTTCAAAGCAATGATCATGTTGACAATTTGGACGTTATTGGTTCTTGGACAAATTAATTCTTGAACTTGTTTTATTGAATTCTTATATCATTGTCATCTTCCTCATATTTATATTTTTTGAAAGTCATCTCGTGACTCAGTAGTGCATAGATGGACTTGGTATGATTATGACTGTGGATTATTCTATTGTAATCATGACCGTAATGTTACAAATGATGTAGTAAAAGTCCTCATTGGCCCGTAGTGCATTGATGGACAGTTGTTGGCATAACCATGACCATTAATGAATACACAAATATTCTTCGCCCGTAGCATGGATAATTGTGGTCGTGATACTAAAGAATATTCTCGTCAGTAGTGCGAGGGGTGATTCGATGATGAGGATTATTTATTGTCGAGTCCCAGCGATAATAGTGATGAAAAACCTTTTAAATTATAAAAGATAGTAGATTTTATTCTCTACTTGACTCTTTTAATGGATCGCTTATTCCACGCAGATTAAACTTGATGTTTGTTATATCAGATCGGTTTAACATCATTTAAGGCTAATGATAATTTATTCTCGCATTATCTTAGTCATAATATTTCATTGGGCTAGTTGAGCTCATCCTTTCTTTTCACGTTTCTCTTCGTGAAATGAGAACGTAGCCGGGACGAAGCCGGGGAACGGAGTGATGGTCCGGATGATAGTATTAGCTAGTAGTCCTCACTATTATGTTAAATAGTGTGGTAATAATTGTAATGAGGACTCTTTTTGAGTTTGTATACTCTCTAGTAGACAATATTTGTATTCAAACTCACGATTTATGTTTGTCGATTGTACCTATGGCGGTTGTATTATTAAGTTATATTTGAATTACGTACCATGTATCCGGCGATTCAAGATGGGTGATGTATACCTAATTTTGGGGGCGCCACGGTTGGTATCAAAGCTTAGGATATGATCCCCGGCTAAGATGTGAGACTAGAACTAGGAGGGAGAGACGAGGAATTCTTCGCTAGTATGACCTACCTAAGTTTATTTGGTATTTAATTGGTCAACAAAGTATAGGGATAATATGTTATATGTTAATTAACCTTTGTTTTGTGGCAAGATTCTAAAAATGACATCCGAGAATGTTGAAAATAGCAATGGAGCACAAGAGACCATTGAGTCTCCACATATAGATAATCAGGAGAATGTGCATCAGGAAGGCGACAATCCTCATGCAAATAACAACACTGACCAAATGATGAATGATGGATTGTTCGAGGAGGCTTTATGCAATTCACGCAACATCAAAGCAGAGAGCGGCTCCTGTCCAAAATGTAGGTGGAAACACTGGAAACTCTCGGACGGTCACTGCTAAATAGTTCAAGGAGCTGGGACCACCGGAGTTTATTGGAGAGCCAAAACCATTTAAGGTGGAAGCATGGATAAAGCAGATCACCAAGATATTTGAAGTCTTGGGATGCTCCGAGGAGCAAAAGGTCCCATTCGCCACCTTCATGTTGCGTGAAGAGGCAGACTACTGGTGGGAATCTGTAAAATGTACCCAGCCTGACGCACTCAAGATGTCTTGGGAAATGTTTCAAGAGCTATTCAACGATAAATACTTTCCCAAGAGTATTCGTCACATGAAAGAGGTGCAGTTTATCAAGTTGGAACAAAAAAATATGACCGTGTCGCAATACGAGGCTAAATTTATGAGTTATCCGGTTTCAGATCCCATTTGATCGATAATGAGGAGCGAATGACGCGAATGTTTTAAGAGGTTTAAAATCGGAGATACGTCAATATCTTATTTCATAAACCGTGTTTGTACTTTCGGATGTTGTAAATAGGGCTCGATTATTGGAGCGCGTAACGAGTCAACACAACCAAGAAAAAAGTAGCCGACAAAGATGAAAATACCAAAGGGTATCACCATCGTGAGCGGTGACAACAAACGTGGAGGGAATCAACATGCCAGAAATGGTAACCACTTCGGTGGTAATCATGGCCAAGATAGTAAAAATGGACATTTCAAGAAAAGGAGATTCAATAATGATGAAAAGACGTCAACACCAGCAACCGTGGTTAAGGAAGGAGAACGACCACCTATCATATGCTTCAAATGCGAAGGAGAGGGACATATCAGTCCAAACTGCGCGATGCCATCCAAAGCGTGTTATAATTATGGAAGAGAAGGTCACCTAGCCCGATTTTGTCGTTCACCGAAGACAAGTTCAGCTAGGATGGAGGCACCAAAGACCGTCCCATAAAAGTCAAAGCCGGTGGTGCAAGGGAGAGCATTTGTCGTGACCTCCCAGAAAGCAAGAAACCCGAACGAGGTCATCACGGGTAAGCTTATCATAAACTCTAGTGAAGTCTATACCTTATTTGATACCGGTTCTACCCATTCTTTTATTTCTCCTACTTGCGCTCAACGATTAAATTTGACTCCGGAGAAATTAGACTTTGACTTATCTGTTGAAACTCCGTTGGGAGAAACCTTCATTACATCCATTGTTTATAAGTCTTGTTTGGTTCAAATCGGTACTTTACATTTACCGTCGATCTTATTTCATTGAAAATACTTGCATTTGATGTGATTCTAGGGATTGATTGGTTAACTACTCATCATGCAAAAATTGATTATTTTCGTAAGGTTGTTAGCTTTCATATTCCTAACCAACCTATTATGCGAATTCAAGCAACCAAACCATTAAAATCAATCACTGTCATCTCAAGCCATAAAGCTATTCGTTTATTGAAAAACGGATGTCAAGCTTTCTTAGCTCATGTCACAAATCCAAACAAAAATACGTCAGTTTTGAATAATATTTCTATTGTTAATGAATTTCCTGATGTATTCCCTAAAGAACTTCCTGGCCTACCCCCAGAGCGTGAAATTGAATTTTATATCGACCTTGAACCCGGTACAAAACCCATTTCCAAAGCCCCATATCGAATGGCTCCTATTGAACTTCAGGAGTTAAAGACTCAACTATGTGAATTATTAGACATTGGCTTTATTCGTCCTAGTACTTCTCCTTGGGGTGCCCTCATTTCTATTTGTGAAGAAGAAAGATGGGAGTATGCGACTTTGTATTGATTATCGGGAGTTGAATCATCTCACCATCAAAAATAGGTACCCATTACCACGTATTGATGACCTGTTTGACCAGTTGCAAGGAGCCAAATTCTTTTCAAAGATTGATCTTCGTTCCGGATATCACCAATTGAAGATTAGAACCGATGACATTCCAAAGGCGGCTTTCGAGAACTCCCCAGACGGGCATTATGAATTCTTAGTCATGTCCTTTGGATTGACTAATGCTCCTGCTGCCTTCATAGATATGATGAACCGAGTATTCAAGGAATATTTGGATCACTTTGTGGTCGTCTTTATTGATGACATCCTCATATATTCCAAAACCCGTGAAGATCATGAGCAACACTTGAGGCTGATACTCCAAAAGCTTCGTGAATATAAGCTTTATGCCAAGTTGAAGAAATGCGAGTTACGGCTTCGAGGAAGTAGCATTCCTTGGGCACGTGGTATCAAGTTATGGAATATCATTGACCCAACAAAGATTGAAGCTATTCAAAGCCGGGAACAACCTAAATCGGTGGATCGAAATCGTAGCTTTCGCGGCATTTGGTTATTATCGGAGATTCGTAGAAGGTTTTCTCGAATCGCTACTCCACTAACTTTCGGTGACTCGGAAAGATACAAAGATCGGTTGGAGCGAGGAATGTGAGAAGAGTTTTCAAGAACTCAAGAGGAGACTCATTTCGAAGACTGCTCGACAATACCATCCGGTTCGAGAGGGATTTATCATCTCTGATGATGCTTGGGAAAAGGGTTAGGATGTGTTCTCATGTAACATGGGAAAGTCATAGCCTATGCCTCATGACAACTCAAAGAATATGAGAGGAATTATCCTATTCATGATCTAGAGTTGGCAGCTGTTGTCTTCGCATTAAAGATTTGGAGGCATTACTTATATTTTTTTGAAAGTCATCTGTGGCCTGTAGTGCATAGATGGACTTGGTATGATTACGACCAGGGATTATTCGGTGTAATCATGACCGTAATGTTACAAATGATGTGGTAAAAGTCCTCATTGACCCGTAGTGCATTGATGGACAGTTGTTTGTATAATCATGACCATTAATGAATACACAAATATTCTTGGCCCGTAGTGCATGGATAATTGTGGTCGTGATACTAAAGAATATCCTTGGCCGTAGTGCAGGGGTGATTCGATGATGAGGATTATTTATTAAGATGAGTCCCAGCGATAAAAGTGATGAAAAACCTTTTGAATCATAAAAGATAATAGATTTTATTCTCTACTTGACTCTTTTAATGGATTGCTTATTCCGCTGCAGTTAAACTTGATGTTTGTTATATTGTATCGGTTTTTAACATCATTTAAGGCTAATGATAATTTATTCTCGCATTATCTTAGTCATAATATTTCTTCTTGGGCTAGTTGAGCTCATCCTTTCTTTCTTCGTATTCTTGTGAAATGAGAGAACGTAATTTGGGATTTAGCCTGGGAATGGAGTGATGGTCCGGATGATATTATTAGCTAGTAGTCCTCACTATTCCGTTAAATAGTGTGATAATAATTGTAATGAGGACTCCTTTTGAGTTTGTATACTCTCTAGTAGACAATATTTGTGTTCAAACTCACAGTTTATGTTTGTCGTATTGTACACGATAGTTGTATTATTAAGTTGTATTTAAATTCTGTACCATGTATCTGGCGACTCAAGATGGGTGATGTATACCTAATTTTGGGGGCGTCACACTAACCCTTAATCAACTCAATCTTATTGAAACGAATAAATTTCAAATTATATAAATTAAACTACTATTAAATTCCACTAGTTAAATTAAGATTACGGAGATTTAAGATCACAACTTCACTTATTGCTTCATTTAAGTTAACACACTTCTCATTAATTATTCTCTATCATGAATTGTTAATCAAGAACACTAAAGTAGATAAAACCATCTCTCAATGCATAATACTCATACTCACTTAAATCCATAGATGATAGAATTAAGCAAGACACCCTAATTAACTAATCCATTATATCTCTATGTGAATTACAATTAAAAAGGATTTAAACCACAAGTTCTCTATAAGATTACATATGGCGTAAAGGCATATCTCTATCCTAAATACGAATCATGAATTCCATCTATGCAGAAATCACAAACACATGGTATCATGATAAGATCTAAATCAATACTTCATCTCTCGAGTTCATATAGATTATCACAGTAATTGTTAGCTAGGCAATTAAGCAATTAATTCCAAATCACAATAGATAATCCTCACAATAGAACATAATAATTAATAGCGAAGAATATTAAAATAAACTACACAATGACATCCATTGTAATCTCAAACAAAGAATTAGCTCATTATTATTGAATTAAAACTAAGAATCCACAATTGAATACACATTAAAAGACAAAGATAGAAGAAGATGAGAAGATATTGTGACGCCCCCAAAATAGGTATACATCACCCATTCTGAGTTGTCAATACATGGTACAGAAACAACTACAACTTTATTATTACAACAGTAAAACTGTGAGTTTAAATACAAATATTATCTTCTAGACAATATCTATACTCAAATAAATCCTCATCACATTTATTGATACATTATTTTACAAAAATGGTGAGGACTACTAAACGACTCTCTCTCAGAACCTTCATTCCATACCCAGGCTGCACTTTCGCTTATATTCTCGCCTCCCGAGAAAAATGGAACAAAAGAAAAAGGGTGAGCTCAACTAGCTCAGTAAAGAATATTATGACTAAGATAATATACAACAAATTATCGTTAGTCTTCAACAGGAAAAATCTAATAGAATACAATAGACAACAAATTTTAAATCAATATTCGCAATGAAATAATAATTCATTAGAAGAGTTAAGTAGATAATGCAAACTACTATCTTCTATGTATGAATTTAAAAGTTCATCATCTATCTTTTATCCTCGTAACATCAATCAATATACATACGGAATCAAATATTTATTTTTTTTTGCTACACAGCCCAAGATATTCATCGAGTTGGTCATGTTCATCTAAACACTGTTCATCTTTGCACTACTACCAAAGATATTCTTCAGAAATTATTCATCTTTTGCACTACAAAGGCCAAAGATATTCAATAATATCATCATTTAAGACCGAGGATGATGAAAAATATTTTAAAGAAACGAATCCAAATTGAAACAAAATGACAAGGATTAAGGATTAAGGATTCAGACTTTGTTTTATCCATGTTCAAAAATACCTCAAAAATGATCATAGTGGTGTAAAATTCAAGAATGATCAAAAACATGGATACAATCAAAGCTAGTATCCGAATAGATATTTTGGACGAAAAGAAAATTTTTCATTTTTCGATGAATAGTCAGATATCGTGAATAGTAACTCAGAGCACCAAAAGATAGAAATTCTACAAAAAACATCTTCACGCTTCATTTAAATAGTACTCGTGAATAAGAATCGTGAATAGTACTCGTGAATAGTAACTCGTGAATAGTAACTCATGAATAGTAACCCCGAGCATGAAAAAGTTCCAAATTTGATAAAAGTTCCAACCAATATTTCAAAGATAATGATATTGAAGAAATAATATCATTTGAGAAGAAAATAACATCCCTTACCTCGAAAAAATCAAGACTTCTAAATTAAACAATTTGGGATATAGGCTATGACTTGAACTTCAGACCAGATATAGCAATACTTAAACTATACTCAAAATACTCACAAGAATACGCCGATAATATAGAGAGAAAACTTGATTTCGGTGTGATTTTCAATTCTAACCCAAGACCCTATTTATAGAAATTGCTTAGAACACCAAAGCGTAAAATTTAATAAATTAATATTATAATTTTTTCTACATCCTCCTACGCATCAAGCATCTGAATTCAGCAACATGACATGTGTTAAAGATGCCCACCAAACACAAAAAACATTTTTCTAATTTTAAATATTTTAAACTTCCAAAAATCAATTATTTCGGAGCTTCGGAACTTCAATAATTCATAATAAATAGCCCTTTCATCAGAAAATTCGAATCTCACTTGTTTTTATAGGAAATTCAATTCTTTACAACTGCAGAAGAAAGTTTTACCAAATTCCAAATAGAAATTGGACCAAATCCACAAACCAAGCGATTTTCACATTTATAATCAAATTTCAAATCAATAAATGGGGTCCCGCAGGCATGTTTAACATGTTTTAAACATTTATTGCAACAAAAATACTCTTCCTCCTCGTATACTCATATATCCCACATTCGATTGTAAAAATACCACCATTATTATATTATTAAAATATAATAATATATTTAAATGAATTATTTTATTAGAAAAGATAAAATTTCAATTTTCAACAATTGTCACATTAAAATTTTCTCCATCTATATCCACATAAAATTAATATTTTCTCATCATATGAATCAATAATTAATTATTCACAAATAATATTACTGTAATCACAATATCGACAACCAGCAGGTTCTCAGGAAGAGGGGCTTTCAATAAGAATTTCTTCTTCTTGGGCGCGCAATTAGGTGACCAAACCTCTCCTTAGATGAGAACTTTCTAGACATTGCCAATAATGTTATCTAATAATATTATTCAGATAATATGAATTATTGCTTCGATAATGAAAAATATCTTGTAATGACAATTATTGAAACAACAACAATATAAAATATCAACGCAACAATTATTAACTTTCGAAAAAAATTGAGCGGTAATTCATCGTAACCATTATTGAGTAGTGCCTTCTTACGTAAGAATCAATAATTGGTGCAATAATCAGGTAGCTTCTCGTGTGTTTAACCACCGAGTATTTTAACAAGATTAGCAGAATAACTACGTCATTATTTTTAAACAACTTATATTTGTCGTTTTCTTTCATCCAATCTTTTAGTTATGGGGGCCCACACATACAAGGCTTGGTCGCATTTAATATTATTCGACAAGCGATTTAATATTCCACGACCAAACGAATATTCCCCGACAACAATGAATATTTTATAACCACTTGCTTATTTTGAAATATTTCATGTATCTTACCCCTAACTATCCACATTAATCAAATCAACCCTTACTATTTCAAAATAATAAAGAGAAAATTAAATTTCATTAATAATAAGTTGGGGTCTTACAACCTCCCTCCTTATAAAATTTCGTCCTCGAAATTGGACGACGACGGTGTGTTTCAAAAGGTGAGGATACCTCGCTTTAATTTCCGTTTCCAATTCCTGGTCATTTCCTCTATAGCATGATTCCTCCACAAAACTTTAACTTGTGGTATGACCTTTCTTGGCGTAGGACATGCTCCTTCCTATCCAAGATCTTGACAGTACCTCCTCATACGTTAAGTCTTTGGCTATCTCGTGGGATTTCTAACTCTATAACGTGGTTCGGGTCTTTCACATATTTACTTAATATGATATGTGAAACACATTATGAACACGAGACATACTCGGAGGTAACGCGAAGTCTATAAGGCTACATTCCTACTCTTGGCCAAGAATTTGAAATGGACCAATAAATCGTGGATTGAGCTTTCTCTCTTCCTAAATCTTGTAACTCCCTTCCATGGAGCAACTTGCAACAATACATGATCCCCTACACTAAATTCCACGTCCTTTCGATGAAGATCCGCATAACTCTTTTGTCGATCTTGTGCCGCTTTGTATCGTTTGTCGAATCATTTGGATCTTTTCCGTAGTCATACGTATTCAACTCGGGTCCCAACAGGTGTTGCTTCACCCACCTCGTCCCCAACATAATTGGAGAGTGACACTTTCGCCCATATAATGATTCAAATGGAGCCACACCTATACTTGCTCGATAACTGTTGTTGTAGGAGAATTCCACCAATGGTAAATACTTATCCCAACCGCCTCTTGAAGTCAGGACACGAGTCTTAATAGATCTTCAAGAGTTTGAATAGTCTCTCTCGATTATCTCGTCCGTTTGGGGATGGTATGTTAACTAAATCGCAAATCTGCGCTCATAGCTTTTTTGCAAGCTAACCCAAAATCTTGTAGTGAATCTTGGGTCATGATCCCAAACTATGGATCTTGGCATGCCACGCAACCTCACAATCTCATTCACGCACATACTAGCAAGACGTTCAAGGAATAAGTCTCCAGACGGCAAGAAAATGAGGAGACTTGGTTAATCTATCAACAATAACCCAAATAACATTGATGCCTTGAGAAACCGTAGGAAGACCCGTGAACGAAATCCATGGTAATGTGTTCCCACTTCTATTTCGGAATCTCAAGTGGTTGCAACGGACCTTAGGTACTAGATGCTCTCGCCTTTACACGTTGGCAAGTTAAACACATCGAGATAAACTTTGCAATCTCTCTCTTCATATTGTTCCACCAAAATGTATGTAGAAGATCACGATACATTTTAGTACTTCCGAGGATGGATTGCAAATGGCGATTGTGGTGCCTCCATCATAATCTTGTACTTCAAATCGAGTCGTTAGAACACAAAGTCTCAGAGTGGACTCAAGTATTCCTTCTTCATCAATTCTCGCTTCCGGAATAGCTCCTTCTTGTACTTTCTTCTTCATACGCATCACCTCGGCCTGGTGGCTCGAGCAACCTTAACTTTTTCTATTAAAGTTGGCTCTACGCGTATACTTGACATCATCGCACTCGTCCTCAAAGATATGATCTTCTACTCAACGCGCCGTCACTACCACGCTCGCTTTACTGGGGATGGTATTGAATAGTGTGGTCGTAGTCTTTCAATAGTTCGAGCCAACGTCGCCGCATGTTGAGTTCTTTTTGAGTGAAGAAATATTTAAGGCTTTTTTATGGTCCGAATATATCTCCACTTTCTCCCATATAGATAGTGCCTCCATATCTTTAAGCATGAACGATCACGCTAACTCTAGATCATGAGTAGGATAATTCCTCTCATACTCTTTAAGTTGTCATGAGGCATAGGCTATGACTTTCCCACGTTGCATGAGAACACATCCTAACCCTTTGCTCGAAGCATCATCAGAGATAACAAATCCATCCGAACCGGATGGTATTGTTAGAAAACAGTCGAAATAAGTCTCCTCTTAAGCTCTTGGAAACTCTTCTCGCATTCTTCACTCCAAACGAATTTTGTATCCTTCCGAGTTAAGTTGAGTTAATGGAGTAGCGATTCGAGAAAACCCTTCCACGAATCTCTCGATAATAACCAAATTTAAGCCCAAAAAGCTACGTGCTTGACCACCGACTTGGTTGCTCTAACTTTGTATTGCTTCAATCTTCACGGATCAACAGATACTCCATGTTTCGACACCACGTGCCCAAGGAATGCTACTTCCTCAAGCTAGAACTTGCATTTCTTCAATTTGGCATATAGTTTGTTTTCACGAAGCCTTTCGAGTACCGACTTCAAATGGTGCTCATGATCTTCACGACTTTTGGAATATATAAGGATGTCATCAATAAAGACAACAACGAATCCGATCCAAATATTCCTTGAATACTCGGTTCATCATATCCATGAAAGCCGCAGGAGCATTAGTTAGTCCGAAAGACATGACTAAGAATTCATAATGCCCATACCGAAGTTCAAAGCGCGTCTTTGAATATCCTCGGTTCTAATCTTGGTGATGATATCCGAAGCGAAGATCGATTTTTGAAAAGAATTGTGCCCTCAGAATCGGGTCAAACAAGTCATCAATACGAGGTAGAGGATACCTATTCTTGATGGTGACATGGTTCAATTCAGATAGTCAATACAAAGTTGCATACTCCGTCTTTCTTCTTTACAAATAAAGCAGAGCACCCCGAGGAGATGTACTAGGACGAATGAAACCGATGTCCAACAATTCTCGTAGTTGGACTTTTAACTCCTGAAGTTCAATAGGAGCTATTCGATATGGGGTTTTAGAAATGGGCTTTGTATGCAGTTCAAGATCAATAAAGAATTCAACTTCACGCTCGGGGTAGGCAAGGAAGTTCTTTGAAATATGTCAGAAAGTCAATAACAACAGAATATTATTCAAATTTGACGTGTCTTTATTCAAGTCCATAACATGGGCTAAGAAAGCTTCGACATCCGCTTTTTAATAAGCGAATAGCTTTATGATTAGATATGACGGTGATTGATTTTAATGGTTTAGTTGCTTGAATTGCATAACGGGTTGGTTAGGAATATGAAAACTAACAACCTTACGAAAACAATCAATTTTGGTATGATGAGTAGTTAACCAATCAATCCCTAAAATCACATCAAAAGCAAGTATCTTTAAAGAGATAAGGTCAACAGGTAAGGTGATGGTGCCAACTTGAATCAAACAAGATTTATAAACAGTGGATGTGATGAAAGTTTCTCCTAACGGAGTTTCCACAGATAGGTCAAAGTCTAATTTCTCCGGAGTCAAGTTTAAACGTTGAGCACATGCAGGAGAGATAAATAAATGGGTAGCACCGGTATCAAGTAAGGCATAAACGTTTGATCCGCAGAGAGTTACGAGGCCTTCCACCTATCAAATCGAAGATATCAACGAGATCTACAACTTTTATTCTTTGAGAATTGAGAAATAACGAATAGATGAAGGTTGAAATTGTGCTGGAAGTGACTGTTATGCAAATGGCCACCCAAAACAGTGACGTTCGACGTCCGTTGGTACAAATATCATAACTCTTGCATTCGAACTCCGATTTGAATGATTCAAGATGTTCCGGAAAGCTAATAAGAAGCTCTAAAATATAATCCAAGTTCCAAGCCAAGAACATGAAATGAACATGAAAGCCCAAACGATGTCCGAATTGCTTTTCTTTTCGATTTCATACCAATTCCTTGCGATTTCAGCTCCCAAGCATATAATCTACAAAACGAATACAAAATGCATGAAAAGTAACTAAGAAACATGAGATTAAGCAACTAATTCAAGTAACATATACCGGATAAGTAGGTATAAAACCTACTTATCACTCGTAGAGAGTATCCAAACTCAAATAAAGTCATCATTACAATTATTATCAAACTATTTCACTGAATAATGAAGACTACTAATGCAAACATCTGGACCGTCACTCTGTTCCCCGGCTAGTCCCAACTAAGTTCTCATTTCCTGAAGAGAACAATGAAAGCAAAAGGGTGAGCTCAACTAGCCCAGTAAGAAATATTATGACTAAGATAATGCAGAATAAATTATCGTTAGCCTTCAACAGTGTTAAACTGACAAAATATAATAAACATCAAGTTTAACTGCAGCGAAACAAGCAACCCATTAGAAGAGTCAAGTAGAGCATGATATGTACTATCTTCTATGATTTAAAAAGTTTATCATCAATTTTATCACTGAGACTCAGCTTAATAAATAAACCACATCATTGAATCATCCCGCACTACGCCAAGGATATTCATGTAATCATCAATGGTCATGATTATACCAAGTAATCCTTGGTTATAATCATACCAACAATCATCCATCAATGCACTATGTGCCAATGAGAATTTTTTACCACATCATTTGTAACATTACGGTCATGATTATACCGAATAATCCCTGGTAATAATCATACCAATCAATAGTACATCTATGCACGTAAGCCACAGATGACCTTTATCACAATATTAGCATGAGGATGATAACAATGATATAAGAATTCAATTAAAAGAAAGCAAATGATAAATTTTTAAAGATTATAACTTAATTTATCTAGAATTCAATAATGTCCAAATTGTCAACATGATACTGCTTTGTGGAGTAAAATTCAAGAATAATATTGTATCAAAAATGATTTGGACAGCAAAGAAATCAATTTTTGTCATAAATAATTCCCCGGGTGAATAGTACTCGAGTGAATAGTACCCTGTGAATAGTAGCTCGGGAATAGTACTTTATGAATAGTACTCGTGAATAGTACTTTGTGAATAGTACCCGTGAATAGTACTTTGTAAATAGTACCCGTGAATAATACTTTATGAATAGTACCCCATGAATAGTACTTTGTGAATAGTACCATAAAAATGAATACTACTCATGGACAGTATTCTGACATGAAAAGCTTAAAATTTAACAAGAATGTGCAAAAAATATCCTTGTGAAACGATACTAGATGAAGCGCAAATTTCAAGGATATTCTACTAATTTCTGAATTATAGAAGCAATACTTTAACAAAATGAGGGTATAATCAGGAATACGAGATGAAATAATATTACTCACATACTACAGAGTATGGAAGACAATATTATTCCTATGAATACTAAAAAAATAATATTCCTTACTTCAGAAGAAGACTGGATACTGGAATAGTGAGGTAGCAGACTTCTCTTCTACTTTCTCTCTAAAGCTTCTCTTTCTATAATTACTCTTGTGAGTCTTAGTGAATTGGTGAGAATGAAAGAAGAATGAGTTTCTATTTATAGGAAAACATAGTTTCAATAATTGCACGTTTTGGGGCTCGAAATATTATAGTATAATAACTTCATCTTTTCCTTCATTTTAATTTAGTCATGCAAGTATTATCAAACTTGCACCACATCCCCTAATAGTACATCTTGTGAATCAATAGTACAATCATGTGAATCAACAGTACAATCATGTGAAAAAAAATATTTACAGTATAGTACCTTCATCTATACCTCCATTTTTAATTTAGTCATGCAAGTATTATCAATTTTGCACCACCTCCCCTAATAGTACATGCATGTGAATCAATAGTACACATATGTGAACAAATAGTTATAAGCATGTGAATTAATAGCAATTAATTGCTCATTTATCCGATTAATTACCCGATTGGTCAATATAACCTCCATACATCCATTATTATTGAAATAGATGTCGATTTCCACTAACACTAATAATCCCAACACAATGGAAATATCAATTTCATCTTTAATCAACACGAACTTATTCATCATTAATATTATAATTCACAATATTTAACAACCAGATCATTCTCAGGAAAGAGGAGGCTTTCCGATAAGGATTTATCCCTATTGGCGCGCAATTAAGTGACCAAACCTCTTCTTGACAGAACTTTCTAGACATTGTCAATATTACAAATAATAATATGAATAACTTTGTCGTCTCAATTATTGATTTAATAATATAAGATATTATGCAGATGATACTGTGACAATAATTGAATCAATAATATGAGACTACTGTAGCAATAATTGAGTATAACTGAGTGACTTCTCACGTAAGCATAAATAATCAATACCGTGTGCTACTATGCAACCACGCGTATTACTATACTTTTACCACCGGGTAGTTCAACAGTTTAACGGTAAAACTTTCACCATTATTTTTATAAAAAAGATAATTCTGTCATTTTCTAACTACGACAATACTTCCGTTGTGGGGTCCACCAATGATTATGCCGTCGTACAAATATTCCCTGTTAAAACAAATATTCCCCGACCAATTGAATATTATATAACCACTTGCTTACTTTGCAAAATTTATAAATAATACCCACAACTATAACATTATATCAAATCCACACCATAATATTCAAAAATATATTTCGAGAAAAATTAATCTTTATTCATAAAAGTTAGGGTCTTACAACCTCCCCTTCTTATGAAATTTCGTCCTCGAAATGGGGGGTGCGCACTGGTATGTCGAAGAGGTGAGGATACCTTAACTTCATTTCAGATTCTAACTCCCAGGTCATTTCCTCAACATCGTGGTTTCTCCACAAAACTTTGACTTGAGGTATAACCTTGGAGCGTAGAATATGATCCTTCTTATCCAAGATTTTAACATGTACCTCTTCATACGTTAAATCTTCCATTATCTCGTCCAGTTCTAATTCAATAATGTGGTTCAGGTCTTTCACATATTTACGTAACATAGATATTTGAAAAACGTTATGAACACGAGACATATTTGGCGGTAAGACGAGTCTATAGGCCACAGTTCCTACTCGATCGGGGATTAAAAATGGGCCAATAAATCGAGGATTGAGCTTTCCTCTCTTTCCAAATCTCGTAACTCTTTTCTATGGAGCAACACGTAACAACACATGATCTCCAATATTGAATTCCACGTCCTTTCGATGAAGATAAGCATAACTCTTTTGTCGATCTTGTGAGATTTTTATACGTTGTCGGATCGTTTGAATCTTTTCCGTAGTCATACGTACTAACTCCGGTCCCAACAATGTTGCTTCACCCACCTCATCCCAGCATACTGGAGAACGACACTTTCTTCCATACAACGCCTTAAATAGAGCCATGCCAATACTTGCTTGATAACCGTTATTGTAGGAAAAATCCACCAATGGTAAGAACTTGTCCCAACTTCCTTTGAATTCAAGGACACAGAGTCTTAATAAATCTTCAAGAGTTTGAATAGTCCTCTCCGACTGCCCGTCTGTTTGAGGATGATATGTCGAACTAATTCGTAAATTTGTGCCTATAGCTTTTTGCAAACTAAACCAAAATCGTGAAGTGAATCTTGAGTCTCGATCAGAAACTATGGATACTGGCATACCATGCAATCTTACAATCTCGTTTATGTACATACGAGCAAGACGTTCAAGTGTATAAGTTTCTCGCATCGGTAAGAAATGAGCAGACTTGGTCAATCTATAAATAATGACCCAAATCGCATCTATGCCTTGAGAAACCTTGGGAAGACCAGTAACAAAATCCATGGTAATGTGTTCCCACTTCCATTCTAGAATTTCAAGTTGTTGCAATGGACCTTTTGGCACTTGATGCTCCGTCTTTACTCATTGATAAGTTAAACACCTTGAGATAAACTCCACTATCTCTGTCTTCATATTGCTCCACCAAAATGTATGTCGAAGATCACGATACATTTTGGTACTCCTGAGATGGATTATAGTAAACTGTGTGTTGCGCGCTCCATCATGATTTTATACTTCAAGTCGTAATCGTTAGAACACAAAGTCCGGAGTTGACTCAAAGTATTCCTTCTTCATCGATTCTTGCTTAGGAATAGCACCTTCTTGCACTTTTCTTCCTCATACGATCGCTCCTGTGTCCAGAGCTTGAAAACTTTTAACTTTATCGATTAAAGTTGGTTCTAATCATATATTTGCCATCATCACATGGTTCCCTGGAATCTTTAACTATATCTCCATCCTTTGTAAGTCATACAAAAGGGGCCTTTGCGTTGACAATTTCGCACTCGTACCCGCATATGATCTTCTAATCAATGCGTCAGCTACTACGTTCGCTTTTCCAGGATGGTATTGAATGATATAATCGTAATATTTCAACAACTCAAGCCAACGTCGTTGCCGCATGTTGAGTTCCTTTTGAATGGAGAAATATTTGAGGCTTTTTTGATCCGTATAGGTCTCCACCTTCTCTCCATATAGGTAATGCTTCCAAATCTTAAGCGCAAAAATGACAGCTGCCAACTCTAGATCATGAGTAGGATAATTCCTCTCATATTCCTTGAGTTGTCGTGAGGCATAGGCTATGACTTTCCTATGTTGCATGAGAACATATCCTAAACCCTTGCCTGAAGCATCGGTGTATATGACAAATCCCTCCGAACCAGCTGGTATTGTCAAAACAGGTGCTGAAATGAGCCTCCTCTTGAGTTCTTGAAAACTCATCTCACATTCCTCGCTTCAATCGAATTTTGTATCTTTTCGAGTCAGCTGAGTTAATGGAGTAGTCATTCGAGAAAACCCTTCTATGAATCTCCGATAATAACCGGCAATAAGCCGAGAAAGCTACGATTTTGATCATCGACTTAGGTTGCTCCCAGCTTTGAATTGCTTCAATCTTTGTCGGGTCAACATATATTCCATGATTTGATATCACATGCCCAAATAATGCTACTTCCTCAAGCCAGAACTCGCATTTCTTCAACTTGGCATAAAGCTTATATTCACGAAGCTTTTGGAGTATCAACCTTAAGTGTTGCTCATGATCTTCACGGGTTTTGGAATATATGAGGATGTCATCAATAAAGACGACCACAAAGTGATCCAAATATTCCTTGAATACTCGGTTCATTATATCCATGAAGCGGTTAGGAGCATTAGTCAATCCAAAGGACATGACTAAGAATTCATAATGCCTGCATCGAAGTTCGAAAAGCCGTCTTTGGAATGTCATCGGTTCTAATCTTCAATTGGTGATATCCGGAACAAAGATCAATCTTTGAAAAGAATTTGGCTTGCAACTGGTCAAACAGGTCATCAATACGTGGCAATGGGTACAACTCCCGATAATCAATACAAAGTCGCATACTCCCATCTTTCTTCTTCACAAATAGAACAGGAGAACCCCAAGGAGAAGTACTACGACGAATAAAGCCAATGTCTAACAATTCCTACAGATGAGTCTTTAACTCCTAAAGTTCAATAGGAGCCATTCGATATGGGGCTTTGGAAATGGGTTTTGTACCGGGTTCAAGGTCGATACAAAATTCAATTTCACGTTCTGGGGGTAGGCCAGGAAGTTCTTCAGGGAATACGTCAGGAAATTCATTAACAATAGAAATATTATTCAAAACTGACGTATTTTTGTTTGGATTTGTGACATGAGCTAAGAAAGCTTGACATCCATTTTTCAATAAACGAATAGCTTTATGGCTTGAGATGACAGTGATTGATTTTAATGGTTTGGTTGCTTGAATTCGCATAATAGGCTGGTTAGGAATATGAAAGCTAACAACCTCATTTAAAACAATCAATTTTTTTGCATGATGAGTAGTTAACCAATCAATTCCTAGAATCACATCAAATGCAAGTATTTTCAATGAAATAAGATCGACAGGTAATGTAAGGGTACCGATTTGAATCAAACAAGACTTATAAATAGTGGATGTAATGAAGGTTTCTCCCAACGGAGTTTCAACAGATAAGTTAAAGTCTAATTTCTCCGGAGTCAAATTTAAACGTTGAGCGCAAGTAGGAGAAATAAAAGAATGGGTAGAACCAGTATCAAATAAGGTATAGACTTCACTAGAGTTTATGATTAGCTTACCCGTGATCACCTCGTTTGGATTCCTTGCTTTTTGGAGGTTACGACAAACGCTTTGCCTTGAACTTCCAGTTTTGTCTTATGTGGGACGACCTTTGATGCCTCTATCCCAGCTGGACTTGACTTCGGTGCATGACAAAATCGGGCTAGGTGACCTTCTCTTCCATAATTATAACATGTTATGGACTGCTGCGTACAGTTTGGACTAATGTGTCCTTCCCCTCCGCATTTGTAACATACGACCGATGATCTTTCTCCTTCCTTAACAACAGGTGCTGGTGCTGACATCCTTCCATCATTATTGAATCTCCTCTTCTTGAAACTCCCACTTTTATTGTCTTGGCCATGATTACCACCGAAGTGGTTACCATTTCTGGCATGTTGATTCCCTCCACATTTGTTGTCACCGCTTCGATGACTGCTACCACTGGTATTATAATTTTATCGACTACTCTCTCTTGGTTGGTTTGACTCGTTATCGCGCTCCAATAACTGAGCCCTATTTACAACATCTGAAAACAAACACAGTTTGTGAGAAATTAAGTATTAACTTATCTCGGGTTTCAAACCTCTTAGAAACTTCCGCGTCATTCTCTCCTCATTATCAACCAAGTGGGACTTAACCGGGACAACTCTAGCAAACTTAGCTTCAGATTGTGATTGACACGGTCATATTGTTCTCGCTCCAACTTGATGAACTCTACCTCCTTCATGTGACGAATACTTTCGGGATAGTACTTGTCGTTGAACAGTTCTTGGAATTTTTCCCAAGACATCTTCAGTGCAGCAGGTTGAGTACGCTTTACCGATTTCCACTAGTAATCTGCCTCTCCTTGCAAATATACGTGAGACCCCAGATTTTATGAATAAAGATTTAATTTTCTCTAAATATTTTTTGAATATTATGGTGTGGATTTGATATAATGTTATACCAGGTAATATTTATAAATTTTGCAAAGTAAGCAAGTTGTTATAAAATATTCGTTTGGTCTGGGAATATTCTTTTTTTGGGGAATATTCGCATGCATTTGACACAATCATTGTTGGACCCCATAATGTAATTATTCATCGGAGTTAGAAACGACAAAATTATCTTTTTATAAAAATAACGGCGGAAGTTTTACTGATTAAGCTGTTGAAATACCCTTGTAATAAAGGTACATTAGATACGCGTGGTGCGTATAAGAGCACACGGTATTGATTATTGATGCTTACGTGAGAAGTCACTCAGTTGGCGTCTAACCAATTGTCGTTTCACATTACAGGCGTCAAACCAATTGTCGTTTCACATTACAGGCGTCGAACCAATTGTCGTTTCACATTATAGGCGTTAAACCACTTGTTGTTTCATATTACAGGCGTCAAACCACTTGGTGTTTCACATTACAGACGTCAAACCACTTTTCTTTTCACATCACCAATCGTCAAGCCGCTTGCCTTTTCACATTGCAAGGGCTAAGCTAGAAATCTTCTATAAATAGAGGCCTAGTTCTTCATTATTTTTCACGAATTCATTCAAGCTATAGAGAGAGAAAGTATAAAGAGAATAAGAGAGAAAGAAGAAGAGTATTCTGTTACTACACTATTGCAGTATTCAATCTCCTACTAAGGTAAAGGATGTTATTTGTTGTACTCATAAGATGTGTTATTTCTTTTGTATTCATAAAGAGAACTTTTGTTATTCCATTCTTTATTATTCTATTGGAATAACCTGTATACGCGGACTACCCTATACTTGGTGAAATTCTTCTGTTATTCCATTATTTATTATTATGTTGGAATAACCTGTCTATGCGAAGTACTGTATACATGGTGAAATTCTTCTATTGTTCCATTATTTATCATTCTGTTGGAACATCCATGTCGCGGCTTACGCATGACATTCGGTTCCATTATTTATTATTACATTGGAATATCTTGTCTATGCGCTTACGCTTGATTCGGTTCCATTATTTATTATTACATTGGAATAACTCGTCATCTTGATCTATCGCATGCTTGGTGAATTCTTTTGTTATTCCATTCGTTAATATACTCAGTTGGTTAAAGCTTTGACTTCTATACTCCATGAAATTAGTGGAATATCCTTGATATTTGAGCTTTATCCAGTATCTTTTCATGGAAATATTCTTCTGAGCATTCTTGAATTTTACACCACAAAGCAATATAATGTTGACAATTTGGACGTTATTGGATCCTGGATAAATTAATTCTTGAATTTGTTTTATTGAATTCCTATATCATTATCATCATCCTCATGTTTATATTATTTTGAAAGTCATACCTGTAGTGCATAAATGGACTTGGTATGATTATGACCAGGGATCATTCGGTATAATCATGACCGTAATGTTACAAATGATGTGGTAAAAGTCCTCATTGGCTCGTAGTGCGTTGATGGACAGTTGTTGGCATGATCATGACCATTGATGAAAACACGAATATCCTTGGCCCGTAGTGCATGGATAATTTATGGTTGTGATACTAATGAATATCCTTGGCCGTAGTGCAGAGATGATGTGGATTATTTATTAAGCTGAGTCTCAGCGATAAAAGTATTGAAAAACCTTTTAAATCATAGAAGATAGTAGATTTTATTCTCTACTTGACTCTTCTAATGTATTGCTTGTTCCGCTGCAGTTAAACTTGATGTTTGTTATATTGTATCAGTTTAACACTGTTGAAGGCTAACGATAATTTATTCTGCATTATCTTAGTCATAATATTTCTTACTGGGCTAGTTGAACTCACCCTTTTGCTTTCATTGTTCTCTTGTGAAATGAGAACGTAGCAGGACTAGTCTGGTGAGTGACCGGTCCCGATGATAAAGATTAGTAGTCCTCACTATTCTCTAAAATAGCGTGATAATAAATGTATTGAGGACTTATTTTGAGTTTGAATATTGTCTAGAAGACAATATTTGTATTAAAACTCACAGCTTATGTTGTATATTTAATATTGTATTTGTATTCTGTACCATGTATTTGGCGACTCAGAATAGGTGATGTATACCTATTTTGGGGGCGTCATAACATAAAGGTGGCAAATGGAATCTTTTGCTTCTCGGAGCATCCCAAAACAATAAATATCTTGGTGATCTGCTTTATCCATGCTTCCGCCTTAAGTGGTTTTGGCTCTCCAATAAACTCCGGTGGTCCCAGCTCCTTGAACTGTTTAGCGGTGACCGTTCGAGAGTTTTTAGTGTTTCCACCTACATTTTGGACAGGAGCTGCTCTCGCTTTATGTTGCATGAATTGCATAAAGCCTCTGAACATTCCATCCTTCATCATTTGGTCAGTGTTGTTGTTGTATGAGGATTGTCGCCTTCCTAATGCACATTACCCTGATTATTGATCTGTGGAGACTCAACGGTCTCCTGTTCTCCATTGCTATTCTCAACATTCTCGGATGTCATTTTCAAATAATGCCACAGAACAAGGGTTAATTGACATGTCACATATTATCCCTATACTCCAATCGACCAAATAAATACCAAATAAACTTAGGTAGGTCATATACTAGCAAGGAATTCCTCGTCTCCTCCCTCCTAGTTCTTGTCTCACATCTCAGCCAAGGATCATATCCCTAAGCTTTGATACCAACTGTGACGCCCCAAAATAGGTATACATCACCCATCCTTGAGTCGTCAAATACATGGTACATAATTTAAATACAAACTTCTTTTATACAGTACGACAAAACGTAGCTGAGAGTTTCAAAATGGATAATGTCTCGTAGAGAGTATCCAAACTCAAATAAAGTCATCATTACAATTATTATCAAACTATTTCACTGAATAATGAAGACTACTAATGCAAACATCGGGACCGCCACTGCTCTCGACTAGTCCCAACTAAGTTCTCATTTCAAGAGAACAATGAAAGCAAAAGGGTGAGCTCAACTAGCCCAGTAAGAAATATTATGACTAAGATAATGCAGAATAAATTATCGTTAGCCTTCAACAGTGTTAAACTGACAAAATATAATAAACATCAAGTTTAACTGCAGCGAAACAAACAACCCATTAGAAGAGTCAAGTAGAGCATGATATCTACTATCTTCTATGATTTAAAAAGTTTATCATCAATTTTATAGCTGAGACTCAGCTTAATAAATAAACCACATCATTGAATCATCCCTGCACTACGGGCCAAGGATATTCATGTAATCATCAATGGTCATGATTATACCGAGTAATCCTTGGTCATAATCATACCAACAACTGTCCATCAATGCACTACAGGCCAATGAGGATTTTTTACCACATCATTTGTAACATTACGGTCATGATTATACCGAATAATCCCTGGTCATAATCATACCAATCAATAGTATGTCTATGCACGTAAGCCAAAGATGACCTTTATCACAATATAAACATGATGATGATGACAATGATATAAGAATTCAATTAAAAGAAAGCAAATGATAAATTTTTAAAGATTATAACTTAATTTATCCAGAATTCAATAATGTCCAAATTGTCAACACGATATCGCTTTTGTGGAGTAAAATTCAAGAATAATATTGTATCAAAATGATTTGGACAGCAAAGAAATCAATTTTTGTCATGAATAATTCCCCGGGTGAATAGTACCCCGTGAATAGTACTTTAGGAATAGTACTTTGTGAATAGTACCCGTGAATAGTACTTTGTAAATAGTACCCGTGAATAGTACTTTATGAATAGTACCCCGTGAATAGTACCATAAAAATGAATACTACTCATGGACAGTACTCCGACATGAAAAGCTTAAAATTTAACAAGAATGTGCAAAAAATATCCTTGTGAAACGATACTAGATGAAACACAAATTTCAAGGATATTCTACTAATTTCACGGAGTATAGAAGCAATACTTTAACAAAATGAGGGTATAATCAGGAATACGAGACGAAATAATATTACTCACATACTATAGAGTATGGAAGACAATATTATTCCTATGAATACTAAAAAAATAATATCCCTTACTTCAGAAGAAGACTGGATACTGGAATAGTGAGGTAGCAGACTTCTCTTCTACTTTCTCTCTAAAGCTTCTCATCTATAATTACTCTTGTGAGTCTTAGTGAATTGGTGAGAATGAAAGAAGAATGAGCTTCTATTTATAGGAAAACATAGTTTCGATAATTGCATGTTTTGGGGCTCGAAATATTACAGTATAATACCTTCATCTTTTCCTTCATTTTTAATTTAGTCCTGCAAGTATTATCAAACTTTCACCACCTCCCCTAATAGTACATCTTGTGAATCAATAGTACAATCATGTGAATCAATAGTATAATCATGTGAAAAAATAATTACAGTATAGTACCTTCATCCATACCTCCATTTTTAATTTAGTCATGTAAGTATTATCAATCTTGCACCACTTCCCATAATAGTACATGAATGTGAATCAATAGTACACACATGTGAACAAATAGTTATAAGCATGTGAATTAATAACAATTAATTGCTCATTTATCCGATTAATTATCCGATTGGTCAATATAACCTCCAGATATCCATTATTATCGAAATAGATGTCGATTTCCACTAACACTAATAATCCCAACACAATGGAAATATCAATTTCATCTTTAATCAACACGAACTTATTCATCATTAATATTATAACTCATAATATTTAACAACCAGAACATTCTAAGGAAAGAGGGGCTTTCCGATAAGGATTTCTCCACATTGGCGCACAATTAGGTGACCAAACCTCTCATTGACAGAACTTTCTAGACATTGTCAATATTGCAAATAATAATATGAATAACTTTGTCGTCTCAATTATTGATTTAATAATATAAGATATTATGCAGATGATACTGTGACAATAATTGAATCAATATTATGAGAGATATTACGCAAGAAAAACCATCGTGAGTAATAATCGAATATAATCGAGTGACTTCTCACGTAAGCATCAATAATCAATACCGTATGCTAGTATGCAACCAATGCCAGACATCAGATTTTTACCTCACGGGTAGTTCAACGGTTTAAAAAGAAAACTTTCGCCGTTATTTTTATAAAAGATAATTTTGTCATTTTCTAACTATGACAATACTTCATTGTGGGGTCCACCAATGATTGTATCATCGCATTTAATATTCCTATTAAAACGAATATTTCCCACCAATCTAATATTATATAACCACTTGCTTAGTTTGCAAAATTTGTAAATAATACCCACAACTATAACATTATATCAAATCCACACCATAATATTCAAAAATATATTTCGAGAAAAGTTAATCTTTATTCATAAAAGTTGGGGTCTTACAATTAATTAGTCAACCACACTAAGGGTCGTGAATGTTACATATTATAGATTAGAGGGGTACTGACTGTTACTTGAAAAACAAGAAGAGTGGTGAGTATTATTATTGATTATTTACAGGGGGTGTTAGTGTATTTTACTCTATTTTTTGTTTTTGTTAAGTTTAGGACCATCAAAATATACATGTGAGTGTATGTGAACGATTTTATGTGATAATAGAATTTCTTGTTATTAATCTTGATCCTCCATTACAACAATCAATCATAATGGAAATACATCTTCCAATCTAATGAAAATGATTTATAACTAACTACTGAATCACTAAAAATAAAGTATAATGACTCCATCTTCAATTAGGAATCACTGAAAATAAATGGTTAGAAAACATGCATCACATGTGTAATTAGGGGTGAGCATGGTGCAGTTTGAAGTCCAAACCGCACCCGAAACCGCTTAGGTGCGGTTTGACAAATCGAAAACCGCACACGAAACCGCTTGTGATTGGTGCGGTGCGGTTTCAATTGATGCGGTTTCGGTTCCAAAACCAATTGAAATAATAAAAAGGTCTAAGCCTTCAACTTAATTTAACACAGCTCACATCGATCAATTAACTTAGTGACAGAGTTGGCAATGAGAATTATATCAAGCATAGAACAAAAGCTTCTTTTGTCAAACATTTCAAATTCACCATCAAATCATAGAACAGTGAGACATATATAAAATAGTTTTAGTTTATAATAAAGGAATGATTCTTTAAAACTAAAACATATGCTATATAAAAAAATGGATACCATATATTCGATAACAAGCAAGAATATTTATCTAGTTCCCAAAAATTAAAAATATATACTGGAGATAGAATAAAATTCTATCTCATATATTGCAGGAAGGACTTATAGAATATAATGCTAACTGTACCTAATTTGAAAAATAATCTATTAGACTATTACTACTATAACATAGACCTTAACCAATGCATCAAGTGCCCATCCAGTAATGCATCAAATAAATCCGAAATTCCAAATAATAATTTTTGACTCTGTAACCTCTAACCATCTTCTTTCAATTGGTGAAAAAATGACAATGCAAGACTGGGGTTTTCTCTGAGCGTGTTCAAGTGAAAAGTAACTTTAGAATTTACTAGAGATAATACATGCATACACACACATGGTGCGATTTTGGTTTTATGCGTGCGGTTTTGACTAGTTACCAAACCGGAACCGTAAATTTGGTTATTCAACCCACCTAAAATCGCCACACATACTGAACTGTTAGTGCGGTTTTGTATGTTTTTAGTGCGTATTTTGCCCAATTTGGTTACTTCTTCAAATTTCTATGTGCAATAAACTTTTTAAAATCAGTTGTTATATACAAAGTGGAAATTATACTCATCTTTAATTGGAAAGTTTGTGGATTATAACTCAAATTGAATAAATTGTGTTTTTGGTTCAGGTAATTAGTCAAATCCATTCTCATAAAGAAGTAGCACCGACCCGGGGATAAAGCCCAAGGTGCCCGGATTTTAGGCCTACTAAAATTGACACATTTTAGGGCCCCCAAGAGGTATTTGTATTTTATATATATAAATATCCAAACAAAAGAGTTTAGCTCATGTCAGTTTAAAATTAAAAGCCCACAAAATATTTACCCAATGAAATAGGCCCAAATCTCAATGGCAGACTTGTATACTTTGGTATTGATGATCTTTTGTTCAATGAAAGTTTTTTAGTTTTTTTAGGGTTCTTTACACAAGGATACAACAAATAGAAAGTAATTACAAGAATAGTGCATCAACTAAATACTTACAAAAAAAGTATAATTAGAACCCATATTACAAAAATAGTACAATTCACATTAATAAGAAAACCTAAATCAAGGACAAATAATTGCCATAATTTGTGACGGCCCCAAAATAGGCATACGACACCTATTCTGAGTCGCCAAATACATGCTACATAAAGCAAACAACAACTTCAATAATACAATTGTCCTACAAAATACGACAACACATACTGTGAGTTTAAATACAAATATTATCTTCTAGACAATATCCACACTCAAATAAGTCCTCATTACAATTATTCAAACACTATTTTACAGAAATAGTGAGGACTACTAAAATATCTTTCTAGAACCATCACTCCATACCCCGACTAGATCCTGCTATGTTCTCACCTCCTGAGAAGAAAAATGGAATAAAAAGGAAAAGGGTAAGCTCAACTAGCCCAGTAAAGAATATTATGACTAAGATAATATACAACAAATTATCATTAGTCTTCAACAGGGAAAAATCTGATAAAATATAATAGACAACAAGTTTTAGATCAACAACTGCAGCGGAAACAACAATCCATTAGAAGAGTCAAGTAGAGAAAGAATTCCACTATCTTCTAAGATTTAAAAGTCCATCATCAATATTTTATTCCTATAACAACAATCAATATATATCTTTAATCAAATATTCATCTTTGCACTACAGGCCAAAGATATTCATTCAGATCACCAAATTGGTCATGTTCATCTCAACACTGCTCATCTTTGCACTACGGGCCAAAGATATTCATCAGTTAATCATTCATCTTTGCACTACAGGCCAAAGATATTCAGTAATATCATCATTTAGGACTGAGGATGATGAAAAATATTTTAAAGAAAACGAATCCAGTGAAGCAAAAGAACAAATATTAGAGATTCGTATTACAGTTTTATCCAAGTTCAATAATACTTCATAATAACCAATTTTAAAGTAGAATTTAAAAATAAAGATCAAAACATGGATACAATCAAAGATAGTAACCATAATAGACATCTTGGACAAAAAGAAGAAAATTTTATTTTTATGAATAGTCTTAGTATGATTCGTGAATAAAGGTCAGATACGTGAATGAATAGTCAGTATAACGAATAAGAACCCCACACAAAAAGTTTCAAATTTGATAAAAAGTTCAGGACCAATATTTTGGTATAATGATATTGAAGAAAATATCATTTTAAGAAGAATATAACACCCCTTACCTCAAAATAACCGTATTTTTGACTGAATTTCGGATATAATGCTGACAGAAATTTGCATTGAATAACAACTCTCAAAGTATCAAAATACTTACTAAAATACGCTCAACAATATAGAGAGAAAGAAAACTTGTTTCTGGTGTGATTTTCAATTCTAACCTAAGCGTCTATTTATAGGAAAATGCTAGAACGCCATAGGAGACTAAAATAATAAAATATATTATTACTTAACCAATTCTCTACGCATGCTAATCAAGAATCAATACCAGCCCCTTAATGCTGAAAATTTTAGCAGCCCATGTGTTGTCAAACAAGAGTAGGTCCCACCCATAATTTAATAAAAATCATTTTATTTTTTGAAACTTCAACAATTCATAAAAAATAGCCCGTTTATCAGAAAAATACGAATTTTATGTCAATTCTGTCTGAAATCGAATTCTCTACAACTTTGTAGCTTTGAGTTTTTCCAAATTCCAAACATAAAATATCCAAAATCCACAAATGGATGATTTTAATACTCTACAACCGACAAAAAAATCTTGATAAAACACCTCAAAGATTAATTCCTTCATTTTTATCCACATAAAATAAATATATCCATCATTTATATCCACATAAAATAAATATTTCCTTATCATATAAATCAATAATTAATTATTCACAAATAATATTACGTAATCACAATTATGACAACCAAAAGTAGTCCTCGAGGAAAGAGGGGCTTTCAATAAGAATTTCTCCTTAGTGGCGCCGCAATTAGGTGACCAAACCTCTCCTTGATGTAACTTTCTAGACATTGCCAATAATGCTATCTAATAATATTATTCAAATAATATAAATTATTGATCCGATAATAGAAATCTCAAGCAGCGATGATAATTATCAAACAACAATAATATAAAATATCAAAGCAACAATTATTGAATCAATAAAATAAAATATTGAGCAAGAATTCATCGTAATAATTATTGAGTAGTGCCTTTTTACGTAAAGATCAATAATTCATCAATACATCATGCATCCACGCATATTATTGTATTTTAACCACCGGGTATTCCAACAAAGTGTTAATTCTGTGAATAACCACGCTCGTTATTAATAAAAACTCAAACTTGTCATTTTCTTCGTAAGCAGCTTATTCAGTTATGGGGCCCATTATCGATCGTGTCAGTGCATTTAATATTCCCTGACAACAAGAATATTCCACGACCAAACGAATATTCCCCGACAACAATGATTATTTTATAACCACTTGCTTATTTTGTAAAATTTTCATATTTCACCCATAACCAAAGTATTATATCAAATTAATACCTTATTACTCACAATAATAATTAGAGGAAATTTGATTTTAATCATTAATAAGTTGGGGTCTTACAACCTCCCCTCCTTATAAAATTTCGTCCTCGAAATTGACGTACGTACCTGGTGTTTTGAAAAGGTGAGGATACCTCGCTTTCATTTCTGATTCCAACTCCCAGGTCATTTCTTCAATAGCATGGTTTCTCCACAAAACTTTAACTTGTGGTATAACCTTGGTGCGTAGGACATGCTCTTTCCTATCCAAGATCTTAACAGGTACTTCTTCGTACGTTAAATCTTTGGCTATCTCGTCTGGTTCTAACGCAATATAATGGTTCGGGTCTTTCACATATTTACGAAGCATGGATATGTGAAAAAGATTATGAACACGAGACATACTTGGAGGTAATGCGAGTCTATAGGCCACATTTCCTATTCGGTCAAGAATCTCAAATGGACCAACAAATCATGGATTGAGCTTTCCTCTCTTTCCAAATCTTGTAACTCCCTTCCATGGAGCAACACGTAACAATACATGATCTCCAATATTAAACTCCACGTCCTTTTTATGAAGATCAACATAATTCTTTTGTCGATCTTGTGAGGTTTGAATACGTTGTCGAATCATTTGGATCTTTTCTGTAGTCATGCGTACTAATTCTGGTCCCAACAACATTGCTTCTCCCACCTCGTCCCAACATACTAGAGAATGACACTTTCGTCCATACAACGCCTCAAATGGAGCCATGCCTATACTTGCTAGATAACTGTTGTTGTAGGAGAATTCCACCAGTGGCAAGTACTTATCCCAACTTCCTTTAAAATCTAGGACACAAAGTCTTAATAGATCTTCAAGGGTTTGAATAGTCCTCTCTCGATTGTCCGTCCAGTTTGAGGATGGTATCTTTGGCCGAATCAATCAGAACTGCGCGCCCATGGCTTTCTACAAGTTAACCCAAAATCGTGAAGTGAATCTTGGGTCACGATCCAAACTATGGACACTTTGGCATGCCATGCAATCGCCGACAATCTCATTCACGTCATACTGAGCAAGACATTCAAGGAATAAGTCTCACGATCGGTAAGAAATGGGCGACTTGGTTAATCTATCAACAATAACCCAAATCGCGATATGCCTTGAGAAACTTTGGGAAGACACATGAACGAAATCCATAGTAATGTGTTCCCACTTCCATTAGGAATCTCAAGTGGTTGCAGTGGACCCTTTGGCACTTGATGCTGCGCGCTTTACACGTTGACAAAGTTAAACACCTCGAGATAAACTCGCGATCTCTCTCTCTTATATTGTTCCACCAAAATGTATGTCGAATATCATGATACATTTTGGTACTCCCGAGATGGATTACAAGCGGTGTGTTGTGTGCCTCCATCATGATTTATGCTTCAAATCGTAATCGTTAGAACGCAAAGTCCGGAGTTAAATCAAGTATTCTTCTTCATCGATTCTCGCTTCGAATAGTACCTTTCAGACTTTCTTCTTCATACGATCGGCTCCGGTTAAAGTAGCTTGAAAGCAGACTTTAACTTTATCGATTAAAAGTCGGTTCTACTCGTATATTCGCCATCATCATGTGGGTCCCTGGAGTCTTTAATTCTACCTCCATCCTTTGCAATTCATACAGAATAGGCCTTTGATCTTCTACTCAATGCGCATACCATTACGCTCGCTTTTAGGGATGATATTGAATAATGTGATCGTAATCTTTCAATAGTTCAAGCCAACGTCGTTGCTGCATGTTGATTTCTTTTTGGGTGAAGAAATATTTAAGGCTTTTATGGTCCGTATAAATCTCCACTTTCTCCCCATACAAGTAGTGTCTCCAAATTTTCAACGCGAAAACGACTGCTGCCATCTCTAGATCATGAGTAGGATAATTCCTCTCATATTCTTTGAGTTGTCATGAGGCATAGGCTATGACTTTCCCATGTTGCATGAGAACACATCCTAACCCTTTGCCGGAGCATCCATGTTAGATAACAAATCCATCCGTACCAGATGGTATTACCGAATAGGTTGCCGAAATGAGTCTCCTCTTGAGCTCTTGGAAACTCTTCTCGCATTCCTCGCTCCATACAAATTTTGTATCCTTCCGAGTCAACTGAGTTAACGGAGTAGCGATTCGAGAAAATCCTTCCACGAATCTCTCGATAATAACCAACTAAACCCGTAAAGCTTACGCACTTTGGCCATCGAGTTCTATTGCTGTCCTAACTTCAGATCGCTTCAATCTTCACGGGTCAATAGATACTCCATGTTTTGACACCACGTGCCCAAGAAATGCTACTTCCTCAAGCCAGAACTCGCATTTCTTCAGCTTGGCATAAAGCTTGTTTTCACGAAGCCTTTCAAGTATCAGCTTCAAATGGTGCTCATGATCTTCACGGCTTTTGGAATAGATAAGAATGTCATCAATAAAGACAACAACGAACTGATCCAAATATTCCTTGAATAATCGGTTCATCATATCCATGAAAGCAGCTAGAGCATTAGTCAATCCGAAAGACATGACTAAGAATTCATAATGCCCGTACCGAGTTTTGAAGGCAGTCTTTGGAATATCCTCAGTTTTAATCTTCAGCTGATGATATCCAGAACGAAGATCGATCCTTGAAAAGAATTTTGCTCCTTGTAACTGGTCGAACAGGTCATCAATGCGAGGTAACGGATACCTATTCTTGATGATGACATGGTTTAATTCTCGGAAGTCAATACAAAGTCGCATACTCCCGTCTTTCTTCTTTACGAATAAAATAGGAGCACCCCAAGGAGATGTACTAGGACGAATGAAACCGATGTCTAGCAATTCCTGTAGTTGGAATTTTAACTCCTGAAGTTCAATAGGAGCCATTCGATATGGGGTTTTAGAAATGGATTTTGTGCGGTTCAAGGTCAATAAAGAATTCAACATCACGTTCGGGGTAGACCGGAAGCTCTTCAGAAATACATCGTGAAATTCTCTAACAATGTAAATTTATTCAAATCGACTTATCGTATTTAAATCCATAACATGGGCTAAGAAAGCTTGACATCCGCTTTTCAATAAACGAATAGCTTTATGGCTTCGATATGATGATGGATCGATTTTAGTGGTTTAGTTGTTTGAATTCGTATGATAGGTTGGTTAGGAATATGAAAACTAACAACCATACGAAAACAATCAATTTTGGCATGATGAGTGGTTAACCAATCAATTCCTAAAATCACATCAAAAGCAAGTATCTTTAAAGAGATAAGATCAATAGGTAATGTGATAGTGCCAACTTGGATCATGCAAGATTTATAAACTGTAGATGTAACGAAGGTTTCACCTAACGGAGTTTCAACAGATAAGTCATAGTCCAATTTCTCCGGAGTTAAGTTTAAACGTTGAGTACAAGCAGGAGAGATAAAAGAATGGGTAGAACCGGTATCTAGTAAGGTATAAACTTCGCAAGAGTTCAAGATTAGCTTACCCGTGATCACCTTGTTCGGGTTCCTCATGTTTTGGCCAGTCACGACAAACGCTCTTCCAGGAACCGCTGATTTCGACTTATCCGGGACAACCCTTGGAGTCACCATCCCCGTTGAACTTGGTTTTGCTACAGAACAATCCCGAGCTATGTGGCCTTCCTTTCAACAGTTGTAACATACCTTGGATTGTTGTGGACAATTTGGGCTGATATGTCCCTCTTTCCCGCATTTCACTACAAGAAAAAGGGCCATCTGCGACCAATGATATCAGCGATCGCCCTATCTGGTCGCTGATAATAGTATTAGTGATCGCTATCTCATGAATAGAAAAGAAATCTAGTCGCTAGTATAGATCGGTGATCAAGACGCGGTCATCCGACGGTCAGTCGAGAAGAATTTCCCTCCAAAATTTGGTGCGAAACTTTGGGTGCGTATGACCAATCTATATCAAATGACCGCCAGCGGCCGCTAATATGTCCACATCATTAAAAACTAGCGACCGTGACGCGTGTCGATCGATGATGTGATCGCCGATTCTTATAACCTCAATCGATTAGGGCATTCGTTCGAACCGGTCGACAAGGAAAAAAAGAGGAGAAACTTCAGACGAGGGAGAAGAGGGAGTAGGGGGAGAAGAGAAGAGGAACCACCAACATTCTATTACCGACGCCTTCACCATCACCGTATTCACCGTCGGTATCCCCTTTAATCTTCCTTTCATAATTTATTGTATATTACAATCTTCATTTCATAATTTATTACTTTCTTCGTTCCAAAATTATGGGTAACTGATATGAAGACTGATTTACTTTATTGTATGTTATGGGTATATTCGTTCCAAAATTATGGGTATATTATGGGTAGCTCATATTTTGTTGAGACCGATTTTGTTGGAGAAGTTCATATTTCCTTATGAATAGGAAGAAATTCATATTTTGTTAATAATCGACTTTGGGTAGTTGATATGAAGAAATTCTTATTTTGATAGTAATGGCGATTTTGTTGGAGAAGTTCATATATACTTCCAATTAAGTTGTTTTTGAGTATACTAGTTTAATTTGCATTATTATATTGGGAATTTGTATATTTCTCTTGGTTTGTGTCTTGGGTGCCTAGAAATGACTTTATATACATCTTTGTCGTGCATGTGGCTAGTCCATATTATAGGGAGACTCGCGAATTTTTTTATTAATCGGGGTAGTTGCGAACATTTATACTATTAACGAGCCTATTGTTGATCCACTAGAGCCTATTAAGGGGCTATTGGAGTTGATGGGTGGGCTTGGGGCAACGAGGCACACGAGGCCACGCCAAGCTTAGCCAAGCCTCACGAGGGCCAAGCCAAGCTTGGTTGTTAGCATGGCAAGCTATTGGGGGTCATTAAGCCAAAATAAGCGATCTTAGGAGGCTGTTAGCAAATGAGAGAAGGTAACTAGACACACATGGTCAATAAAGAGACATTTATCTTTTTAACAAGGGTATTTAACACTTATGTATATAAGAATAAAGCTACAAAATGTTATAGAAGCTATAAATTGCTTTCAACCAAGTTATGCATGCTTACAAGTATGCTCAAGTCATATGGTTACAAGTATGCTCAAGTCATATGTTAATTAACATTTATAATGTTATGCGTAGTAGTAGGTACTTGAGTGGAATCATGCACCTCTATTAGATCAGTAGTTGGATGGCACAACGAAAGTCAAGTGCCCAGATAAGTCTTCTGATTGAATTTAGATTTGGTTGCCAAGTGTTTTTGGAGTATGCGTATAGTCACCCGTAATGTATGAATGGTAAGTCGCGAGACACGATGTCCATGTTTAAAGTGTAAGAATGTAAATTATATGGACAGAGACATGGTAAACTATCATTTACTTGTTTCTGGGTTCATGAGAAATTACGAAGAATGCTGGTGGGCACATGGGCAGAGAAGAGATGGTGGCATCACACAAGTACACAATTTAGGCAGTAGTACTCATCGTATGAATGAAATGGTCCATGATCTTGCAGGGCCAGATTTTGATTGGGAGCAAGGCAGAGAGCAACCTATGAATTCTGATGCCAAAGACTTCTTTAAGTTGTTAGACGAGGGTAGCAAGCCATTGTGGCATGGTTGCACCAAACACACTACATTGTCTGCAGCGGCGACATTACTTAACATCAAGGCTGATCATAACATGACCCATGAGTGTTTTGAGTCACTTTTGAAGGCAATTAAGAGTATGTTGCCTGACGGTGAGAAATTACCTGGTAACAATTACTTTTGTAAGAAAATGGTGAAGAAGTTGGGTCTTGGATACCAAAAGATCGATCATGTCCCAATGATCGCATGTTGTTTTATAAGGAAAATGAGCAGATGACAAGGTGCACGTTTTGCGGTCATGATCGGTTTAGGCCTAATAAAGAGGTGTGACTACAAAAAAAAATCAAGTATACCGTTTAAGATTCTAAGGTATTTTCCAATAACACATCGACTAAAAAGATTGTACATGTCTTCAAGATCAATTTGAACATATGAGTTGGCATGCGAAATCTCCAATTAAAGATGGAGAACTAAATCATCCATGCAGATGGGCGGGTGCTTAGAAAGATTTCAACTTAGCACATCCACGAATTTGCATTGGAACCTAGAAATGTGAGGCTTGGATTGTCCACCGATGGTTTCAATTCGTTTGGCCACTCAAATTGCTCGCATTCGTGTTGTTTTGTGATTGTTACTCGCATAACTTGCCTCCTTGGATGTGTATGAAATGGCCATACTTATTTCTTTTCACTCGTGATTCCTAGTCCTAAGAGTCCCGGAAAGAACTTAGATGTTTACTTGAGACCTCTTATAGATGAGTTAAAGGTATTATGGGAGGATGGAGTATGACTTGGGATGTTGCAACGAAAACAAATTTCAACCTTAGGGGCGCGGTTATGTGGACTATAAGTGACTTCCCAAACTTATGGTATGTTAATTTGGATGGAGTACACTACGGGAAGTTGGCTTGTCCGTATTGTATGGAGCATACAAAGTCGATTAATCTATCAAAAGGTCGAAAGCCTTGTTGGTTTGATCGTTCATCGGTTCTTCTGGGTAGATCACCCGTTTCAAGAAATAGAGAACACTTCGAGGAAGGGAAAGTAGATAATGATATACGCACCGCGATTTCGGGAACGGAGATGCGAGATCGTGTGATGAGATTGCGGTTATCCCATTTGGTAAGGTTGATCGACAAACATAATCAATGGGTTTGGTGAATCTCATAACCGGGTTCGGAGAAGCATCTTTTGGGAATTGCCTTATTGGTCTACAAATTTGATTAAATCATAATCTAGATGTGATGCATATTGAGAAGAATGTGTTTGACAATGTGTTTAACACGTTGATGAATGTTACGGGGAAGACAAAAGATAACGATAAGGCACGTTTGGACATGAAAGATATTTGTAAAAGCGTCTGGATTAGAACTTTATGAATCTCCTAATGGTAAGATTGTCAAACCGCACGCAAGGTACACATTGTCCAAAAAGCAAGTTGAAGATGTGTGCACATGGGTTAAGTCTCCGAAACTACCAGATGGATATCGTCAAACATTGCAAGGTGTGTTACGGGTGGGAAATTGCAAAGGATGAAGAGTCATGAGTATCGTGTGTTCATGGAGAGACTCATGCCTATAAGATTTCGGGATCCGCTTGATAAACCAATATGGGATGCTTTGACGGATCTTAGTCGTTTCTTCAAAGACTTGTGTTCAAAATCATTGAATGAGAAGGACATGTTTGTACTTGAGAAGAACATCATAGAGATCACGTGTAAGCCGGAAAAATATTCCACACGGTTTTTTGACTCCATGGAGCATTTGCAAATCCATCTTCCCTATGAAGCTCGTGGTTGGGGGTCCAATTCAATATAGATGGATGTACCCTTTCGAGAGGGTGATGGGAAACCTTAAGAGGAAGGTGAAGAATAGAGCTTATGTCGAGGGGTTGATATGCGAGGCATACGCTTTTGATGAGATATCTACGTTTGTCTCGGACTATTTTAGGATGAAGTCTTGACAAAAGCCAATCGAGTATCGAGACATGATGATGGGGGAAATGTTGAACTAAATGGTGGCTCTCGTATTTGGTCTATCGCCACGCTTATGGAAAAGGGAAGCGATATTTCTCTCGAGCAAGAATTACATGCCGCAGCATACTTACATTCTTCTCAATCATGGAGGAGATTGACGAATTTTGTGAGGTACACATGTAAACTTGATATTTTATCTTTTAAGTTAAAAATTTATTCTAATATGTTAATGTTTATAACATGGTATAGATTGTACGATGATTGAGTTAAAAGTGAAGCATCTTAGACATAAGCGATAAAGATATTCAAATCAATCGGGATAAAAACTTTGCACTTTGGCTAAAGGACAAAGTAAGTTCAATTTTAAGCACGTAGTGTATATATATATAATATATATACTCCATATGTTAACTATGACTTCATTTAATAAGATGGAGTTTTTGTAGGCTTTTGTTGAGGGATCAACGATTTGGCTAATGTACAAGTCCTAGCTATGGGACCGACGAGGATCGAAGTTAAGCCGCAATGGTTACAAAATAAATGGTCGTGAATTTCACACAAAGGCATATGGGCGCCAGTAAAGGAACAACGATCTGGAGGTGTGTGTCCAAGGAGATTACATAATGACCTTGGTCGTGCCTTTTATGGAGAGTTGGAGGAAATCGTAGAGTTGTCGTACAAGGGCACGACGGGGTCATATTCACTTGTTCAAGTGCCGTTGGTTTGATTCGGAGAAAAAGGATACGTGTTGTGGACATGGAATCGTCGATATTGACCTCCATAGGTCTGCAGACTCCAACGAACCGTTTGTTTTACCAACTCAAACAGTTCAAGTATACTACACTCCTAGTCCCGTAGGAAAAGGGATAGACCGCCACTGATTGGCAAGTTGTAATTTATACTCCGCCGGCGTAGTCGTGTAGAATTAGTTGATGGGGAGATTTACCAAGAGCAGATGCTTCATAGTCGACTATAATAAATGTGTAGGACGACAATGAAGTAATCCGATTAGATGGTGGAGATGAATCACATGAATTAGATCCCGAGTCAATACTTGTGTCGATGACATTGATCTCGAGGAGGAAGAGTTATTGGACCGAATCGACACGAATCTGAAGCAAGATGATGGTTATGAATCTGCAACACGTATACAAGATGATTACGAATCGGACATTGACACTTGAACTCATGAAATGTATGTTTAGCAATACATGTTTTTATATCATTGTCATGTTTATGTACTAAACTATTTAAATACAATTTTTGTTTATTGTCATTTTATATTCATATATATACATGTTTATATCAACATCATGTTTATGTACTAAACTATTTAAATGCAACTTTTATTTATTGTCATTTTATATTCATATATATACATGTTTATATCATCATCATGTTTATTGTCATATATACATGTAATCAAATATGACTCCTAATAACATCTTGAAATTTGTAATATCTGAGATGGCTTACAAGCAAAGACAGAGAAAAAGCGCGGCTTGGGTGGGGGCCTAATAATGTGCCCAAGGCCCCTACTAATCCCGATGATCGGATTCTTATTGATTCGCCCTCCCAATAATAACGACGTCGTCCAGACATATATCATTTATATAAAAGCATTTAAGATTCCATTTATTGTATATTGGTAATGTTTTGATTGATATTATATTGGTAATGTTTTGTTTTGGTCTTATTGTATTGAAAATTTGTATATTTCTCTTGGTTTGTGTCTTGGGTGCCTAGAAATGTCCATATATGCACGTCGCGTGCATGTGGCTAGTCTATATTATAGGGAGACTATGGCAATTTTTTTTTAAGTATTATAAGTATAAGTTTGAAAAATGTTCACAAATATTATAACTTAGATGTAAATTGCTTTAATATATGCTAATTGATGTTGTATATTATAGTGATTTTTCAGATAATAAGATCGTCAAGTGCATATATCAAATTTGTGTTTTGAAATCGCCTACACCGTGATTACATTAGAAGACACACTATATCGCCTACAAGGATCTTTGTTTAAGCGAATTTCGGTATATTTTTTTTAATTATGACAAATAATATTAATATAATATTAATATAATATTCAAAGGATAATTATTTAGTAATGTTATTATTATTTTTTTTATTTGCGAAAACGGTATAGATGGGAGGAGGACGCGAGCTTCAAAGTGATTGAGACATTATTACGGCAAAAAGTGCTGCGGTCCGCACTCAAGGACAACTTGAATAAAAAGAACGACAAAAAGCCATTCACAATACAGAGATCAACCATCCAGGTCAGGGAGAGGATTATATGCACGAGTATAGCCCCTGGTGGTGCACCAAGTCCATATGGGCTGAGATGTGTGCCCAATGGAGAGCTGAGAGCTGGGTGAAAAGACGAAAGATTGCCGCCACCAATAGAGCCTCGGGCGTATCCGATGGCGAAAAGGCTAAAGGAACATACAAGGGGGCGAAGATTTCACGATTCTAAAGACATATCCTTTGCCTGCACGTATTTACAAGTTTTAATATGTTTACAATCATGAATTAGAGAAAATATCCCATTTTTACTTAGTAATATTGTCTTTGTTTTTGTATAGAGTCTCGGTCTCAAGGTCACCTATCCATTGGTTGGATGGATGTGTACGTGGCCACCGTGATGGTCACTGCACTGAGGCTATCCGGATAAGCGGTAATAAGTTTTAATAACCCCGATCTTGTTTATTAATACTTACAAAATACTATTTTTAACTATTTAAGTGTAAACATGATGACATGATACTTATAAACGTTTATTGAATGAGCGCTATCCTGAAGGCACTCCACGTGGGTTTTGATCAAGAGTTGTGGGAGAGGGCGTCTGTTGTGAAGAAGAACTACATTAAAGGTCAAGGACAACGACGACGCCCATCCTTCGATGGCTCAAAGCTGACTCTGCTACCCATCTTCTGGATCATCGAGTCATCCAAATTGTTCATACTCCGGTGACCGTGTGAGAGCTATATGTCAAGATCGAAATCTTCTGAAGATACTGGACGGGCACTTGGGGGCTCTTGATCCTGAGGAGTTAGCTGAAGCAGTAGCGGCAGCAGCAGCAGGACAACATGGGGATAGCGACGAGGTATAAAATCAATTTGTTGTATGTATTGTCGTAATATATACCAGTATCAACATATTTTTTATATTTGTAACTTGTTTTATTATTTTGTTAATTACAGGGTGATCAAGGAGGGGATGACGCTTGATATAACCTTGTACTTGTATATTCATTATTTGGATGTTTGTATATATGTTACTTAAACAAGTTTTGAAATGTTATTATATTTATTCAAATCATATTGGTTTTTAAAGGTTTATATACTAGTTTGGTGTATGTGTTGGTGGACGATGGATGTTTATATTGTTTTGTATGTTGTTTATCTTGGTGTGTATGTGTGTTGGGATAAAGCGGTAGAAAGCAGTCTGAGGTTTTGGGAATTCGCAAAAGCAAACAAAAATCTGGTCGTAATTCTTTTTCATATCGGTGATCGCGATGCGGTCATTGAACGTTATTAGCGACGGCATAGATAGATCGCCGATCGCGTGCGGTCGGTTGATAATGGTCACGACACGCGGACCATGTCGACTTTGGCCCTAGACCATGTCGATTTCGATTTCAATGACCGTATTTGTCATTTGATTACGCTCATAGCGGCCGCAGATATCTCGATCGCTAATAGTGGTCATTGATGTGCATCCCAATGACCAGATTTTATCGACGATTATCGTGACCGCGACTTTCGGTCATAGAGATAGCTATCTCGCAACCGAAGTGCGGTCACGATAGTCGAAATCGCCGATAAGTCTTTTGTTGTAGTGTTTGTAACATCTAACCGGCGGTCGTTTCTCTCCCTAGAATTTTTTGTTGGTCTTTGGTGTGATGTCTTCCGTCATTGTTAAATCTCCCTTTTCGAAATTTCCACTGACTCACTCTCTTATTATCATGGCCACGATGACCACCCGAGTGGTTACCGCCTTTGTTCAGTATTTTTCCTCCTCGTTGATTATCATCGCTCGATGATCGCCAGAATCTAGATGTGATGACCTCGGTTGTGGTCCCTCGGTTGAACATACTCACTATCTCATTTCTAATAATTGAGCCACATTGACAACATCTCGAATACAGAGAAAATTTATGAGAGATAAGGTATCGATTGAATCTCGGGTTTTAGACCTCTCATAAACATCTTTGTCATTCGTTCCTCATTCTCTACCAAATGAGGTTCAAACTCAGATAACTCAGTGAACTTCAGCCAGTCTTTGGACACAAATCATGTTGTTTTGTTCGGTCGATAAACTCTACCTCCTTCATATGACAAATACTTTCGTGAAAGTACTTGTCATTGAATAGTTTCAAACGTTTCCCAAAACACGCCGAAAGTCTTAATGGTCGGGTACGCTTCACGACTTCTACCGAGTGAGTCCGCCTCACCGCATGAACATAAAGGTGGCGAATGGAACCTTCATTCCTCCGTGCATCCCAAGACATCGAATATCTCGGTAATTTGCTTTGACCCACGTTTCCGCCATGATCGGATCGACTTTCCTTAAATTTCGGTGGTCCCAACTCTTTGAATCGCTTTGTTTGTGACAAGCCGCGCATTCGCTAGCATTTTCCACCGATAATGCATTCACGAGTTTCTCTAAATGCGGTTTTGCATGAAGCGCAAAAAGCTCCTAAACATTCCATCATTCATCGTTTGCTCGGTGAGTGTTGTTTACAGGAGAAAAATTGTCTTCCCTGTTGCACGTTCTCCTGGTTTGTGACTAAAGGTTGTTCCACGCCTCATACACTCCATTGTTAACGTTCTCAAAATGACCATTCTTAACATCGCCATAAAACAAAAGTTAATTAAACAAATTAACATATCACATAATATCCCTATATTATGACCAGACCAACAAATGAGCTTAGATAGGACACACACTAGCGAAGGATTTACTCATTTCTCCCTCCTAGTTCTATTCCCGATCTCCGCCAGAGATCATATTCCTAAGCTCGATACCAATCGTGGCGCCCCCAAAATAGGTATACAACACCCATTCCGAAAGTCGCCAAATATATGGTACATAAAGCAAACTACAACTTCAATAATACAATTGTCTGTAAAATACGACAACACGCATTGTGAGTTTAAATACAAATATTGTCTTCTAGACAATATCCACACTCAAATAAGTCCTCATTATTAATTATTCAAACACTATTTTACTGAAATAGTGAGGACTGCTAAAACATCTTTCTAGAACCATCACTCCATACCCCGACTAGATCTCAAGTATGTTTCTCACCTCCCGAGAAGAAAAATGGAACAAAAAGGAAAAGGGTGAGCTCAACTAACCCAGTAAACAATATTATGACTAAGATAATATACAACAAATTATCATTAGTCTTCAACAGGGAAAAATCTGATAAAATATAATAGACAACAAGTTTTAGATCAACAATCGCAATCTAAAGCTTGAAGAATCCATTAGAAGAGTCAAGTATAGAAAGAATTCCACTATCTTCTAAGATTTAAAAGTCCATCATCAATATTTTATTCCTATAACAACAATCAATATATATCTTTAATCAAATATTCATCTTTGCACTACAGCCAAAGATATTCATTTCATATCACCCGGTTGGTCATGTTCATCTCAACACTGCTCATCTTTTGCACTACGGGCCAAAGATATTCATCGATTAATCATTCATCTTTGTACTACTGGCCAAAGATATTCAGTAATATCATCATTTAGGACTGAGGATGATGAAAAATATTTTAAAGAAAACGAATCCAGTGAAGCAAAAGAACAAATATTAGGGATTTGTATTACAGTTTTATCCAAGTTCAATAATACTTCATAATAACCAATTTTGAAGTAGAATTTAAAAATAAAGATCAAAACATGGATACAATCAAAGATAGTAACCATAATAGACATCTTGGACAAAAGAAGAAAATTTTATTTTTAGATTGAATAAGGTCAGATTCGTGAATAAAGGTCGACACGTGAATAAAGGTGTACACGTGAATAGTAACCCAAACACAAAAAGTTCCAAATTTGATAAAAAGTTCCTTCTCGACGCCGCGCAATTAGGTGACCAAACCTCTCCTCGATGAACTTTCTAGACATTGCCAATAATGCTATCTAATAATATTATTCAAATAATATGAATTATTGATCCGATAATAGAAAATCTTTGTGCGTTGATAATTATGAAACAACAAAAATATAAAATATCAACGCAACAATTATTGAATCAATAAAATAAAATATTGAAAGAATTCTCGTAACAATTATTGAGTAGTGCCTTTTACGTAAGGATCAATAATTCATCAATCATGTGCATTCACGCCAGTATTATTGTATTTTAACCACCGGGTATTCCAACAAGATTGTTAATTGGTAACAATTACTGTAGTTATTAATAAAAACTCAAATTTGTCATTTCCTTCATCCGACAGTTATTCCGTTATGGGGCCCACTAATGACTGCGCCGTCGTACGAATATTCCTCGACAACAAGAATATTCCACGACTAAACGAATATTCCTCGACAACAGTGATTATTTTATAACCACTTGCTTATTTTGCAAAATTTTCATATTTCACCCATAACCAAAGTATTATATCAAATTAATACCTTATTACTCACAATAATAATTAGAGGAAATTTGATTTTATTCATTAATAAGTTGGGGTCTTACATAATTAATAATTCAAATTCGAATATTAGGGATCTAACAACAAAAACAAAATCAAATTCAAAATAATAATTCAAATTTAAATATTCAAATTCAAATCTTCATCTTCCTCACATACACTTTGAAATAATAGTTAATAAATAAATAAATAAAATATATGTACTGGATATCCAAAAAATTGTTAGCTAAATAACTGCAATAGCTTTCCAAAGACGGGATCTCTGCCGCTACACTGTCGCTACACCGCCGCGAATCTCTGTTGTCCAAAACGCCAATGAGAATAAGAAGAAGATTCGCCCTACAAAAAGTTTAAAAATAAATAGATGTAACTTTTACTGTTCTGGAATTTTTTTTATAACTATTTTGTTACTCATAAATAATAAAAAATTTCCTTTGTATGAATGGTTGGCTACCAACTACATCACATTCAAACGAAATTTGTAACTTAATAAAATTGAATTGGTTACCTTGGTCTGAATGTTTGGCTACCAATTGCACTATGAAAAAACTGCAGGTGTGGATGTGAATTAGTTACTTTGGTATGAAGGTTTTGTTACCATGGTACGAAGGTTTGCTTATCTTGATCTGAAGGTTTGGTAACCAATTGTACTAAGAAAAAATTTAAAGTGTGGAGGTTGATTGGTTACTTTGACATGACAGTTTGGTTACCTTGGTATGAAGGTTTGGTTACCATCATCCAGGAAGCCCAGAATTTCTCTAGACAACATTCCAATTCCCTTCGCCATGCCTCTTCACGTGCATGTTCTAGATTTTGTGATAATGCAAAGGCGGGTGGTGGATGAATGCTGAAAATCATGAGAACAAACAAATATTATTAATATATATATATATGCTAGGCATCATGATGAATCTGCTAAAGAAGAGGTAGGAGTTCAATATCTAAAGCATGCCTCTGCCTGCCTGGGTGATTAGAAGTTTGAGTATCCCCCTTCATTGTAAAGTTTGAATGCAGAGAATCACCGCAATTTTCATCACCAATGGGATGAACCTTCAAAAAAGAATAAATTATTCGCATAACAATGACGATTTACTGACGGAGGGCCAATTTGTGTATTGTTTCTTTATATATATATATATATATATATATATATATATATATATATAGAAAAATATGTTAAATGAAGAAAAAAGGGTGATGACTAACTAATGCAGTTGTTATATATGAGGAGAGAGAGAAGAAGCCCTAAATTAAGGAATCCTAATTGCACACGAATTCCCTAAATTAAGGAATTCTAATTGCACAAATATTGTAAATAAATATAAAAATGTATAAATTATGTAAACATTTTTTGAGTACACTATTGTTGTAATTATTTTCAAAATGTAATAGAATATGTAATTTACCCCTTTTTTTATGTCTATCTTAATAGCAATTCGCAAAAGACCCATTTTTTTGTTGTCACTTTAGGCCCTTAAAAACTCAGGACCGACCCTGTAAAGAAGAAAAAAAAAAGTTAGTTGACTCCAAGGTAGACCAACTAATACCATAATTACCATTCCAATGTCAACGTGTGTCGATTAAAATTAAATAAAATGATCATTGCACAACATATATTGTACCGTTTTGTTACTTACTAGTAATTGTCCATGCCTAAAGGCACGACCTAACAAAATCCTCTCTCTCCCCGTTTCAACAATCCCACTTTCATTTTCTCTCTCTCCTCCTTCCTCTCCCACCACCCTTTCCTGCCAAATCAATTAAAATGAATCTAAATTGTCCTTGTGCTTTCTCGCCCAAATAAATTAGAATGAATTTGAACCGTATTTGAGCTTTCTCGTCCAATTTTAAAATAGGTTCTATCTTATTAATATAAATTTTACTGCCTTTAACTTATAAGTATATGTTTGTGGTTCAAACGTAATATATGTGATTCATTTGAAGAAGGTGTAAATTATCAAACATTGTGATGCCCCCAAAATAAGGTATACATCACCCATCTTGGGTCGCCAGATACATGGTACAGAATTCAAATATAACTTACTAATACAACTGTCGTGTACAATACGACAAAACATAAACTGTGAGTTTGAATACAAATATTATCTACTAGAGATTATACAAACTCAAAAGGAGTCCTCATTACAATTATTATCACACTATTTTCACGAATAGTGAGGACTACTAATGCTATCCTTCTCGGACCATCACTCCGTTCCCGACTCGTCGTCCCAATTTATATTCTCATTTTCAAGAGAAACGGTGAAAGGAAGGGTGAGCTCAACTAGCCCAAGAAGAAATATTATGACTAAGATAATGCGTAATTAATTATCATTAGTCTCCAACAATGTTAAACTGATAAAATATAATAGACATCAAGTTTAACTGCAGCGGAACAAACAATCCATTAAAAAGTCAAGTAGAAAATAAAATCTATTATGTTTTATGATTAAAAAGGTTTTTCATCACTGTTATCGTTGAGACTCAGCTTAATAAATATTCCACATCATCGAATCACACCTGCACTACGGCCAAGGATATTTTTTAGTATCACGACCACAATTATCCATGCACTACGGGCCAAGAATATTTGTGTATTCATTAATGGTCATGATCATGCCAACAATCGGTCCATCAATGCACTCACGGGCCAATGAGAACTTTTACCACATCATTTGTAACATTACGGCCATGATTACAAGAATAATCCTGGTCATAATCATACCAAGTCCATCTATGCACTACAGTGCCACGCATTTACTTTCAACAAAATATAAACATGAGGATGATGACAATGATATAAGAATTCAATAAAACAAGTTCAAGAATTATTTTATCCGGGAATTATTAACGCCCAAATTGTCAACATGATCTTTGTTTTGTAGAGTAAAATTTAAGAATGATCGGAAGAATATTTCCATGAAAAGATATCTTTGGATGAAGCGCAAATATCAAGGATATTCTACTAATTTCATGGAGTATAGAAGTCGAAACTTTAACTTATTTGAGTATAACAAAGAATGGAATAACAAAAGAAATCACCATGCATGCGGTACTCAGCGCAGAGCAAAGTTATTCCAATGTAATAATAATAACGGAACGAAGTCGAGGCAAAAATTTGCACCGACAAGATGTTCAACGAGAATAATAAAGCGGAACTAGGTCAGGTGTAAAACACATGCACGAGGATGTTCCAATGTAATAATAATAAGAGCGAAACCAGTCCGTGTAAAACACATGCACGAGGATGTTCCAACGGAATAATAATAAAGATTTAAACCAGTCCGGTGTAAAACACACGCATGGATATTCCAACGTAATAATAGAAGAATATCACCAAGTATAGGGTGATCACAGCGTATAAAAGTTATTCCAGCGAGAATAATAAGAATTGGAATAACAATAGTTCTCTTCATAAATAAGAAAGAATAACACTCCTTACGAGTACAACAAATAATATTCCCTACCTTAAGAAGAAGAGTACTGGATATATAAGTAGTGAAGTAGCAGAATACTTTCTTCTTTCTCTCTATAGTTTATCTCTCTAGAGTTTCAGTGAATTTGTAAGAAAATAATGAATGAATGAGCTTCTATTTATAGAAAAATGGAATGCATAGTAACTAACTCATGAACAGTCGAGATTGATTTACTTTAATCTAACGGTCCATATTTAAAGCAAAATAAAATATAATATATTCTATTTATAATCTAATAAAACGAATAACTTTATAAAAGATTTTACTATGTAAACACTATGCAGGCACTATGCAAACACTATGCATAATAAAATATAATATATTCTAATTATTGTCTAATAAAACAGATAGCTTTATAAAAGTATTACATTTTATATAAAAAGATTTTACTATGCAAAACACTATGCAGACACTATGCATAATAGAATATAATATATTCTATTTATAGAATAACTTTATAAAAGTATTCTGTTTTATATAAAAAGATTTTATGTATTATTACATTAATAATACAAATAAAACTGAGTGACTTATCACTTAAGCATCAATAATTAATACCGTGTGCTACTATGCAACCATGCGTATTACTGTACTTTTAACACCGGGTGTTTCAACAGTTAATGGTAAAACTTCCGCCGTTATTTTCATAAAGTATTTTTGTTGTTTTCTCAATCCGATAATAATTCCGTTGTGGGGTCCACCAATGATTATGCCGTTGTACTAATATTCCCTGTTAAAACGAATATTCCCCGACCAATCGAATATTATATAACAACTTGCGTACTTTGCAAAATTTATAAATATTACCCATAACTATTATATCAATTTCACTCCATAATATTCAAAAATAATATTTATAGAAAATTCATCTTTATTCAAAAAGTTGGGGCTTTACAATCACCCTTCTAATGAAATTTAAGCCCTCGAAATTAGGGTACGCATACACGGTATGTCGAAGAGGTAAGGATACCTTGATTTCATTTTTGATTCTAACTCCCAAGTCATTTCCTCAACATCGTGGTTTCTCCACAAAACTTTGACTTGAGGTATAACCTTGGTGCGTAGAATATGTTCCTTCTTATCCAATATTTGAACAGGAACCTCTTCATACGTCAAATCTTACGCTATTTAGTCCGGTTCCAACTCAATAATGTGGTTCGGGTCTTCCACATATTTACGTAACATGGATATGTGAAAAACGTTATGAACACGAGACATACTTGGCGATAAAGCGAAGTCTATAGGCCACGGTTCCTACTCGATCAAGGATTAAAATGGGCCGATAAATTGAGGATTGAGCTTTCTCTCTTTCCAAATCTCGTAACTCCTTTCCATGGAGCAACACGTAACAAACACATGATCTCTATATCGAATTCCACGTCCTTTCGATGAAGATCAAGATAACTCTTTTGTCGATCTTGTGAGGTTTTTATACGTTCTTGGGATCGTTTGAATCTTTTTCTGTTGTCATACGTACCAACTCCGGTCCCAACAACGTTGCTTCACCCACCTCATCCCAAAGATAATTGGAGAAGCGACACTTTCTTCCATACAACGCTTCAAATGGAGCCATGCCAATACTTGCTTGATAAGCTGTTGTTGTAGGAAAACTCCACCAATGGTAAGAACTTGTCCCAACTTCCTTGAAATCAAGGACACGAGTCTTAATAGATCTTCAAGAGTTTGAATAGCCCTCTCAAACGGTCGTCGTCTTCGAGGATGATATGCCGAGCTAAATCATAAATCTGTGCCCATAGCTTTTCGCAAACTAACCCAAAATCGTGAAGTGAATCTTGGGTCTCGATCGAAACTATGGATCTTGGCATATACCATGCGATCTTACAATCTCATTTATGTACATCTGAGCAAGACGTTCAAGTGTATAAGTCTCTCGTATCGGTAAGAAATGAGCAAACTTGGTCAATCTATCAATAATGACCCAAATCCCATCTATGCCTTGAGAAACCTTGGGAAGACTAGTAACGAAATCCATGGTAATGTGCTCCAACTTCCATTCTGGAATTTCAAGTGGTTGCATTAGACCTTTTGGTACTTGATGCTCCGCCTTGACTCGTTGACACGTTAGACACCTTGAGATAAACAGCGCTATCTCTCTCTTCATATTGCCCCAACAAAATGTATGTCGAAGATCATGATACATTTTGGTACTCTCAGGATGGATTGAAAACGGTGTGTTGTGCGCCTTCATCATGATTTTATACTTTAAATCAGGGTCGTTAGGAACACAAAGTCTGGAGTTGACTCGAAGTATTCCTTCTTAATCGATTCTTTCTTCTGGCATCGCACCTTCTTGCACTTTCTTCCTCATACGCATCAGCTCCGAATTTGTAATTTGAGCAGCATTAAATTTATCAATTAAAGTCGGTTCTACTCGTATATTTGCCATCATCACGTGGGTCCCTAGAGTCTTTATCTCTATCTCCATCCTTTGCAAGTCATACAAAATGGGCCTTTGTGTTAGGTTTGTAATATTCAAGAACGCAATCAAATTGCATAAATAAGCGGAAACGTGTAAAAATCAGAGTTTAAAATTTTACAAACCATATACCTGGATCACCCTTTATGCATAATTATTAATTAAACGAAAAGATAAAGAATAAAATCATACCCTTGAAGATCGAGCTTCCTCAGGTACAAGTTCACCTCCAAATCCTTTCGCGTTCAACTTGAATCCACCGGGTTTGGTTCCTTCCTTTGATCAACATTAGCCACCCATATGTTTGGCCTCTAGAGGTGATCCACCAAGGAAAAATAATTTTCAAGAAGAAGGGGTATTGGCTCAACCCTAGTTTTCTATCTCTATAGAAAGGGCGTACTCTCCAACAAATTGGAATTATGTCGTATTAAAAGTCAACAACCCCCACCACCCATAATAAGACTCCTCTTATTTATAGATGTGGGCAACCAACCTTAACAATAAAGGAATTGGGATTTATTTAATTAATTAAATTCTTTTAATTAATTAAGCTCCCTAATCTAATTAGGGATAATTAATTAAACTCCTTTAACTAATTTTCCTTCCTAATCCAATTAGGAATAAATGAGAGTACTTATATTAAATTCATTCCTAAACTCTTTTAGAAATTAAAATTATAATAATTGTAATAATATTAATAAGACTCCTCTTATTAATTTATATTTAATATTTCTAAAATATTAAATAATAAATATTAAGCTATTTAATTTATTCTATCACCATAGATTAAATTAAATATACATAACATATTATTACGATTATGCCATTAACTTCTTAAATAATTATTCTTCCTTTTATGGTGTGACCCTTTAGGTTCTCTATATTAAACCTAGGTTGTGAATAAATCAATTAGAAGCGATTCTAATCTTATTTAAATAAATAAATTAAACAATTAATTTATTTAAATAAATAATATTTATTCTACAATAGGGATAAGCCTCCCCAGCGATCAACGACTTTCCGGATAATATAGATTTCAACATTAATCATAAAAGAACCTTTGAGTAAATAGTTACCGTCTAATTCAAATTCTTCCACCATACAATGTCCCAATTAAATATAAGACATGGAATTCTTGTCAAGTCTTATTTTATTTAATTATATGTATTTCGATCCTTAAATGCACAACTCAAATAATGCAAATTAGAAACTCCTTTCTAATTTCATTTCGCTTCGCCAAGGACTACTGGGTTGTCATTTATCGAATCACATAGGACATTTCTCTTCTTTATTATTAAGTGGTAGATTCTTTATTGATCATACATTATCTCCATGTACAACTTATTATACCCAAGCATACCCTTTGATATACCCTAAGGGTCTTAAGGAATAAGTCAAAGTATAACTCATCATACACAAGATACTATGATGATCTCAAGTCCAAGGATTACTTAGACTACTATCACTACAGAATTCCTATCGACAGCAAACCGAAAAACTCCATTAGGTATTCCTTAGCGAGCCACGTTCGGTGAACTTATTCTCTAATAAGCACCTACATACTTGCTTTAGTGTCTCCACACAAATGATCATGAGATCAATCATCCTCATCCAATGAGCAAGCAACGTATGTACCAATCTATCCGGATTCACTAATCCCCAATTTAGTAATCCAATGATTGGGAACTATTTTAGTTTTTAAGCTTTCTAAGAATTTAGATCTCATTAGAATGATCATCATCATTATTCTAAAAGCATTGCTTAAAACTATGGGTTTATCACATATTATAAAACAGCATCATGTAGTTAATTAAAAGCCTTTAATAAATGAATACTTTTTATTAATAAATGAATAAGATTGTTACAAAGTATATGTTTATCATCAAACATGATTGGCTTGTGTGCATACTACTTTCACTTTGCGTTGACAATATTGCACTCGTACCCGCATATGATCTTCTACTCAATGCGTCAGCTACCACGTTCGCTTTTCCAGGATGGTATTGGATGGTATGATCATAATCTTTTAACAGTTCAAGCCAACGTCGTTGTCGCATGTTGAGTTCCATCATTGTTGAATCTCCTCTTCTTGAAATGTCCATTCTTATTGTTTTGGCCCTGATTACCACCGAAGTGGTTACCATTTCTGGCCTGTTGATTCCTCCATGCTTGTTGTCACCACCGATCACGATCGCTCTCACTGGTATTATCATTTTGTCGGCTGCTCTCTTTTGGTTGCGTTGACTCGTTATCGCGCTTCACCAACTAAGCCCTATTTACAACATCTGAATACAAACACAGAAAACTGAGAAATAAGATGTTGACGTATCTCCGGCTTCAAACCTCTTAAAAACATTCGCGTCATTTTCTCTTCATTATCCACCAAGTGGGGACCTTGAAATCGGATAACTCGGCAAATTTTGCCTCGTATTGCGCTATTACGGTCATATTATTTTGGTCCAATTTGATAAACTCCACCTCCTTCATGTGACGAATACTTTCGGGAAAGTATTTGTCGTTGAACAGCTCTTGGAACTTCTCCCAAGACATCTTTAGCATGGCAGGTTGAATACGTTTTACCGATTCCCACCGATGTCCGCCTCTCACAAGAACATAAAAGCGTGAAAGGAACCTTTTGCTCCTCGAGCATCCCAAGACATCAAATATCTTGGTGATCTGCTTTATCCATGATTCTGCCATAAGTGGTTTTGGCTCTCCCTTAAACTCCGGTGGTCCCAGCTCCTTGAACTGTTTAACGGTGACCGCCCGAGAGTTTCCAGTGTTTCCACCTATATTTTGGACAAGAGCCGGTCTCGCCTGATGTTGCATGAATTGCATAAAGCCTCTGAAAAAACCATCATTCATCATTTGGTCAGTGTATTAGGTTTGTAATATTCATGTGCGCAATCAAATTGCAAAATAATGCGGAAGCGTGTAAAATCAGAGTTTAAAAAATTTACAAACCATAAACCCGGATCATCCTTTATGCATAATTATTAATTAAACGAAAAAGATAACGAATGAGAATCATACCCTTGAAGATCGAGCTTCCTCGTGAGTGCGAGTTCACCTCCAATCCTTTTCGCGTTCAACTTGAATCCACCGGGGTTTTGTTCCTTCCTTTGATCAACGTTAGCCACACATATGTTTGGCCTCTAGAGGTGATCCACCAAAGAAGAAGAAAATTCAAGAAGAAGGGGTATTGGCTCAAACCCTAGTTTTTCTATCTCTATAGAAAAGGTGTACTCTCCCAACAAATTGGAATTATTACGTAGTTGTCAAAGTCAACAACCCATTTCAACCATAATAAGACTCCTCTTATTAATAGATGTGGGCAACCCACCTTAACAATTAAGGAATTGGGTTTTATTTAATTAATTAAATTCTTTTAATTAATTAAGCTCCCTAATCTTATTAGGGATAATTAATTAAACTCTTTTAATTAATTTAACCTCCTAATCTTATTAGGAATAAATGAGAGTACTTATATTAAATTAATTCCTAAACTCTTTTAGAAATTAAAATAATAATAATTGTAATAATATTAATAAGACTCCTCTTATTAATTTATATTTAATATTTCTAAAATATTAAATAATAATATTAAGCTATTTAATTTATTCTATCACCATAGATTAAATTAAATATACATACATATATATTATTACGATTATGCCATTAACTTCTTAAATAATTATTCTTCCTTTTATGGTGTGACCCTTTAGGTTCTCTATATTAAATAGGTTGTGAATAAATCAATTAGAAGCGATTCTAATCTTATTTAAATAAATAAATTAAATAATTAATTTATTTAAATAAATAATATTTATTCTACAATAGGGATAAGCCTCCTAGCGATCAAAGCGACTTTCCGAGATAATATAGATTTCAACATTAATCATAAAAGAACCTTTGAGTAAATAGTTACTGCATCAATTCGGTCCTTCCACCATACAATGTCCCAATTAAATATAAGACATGGAATTCTTGTCAAGTCTTATTTTATTTAATTATATGTATTTCGATCCTTAAATGCATAACTCCAAATAATGCAAATTAGAAACTCCTTTCTAATTTCATTCTCCTTTGCCAAGGACTCTTTGGGTTGTCATTTATCGAATCACATAGAACATTTCTCTTCTTTATTAGAAGTGGTAGATTCTTTATTGATCATACATTATCTCCATGTACAACTTATTATACCCAAGCATACCCTTTGATATACCCTAAGGGTCTTAAGGAATAAGTCAAAGTATAACTCATCATACACAAGATACTATGATGATCTTAAGTCCAAGGATTACTTCAGACTACTATCACTCACTGAGAATTCCTATTGACAGCAAATAAAACTCCATTAGGTATTCCTTAAGCGAGCCACGTTCAAATGAACTTATTCTCTAATAAGCACCTACATACTTGCTTTAGTGTCTCCACACAAATGATCATGAGATCAATCATCCTCATCCAATGAAAGAAGCAACAACGTATGTACCAATCTATCCGATTCACTAATCCCCAATTTAGTAATCCAATGATTGGGAACTATTTTAGTTTTTAAGCTTTCTAAGAATTTAGATCTCATTAGAATGATCATCATCATTATTCTAAAAGCATTGCTTAAAACTATGGGTTTATCATATATTATAAAAACAAAGATCATGTAGATAATTAAAACCCTTTAATAAATGAATACTTTTTATTAATAAATGAATAAGATTGTTACAAAGTATATGCTTTATCATCAAACATGATTGGCTTGTGTGCATAATACTTTCAATCTCCCACTTGCACTAAAGCCAATCGTCGCGGTGAACTCATACTCTTCTTCTCTGCAAGTGACGATTATCCTGTTTGTTGGATAAGCTTTAGTTAATGGATATGTAATGTTGTTCTTGAGAGTCCACCATCTCTATAGTGATTTCCCATCTTTCAATGATTCTTATAATCATATGAAAGTGCCACAACACATGTTTAGATCCAAGATGAGACTTAGGAACTATTCCTAGTTACGTAATGAACTTTAATCCAAACAATCAACTTGCGACTTCATTTATAGCTATATACTTTGTCTTTATCACTAAAACCAAAGAACTTTTTCTTTGTTTGGAACCTTTCCAATTCACCGCACCATTGCTCAAGTTAACCCTTTACCTTAAAGTGGATTTTTTCGTTAAGTCTTAGTCCGTCTCCGAAAAACTTGAGTCATTAAGCCCTCTAGTTTTAATTTAGACCCACCATGAATATGATCACATCCTTAGTGTCTTGGTTAAGCACTTTAAGATGTTTTTCACTAACTCATAGTGAACTTCTCCGCAATATATGTCGATCAACATCGGTCTCAGATATTTCATTGCATACATGATATCCTCACTCATGCGATCTCTCTTTTTAGAGTCTGTGGGGACTATTAAGAGATACACTCCATAGCTCATCGACATGAGACATCTCTTGGAGTTTGCCATGCTAAACAACTTTAGCATCAAATGAATATACGTTCCTTGGGTTAAGTCGAGCATCCTCTTGAATCTATCTATATAGATTTATATCCCCAATTAAGATACTTTTCCAAACCATTCATGGAGGAATGTTTAGACAACTTTATCATTACTGATTGTAGCATTGGTATGTCATTCCTTATCCGTAGTATATCAACATGTAGTACTAGGAATGTCACGATGCTCCCACTGACCCTTTTGTACACACTAGGTTCATTCTTATTTTTGATAAAATCAAACTCTTTTGATTGCCTCATCAAAACGAATGTTCCATATTTGAGAAACTTGCTTCAATCCATTTCTCCGAGTGTGTACACAACACTTACCTCATCGTATGTAACTGGATCATCATCTTCTATGATGTGTACCTCATCATCATCATCTTGATGAATCCATACCTCCCAGGTATCTTCGGTACTATTCCAGAATTACGATTCAGTTGTGGTACAATAGGTCTATCTATAGGTTCCTCTTATTTGATTTATAGTGTTTTGTGGTTCTTGAACTCTTCAAGATCTATTATCCTCCCACTAGCCCCTTTAATGATAAACGCCTTTATCTTAGAAGGCGACGTGTTTCGTAACAAACACCTTTTGCTAAGTAGAATTATAGAACATATACCCTAAACTTACTTTAGGATGTCCCACAAATCGACACTTGTCAAATCTTGTCCCAAGCTTATCCTTTTGAAACTGCTTTCACATAAGTTGGAACCCTTATCTTAACATACTTAAGATTAGGAATCCTCCCCGTCCATAACTTTTATGGAGTCTCAAATGGATTTTGAGGTTACCATTTTCGTGAGATATCGACCATTTCTAGGACATTATCCCGGAAGGATCTTTGGAATGTCGGTAAAATCATTTTGGACCCGTACCATGTTCAACAAGGTATGATTTTCCTTTCGGATACATTAATTAATTATTACGTATCATGAGGTGTCCATTATGAGAAAAACCATTTGAGATGATCTAGAAACTTATTGCACAAGTATTTATTCCTTGATCTAATCAAAGAATCTTAATACTTTGCCAATTTGTTTCACTTCAATTCTTTGAACCTTTCAAATAATTCACACTTGTATTCAACAAATACACACATTCAACTCTTTGAATGATCATCTCCTTTTCTTATACTAGTTTGTTCAATTTGCAAAATATATTTTTCACGTAAGTCAAGTATACAAAATCCATTAAGTAATATTCAGATTCTATACAAAACATTATTATTATAAATAGAACAACAATTGTTCTTAATTATAATACCAAAGATTTTATTGTCCAACAATAAAATGGAAATAATATTTTAACAAGAAGCGGAATACAATAACAACTTATTGACTTAATAGATTTGCCCGTAGGCATTGCTAAACTATAAGTTTCTATGGCAAATATGGCAACCTTTGCTACATTTCCGCACATAGGATTACTTATATTTGTTTAGCTTTCTACTATTTGGTCCCTTCATAAATCTATATTTATGATAACCAAAGTCGGTATCCAATACCCAAGTAGAACCTTGACTTAAAAAATTTATTTTAAATTATGAACAAAATTGTATTTGTAATCAAACTTCACTAAGCTTCTTTGGTTAGCCTCTGCAAGATGCTTCTTGCAGCTTTCTTTCCAAATGTCCGGGCTTATTACGGTGGAAGCAAACTCCTTTGCTATCTCAGATCGCTTTTGTTCTTATTATCCTTTGTTTACGCCTTTACATTTTACCTTCTTTGAATCGTTCTTCTTTTCGGAAGATCCTTTTGCCCCTACCAAGAAGACTTGATCTTTCTTGGTTGGAAAGTGACTCTCAACATTTTTCAATATGTTAAGCAAATCGGAGGTCGATATCTAGCTTGTTTATATGAAAATTCACAACAATTGTGAAAGGAGTCAGGGAGTGAGTGCAAGATCAAATCTTAGCTCAACTCTCCATCCATGACAAAACCAGTTGTCTTAATTGATCAATCAAATTGATTATGTTAAGAACTTTTTTTTTTTTATGCATCTTATAGTGCCATTCGCCATTCTAGATCGGAAGAGCTCCTTAGATATCTCGATATCTATCGGCCCCTACTTTCCTCACCATCAACTACTTGATGTGCGGGAATATAGTAGGAGTATCCATAGTTTCAGTATTTCAAGCTCGTTACTCATGGATACGAGCATGATGCATTGAGCCAACTGTGCATCATCTTGCCACTTTCTAAAAGTAGCAATATCTTCCTCAGAGGCATTATCTGCAACCATTGCAGGGATAGGCATATTAAGGATATAAGATAGCCTTTTAGGCGTGAGAACTATTCTCAATTTCCTTAACCAATGCATTTAATTGATGCAGTTAATTCAAAGATCTAATATGCTTCGTGATGATAGTAATTTTAGACATTGTAAAATTCTGTAAATGAATTTGTAATTAACAACATTTTAACATACATTCTTTTATTAATTACCAAAATAAATTAGGTTTTGTTTTAAATTGGTATCTCCCACTATTTTCTTCAAACTATATTACCCCCACTTATATAGTTCGGCAAAATCTAATTAAAGATTTGCTAGTGAAAATAAGGATCCCATTTCAAATGTATATAGCCTTGTGGTGACACAACAAACTATATATAAATAAATAGGTAGACAACTTTTGTCAATTACATCAACTATGCAACTCCTTGTATTTTGCCTCTTAGATTATTTTGATCAAGTGGTGGCACATCCGAATCAAAATTATCGAAGTTAAGTCCGACCTAGCACTCCATATATTCAAAAAAGAAAAATATCATCCTTGTGGTGACACAACAAAACAATATTGTTCAATTTTCTTTATAAGCATCAAATGTGATAAATTAACATCTTAAATACTTAATACTTGCCTTGTGGTGACACAACAAACTCATATTAAATATTTAATACTCTATTAATTTTATCATGCTAGAAGGCGACGTTCGATATTCCAAATATCTTTGAACGCTTAGGACTTAATATAAAAATTGAGGGGTTTGTTATTAATTTGTCTCATCTTGTTTAAGCAGCATTTACATATATATATATAAAATACGCGTCATATTAATTAACATGTGAAGCATGTTTGCATAATATATAATATATATATAGTATAAGCATGCACATATAGAATACTATATTCTACTACCGAATTGATTATGGACTTTTATTCTAGTTTGGTTCACTAGAGCCACCAAGTAAATCAAAAGGTCAAACCTAGGGGTGCAAGAAATAATATTTAAATATAACTATTACATTTAAACCTTAGGGCTCCCATTACAAACGGGTCTTCAAGCGCCTCCTTGCTCCTTGATCTCCAATTTTTCAAAATAATTCTAATTATTCCTATTACAAAACTATTTTAAAATAAATAGAAACCTTGATCAACAGTCAAGGGGAAGTACATAGGAGGAGATAGAATTTACATTCGGAAAAAATTAGAGAAGGCAGTACGCTGAGACCCCATTTAATAAAACCCATACATTCATGCATCCAACTAAAATAAAATCCAATCGCATTGGTCAATAGTCCATAATCAATCCCATTTATTATCATACACATCACCATATGCATCAATAAATAACATCCATCTTATGAATAATAAACATTTAATATATATATTGATATCATTTAATGGGCAAATTTAGTTAGTATAAAATCTATTTTTGAATCAAAATAAACTCCTTTATTTTAATCCAAATTTAAATCAAAATAAAACTATTTTATTTTAATTTATCTAATTTTTGAATAAAATAAACTATTTTATTTTAATCAAAATTTTAATCAAAATAAACTCCTTTATTTTAATTAATTATGGAATCCAATTCCATGTAATAAAAAATCTTTAATTAAAATAAACTCTTTTATTTTAATTAATTATAGAATCCAATTCCATGTAAAAAATATTAAAGGAAACACGGATTATCTTTCCTATTCACAAATAAACTCCTTTATTTTGAATAATATGAAATCTTATTTCATATTTAAATAAACTCCTTTATTTAAGGAAACACTGATTCTTTTTCCTATTCACAAATAAACCTTTTATTTTTGAATAATATGAAATCTAATTTCATATCAAAATAAACTCCTTTATTTAAGGAAAAATAGAATCCAATTTCAACTCCAATTAGTTATCATGGAATCCAATTCCAACTCTAATTAGTTAGCATGAAATCTAATTTTAATATTAAAATAAACTTTTATTTTAATTATATAATAATTAAGAATATATATATGTATATATATATTAAGTAATATATATTATATATATATATAACCATATATATATATATATATATATATATATATATATATATATATACATCCGTTCCTTTTTTTTTTTTTTTTTTTAAAACCGTGCACATGCTTTAACATTATAGTATATATATATATTGAATAATTCCGTGCAACCAACTTGTTCACGTCAAAAAAAAAAACTGGGTCATCCCTTTTTTTTAAAAAACGTGGCTAGATATATATATATATATATATATATATATATATAGTTAACAGATTATTTGGGGAAAAAAAAAAAAAACGGCTCCTTGATTTCCGTGCCCATTGTTTCATGATTTCCCACGGATTGCCCCTTTTTTTTTTTTTTTTTATTTAACTTGTTAACATATTACAGCACTGCCACTCGGATTTTTTCAAAAAATTGACATGCACGGACAGCAGGTACGTTTTTTTTTTTTTTATTTAAATATTATACAATAAAAAATATGCCCAATAAAATTGTTCTAAACACATATCAATATACATATCAAATTTAAAACAATTAATAATTCGCATAAAGGTTTGGCTCTGATGCCACTGTTAGGTTTGTAATATTCATGTGCGCAATCAAATTGCAAAATAATGCGGAAGCGTGTAAAATCGAGTTTAAAATTTACACAACCCATAAACCCGGATCATCCTTTATGCATAATTATTAATTAAACGAAAAAGATAACGAATGAGAATCATACCCTTGAAGATCGAGCTTCCTCAGGTACGAGTTCACCTCCAATCCTTTTCGCGTTCAACTTGAATCCACCGGGGTTTTGTTCCTTCCTTTGATCAACGTTAGCCACCCATATGTTTGGCCTCTAGAGGTGATCCACCAAGGAAGAAGAAAATTCAAGAAGAAGGGGTATTGGCTCAAACCCTAGTTTTTCTATCTCTATAGAAAAGGTGTACTCTCCCAACAAATTGGAATTATTACGTAGTTGTCAAAGTCAACAACCCATTTCACCCATAATAAGACTCCTCTTATTAATAGATGTGGGCAACCCACCTTAACAATTAAGGAATTGGGTTTTATTTAATTAATTAAATTCTTTTAATTAATTAAGTTCCCTAATCTTATTAGGGATAATTAATTAAACTCTTTTAATTAATTTAACCTCCTAATCTTATTAGGAATAAATGAGAGTACTTATATTAAATTAATTCCTAAACTCTTTTAGAAATTAAAATAATAATAATTGTAATAATATTAATAAGACTCCTCTTATTAATTTATATTTAATATTTCTAAAATATTAAATAATAAATATTAAGCTATTTAATTTATTCTATCACCATAGATTAAATTAAATATACATAACATATTATTACGATTATGCCATTAACTTCTTAAATAATTATTCTTCCTTTTATGGTGTGACCCTTTAGGTTCTCCATATTAAACAGGTTGTGAATAAATCAATTAGAACAATTCTAATCTTATTTAAATAAATAAATTAAACAATTAATTTATTTAAATAAATAATATTTATTCTACAATAGGGATAAGCCTTCCTAGCGATCAACGACTTTCCAGATAATATAGATTTCAACATTAATCATAAAAGAACCTTTGAGTAAATAATACTCAGACAATTCAATCCTTCCACCATACAATGTCCCAATTAAATATAAGGCATGGAATTACTTTGTCAAGTCTTATTTTATTTAATTATATGTATTTCGATCCTTAAATGCACAACTCAAATAATGCAAATTAGAAACTCCTTTCTAATTTCATTCTCGCCGCCGAGGACTCTTGGGTTGTCATTTATCGAATCACATAGGACATTTCTCTTCTTTTATTAGAAGTGGTAGATTCTTTATTGATCATACATTATCTCCATATACAACTTATTATACCCAAGCATACCCTTTGATATACCCTAAGGGTCTTAAGGAATAAGTCAAAGTATAACTCATCATACACAAGATACTATGATGATCTCAAGTCCAAGGATTACTTGTACTACTATCACTACAGAATTCTATTGACAGCAAATAAAACTCCATTAGGTATTCCTTAATGAGCATGCGTTCAAATGAACTTATTCTCTAATAAGCACCTACATACTTGCTTTTAGTGTCTCCACACAAATGATCATGAGATCAATCATCCTCATCCAATGAAAGCAAGCAACGTATGTATTCAATCTATCCGGATTCACTAATCCCCAATTTAGTAATCCAATGATTGGGAACTATTTTAGTTTTTAAGCTTTCTAAGAATTTAGATCTCATTAGAATGATCATCATCATTATTCTAAAAGCATTGCTTAAAACTATGGGTTTATCACATATTATAAAACAAAGATCATGTAGATAATTAAAACCCTTTAATAAATGAATACTTTTATTAATAAATGAATAAGATTGTTACAAAGTATATGCTTTATCATCAAACATGATTGGCTTGTGTGCATATTACTTTCACGGTGTTGTTGTTTGCATGAGGATTGTTGCCTTCCGATGCACATTCTCCTTATTATTGATATGTGGAGACTCAGCGGTCTCTTGTGCTCCATTGCTATTCTCAACATTTTCGGATGTCATTTTCGAGATCATCGCCACAAAACAAAGGTTAATTGACATGTAACATAATATCTCTAAACTCGACCAACCAATTTAAATACAAAATAAATTTAAAGAGGTCATACTAGTGAAGGAATTCCCGTCTCTCCCTCCTAGTTCTAGTCTCACATCTTAGCCAGGGATCATATCCCTAAGCTTTGATACCAACTGTGATGCCCCCAAAATAAGGTATACATCACCCATCTTGGGTCGCTAGATACATGGTACAGAATTCAAATACAACTTACTAATACAAATTGTTGTGTACAATACGACGAAAACATAAAGCGTGAGTTTGAATACAAATATTATCTACTAGAGATTATACAAACTCAAAAGGAGTCCTCATTACAATTATTATCACACTATTTCACAGAATAGTGATGACTACTAATGCTATCCTCTGGACCATCACTCCGTTCCCCGACTCGTCCCAGCTATATTCTCATTTCCTAAAGAGAACAGTGAAAGGAATGGTGAGCTCAACTAGCCCAATAAGAAATATTATGACTAAGATAATGCAAAATAAATTATCATTAGTCTCCAACAATGTTAAACTGATAAAATATAATAGACATCAAGTTTAACTGCAGCGGAACAAATAATCCATTAAAAGAGTCAAGTAGAAAATAAAATCTACTATCTTTTATGATTAAAAAGGTTTTTCATCACTGTTATCGCTGAGACTCAACTTAATAAATATTCCACATCTTCGAATCACCTCTGCACTACGGCCAAGGAAATTTTTTAGTATCACGACCACAATTATCCATGCACTACGGGCCAAGAATATTTGTGTATTCATTAATGGTCATGATCATGCCAACAATCGTCCATCAATGCACTACGGGCCAATGAGAACTTTACCACATCATTTGTAACATTACGGTCATGATTACACCGAATAATCCTCGGTCATAATCATACCAAGTCCATCTATACTACTAAGAGCCACGTAGGCGACTTTCAACAAAATATAAACATGAGGATGATGACAATGATATAAGAATTCAATAAAACAAGTTCAAGAATTATTTTATCCGGGAATTATTAACGCCCAAATTGTCAACATGATCTTTGTTTTGTAGAGTAAAATTCAAGATCGATCGGAAGAATATTTCCATGAAAAGATTTGGATGAAGCGCAAATATCAAGGATATTCTTCTAATTTCATGGAGTATAGAAGTCGAAACTTTAACCAACTGAGTATAACAAAGAATGGAATAACAAAAGAAATCACCATGCATGTGGTACTTCAGATGTATAAAAGTTATTCAACAGAATAATAATAACGGAACCGAGTCGTGCAAAATTTGCACCGATGGGATGTTCCAACAGAATAATAAAGAGCGGAACAGTGGGTGTAAAACACATGTGACAGGATGTTCCAACAGAATAATAATAAGAGGCGGAACGTGTCGGTGTAAAACACATGCATGAGGATGTTCCAAATGTAATAATAGAAGAATGTCACCAAGTATAGGGTAGATCAGCAGTATACAAAGTTATTCCAACAGAATAATAAGAATTGGAATAACAACAGCTTTTCTTCATGAATAAGAAAGAATAACACTCCTTTTAGTACAACAAATAATATTCCCTACCTTAAGAAGAAGAGTATCTTGAATATATAAGTAGTGAAGTAGCGAGAATACTTTCTTCTTCTCTCTATAGTTTATCTCTGAGTTTCAAATTGAATTAAGTAAGAAAATAATGAATGAATGAGCTTCTATTTATAGAAAAATGGAATGCATAAGTAACTAACTCATGAAGCAATCGAGATTGATTTACTTTAATCTGACGGTCCATATTTAAAGCAAAATAAAATATAATATATTCTATTTATAATCTAATAAAAGCGAATAACTTTATAAAAGATTTTACAATGCAAACACTATGCGTAGCACTATGCAAACACTATGCATAATAAAATATAATATATTCTAATTATTGTCTAATAAAACAGATATAGCTTTATAAAAGTATTTTGTTTTATATAAAAGATTTTACTATCTGAAAAACACTATACGAATAACTATGCAACACTATGCATAATAGAATATAATATATTCTATTTACGTAATAACTTTATAAAAGTATTACATTTTTTATATAAAAAGATTTTATGTATTATTACATTAATAATACTAACAAAATCGGAAGTGACTTATCACTTAAGCATCAATAATTAATATCTCAGTATGCCTCTTATATGACCACGCGTATTCTTGTTTTTTAACAAGGTGTTTCAACGATTAACGGTAAAACTTCCATTGATTATTTTCATAAAGTATTTTGTCGTTTTCTCAATCAAGAAAATAATTTCGTTGTGGGGTCCACTATGATGATTATCTTGTTGTCTTAATATTCCTGTTAAAACGAATATTTCCAACCAATCGAATATTATATAACAACTTGCGTACTTTTGCAAAATTTATAAATATTACCACAACTATTATATCAATTTCACTCCATAATATTCAAAAATAATATTTATAGAAAATTCATCTTTATTCAAAAAGTTGGGGTTTTACAAACACTATCGGTTTAAACTTGACAAACGATAATGACATAGTATAGTATAAAAAATTAAAAATAAAGGATAAAGTATTGTATAATTTTCGTACACACATACATTTAATTTTATTTTAAAAATAATAATGATCCTTACTTAAGTAATTCTTAGGACAAATTAATTTTTAATAAAATTTTACATCATGTATTTTAGACACATTTTGTGAAATAATTTTATTTATTTATTTTCCTTGGGTATGCGTGCATATATCAAAATTCGTGCTTAAATATATTTTATTACCCTAAACTATCTCAGAAAACCCAACTTTTATGAATAAAAATAAATTTTCTATAAATATCATTTTTGAATATTATGGAATAAATTTGATATAATGTTATAGTTGTGGGTAGTATTTATAAATTCTCGCAAAGTATGCAAGTTGTTATATTATATTCGATTGGTTTGGGAATATTCGCTTTTAGCAGGAATATTTGTACAACCACGAAATCATTGGTGGACCCTATTAATAGAGTTATTATTTGATCGAGAAAACGATAAAAATATTTTTTATAAAAATAACGGCGGAAGTTTTACTGTTAATCGTTGAAACACCCTTGTTAAAGTATAAAGAATAATAAGCGTGGTTTCATAGTAATAATGACCAGATCGATCATCGATGTCGACGTGAGAAGTCACTCTGCTTTTGTTCAATTATTGCTACAAAGAATTATCGTGATAAGATTCACGTTATTTGATTCAATTATTGTCGATATTTTATATATTATTAAATCAATAATTGAGACGACGAGGTTATTAATATTATTATTTGCAATATTAATGATGTCTAGAAGTTCTGTCAAGGAGAGGTTTGGTCATCTAATTGCTCGCCAATAGGGAGAAATCTTTATTAGAAAGTCCCCTCTTTCCTGGGAATGACCTGGTCGATTAATATTATGAATTATAATACTGATGATAAATGTTGTTAAAAATATTGAGGGATTATATATATATAAGTTTGTTATATGTGTAGTGGGTGGAATATATATATATATATATATATATATATATATATATATATATATAGTATGAATTGAAATGGTGGGGAAATGATGTTGTCAGTGGTTTATTTTTTTCAATCAACTTGTGGTTATATGTATATGTAAATGTTACATGTGGTAGATTATAGCGGAAACAAAAGTCTTGGGTGATGTTAAATTTTGGTGTATTGAGTGGATGTTGATTTTGGAGTATGTGGTGGAAAAGTGACGTGTAAGGCATGTATTGAATATATATATATATATATATATATATATATATATATATATATATATATATTATATTTTATTTTAGTTTTGGTTTTATTTGATGAGTAGTCATTCGTGAATTGATTAGAATCAACCCGTGAATTATCAGACGATTTATTAAGTGTCCATGAGAAAAATCCTTACACAGTGTCTCTCCATTTTCCTATAAATAGAAGCTTATTCCTTCATTATTTCTTACGAATTCACCTAAACTCCCGAGAGAGAAATTATAGAGAAACTATAGAAAAGTATCGATACTTCCCTACTCTTATATCCAGGTTTCTTTTTACGGTAGTGGGTATTATTTCTTTTCAGTATTCATGAAGAGGACTTCGTTATTCCATTCTTTATTATTCTCTTTGGAATAACCAAAGATACGCATGACTACCCTATACTTGGTGACATTCTTCTAATATTCCGCCTTTATTATTATTATTCATTGGAATATCCTCATGCACATGCGTTTACCTTGGGACTGGTTCGGTTTTTATTATTACATTGGAACATCCCGTCATTGTGAATTTTGCACGACCGGTTCCGTTACTTATTATTATTCGTTGAATAACCTTAATACATCATGCAAGTACCGCATGCATGGTGATTTCTTTTGTTATTCCATTCGTTATTATACTCGGTTGGTTAAAATTTTGACTTCTATACTCCATGAAATTAGTGGAATATCCTTGATATTTCAAGGCTTCATCCAAGATCTTTTCATGGAAATATTCTTCCGAGCATTCTTGAATTTTACTCTACAAAGCAAAGATCATGTTGACAATTTGGACATTATTAGTTCTCGTTAAATTAATTCTTGAACTTGTTTTATTGAATTCTTATATCATTGTCGCCATCCTCATGTTTATATTATGTTGAAAGTCATCCGTGGCCCTGTGAAAAGCATGAGATGGACTTGGTATGATTATGACTGTGGATTATTCGGTGTAATCATGACCGTACCGTAATGTTACAAAGGATGTGGAAAAGTCCTCATTGACACTGTAGTGCATTGATGGACAGTTGTTGACATGATTATGACCATTGATGAATACATAAATATCCTTGGCTGTGGTGCATGGATAATTTGTGGTTGTGATACTAATGAATATCCTCGATAGGAATGCGAGGATGATGTGGATTATTTATTGTCGAGTCTCAAATGATAAAAGTCATGAAAAACCTTTTAAATCATAGAAGATAGTAGATTTTATTATCTATTTGACTCTTCTAATCGATTGCTTGTTCCGCTGCAGTTAAACTTGATGTTTGTTATATTTTATCAATTTAACACTGTTGAAGGCTAATGATAATTTATTCTGCATTATCATAGTCATAATATTTCTTACTGGGCTAGTTGAGCTCACCCTTTTGCTTTTATTGTTCTCTTCAGGAAATGAGAACGTAGCAGGACTAGTCGGAGAACAGAGTGATGGTTCACATAATAGCATTAGTAGTCCTCACTATTTTATGAAATAGTGTGATAATAAATGTAATGAGGACCCTATTGAGTTTGTATGTTGTCTAGATGACAATATTTGTATTAAAACTCACAGCATATGTTTAGTCGTATTTTACACGACTGTTGTATTTGAATTTTGTACCATGTATTTGGCGACTCAGAATAGGTGATGTATACCGATTTTGGGGGCGTCACACTATCTGTCATATTTTACTTTGATTATTCACCTTTCAATTTTTTCAGTTAGATGAGTAAACTATTAATTTTTTCCACTTCTATCTAATTTCTGTTGATACGTCAGAAGTCAAAAATTGCTGACGTGACCCCCTGAGTGGACCATATCCCGCTAATGTGTATTTACAAAATAATTTCTTCATAATTTTGTTAATTTTAATTGTTAAGCAGGGGTAAAGTTGGCAAAACACTTTTTATTCCATATTAAAACAAAACAAACAAATTCTCAGACAAATCTAAAAATCCCAAAACTTCGATCGGAACTCAGTTGAACATCATGAGCAGATAGAAAAATCATCAACTGTTGGTTCTTTTGCCTCTTAAATAAGGCCTTATCTCTATTTTTCTGAGAAAAATGCTGAGTGGTGTGTTGAAATTATGTACTGCAAATGCATGGTGTCAAATTGAATAATTGGCAAGTATAGATTGAACCCACAGAAACTAGATTAATTTTAATATTTTCTTAATATTTATTTTAGGCAAATTAGAAATAAAGATTGAGAATTAATTAACTAAAATATGAAAACTAATAATGAGGAAACAATCTAGGAATCCTAATCCATTAAATAATAAACATAACATATAATTCAATCTTATCTATTTTTATAACTCAAATATGATTTTGATCTCTCTTCCTTTAATTTAGTAATTTATAATTAACTTGGGCAAGCATAGACTATAAAAATTTAAGGATTAACTATACCCCATCAAAACTTCTTTGAGCAAGTATGAATTATAAAAAACTCATATCTTAACAATAATCTATCAAAACCTCTTAATTAATTTAAAATCATATAAGAACTATAAAACGAAGGTATTTTAATAATGAAACATGAAGGCAAAATTAATTAAACATGAAAGCATAAATAATAGAAGAGATGAAAAATATTATCAAGAATAATTATTTAATTTCATCTCTTCATCCTAGATTAAAGAAATTAGCTAGACATGAAAAATAATTAAATTAACTAAAATAAAGAAAAGAAGAAGATTAAAAATAAATAAGAAAACTCTATTTAATTAAGGATCATCTAACGAATGTATAATGGAGAAGTAATTTAATCTATTCCTACTGCTAACCTAAACTAATACAATACCTAATACTTTTCTAAAACAAGAGACATATTTATAGGGAAAATAAATTTGTGCCATAATTTAGATTCATTGAACTGAACACTTTTGTTCCCTTTGCATGTAGGTTTCAACTTCTTAGTGACAATTGTGAGACCCCAGATTTTATGAATAAATATTTAATTTTCTCGAAATAATTTTTTTAATATTATGGTGTGAATTTGATATAATGTTATAGTTGTGGGTAGTATTTATAAATTTTGAAAAGTATGCAAGTTGTTGTATAATATTCGATTGGTCGGGGAATATTCTTTTTGTCGGAGAATATCCGCATGACGACTGTACAATCATTGGTGGACCCAGAATCTGGAATTATTGTCGGATGGAGAAAACGACAAAAATATTTTTATAAGAATAACTACGGAAGTTTTTACCGTTAAAATATTGTTGAACTACTTCAGTAGTAAAAGTACAAAGAATACGCGTGGTTGCATAAGAAGACACCTGTATTGATTATTGATGTTTACGTGATAAGTCACCGGCTTTTGTTTTATTGGTATTATTAATGTAATAAAAGCAAAAAAACTTTTTATATAAAATAGAATACTTTTATAAAGTTATTCTATAAATACAATATATTATATTCTATTATGCATAGTGTCAGTATAGTGTTTTGAATAGTAAAATCTTTTTATATAAAACATAATACTTTTATAAAGTTATCATTTTATTGTACAATAATTAGAATATATTATATTTTGTTATGCATAGTGCTTCAGATAGTATTTGCATAGTAAAATCTTTTATAAAGTTATTCGTTTTATTAGATTATAAATAGAATATATTATATTTTATTTAAAAGATTTTGCTTTTTAAATATGGACCGTCCGATTAAAGTAAATCAACTGGACTGTTCATGAGTTAGTTATATATGCAATCCATTCTTCTATAAATAGAAGCTCATTCATTCATTATTTCTTACTTAATTCCTTTGAAACTCTAGAGAGAGAAACTATAGAGAGAAAGAAGAAAAGTGTTCTCGCTACTTCACTACTTCTATATCCAAAGACTTTCTTTCTAAGGTAGGAAATATTATTTGTCAGACTCGTAAGGGGTACTTTTCTTTCTTATTTATGAAGAGAACTTTTATTATTCCATTCTTTATTATTCGTTGGAATAACTTTGATACTGTGGACTACCTTATACTTGGTGAAATTCTTCCGTTATTCCATTCTTTATTATTATGTTGGAATAACTTTATCATGCAAATATCGCATCGTGGTGAAATTCTTCTAATATTCCATTCTTTATTATTCGTTGGAATATCCCGTCTGCAAGGCTTTTTCTGCTTGGGACCGATTCCGTTATTTATTATTTTGTTGGAATATCCCGTCAGTGTTAATTTACACCGAATTCGGTTCCGTTATTATTATTATTCGTTGAATAAATGCCATCTGCAAGTACCGCATACATGGTGATTTCATTTGTTATTCCATTCTTTATTATACTCGGTTGGTTAAAGTTTTGACTTCTATATTTTCATAAAATTAGTGGAATATCCTCGATATTTTAAGGCTTCATCCAATATCTTTTCATAGAAATATTCTTCCGAGCATTCTTGAATTTTACTCTACAAAGCAAAGATTATCGTCGACAATTTGGACGTTAACAATTCCTGAATAAATTAATTCTTGAACTTGTTTTATTAAAATCTTATATCATTGTCATCATCCTCATATTTATATTTTTTTGAAAGTCATCTTTGGCTCAGTAGTGCATAGATGGACTTGGTATGATTATGACCGAGGATTATTCTTGGTATAATCATGGACCAGTAATGTAACAAATGATGTGAAAAAAAGTCATCATCGCCCGTAGTAGCATTGATGAACAGTTTTTGGTATGATTATGGCTATGGATTCTCTTGCCAAGGGTGCAAAGATGAATTATTTTACTGGCATGATCGGGACCGTTGATGAAAATACGATTATCTTTGGCCCGTAGTGCATGGATAATTCATGGTCGTGATCTTAAAGAATATCCTGGGCCGTAAAATGTGGGTGATTCGATGATGTGGATTATTTATTCAAATTTGAGTCCCAAATGATAAAAGTGATGATAAACCTTTTAAATCATGTAAGATAGTAGATTTTATTTCTACTGACTTCTTCTAATGGATCGCTTGTTCCAATCGCAATTAAACTTTATGTTTGTTATATTGTATCAGTTTAACACTGTTGAAGGCTAACGATAATTTATTCTGCATTATCTTAGTCATAATATTTATTACTGGGCTAGTTGAACTCACCCTATTGCTTTCATTGTTCTCTTCAGGAAATGAGAACGTAGCTGGGACTAGTCGGAGAACAGAGTAATGATCCTAGATGTTTGCATTAGTAGTCCTCACTATTCTAGAAAATAGTGTGATAATAATTATAATGAGGACTCCTTTTGAGTTTGTATACTCTCTAGTAGACAATATTTGTATTCAAACTCACAGTTTATGTTTTGTCGTATTGCATACATACGGTTGTATTATTAAGTCAGATATGAATTACGTATCACGATATCCATGACTCGAGATGGGTGATGTATACCTAATTTTGGGTGCGTCACAACAATCAACTTCTCAAACGGATCTTCTAGATAAACTTTCATTTATCTTGTTGAATTTGATTAGCACACCGCCACCAAGATTGCAGAATTCTTCTTGGATATTCCTTACATTAATAAGAGCATTAAATATCGTTTGATCATCAAGATTTTGACTTTATTGCAACAAATATTAAATCCTACAAAATAAATAAAACATATTAATTTAATAAACTAATATAATTAAAAGGACAAATTTAGGGATAATAAAATGTATGAATTATGTGTCTATCAAATACCATCATACCTAGCTTTTGCTCGTCCTCAAGTAAATAAAAATAAAAAAAAAACAAAAATTATACTACCCCATTTTCGTAGGAAATAATAAGTGATATTAAAAGTTCAAAATAACCAAGATCAAAATTAAAAGAAAAAATAACTAGCTTTTGCTCGTCCTTGAGTAAAATAAAAATTAAAAAATAAAATAAAAATTATACTACCCCATTTTCGTAGGAAATAATAAGTGATATTAAAAATTCAAAATATTACTCCCTCCGTTCCTAAAAGATTGTTGTTTTAAAAAAAAAAATTGTTCCAAAATGTTTGTCTTTTATAACTTTCGAGGAGAATAAATTATTTACTTTCTTATATTACCCCTACCTTCTCTCATTGTCCCAAGAAATTCTCTTCCTTGTATTAATAGTTTTCAACTTCCCATAAAAGAGTACTGATGGAATTTTAAACATATTTTACTTGGTAAATGATACTTTCTTAATCCATGTGCCAAAACCTTAAACGATAATCTTTTAGGAACAAAATAAATATAAAAAACTTGTTAAATATACATTTACAATTTTTTAGTGGAGGTAATAATTTATGAATCAATGATGAGGCGAATACTAGATGGGGGGCCACCAAAAAGCCAACAATGCCTGGTTCATACTAATTCGTAAAAGAGGAGAAACGAATTACAAAGAGAGAGAAACACCAACGGTTTTGTAGAGAGAGAAAAAGGGCGCGATCTCAGCGGCAGTGGTGTAGTGAGAGAGAAAATAGGGGGAGAGAGAGAGATAGATGGGCACTCTTCAGACATGGCGAAAAGCCTACGGCGCTCTCAAAGACCAAACAAAAGTCGGCCTTGCCCATGTTAATAGCGATTTCAAGGTTTTCCTTTTTCCATATCCATCCGGCCATCTCCCTCCTACATTCTTTTTCTATATTTATATAATTCTTCTGCAGCATGTTTTTTTATTTAATTTGATTTTGGGTGTCTATAATTAGGATGTGGATGTTGCGATCGTTAAAGCAACGAATCATGTCGAGTGCCCACCCAAAGAACGACACCTCAAAAGTGAGTTTTTTTTTGGCGGATCCAGTTGTTCTTAGTTACATCCCAGTTTCTTCCTATTTTTTGGATTTTTAGTATTGTGTGTATTTCTCGCAGAAATTTTGATTTCCACATCAGCAATTAGGCCTCGAGCTGATGTTGCGTACTGCTTACACGCACTTGCTAGGCGATTAGCTAAGACCCATAATTGGACGGTATGGTTTTTGGGATTCTATTATGATTTTGTTTTCATGTTGTGCCCCTGTTAATTTAGAAATTACAAATCATTTGGGTTTTGCAATGTGTTGTTTTTGTTAACCATATTGGAGCTTGTTTGAATTATGGATTGAACAAAATAAGGTTACTGATCTGGTTAAACGTGTGATGTGAGAATCAGCCTTTCCCAGCAGTCATAATAAAGTAAATAAAATCCATACTTTTACTGCAGTGTGTATCGTGTGTTTTGATAATGTGTTACTAGTAGAAGTGAGAACATGAAACTTAGAACTTAGTACTTAGTACATCGTATCAGGTGATTTGTTTATTTGAATTTGGGAAGAATTATTTTATTTTTGAGAGTCAAAGTTGATAAATTTATGTGCCAACTGTTTTATGTTTCCACTATATTTGAACCCTATTTCCTACTATATTGTTTCATTTTTTTTAGTAGTGGAAGAATTGTTTATCTAGTTAAGTGTGGATTGTAATCAGTTAATTTTCGGATGCCAGAAGTATAGGTGACATTAAGAATATCTGTTAGCTCATTTTAGGATGGTAATAGACCAAGAATGCGGAATATGCCACATTGTAATCATCACGGTGTTTGAAAAGAGAAGGGAATGTTTCAAGCGAATATTATGAAGCAGTAGTACTTGTGTAAAAGAGAACAGAATAATGTTATGAAGCAGTAGTACTTGCATTATGAAATAGCTATATAAACTTGGATGAGATATAGAGTGGCCTATATTTTTTAATAAGTCTTGCTGATCTTTGCACTGGAAATAACGGGGTATATTTTTGTCATCTTTTTTACAGGTGGCATTGAAAACACTAATAGTTATACACAGGGTGCTGAGGAATGGAGATCCCACTTTTGGGGAAGAACTACTGAATTTCCAACAGAAAGAACATATTCTCCAACTGTCTAACTTCAAGGATGATTCCAGCCCAATCGGTTAATACTGATACAACAAGCTTATATTTGTTTGCCCGCAAGAGTGTTTTTTTCCTGTCTAGTTGGTGATAACATATAATTATAATGTATGAAATTTCAATTTATTTATTTTAATTTTTTTTAGCTTGGGATTGTTCTGCCTGGGTACGTACATATGGACTGTTTTTGGAAGAACGACTTGAGTGTTTTAGGATTTTGAAGTATGATATTGAAGCAGAGCGTCTTCCTAAATCTGCTCAAGGGCAAGAGAAGGTATGCAAGAATTGAAATGCCATAACTTTGTTTTCTCGTTAAGTAAAATTTATGATGCAAGGCAGCTGTACTTCTTTTTGATAAATAAATAAATCTAGTAGCACCTAAAAAGGGGTGAACCATAGCAAACACAATGTACAAAGCATAGGGGAAATAAAATGCACACCTATGCCCCAAACAAACCACAATCCCTCCATATATAAGAACCTTCCCAAGAAATATCTACATTACTCATTAGGTTCCTACAGCAAATTCTCCATGAAAATCCACAATGTATCCCTGATTCGCCTCATGAAGCCAAAAGAAAAGAAGGCCCCGGAAAAGAAACCAAATACGAACAAACTAGTATTGTTTGGACTGATGTTGAAGAGCATCTGATAATTTAAAGCTTGTATTGCATCAGATGGAACTGCATTACATCTGTGCTGGTTTCGAACTGCCATGGAATTGTTTGGAGTAAATATAGTTTTCATTGCAGCATTATTTTTCGCTTTTTGTACATTTCACAAAGCTTATTTCCTTCTTGTAGGGTTACAGCAGAACTAGGGAGTTGGACAGTGAAGAATTGTTGGAGCAGTTGCCTGCTTTACAGCAACTGCTGTATCGTCTTACGGGATGTCAGGTACTTTCTTGTGAAACTCAGGACTTTTATATTCAGCAATCTCTTTGCACATACTTTTTCATATTCCAGATTAACTTTCCTAATTTTATTTTGCTTAGATTTCCGGTAAACTATTGAGTTACATTGTGACTTTGCAGCCAGAAGGAGCAGCTGCTAGCAGTTACGTAATACAGTATGCACTGGCTCTGGTAGGTGAAATAACATTTTACCTGAGATGAAATATTTTTGTAAGTATGAGATGATCTCATGTCTAATCATCTATGTAACTAAATGTGAGAATTAGATTGAGTGAGAGGTCATGTAAATTTTTATAGTCTTATTTTTACAACAGAAAGGGAAAGGTGAAGATATTATATGTTGGATGGAATTGTTGATTAATAATTTAGTATGGAGATAACGTATTTTGACATTATTGGTGTGTGTAATTTTCAGGTACTCAAAGAAAGCTTCAAAATATATTGTGCAATAAATGATGGAATAATAAATCTTATCGATAAGGTGAATTGATTTGATTCTTTTTGAAAGATTAAGTACTTTCGTCTGAATCTTGTGATACTTTCTTGTTACTTTCACCATTAAGCCTTTTCTTCCCGATTTCATTCAGTTTTTTGATATGCCAAGACATGAAGCCATCAAAGCGTTGGATATATATAAAAAAGCTGGCCAGCAGGTGATATATTGCATTGTGCAAATCTGTAACCTTCTTTGCTGCTAGCATTATGTTTTATAAAGTTATATAACATTAAATATAACCATGATTGGATTTTTATTGTGCATCACTCTAATCCTTATTGCTGCAGGCTGCTAGTCTTTCTGATTTTTATGAAGTTTGTAAAGGACTGGAACTTGCCAGGAATTTCCAGTTTCCTGTTTTGAGAGAGGTAATGATGCTGCAAGTGAAATGTGGTGCTGTAGTTGGTTTTTATGATGATAGTGTGTTGACACTTTGTTTGCCACTTTTTTCAGCCTCCACATTCTTTTCTTGTGACCATGGAAGAGTATATTAGAGAGTCACCGAGGATGGTCACTGTTCCAAGAGAGCCATTGGTCAGTTTGTCCATCAATGTCCCAGCAAAATTTGCTGATATATATTGATCTTTGATCTGATATTAATTTGTTATCTTTTAACAAACACTCGGTGTGAACTCTATGTCTATCTAACTAATTATCATTGGTGAATCAGGAATTTCCAGAGAGGCTCCAGTTGACATATAAACCAGAAGAGGATACTTCACCTTCTGAAGAGATACTGTTATCCAATGATGAACCTAAGCCCATAGTTTTGGATACTGCGGCTGTTTCAATTGTTGAGGATTCTGCCCCTCCTCCAAATAACTTTGGTTCTGAAGATCTATTGGTGAGCATCTCACTTTTATCTTTGTTATTCCGTATCATGCTCACAACTGAATTTTACACAATACCCCCTCCCTCTTCTTTTGTCTTTTAATCATTTAATATTCCCCCCCGGTTTTCTGTTAGGGATTAAATGCTACCATGCCTATTGCATCAGCAATTGAGGAAAGCAATGCTTTAGCTCTGGCCATAATCCCATCTGGTAAATTTTCTTCTTCTTCTTTTTTCTGTGCTCCTTACCTTGTATGCTACTCGACCATTTTTCAGTTTCATGGTGTCTTTTACCAAGTATATACTCCCTCTATTCCATTTAAAGAGTCCTTTTATTATTGATAGTAGTATAAAATGACGCAATGTCCTCATGTTTAATATTATTCCACACTACTAAATTAACAACTTATTACTCTTATTACGGGTATTCATGGAACAAATATATATCCTCAATTTTTTGCAAAATTTGCAAATGTGACTTTTTTGTGGAGCCGAGGAGTATTTGATATTTGATATATGCAGGTTCTATATCTTTTGATTCTTCTCCTCTGCAAGCAAGAGATCTGGATCCTACTGGATGGGAACTAGCCTTGGTCACCACTCCCGGAAGTAACATTTCTTCTGTTCAGGACAGGCAATTGGTAGGCCTTCCATATGATTTTTATTTTTCTCTATTCATTATTTTCACTATATGCAGTTAAGGTAACAAGAGCAAGTTAAGGTAACAAAAACATGAGTTCTGGCCTGTTTACCATGTAATGCTCAAGTACATATGTTATTTGTTTCCATGCCTTCTAGTTTTCTAACTTTTTATCCAGTCTTGTTACTCCCAGTCTGTTGTACGATGAAGGTTATACTAGAAGCCTACCCTACATCCTTCATAATATTCAAGTGTCTGCTCTCAATGTTCTGCTTGGCTCCATTGCATTTTGCCTCTGCATTTTGACACTCCGTAAAAAGGTTTAGATTTAGCTTTTATGGGGACTATAACTCAATTGGGATTGCATCTATATTTGTTGGTGTCTAATGACAAGCATGCTGTTTTAATTGTTTACATGACTCTCTAGTAGAAAGGGTGACTGGTTATTTGTAGATGTTTAAACTGTCAAATGTTAATAGAGGTAACAGAATGAAAAAGGAAGTAGTCTGTAGAGGCAACTAAAAAGAATGTAACTTTTTATGGGTAGCTATTTAAATAATACTATGTATTCTCTATTCGGGTCGTGAATCTTGGGGTTTTTTCATTGGACATGTCGTTGCTGTGTACCAAAATTAAGAATTGAGAAGCATTTATCGATTAGGTTTCCATTTAAGTTATTTATACATGATCATTATCACATATAATTTTGTAGAAATTAGAATGTAGCGGAAACTGAGATACCACTGTAACTAGTGTCCATTATTAATATTCAGTTTAGCACTGACAAAAGGTGGGGCAATATTTGTGTGAATATTTTAGCTGTTTAATCTATTGAATGCCAGGCTGGCGGATTGGATTCTCTCACGCTGAGTAGCTTGTATGACGAAGGAGCATATAGAGCTTCCCAGCAGCCAGTATATGGAGCACCAGGCCCCAACCCATTCGAAGCACCAGATCCATTTACATTTTCAAACAATATAGCTGCTCCTCCATCAACTCAGATGGCATCGGTGGCTCAATATCAAGCCAATCCATTCGGCCCTTACCAACAACCCATCTATTCACAGCCCCAGCAGCAACCACATATGATGATGGGCCCACAAAATCCTTTTCTTGATACAGGGTTTGGAGCATTCCCAGTCAACAATGGTGCTCATCAGCAGACAAGCAATCCATTTGGAAGCACAGGCCTGATATGATGATGTTTGAATATATACAGAATGTAGTGTACTTGGCTTAGTTGATTTTGATGTACATGAAGGTGAGTGAAGAAGCTCATTGCAGTGTGGGTTTGTGTACAGCATCCACATTATAGATGATCTTTTTTTGCAGCTTGAGCCTGTTTGGTTGATTTATAAAACTTAGTAATTCGATGATGAAGATGTAAGCTTTCTAGTCCACAATGAATCATATATATATTCTCTTCATTAGTTTCCTGTAATCGACTCCTGTGGTTTTAGTAAGTGTTTATTCATATTCTGGCAAGTTTAGTTTCAGTGTGATGGTTGTAGAAAAGTGTATCAGAAAAGTGTTGGTACTTTTGGATAGAGATTGAAAATTAGTTTTGAAGCCCCAACCTCTTGGTACAAGAGGGATGAGAGTAACCATTGGCTAAGACTAAGGGTCTAAACGAATCGAGTCGATCCGAGTATTGAGTTGCTCAGATTTGGTTTACAAAATTTATTGAGTATAAAATAAGGTTTGATTGAGGCTCATTTAGTTACCGAGTCGAGCACGATTCTGAATCGATCGAGCCCGAGCAGTTTGGACTTTTTCAACGAATATGATTTGAGTATCAATAGAAAATTATAATTTTAAGAGGTTCGAATAATTTATCGAACTTTAAAATGTGCTCATATTTGACTCATTTATATTTCGAGTCGAGCTCAAATCGAACTTTTAGTCGAGCGAGTACGAATCGAGCCCGAACTGTTTGCTTATTTTACAGCTTTAACTAAGACTTTTTGGGTCGAGTCATATTAATTTTGAAGTTTAACAAGTATCACAAACCAGATCCCAAATGCAATGAGAAGTCACATTTCTTAGCTTTATTCCTGATTGATAAAACATAATAAACAACCCTAATGGCTAATGATGCATACGCCTGAAAAGTAAATCTTCCTGTCCTTAATATAGTAAAGATCAAACATCAAACTCCCTTCCACCTAACAATCATTGCCTATCTTCTTAACTCTTCACTCTCATTGTAATCTTTTCCCAATCAACATATATAACTACTTGCTAATCAACTTCTATTTCTTCATTTCTTTAGGGGGAGGAACTCAAAAAATTGGATTGGAGTAAACTCGTTACTTTTGGTTTTAATGGGTACTGAATCATTTGTTGATACTTTTGGAATGATAATCCCACGATCATCATTCCAAAGCGGGAAGAGCTCTAGTGTTTGAGTAGTTGGTTTCCATGGTTATTGAGCACACACGCACTACATAAGTGATAACAGGCATTGATTTATAGAGTGATATGGGTTATTGATGTGTTTTTGGTTGGATTTACAGTTCATAACTATTGTTGATTTCTCCGAGGAAAAAATTGTTGAATTTCATACTGACTGACGTTTGGATTCGTAGGCATGTAGTTAGCTTGCATTTGCATTTGTGTCTTGTTTGAGGACAAGCAAAGTCTTAAGTTTGGGAGTATTTGATGAGTGAATTTTATACCTACAAATCGGTTACCTTTTAAGCTTGTTTCGATGCTACTTTGAGTATGTTTAGGGTCATTTTATACGTTTTCTTGCTTATGTGTTGCAGGAACTGGTCTAGATGTGAAAAACAGGGAAATCGGGGCTTAAAGAGAGCTTTTTGCAGTTGTTGGTCAGGAAACCCGCCGGAGCGGATTTTAGAGCAAAAAATATCCGCCGGGGTGAAGGTTCGCGGGTACACACAGCGAAATTTGATTTTAACAAGGCAAAAACCGCCTGTATGCTGATCGGTCACAGATAGTTAGAAGTTTTCATGTTCAAGAAGAATTATGCGGTTGATTTAGCAAGTGATTTGGGACACTATTAGGAAGCTACAAAAGACTAATTGAGGGGCAGAGAAGAGATTATCAAATTCATTATCAAACCCTAGTTTTAATCACACTTTTGGAGGATTGAAGCGAGGAATCTAGCACGAATGAATCAAGGCAAGAGCACTGAAGAGGAGGATTTCTACACAGATTTTTATTCTCTTTCTATACTTTATCTCTTGTATTCAGAATGTTATTATACTTGCAGATTTTGGGTTTAAATTCATCTGGCATGAACTAATTCTCTATTTAAGGCTATAATGGATCTTATTGTGTTAGCTAGGATTGACATTCTTCCGTAGTGAGTTATATTTAATTATTCAGGGATTGTCTATTATGATTTATGCTTAAATATTAATTATCTGATCAACAATTACCTTGATAGTTTATATGAATTCGGGAGATGAAGTATAAATTTAGAACTGGTCATAATAGCACGTGTTTGTGATTTCTGCATGGCGTTGGAATTCATGATTTGTGTCTAGGATAAAGATATACCTATACATCACATGTAATCTGGGAAAAAACTTGGGTTTTAAATCCTCTTTAATTTTAATTCACATATAGATATAGTGGGTTAGTTAATTAATTAGGGTCTTCAATTTAATTCTATCAATTGTGGATTTAAGTTGATATGAGTATGATGCATTGAGAAATGGTCATATTTACTTATGTGTTCTTGATTAATAATTCAGAATAATTAAGTTGGTTTAACAGGAAATATGTTGATCTAAGTGAAGCAATAAGTGAAATTGTGTCTTAAGTCTCCATTATCTAATTAAATCTTGTGGTAGTTATTTAATATTTAATTAATTAGTAATTTTCATAGATTTCACAAAATTGATAATTTGTTTAATAAAATTGAGATAATATAAAATTGGTAATTGTTAGAATAAATTGAAGTTATTTTCTTTGTGGGAACGAAACTTGACTTATCACATTATTACTTGTTGATCACGTATACTTGCGTGTTGTGCGTAACTAGATTTTACCCAAAAAGTTGTTGGTGTCGTTGCTGGAGACTATAACCGTGTTTATTATTTTCAATATCAGTTTAATTAAATCAATTTTAGTTAAACACTTTTATTTTCTTTTCGTTTACTTCATGTTTCAGGTACTCTTGAGTAGTGCATGCAAACTCGATCAAAGAAGCCATAATTGTTGCCTTACGAGGATGACATCGAAACAAATTTTTAGCAGTTGAGTAAGTGGACTAAGAAAACTTGAGAGAATCTAGAAACACCGGGTAATATGGCTGAAGAAGAACAGAAAGCACTGCGGGACTATGCCACACCGCATGTTACAGAAATTTAGTCTAGTATTACCAGGCCTGCCATTAATGCCACCAATTTTGAGATTAAGCCTGGTACAATACAAATGGTTTAGAATTCATGTTAGTTTGGAGGTTTACTGAATGACGACCCGGACGATCACATAGTCAGCTTCATAGAAATCTGCAATACTTTTACGTGCAATGGTGTGTCAGAGGATGTTATTAGACTGAGGTTATTTCTGTTCACTCTCAAGGACAAGGCTAATAGTTGGCTTCATTTTTTACCGCATGGCTCAATTACTACATGGAACGATTTGGCTAAAAAATTCCTTCCTAAGTTTTTCCAACCAGCAAAGACAACTAAGTTGAGGAATGATATTTCTGCATTTGAGCAACAACATGGTGAATCACTGTATGAAGCTTGGGAGAGGTAAAAAGAACTGTTGAGAAGATGTCCACATCATGGACTACCCAAATGGTTGCAAATTAATACATTCTACAATGGGTTAGGTAATAATACTCGGACGAGCATCGATGCAGCTGCGGGAGGAGCATTTATGGCCAAGAAGTTTGAGGAGACATACAAATTAATAGAAATTATGGCCGCTAACAATTATTAGTGGCCAACTGCAAGGATGAATCAGCCGAAGGTAGCAGGGGTTCTAGAAGTGGATGCAGTGACAGCTCTCGCAGCTCAGATATAAGTCTTTTCAAAGAAAATGGATACAATCGCAAGAGCAAACATACAACAAGTGGCACTTGTGTGTGAGTTGTGTATGGGGGCACATCCTACGAAGTAGTACGCGATTAATCCTGCGACAATTAAGTTTCTGGGAAGTTATACCAGTCCACCGAATCCATATCAGAACAGTTATAATCCGGGGGCAAGGAATCATCATAACTTCTCGTGGAGTAATAATCAGAATCAACAGCAAACTCCACGACTTACATACCCTCCTGGGTTTCAAAATTAGCAACATTAGTCAATTCCGCAACCCGAAAAGAAAATAGATTTGGGGGAGCTGCTTATGAAATACATAACGAGTAATGAGGCGACAATGAAAACTCAGGCCGTTGTAATAAAGAATCTGAAAAACCAAATGGGATAGCTTGCAAGTGCTCTAAACAATAGGCCTCGAGGGGCTCTTCCGAGTGATACTGAGAAAAACCCTAGGAGTGGACATGAACAGTGTAATGCTATCACACTTAGGAGTGGAAGGGAGCTGGTTAAAGATTTCGATAGGAAAGAACCAGCTGATAAGGATGATACAAAGGATGAAGGAGATTTGGAAAGAAAGTATGAGAAAAATGATGTGGAAAAACCGACGGAAGCGAAGCAAACTCCAGCTATACCTCATGTGCCATTCCCGCCACGATTACAAAGTCAAAAATTGAAAAACTAGTTTGCCAAATTCATGGAAATCTTTACAAAACTGCACATTAACATTCCGTTTGCCGAAGCATTAGAGCAGATGCCACGCTATGTCAAGTTTATGAAAAATATACTATCCAAGAAACACAAGCTTGGTGAATTCAAAAAAGTGGCGCCAACGGAAGAGTGTAGTGCAGTTTCACATGATGCCCTTCTAGGAGTTTCACTTGTACCTGCAGATGGTCCACTTGTAACATGATATGGTCCACCTACACTTGCTGCCATTCTTGGATTTTTCCTTACCTACATGCACAATTGCATTTAGTCTTATGCATTGAACAAACATTGAAACACTTATAACTTTGTGGAATATAAATATATGCTCACTTCTTTTTAAGCATATTGATTTCCACTACCAGACTTTTTTCCTTGACCTCTTTCTTTCCTTTTCACCTACATAATAGAACCACATTTAAAATAATATACAATCACATAATTGAAACTATTATAAGGATTGGTTTTAAAATAGCTTACCCTTAGCTTAGCAAGCCTTGGTTCAGTCCCAGATTGTTGTGGGGGTAGGTTGCCTTAGTTCTCCAGTAAGTTGTGGGGGTAGGCTCAGTCCTTGTTTGTTCAACTAGTGTCATCTTACAATCTAACTTGTTATGCCCATACTCCTTGCACCTAGAGCACCTAACAGGTGTCCCTTTCCTAGATGACTTGGTCTTACTCTTAAGCTTTTCATTAGGATCCTTCCTCCTATTTTTCTTAGGCATGCCTGTTATTCTCTTGGTTGGTGGAGGCAATAATATTGTCATGTTGGCAGGAGGCCATTCATTTGAACCCCCCCCCCCCACCCCCACCCCCAATTGGAATTAACAAGTGGTTATATGATTTCAGACAAGTTTCTACATAATAGCAGAAATCAACATAGTTCTCAATTGGTTGTTCCATACAAAGGATTCCAATTGCTCCATATTGGCAATGAATGTCAGATAACTGTCATACCCCATATGAACAAGTCCTAACCTCTATATCTACCTTGTATTTCCCACTCTTATTAGACATTTCAAACGTGTGCCCCTCATCCCAGTCATACTCACAATATTTGGTTAAATCAATGGCCTTTTTATAACCTTTGTCATAACCCTATGACATAACTTCTCCTCTATTTTTCGCATCTCATCTCTCTTTGAATGAATTCTACCCATGACTTGTGTTTTTATATCTTCAAACATAGTTAGTAGTGGTTTATACCTAGCCTTTAAGATCCAACTATTAAAACATTCATACATGTTATTATTCACAACATCACATTTGGTTTCACAAGAAAAAAATGTCTTACTCCACTGCTTAGGAGAAGTATTTAAAAGATGAGTGTGAAAATCCTTACTCTCCTTCCTAATGTCAACCATTGCCCTTCTGAAATCATGAGGATTATTGGCCTTTGCTGTTCTCCAAAACATCACCTTCAAGTCTGCTCTGGAAATTTCTTCCTCCAGTTAGCATAGATGTGTCTTGCACAACATTTATGCTTTGCCTTTGGAAAAAGCTCTTGTATGGTAGACACCAAACCTGACACCAGGTGGGATAACGATTATCCAGCGGGCTAGGTAGCAAATAAATTCACAGGTAAAGGAACAAGAGATTTACTGGAAAACACAGAGAAATCTCTCTAATGTGTATATTATATTTTTTCAAAATCAAAGTTTTTTTCTAATTCAACCCATAAGCCGAGTTTATATAGCTAACAAAACTTTATGCCCAACCTACCCAAGATATAACAGAATTCCTAGAGATTCGGAAATAAATCTTCCTAGAGATATGAAAACCAAATCCTAACAAACTTCTTATTAGTAAGGATTTATTTCCTAATAAAACTCTATTATCATAAAAGATAATAATAACTGATAATAATAATGACCATCTATGTCGCTCTTCCGAAATCATTGATGCCACGAGCTCCGAAGACAACCAATTTCCTGAAGACATTCCTCTAGTCCGAAGTCGAAGGCGTAGATGATAAGTCGAAGGCGTTTATTGATCATTACGTCTGCGACGATCTTCCAACTCATGGTACTCAAAAGCCATCAATGTGTTATCCGACAACTCAAAATCTTCGGTCTCGGATCCTCCTGCATCAAAACCCTTACATTAAAACAATAAAAATAAGTTTAGAACTAATATAACATCATATTTTAACCAGTAATATAACATAAATTTACCTTATTTTAAAATAATTTAGTAAATTATACCTTTTGTTGGTCAATTGTCAAGGTCCATCCTCTACTTAATTCCAGGCCAACATCCTTAAGCAATAGATTCAGAAACCAACTCCAAAAATTCTTGTTTTCACTTTCAACCACTACCCAAGCAATTATGAACATTTGGTTATTTGCATCCTTACCAATAATAGACAACAACTAACCCCTGTAGTACGTATTTAAGAAATAACCATAAAGCCTTATTATGTGTCTGCATCCCTCCAACCAATTTTGTTTCATAGTTTTAAAACAAATGTACATTCTCTGGAATCTAGGTGGAGTGCCTCCATCACCTCTAATTTGGATTGTGCTACCAGGATTTGTAGCTAGAATCTCATTCTCATACTCCCAGACTTTAGCATAATGCTCCTTCAAGGTCTTTTCAATTTCACTTAAAGTCACTCTCTTTACTTGTTGACAGACACTGAGGTAACGATGATTGCAGTCTAAACCTTTGTTTAATTGCAGCCTGCAATTCCCTCAACCTCATCCTTGGGTTTGCTCTTATGGTGCCCCTAAACTCGTCAACCAACCATCTAGACATAATAATCCTAATTCTTGTTTTCTTCACACAATAATGCTTCTCATTTTATGATTAATTTGAAACACCTTCTCCTTTGACACATAACTAGCCCATAAACCCCATGAACAGTTCTTGGCACACTTTGCTTGTATTCTTGTTTTCTCGTTTATAGAATAATATATTCCCTTTTCATAACTAACTGATTTTCCTCTGTGGCTCCTCTCTTCTCCTTCCTATTCACTGTTACTACTAGAATCACCACTTGGAGGAATCTCATCTTCAGAATTTTCTTCATTTTCTACCCAATGCCTCATTCTTTTTGTCTCAAACCCCAATTCATCCTTATCATCTGAAAATGTTGGTTCAACTTCAACCTTTTCAACCTTTGCATTCTTGATTTATCTAGGTTTCCTAGCCTTTTTTCCCTGCTACTGCTCTCTTGTGTACCAATATCCTCATTTAGTTTGTCCAATGTTGATTTTTTAGCCTTACATGTAGCTGATTTGGAGGAGGCATTACCTTTAGCAGTACTTGAGGCCTCAGGTTGCTCTCTTGGGATAAGTGGAGCCACAACCTCCTCAACTTGTAAGTCACCAACTGGTTCTTCATCAATGTTTACTTCACATTACACAACAAACTCTTGTTCTTTTACTTTTTTATCTCTTCCTTTTTTCCTTATATTTATCAACTACTCATTCCCATCATCATCAGTAGCATCACTTAGCTCCTCATCACTATCATCACTTGAATCATCATCTGTATGCTTTGGTGCTTCCTCATCTCTGACATCAACCACATCTTCTATTGTAGGTGCTTCTTCATTATCCTCATGGTCACAATATATATCTGTCTTCCCAGTTTTTAGAGCTTCTTGAATTAGCAGTCTTACACTATTGTCATCTTAAATAAGTTCTAAACCATCCTTCAAACTAAACCCTACCAGTTAAAGTACATAACAAAGTTTCTTTTATACCCTAGATGTTTTACCAACTTCACCAACTTGTCAACATTCAAGTAATCTCCATCAGCCCCCTCATAAGTTTCTTTCCTTCCACCCTCATAAACATATGATCCATCCTCCTTAGTAACAAACTGACCTCCATGGTACAATTCAACATTAAATCAGTTCATGCTGCATAAAACATAATGCACACTTTCAACACCATGACCATTAAGTGAATAAACAAAGTAATCACCAACATTAACCAGTCTGAATAAACAAAGTAATCACCAACATTAACCAATAAGCCCTAATCTCAAATTAAACATAACTATAAACATTAAACAAATTACAGAGCTTACAAATTAAACATTGAACACAACTGTAAACATTAAACAATGAACACAACTTTAAACATTAAACATATTACACAACTATAAACATTAAACATATTACACAATTGTAAACATTAAACATATTACAGGGTCACTCAATGAAAATAACTGTAAACATTAAACAAATTATAGAGTCACCCAAATTACAGAGCCAACCAGACTGAATTTGTATTCCCACTTTTTAAACTTTGTAAACATTAAAGAAATTAACTACTCAAAATCTGTGAACACAAACGACAATACAGAGTCACCCATTTCACTTTAATCACTGTTAATCGACGAAACCCACTTTAAACCACAATAATATTAGTTTAAACAAGTGCAAGAACAACTTAACCCCAATAATATTAGCTTAAACAAGTGCAAGACAATTTTTGTACCAAAACCCCACCATACCTTCGCTTTTAACAAAAACCTAGATGAAAAGGAGTGTAATTTTTAATTTATCAGACAAAAATGGGTGCAACCCAAGTTTTGTAGAAGATCCAAACCCTAACTCTCTCGATCAATTCTTTATAATCTTCCTCCCGCTCATTCCGTGTTTAACTGATTGACCTTAATGCACACATCAGTAAATACGTGTTTTGTTTTGTTTTTTTTTTTTAAAAAGCCACATAAAAAAATTAGTCTAATTTCTTAATATCTGTGAGCAAAATTGGAAGGAATAGCCTGATTAAGGATTTTGAAAAAACATTTTTTAAAAATACAATGATGCAATGCTAACAATTCGACGAATACAGTTTGATAAAAGTGTCTTTTGCCATTCAATCTTTTATAATATGGAAAGTTGGGAGGGGATATTAAATATTGAAACCTTGTTTAGAGAAAAAGTTACATCTTGTTAACAAGTCGGAACAAGCTCACAGAGATTTCAGAACCGAGGGGAAAAGGGTTCAATGGAGATAAAATAATAATATGAGAATGTCTTCTTTACATCCTTCTCCCATGTATATGTCGATATTTAGTATTGACATGAATATTATCATCGGAAAATAGACATACAACACAATTTCAAGAACACATCAACCGTATAAGACATCATAATCAAATTCTCATTATTCCTTTCAAAATGAGTTGCAATGTATACAACAGTTAACAAAAATATTATGTACAAAACAAAATATTGAACAAAGAAGCCACCATAGGTAGCCCCATCTCTACAATACAAAAGGGCTTGGGGAAAGGAGAATTAGCTATGCAATGTTTGGGGGATACCACATTCTAGGTCATGAACTAATGATTTTCAAAATTGGACATGTAGTGTACATGTTAGCTGTTTAAGAAGTGAACCCACCCACATTTTTCATGGGTGGATCGAGTTACCGGTACAGTAAATTTGTATGCATATCCAACAAACAATGTCGAGCATAACAAGATGCTCGTCGTGGGGTTATTTACACATTCTGATGTATGGGCTTCATCTAAAATGCGTTTTCAGCTTGTGCAAGAATTCTAACGTTTCTCTATAGGAAGGATCAGTTCGGCTCACAGGCTTGCATGAATTTACATGATCTGTCGAGTCCAACACCTATAACCAAATTTGCAGGCAGATCAGTAAAAATAATTTGAGCTGCCGGGGTAGGGGAGCAGAAGAAAGGTAAAAGCAAAACTGACATCCTCCAAAGAATTAAATATAAAATTCAACATTTACACTCAAACTAGTCGGCTCCTCCACATTCAAATCCAGAAACTCATTCCAAGAGAATTCAGTTTCTTGAAAATATTACTAATACTATGTAATATAATAATTAGTATTATGTTTCCTATGTATAATGTATTAATACTATCTACAAAATTAGTATATATTTCCTAAATTCCTGATAGTATTACTATATAAAATTTGTGCTTATTGTATTTTTTATTACATTATATCATGAATTATACTCCCTTCGTTCCACAAAAAGTGTCCCATTTGAGTTTGATCCTAGTTAATTTGCAAAATCCTAAAATTCAAATTATGATGTGAATTTATTTTAGCTTTCAAAATAACAATTCTGAATTTAGTGGTGCTTTTTAAATAGTTTACATTACTAACTACTGCATTAGCCAAAATCAAACGAATTCACATCAAATTTGAAGTTTAGGACTTTGCAAATTGACTAGGAAAAGAATCAAATGCAACTCCTTTTGTGGAATGGAGGGAGTATATTTTAGTATTAAAATTTTAAAGATGTATGCATATGATGTGTATATAAAAAATCTATTTAGAAAATATGTGTATCCCCAAATTTCCCATTTCTGAAACTATCAATCCTTCTTAAAAGACAAAAATAATAAGTTGATGGTATACTTACGAAAAATCCAACAAAACTTACAATAAGTTCACAAAACTTACAATAAGTTCACCAAATCCAGGGTATGCTGATTCAATTGGTACAATTTCCATTCGGAAGGCCCATCCTCCATAACCTTCAACAATCGGGGTCACCTTGGTCTTCCAAAAAAACATTAGCCAAACACACCCTTAGATGCAAGTGAGTACATTCAGGCGCTAGCACAAGCCGTAGATGTTTGGAAAAAAACAATAATATTAGTGCCAATCAATTACCTCACAGAAACTGAGAACGTCGAGCATCCCTTTCTTATGAAGTTGACGAATAAAATTATTAAGCTCTTCTAATCTCGGAGATCCACTTCTTAGCTCACCTATCTACTAAATGGAAAGAATTATTGATTATTAACACTAACTCATAATGAAGAATGACTCTCAATTATTATAAACAAATTGTGGACCAATAACCGAACAGATTTTAGTGAAGACAGAGCGTGATTAGGCTACAATAATCAAGTAATTACTGTGGGTGCAGGGCGCAACACTAGACCCATACGCCAAGGCATGTCTGCAAGTCTGCTGCCAAAATGCGGGCAGCTATAGAACACCTTAAACCAGAAAAAATGAAGAAATATTACAAAAGATTGATTAGCAAATTTTTAAAAAAACTGTGGCTCGAATATGTATTTGGTCAAGAAACATACAACTCCAACAGTATTCTTGACAAGTTTATCATTTTTTTCTACTTTTGCTTTATGCAGCATCTGCTTGACAACCAGACCTCCCATGCTGCATAAAGAGCGAGTCAAAAATTACATAAAAAGTCTGTGCCACATACATCAGAATATTACAGCTGTTTCCAAGTATATCAGCATATTTCAGATCAGCATGAAATTTGTAAGATATACACTAAAAAAAGGGGGCAGGAAAGAATTAAGGCCAAATTCTTATATGATGAGGACCTATTATCTATGATCTTATTGCAATCCTTCCAACCATGTAATAATTGATAAAAAGCCCATATTTGATGAAAATCCTGCTGTTTTCACAACCCTAAAAGCATTAAAATACAACTTCTCTGACATTCTTTCTTCTATATATCCTAAATAAGCAAGATAAAGAAACACTATCACACTGAATTAGTCAATTACCACAATATTATACTTTCAAATAAAGACATCCCTCTACGCAAAATCTATGACATCTCTTTAGACCAAGCCCTACAAAAGGGGGGGTGAATACAGCATCATACACACCTATGAGTCACAAACACAACAGGTCGATCTCCAATGCCTGCTGCAACAAGCTTCTCTAACATCATGGTGCTAACTTCCTGCAAAATTTCAGTGCCATGTGCAGTTTATATCAAGAAACCAAGTCGCACCAACATAAGACAAGCAGATAAAAGATTTACCAAATTATGTAAGATACAGTGATTAACGAAGTTATGAGTATGCTCTATGTAGAGATAAAAGCAAGATCAGGTGATGTCATCATGAAGCGTTTAAAATATCTTGGCCAAAGAGTATATGTTAATATGTTATGAAACATATGAATTTAGCTTCAGGTCGATCTCTATATTTGTAATTGAACTAACTTTGATTTAATCCAAGTTTTTATTTATTTCAAGATAAAAGTATAAGTTGGACTTGATTAATCTTACAAATAAAAATGGAGGTGAGGGGACCTAGTTGTTATGAATACCTTTAATGAATTTGTTTTTAAAGACTTAGTACGTACTACTCCCTCACCTCCCTTAATCCCTAATAAGCTTATAACAGATTAATAAACAAAAATAATACTACACTACTAAAGCAGGCTAACCAAAGGTTTATTTGGTAACGTGTATAGGATAGCACTGACTGTATTACATGGGGCTATATGATTTATAACTCCATCCAACTTATGAAATGGAACATTTACACTTCAGAAAGAGGCAGAAAGAAATCAAATTCAAAACTCTAATCAACTCTCAGAATGAATTATCTTGTAGATACTATATCAATATGCTAGTATGTTAAATCATTAGCTAATAGAAAGAAATAAACCACAGTTTTATATAAGCTCTTATTATGTTAAAAGAGAAGAATAATTATTTTGATGGCTGTGAATGAAATTCTTGAAACATCTAAGAGGAAAATTCATGTCAATTAACAGAGAATGTTAAACTACCAATGCTTCTCAAACTAAATAACTTCATGAGCATCAAGTTAAGAGTAAAGTATGTGCAAGAATTATAGATATGATAATCTATGAAGGTTAAACCAGACTGCGACTTTTGGCGCATGACGTAATATGGAAAATAGGCAGCTGCGTTAGTACTCAGCTAAGACGAAATGTTTCAGTTTATGACACCAAACACGGATATAGAACTTCGTAAACTAAGCTTAGAAATGCCAGAGTCAACCAGGCCATACCGTAACTAAATTAATACATAAGATATTATCTGTGTTTATAAATTCATCAGAAATTCCTCCAGAAGAGCAAAGAGAATTTCTTTGACATAAAAAATTTGAAATTGAAAGAATCTTTAGAAGCAGTGAAACATCCCCAGCAAAGAAAAAAGATGTAGCTAGAAAAAAATCCCAAGCAACATATCTAGTGATGCTTCAAAGTTGTCAAAGATTGCAACAAACCTGAAGAGGCAGGCTTGCTCCAGACCACTGTGTAAGATTTGTCTGCATTCAACATTAAATAAGAAGTCGGTAGAACTTTTAATGTAAAAAATGTGTAGAGAGAACTACCAGATATACTAGAGCCACCCAGTGTTCTAAAAATCCCCACCTAGGTTCGCCTAGGAGGCCCCCCTTTGGCGCCCTGCCTAGGCGCTAGGCCTCATTGGCACCTTACCTAGGCCCAAGACCGCAAAAAAAACTTTCTAGAGGAAATTAGGCAGGATCTAGGCGGAGAGATTTTTTTTTTTTAATAACTACCAAAACTAGATCTTGATATATTTATTTTTCTAATGATTTACTATATTCATAATACAGGTTGTAGCATATTAAATCACAACAAGAAGCGAGTAATATCAAGTCAAAATGGAAAATTTTATTATAGTTTTAATTTTTTTGAACATGTACCAACTTCAAATTATATAAATGATGATACATTTGTAATATTTAGTTTAATTCAATATAATTCTTAAATTTATGTTTAGTTTCTTAAGTTTATTATTGAATTAAATTCTTGAAATTTTAAATTTTATTATTTAATAGCAATCTTGTTTATGAATAAAACTAATACGTTAAAAATATGTTTGAACTTTGAACAATTGCATGTTTGTGTTTGAATTTTGACATTAGCAATATGAATGTGTTTGAACTTTAAGCAAAGACCTTTATTATTTTTATTATAGATTGTTTTGTTTTATATTATTGTTTTGTTTGGATAAATATAAGATAAAATATTAAAATTAACTTACAATAAAAAATCCCGCCTAGCCCTAGGCTGCCCGCCTAGCGCCTTTTAGAACATTGGAGCCACCACACTGGGAAGAATTTTATTAAGGCCAAAAAACAAAAACTTTTACAGACCCAGATATTCCACGAACTTCTCCCGTTACACTAGAACCAAAAGCACCAATATCTGGGACAAACCTTGTATTTGAGAGTAAACATGCGGGCATGGGGAAAGTCAGCTGAAAGCCATTCTCCTGGCCAGAAGGTTCCTTTCTTCCCAGCCTCTTCATCAATCTTCTCCACCAGACCAGACTTAGTTGATGACTTATCTTCAGACAAGCGCCATGTTTTAAAAGGCCCACCACGCAGGCCATGAACAAAGACAACATCCAGAAAAGGATCATCCGGTTGTGAGCAACTTTCAGGTCCATTAGCAGAAGTAGATAAGCTATCATTAGTAGCAACTCTGCTTAAAGGCTTATCCTCACTGTCAACGGAATCATCATCACCTGTCAATAATCTAGAATCTGGCTGCTTCTTTGGTGGCTTGATATCTGTCTTTTTAGGACACTTCCAGTGTGGCAGCTCAGGATTGATCAAAAAAATCATGTCAGTGAATTGAGAACAACTATGGTTTTTGTTTGGAATACTGTTTTCAGGACTATTATCATTTACAGTGTCTTCGATAATTTGATCATTACAAAAAATGTTTAACAGTGTCGCTCGGGCATAACTTTGAATTTTAAGGTCGTTGCAACCTGGAATTTTCCCATTAGCACATTCTTCAAGCCATTTACACCAAGTTTCATCTTCTAGTATCACTTTCTGAACTTTCGGTAGGACTGAAAGAATAGTTAACAAATGAGCCGAGTGTCTGCGAATGTGGGCTGTTGGTGGAACTCGAACACTAGATGAATCATTGGTGTTAGAAACAGAGGGCCCACCAGCATCATTTGAGATGTGCTCCTGTGCCTCCATCGCCCGTGATGCATCATATGCTTCAATTGAACTCAGTTTCTCATAATCATCACGCAACAGAAAACGCCTAAGCAAACACAGTACACCAAAATCAGCTATTTTGTTCTGACAAAGAGAATAATCTGAGCAGATATCAGTCAGAGCTTTAATGCCCTTAAGAGTAGCCAAAGCGGAATCTGCAGCATTGTTTTTAGGCAGATTATCTTTCTTTAAATTCTTAAACAGTCCAACAAAGGGTTCAAGGGACAGAAGGTCTGCCAAAGGAATAATATTGTCAATGTCAGTTTCAGTTCCCAGCTGACTTCCTGCTAAATTAACAACGGCACCCGCCAACTGATTAGCAATTTGCGTAGCAGCAAGAATGTTTGATTGATCAATTTGAGTCTGCAAAATATAAGTTGCTTATGAATCCAGTCAACATATGAATCGAGAACAGGAATATCGAATTAAAATTGAAAACTGCTATAAACAAGATCTACAAAAATACTGTGCTTAACTAAAAAAAGGGTACAACATTCCTGCAAAAGACACGTTGCATTGTTTTCTAACAGAATTATATTACATATTTTACAAACCTTCACTTTATCACTTTTATGCTGAGTGCTTCCTTTAAGTGACGTTGACTTATGGGATCCTAAAATATCAGTCAGTAAAATAGCTAACCACCCTTGAGAAATTGGCACAGAAGATGGACCATGGTCTTCCAAAATGTGTGAAAGGATATTTATAGCTGAAGATCTCATAGTGTCAGAAGAAAGTTTATCAAAGACCCAAGTAAGCAGAATAGCAGACCACTTTTGACTTTCTTCAAGGGAAAAATGCATTTCTCCAGTACCAAGCAATTCTAAAGCCTTCGCCAATGCTTCTTGTGTAGGCTTGTGCTTCATTGTCCGCTTAACGGTTTCTCTCATCTGATGTAGACCCTTTTCCATTACCACTTTCTGTGCCCCAGGGCTTCTCTTGATAGAAACAAGAAAGGCAGATAAAGCCATCTGGGTTAAAGGGATGTCATCAGTTTTACTTGCTTGAGAAACGGTAGAAAGAAGACTGGAACACCAATCAGAAACAGAATCATTTAAAGGGAGATTTTGGTCCTCTAAAAGCAATCGTGCAACCAAACTCGCATGCCATTTCACGGATCTCTCAGGAGCAACTAAAGCAGTCATGACAGCATGCCCATCACGGTCTAGTTCTTGAATATGAGATCTATTCACCTCAGATGCCATTGCCCAGTTTGCTAAAGCCCATGCAGCAAAAGGCACAGCAATGTGTCGAGAATGCAAATCATCCCAGAGGCCAGGTACAGCAGCTAAAGACAAACTTGCTTGTGCCAAAGAACTATCATTTATTTTGTTAAACAAAACAGTTTTTGGAGTATTTTTAACTGAGTCAGGTTGAGTGGTATCTGAATGTGCCAACTCCACAAGGCCATTACTTCTTGCAAGCCCTAAAACTGTTGTACCTCCAAGAACTTTAATTCCAATGCCCTTTATTCCTGTTCCACCATCGTCATCCTCATCACTTGCATGTGCCTCCTCCAAATGCAAGCCACCTTCCTCAACAACTTCAATTGCTACAGCAATATCTCTCATTTCAGCATTTCCAGGTAGGGAGGGCTTAAAGACCACCTTGTCTGCACTATCAGAATTGGAAGTGACGATATCCATTATTGCTGCAACAAGCATGCTCTTACCTTTCAAAGAATCAGAAAAATCGAATGAACTACGTCTTGTTTGCTGCCCACAAAAAATGCAGTATATCAATGTCAAAACAAAAGGAAAAGGTAACATAACTTCATGGCAATTAAACTAATATTCTTGGTGACTCTCAGGGGACAGTCATGTCAGAGAAAAAGATTAGGAGTTGTGCAGTGCTTTAAAAAACTTCCACTATAAATTGAGTTTCACACCTATTGGCGTTAGTTGTCCACATGTAATAAAAACAGAAATTTGAGACCTCTTCAAAGCATAATAAGCTGAAATGGCAAAAGGGCGACTTGGATCAAACTACCAATATTTTGTGTATTATATAGCTTTTTCATCTATAAGAAAGATGCTTAAATTTTGAAAATACTGCTCCTCCATTTCTGTTCATTCATTTTCTCTTGAAAGTTACTTTTTTACATGTGCTTCAGATTGTGCAATTAATTGGCAAGACAACACATAAACAAATCTTCCAAAACAAGTGCTATAAAGCAGCAGTGAAAAAACACTATGCAATGTAAATTTATGCTAGCTGTCAACAAAGAAACACAATTAAAAACTAAAATGACAAAAAGGGCAACTTAAAAGAAAATCTAAACAGCAATATGTTTCAGAGTTCAATGAATAGCTTCATCAAGGAAAGCACAATGCTTTACAATGGATAAAGATCCCCCTTTCCCTTTTAGAGTTAAATTCTTCATATGAGCTCTAAACCGTGCTATTAAAATGGAAACACACTTCAAAACTTGAACAACACGACGTAAAATATTTATCCAAGCAAGCAAAAACTAAGCTTTGTCATATACTGAAATTGATCATTGAAGGTGTAACTGAGAAAAGAGTTTTGTTGCGGTGACAAAAAAAGCTTATAGAAACTAGTTTACAAAATGATAATGATATGGCAAGGGTGTAATTAGTGAATGATTATCCATACATGGATGGCCTAGTGATAGCAACAAACCACAATCAGCCACATCATTTTGTACGAATTTTTGTAAGATTCTTTTGTCATCAAAGAACTATTGCTGAGAAAATCATTTCAATTTTTAAACACTAATGCAACAGAGAAAAGAAAATAACAAAAAGGAGTCACCTTTTTTGATGGTTGAGTAGAAAAAATAAACCTAAGAAGATTAGGAATAGCATGAGGCCTTTCAAAAACCGACCCACAAACATTAGGAGCAGCAATCAAGTACGCCAAAGCCCTAGCCGCTTCCGCCTGAGTCCCACCGTTATCCCCCTTCCTCGCCACCATTTCAATTAACCAATCAACCACGGCACCGCCGCCGGCACCCACAATCGCCACCCTCCGACTCTCATTCGCCGCTGCAATGTCGGCCAAAAGTGACGCAACCCTAAGCTCGAACCCCGACCGAACCTCATAATTCGCCGAACTTAAAACTGACGTCAACGATTTCCACAGCACCGAAGCCGCCACACCCGTTTGCTTCATCCGGTTAATAATCCTATTAAACGACTCATTCGAACGCTCAATTGCGTATTCAAAATCGGTATATATACCATTTAATGATTTTGATTTATCCGAGTCGTTAATTGAAATTAAAGCAATGGCGGCAATTAGGGTTCCGGAGGTGGCGAAAAGGGTAGAACGAGAGAACCGAGAGGAAGAAGAGAGAGGAGAGAGAGGGATTGTCGGGTGGTGGATGATCGGCGGGGGGATATGTTGGGAATTTTTTAGTTCTGTTGGGTATTCAATGGAATTTTCTGGGTTTCTGGTAGAAGAAGGTGGAGATGAGAAAGGGCGACGGAGAGAGGAGCAAATACGACGTCGGGTAATGGCTCGAGTGTACAGACGAAGCATAATTTGTTACAAATTTTATGGAATTTTTATTGGTTATGGTGTTTGCTTGGACAGAGGAGAGAGATTGGACTAGTTGCAGAGGGCGGTTATGGCGGCAAGGGAAGTAAAATGTATCCCATGAGCAATGGGAACCAGCGAGGGATATGCCATCTTGTAAGAGGAAAGAAGGCGAATATTTTATTTAGTATGAATGACACTTATATCCTTTTAAGTTGCGACCGTACTTAAAATTCATTTTTCAGCAATTGAGTTTTTAAAATTATAAATTAATGTCATTTATGTTCCTTTTACTTGTCCCTTACCTTACTTAATATAAGTCGTTTTAGAAAATTATTTTTATTTTTTAATATAAATCGTTTAAAATTTTCAAGTAAATATTAATTATTTAGTTTTTAATATCATCCCAAATAATAAATATAATTTTAATTCTCTCACCATTTTTTTTATCTAATAAATAACACTCTTTTTTCAAGATTATGTACAATTGATATTATATTTAATGCTAGTGTGAGACTCCAACTTTTTATGAATAAAGATTTAATTTTCTCTAAATATTATTTTGAATAATAAGGTGTGATATGATATAATAGTTATTGTAAGACCCCAACTTTTTATAAATAAAATCTAATTTCCTCTAATTATTATTTTGAATAATAAGGTGTTAATTTGATATAATGCTTTGGTTATGGGTGAAATATGCAAATTTTATAAAATAAGCAAGTGGTTATAAAATATTCATTGTTGTCGGAGAATATTCGTTTGGTCGTGGAATATTCTTGTTGTCGGAAAATATTCGTACGACGGCGCAGCCATTTATGAGCCCCATAACAGAAAACTCTCGGATGAAGAAAACGACAAGTATGAGTTTTTTTAAATAACGGCGTAGTTACCGTTAACACTGTTGAAATACCATATGGCTAAAATACGATGAATGGCGTGGCACAAGAAGACACGATATCGATATTATATTTTTGGATTATTGATTCTTACGTAAGAAGGCACTACTCAATAATTGTGACGCCCCCAAAATAGGTATACATCACCCATTCTGAGTCGCCAAATACATGGTACAAAATCCAAATACAACTTAATAATACAACTGTCGTGTAAAATACGACAAAACATAAACTGAGAGTTTTAATACGAATATTGTCTTCTAGACAGTATTCAAACTCAAATGGAGTCTTCAATACATTTATTATCACACTATTTCATAGAATAGCGATGACTACTATTGCAAACATCTGGACCGTCACTCCGTTCCCCGACTAGTCCCGGCTATGTTTTCATTTCCTGAAGAGAACAATGAAAGCAAAAGGGTGAGCTCAACTAGCCCAGTAAGAAATATTATGACTAAGATAATGCAGAATAATTTATCATTAGCCTTCAACAGTGTTAAACTGATAAAATATAACAAACATCGAGTTTAACTGCAGCGGAACAAGCAATCTATTAGAAGAGTTAAGTAGAATATGATATCTACTATCTTCTATGATTTAAAAAGTTTTTCATCACTTTTATCGCTGAGACTCAGCTTAATAAATAATCCACATCATCGAATCGCCCCTGCACTACGGCTAAGGATATTCATTAGTATCACGACCATAAATTATCCATGCACTACGGGTCAAGGATATTCGTGTTTTCACCGATGGTCATGATCATGCTAACAACTGTCCATCAATGCACTACGGGCCATTGAGAACTTTTACCACATCATTTGTAACATTACGGTCATGATTATACCGAATAATCCCTTGTCATAATCATACCAAGTCCATCTATGCATTACGGGCCAAAGATGACTTTCATAACAATTAATATAAGCATGAGGATGATGACAATGATATAAGAATTCAATTAAAAGAAAACAAAGGATAAATTTCTAAAGATTTATAATTTAATTTATCCAGAATTCAATAAAGTTCAAATTTTCAACATGATATTGCTTTGTGGAGAAAAATTCAAGAATAATATTGTATCAAAATGATTTGGACTGAAAAGGAATCAATTTTTGTCATGAATAGTACCCAGGGTGAATAGTAAATGAGTGAATAGTACCCCGTAAATAGTAACTTCGGGAATAGTAACCCCATAATACTCCGACATGAAAAAGTTAAAATTTATCAAGAATACTCAGAATAATATTTTCATGAAAAGATACTGAATGAAGCGCAAATATCAAGGATATTCTACTAATTTCATGGAGTATAGAAGCCAAAATTTTAACAAAATGAGAATAGAATTCGAAATCTAAAACGAAATAATATTACTTACATACTACAGAGTATGGAAGAAAATATTATTTCATACGAATACTGAACAAAAATAATATCCCTTACCTTAAAAAGAAGAGTATTCCGACTGGTAGGGCGGGTATATTCTTGAAGAAAACTTGAATTGTTTTCTACGCTCAAAGTTTTCTTAAACTCTAAAGAAATACGCTAAATATTATAGAAAAAGAATTCTCTGATTCTGGTGTGATTTTCAATTCTAATTAAGCATCCTATTTATAGGAGAATGAAAGGGGCACTGTGTAAGAAAAAAATCATGGATACAACAGTTATTTCATTCACGGATGCTTATTTCATTCACGGATGCATTATTTCATTCACGGATGCATGATTTCAACCAAAATAACAATATAATACATATATATATATATATATATACATAAACACATGTTATATATATATATAATACTAATTATCTCCCAAATACCCTCCCCCTACCCCATTTTCATTTCATCCATTTCTTCCACATGTGGCCCCCACATGTGGTCCCCACCTTATTTATACAGAATAACTTTCTATCGATTATTTTGAAAAATGGGTAAATGGGGGTCCATATAATAAGCAAAATTTATAATAAATACTTCATAAAAATCCCCTCAATATTTTTAAAAACCTTTATTCATATTATTATAACTCGCAATATTAACAACCAGATCGTTCCCAGGAAAGAGGAGGCTTTCCGATAAGGATTTCTCTATATTGGCGCGCAATTAGGTGACCAAACCCCTTTCCTCGACAGAACTTTCTAGACATTGTTAATTATGCAGATAATAATATGAATAACTTGTCATCTCAATTATTGATTTAATAATATAAAATATTGTGACAATAATTGAATCAAATAACGTGAGATATTATGCAACAATTCTTTGTAGTAATAATTGAATAAAACCGAGTGACTTCTCACATAAGCATCAATAATCAATACGATTGTACTGCTACTATGCAACCATGCAGACATCGTACTTTTAACATTTGGGTATTTCAACGATTAACGGTAAAACTTCCGCCGTTACTTTTATAAAAAGATATTTCTGTCATTTTCTAACTCCGACAATAATTCCACTGTGGGGTCCACCAATGATTGTGACGTCGTACGAATATTCCCTATTAAAATGAATATTCTCCGACCAATCGAATATAATATAACAACTTGCGAACTTTGCAAAATTTATAAATATTACCCACAACTATAACATTATATCACATTCACTCCTTAATATTCAAAAATGATATTTATAGAAAACTCATCTTTATTCATAAAAATTGGGGTCTTACAACCTCCCCTTCTTATGAAATTTTACCCTCAAAATTAGGGTACATACCTGGTATGACGAAGAGGTGAGGATAACTTGATCTCATTTCAGATTCTAACTCCTAGGTCATTTCCTCAACATCGTGGTTTCTCCACAAAACTTTGACTTGAGGTATAACCTTGGAGCGTAGAATATGTTCCTTCTTATCCAAGATTTTAACAGGAACCTCTTCATACGTTAAATCTTTCGCTATTTTGTCAGGTTCTAACTCAATAATGTGGTTCGGGTCTTTCACATATTTACGTAACATGGATATGTGAAAAACGTTATGAACACGAGACATACTTGGCGGTAATGCGAGTCTATAAGCCACAGTTCCTACTCGGTCAAGTATTTCAAATGGGCCAATGAATCGAGGATTGAGCTTTCCTCTCTTTCCAAATCTCGTAACTCCTTTCCATTGTGCCACACGTAACAACACATGCACTCCAACATTGAATTCCACGTCTTTTCGATGAAGATCAGCATAACTCTTTTGTCGATATTGTGAGGTCTTTATACGTTGCCGGATCATTTGAATCTTTTCCGTAGTCATACATACCAACTCCGGTCTCAATAACGTTTCTTCACCCACCTCGTCCCAGCATACTAGAGAACGACACTTGCGCCCATACAACGCCTTGAATGGAGCCATGCCAATACTTGCTTGATAACTGTTGTTGTAGGAAAATTCCACCAATGGCAAGAACTTGTCCCAACTTCCTTTGAAGTTAAGGACACAGAGTCTTAATAAATCTTCAAGAGTTTCAATAGTCCTCTCCGACTGCCCGTCCGTTTGAGGATGATACGCCGAACTAAATCGTAAATTCGTGCCCATAGCTTTTTGCAAACTGACCCAAAACCGTGAAATGAATCTTGGGTCTCGATCAGAAACTATGGATACTGGCATACCATGCAGTCTTACAATCTCATTTATGTACATACGAACAAGACATTTAAGTGTATAAGTTTCTCGTATAGGTAAGAAATGAGTAGACTTGGTCAATCTATCAACAATGACCCAAATTGCATCTATGCCTTGAGAAACCTTGGGAGACCAGTAACGAAATCCATGGTAATGTGCTCCCACTTCCATTCTGGAATTTTAAGTGGTTGCAATTGACCTTTTGGCACTTGATGCTCCATCTTGACACGTTGACAAGTTAAACACCTTGAGATAAACTCCGCGATCTCTCTTTTTATATTGCTCCACCAAAATGTATGTCGAAGATTACGATACATTTTGGTACTCCCAAGATGGATTGCAAACGCTGTGTTATGCGCCTCCATCATGATTTTATACTTTAAATCTGGGTTGTTAGGAACACAAAGTCTGGAGTTGACTCGAAGTATTCCTTCTTCATCGATTCTTGCTTCCGGAATAACACCTTCTTGCACTTTCTTCTTCATACGGATCAGCTCCAGGTCTGTAGCTTGAGCAGTTTTAACTTTATCGATTAAAGTCGGTTCTACTCGTATATTTGCCATCATCACGTGGGTCCCCGAAGTCTTTAACTCTACCTCCATCCTTTGCAAGTCATACAAAATGGGTCTTTGCGTTGATAATAACGCACTCGTACCTGCATATGATTTTTTACTCAATGCGTTAGCTACTACGTTCACTTTTTCAGGATGGTATTGAATAGTATGATCATAATCTTTCAACAGTTCGAGCCAACGTCGTTGCCGCATGTTGAGTTCCTTTTGAGTGAAGAAATATTTGAGGCTTTTATGATCCGTATAGATCTCCACCTTCTCCCCATGTGTAATGCCTCCAAATCTTAAGCTTAAAATTCATCATCACGCCAACTCTAAATCATGAGTAGGATAATTCTTCTCATATTCTTTGAGTTGTCGTGAGGCATAAAGCTATGACTTTCCATGTTGCATGAGAACACATCCTAACCTCTCTGCTCAAGCATTCTTTGTAGATGACAAATTCCTCCGAACCAGATGGTATTGTCAGAACAGGTGCTGAAATGAGTCTCCTCTTGAGTTATTGAAAACTCTTCTCACATTCCTCGCTCCAACCGAATTTTGTATCTTTTTGAGTCAGCTAAGTTAATGGAGTAGCGATTCGAGAAAACCCTTCTACGAATCTCCGATAATAACCAGCTAAGCCGAGAAAGCTATGTACTTCGGTCACTGATTTAGGTTGCTCCCATCTTTGAATTACTTCAATCTTTGTCGGGTCAACAAATATTCCATGACTTGATATCACGTGCCCAAGGAATGTTACTTCCTCAAGCCAGAACTCGCATTTCTTCAACTTGGCATATAGTTTATTTTCACGAAGCTTTTGGAATATCAGCCTCAAGTGTTGCTCATGATCTTCACGACTTTTGGAATATATGAGAATGTCATCAATAAAGACAACCACGAAATGATCCAAATATTCCTTGAATACTTGGTACATCATATCCATGAAGGCCACAGGAGCATTAGTCAATCCAAAATCTAATTGTTATATATATAAACATATATATATATATATATAATACTAATTACCTCCCAAATACGTTTCCTCCCCCACCCCATTTTCATTTCATCCATTTCTTCCACATGTGGGCCCCACATGTGGCCCCCACCTTATTTATACATAATAACTTTCTACGACTCCCATCAGTAGTCTACCTCACCGCGGAACATAAAGGTGGCGAATGGAACCTTTTATTCCTCTGGGCATCCCAAGACATCGAATATCTTGGTAATTTGTTTGACCCACGTTTCCGCCATGATTGGATCCGGCTTTCCCTTAAATTCTGGTGGTCCCAACTCTTTGAACTGCTTGGTTGTGACAAGTCGGCGCATCGCTAGCATTTCCACCGTATTTTGTGCACGAGTCTCCTAAATGCGGTTTTGCGTGATGAACCGCAAAAGCTTCTAAACATCCCATCATTCATCATTTGTTCGATAACGTTGTTTATAGGAGGATTATTGCCTTCTGTTGCACGTTCCCTCGGTAGTGATCAAAGGTGTCTCCACGGCCCCGATTCACTCCATTATTAACGTTCTCATTGCCATTCTTAAATTTCGCCATAAAACAAGGGTTAATAGTCATGCAACATATTATTATCCCTACTACCGACAGACCAAATAAATACCAAATAAACTTAGTCGAAGTCATACTAGCGAAGGAATTTCCGTCTCTCCCTCCTAGTTCTTGTCTCACATCTTAGCCGGTGATCATATCCTAAGCTCGATATCAACTGTGACGCCCCCAAAATAGGTATACAACACCCATTCTGAGTCGCCAAATACATGGTACAGAAAGCAAACTACAACTTTAATAATACAATTGTCGTGCAAAATACGACAATACATACTGTGAGTTTAAATACAAATATTATCTTCTAGACAATATCCACACTCAAATAAGTCCTCATTACAATTATTCAAACACTATTTTACAGAAATAGTGAGGATCGCTAAACATCTTTCTAGAACCATCACTCCATAATTACCATTAGATCCTCGCCATGCTCTCACCTCCCGAGAAGAAAAATGGAACAAAAAGGGAAAAGGGTGAGCTCAACTAGCCCAAGAAAGAATATTATGACTAAGATAATATACAACAAATTATCATTAGTTTTCAACAGGAAAAATCGATAAAATATAATAGACAACAAGTTTTAGATCAACAATTGCAATGAAAATAACAATCCATTAGAAGAGTCAGTAGAGAATGAGTTCTATTATCTTCTAAGATTTAAAAGTCCATCATCAATATTTTATCCTCGTAACAACAATCAATATATATATATTTAATCAAATATTCATCTTTGCATTTATAGCCAAAGATATTCATTTGTATCGCCGGTTGGTCATGTTCATCTCAACACTGCTCATCTTGCAGACTACGCCAAAGATATTCATCGATTAATCATTCATCTTTGCACTACGGGCCAAAGATATTGAAGAATATCATCATTTAGGACCGAGGATGATGAAAAATATTTTAAAGAAAACGAATCCAAATGAGATGGAAGGACAAATAGTAGAGGATTCAGTATAACAGTTTATCCAAGATCAATAATACTTCATAAATACCAATTTTGAAGGTGATTCAAAAATAAAGATCAAAACATAGATACAATCAAAGATAGTAACCATAATAGACATCTTGGACAAAAAGAAGAAATTTTCATTTTTTCTTGAATAGTCAGATATCGTGAATAAGGCCGTATCGTGAATAGTAACCCCGACACAAAAAGTTCCAAATTTGATAAAAACGTTCACCAATATTTTAAGATAATGATATTGAAGAAAATAATATCATTTAAGAAGAAAATAACATCCTTACCTCAAAATAAAGCTACTTTTGATCTAATATCGGACAGAAAGTTCAAGAAAACTTGCAAACCAACAACAACTCTCAAAGTATATAAATACACACTAAAATATGCTCGACAATATAGAGAGAAAGAAAACTTGTTTCTGGTGTTATTTTCAATTCTAACCTAAGCGTCTATTTATAGGAAAATGCTAGAACGCCATAGGAGACTAAAATAATAAAATATATTATTTTAAAATAATTCTACGCATGCCATCTTTTGTTGACAATTCAAGCTAGCCACCTTTGAACCAATTTGCAGCCCACATGTGATAAATCCAAAGTGGGTCCCACCCCATAATTTAATAAAAATCATTTTATTTTCTGAAACTTCAATAATTCATAGAAAATAGCCCGTTTATCAGAAAAATACGAATTTTATGTCCATTCTGCCTGAAATTGAATTCTCTACAACTTTGTAGCTTTGAATTTTTCCAAATTCTAAACATAAAATATCCGAAATTCACAAACGGATGATTTTTAATACCTCTACACCGACAAAATACTGATAAAACACCTCAGCATTAATTCCTTCATTTTTATCCACATAAAAATAATTATATCCATCATTTATATCCACATAAAATAAATATTTCTCGATCATATAAATCAATAATTAATTATTCACAAATAATATTACGTAATCACAATTATAATAACCAGTAGTGCCCAGAAAGCAGGGGCTTTCAATAAAATTTCTCCTTCATCAAGGGCAATTAGGTGACCAAACCTCTCCTTGATGAACTTTCTAGACATTGCCAATAATGCTATCTAATAATATTATTCAAATAATATGAATTATTGATTTGATAATGGGAAATATCGTGCAGTTGATAATTATTGAAACAACAATAATATAAAATATTAATGAAGCAATTATTGAATCAATATAATAAAATATTGAGCAAGAATTCTCGTAACAATTATTGAGTAAAGGCCTTTTACGTAAGAATCAATAATTCAAAAATACCGTGCGATCCACGCCAGATTAATGTATTTTAACCACCAAGGGTATTCAACAAAGTTGTTAATTGGTAATAACTACGTCGTTATTTATAAAAACTCAAACTTGTCGTTTCTTTATCCTCGACAGCTTATTCATTATGGGGCCAATACAATGATCGCTGGCTACCATTGCATTTAATATTCCCGACAACAAGAATATTCCACGACCAAACGAATATTCCCCAAACAACAATGATGATTATTTTATAACCACTTGCTTATTTTGTAAAATTTGCACATTTCACCCATAACCAAAGTTATTATATCAAATTAATACCTTATTATTCACAATAATAAATAAAGGAAATTTGATTTTATTCATTAAAAAGTTGAGGTCTTACAACCTCCCCTCCTTATGAAATTTCGTCCTCGAAATTGATGTACGTACCTGGTGTTTCGAAAAGGTGAGGATACCTCGCTTTCATTTCTGATTCCAACTCCCAGGTCATCTCTTCAATAGCATGGTTTCTCCATAAAACCTTAACTTGTGGTATAACCTTCGTGCGTAGGACATGATCTTTCCTATCCAAGATCTTAACAGGTACCTCCTCGTACGTTAAATCTTCAGCTATCTCTTCTGGTTCTAACTCAATATTGTGGTTCGGGTCTTTAACATATTTACAAAGCATAGATATGTGAAAAACATTATGAACACGAGACATACTTGGAGGTAATGCGAGTCTATAGGCCACATTTCCTATTCGGTCAAGAATCTCAAATGGACCAACAAATCTTGGATTGAGCTTTTCTCTCTTCCCAAATCTTGTAACTCCCTTCCATGGTGCAACACATAACAATACATGATCCCCAATATTAAATTCCACGTCCTTCCGATGAAGATCCGCATAACTCTTTTATCGATCCTGTGCCATTTGTATACGTTGTCGAATCGTTTGGATCTTCTCTGTAGTCATGCGTACCAACTCTGGTCCCAACAATGTTGCTTCACCCACCTCGTCCCAGCATACTAGAGAACGACATTTTCTTCCATACAACGCCTCGAATGGATCCACACTTATGCTCGCCTGATAACTGTTGTTGTAGGAGAATTCCACCAATGGTAGGTACTTATCCCAACTCCCTTTGAGATCTAGGACACAAAGTCTTAATAGATCTTCAAGAGTTTGAATAGTCCTCTCTGATTGTCCGTCCATTTGAGGATGGTATGCCGAATTGAATCATAAATCCGTGCCCATAGCTTTTTGTAAGCTAACCCAAAATCGTGAAGTGAATCTTGGGTCACGATCCGAAATTATGGATCTTCGCATCTTAAATGCAATCTCACAATCTCGTTCACGATATACTAGCAAGACGCGTTCAAGGAATAAGTCTCACGTATGGACAAGAAATGGGCAGACTTAGTTAATCTATCAACAATAACCCAAATCGCATCTATGCCTTGAGAAACCTTGGGAAGACCCGTAACGAAATCCATAGTAATGTCGGTTCTACTCGCATGTTTGATATCATCACGTGGGTACTTGGAGCCTTCATCTCTATCTCCATCCTTTGCAAGTCATACAAAATGGACCTTTGTGTTAACAACATTGCACTCGTACCCGCATATGATCTTCTACTTAATGCGTCAGCTACCACGTTTGCTTTTCCGGGATGATATTGGATGGTGTGATCGTAATCTTTCAATCAACTCGAGCCAACGTCGTTCTTGCGCATGTTGAGTTCCTTTTGGGTGAAGAAATATTTAAGGCTTTTTATGATCAGTATAGATCTCCACTTTTCTCCCATACGGTAGTGTCTCCAAATCTTCAACGCTAACGATCACGCTAACTCCAAATCATGAGTGGATAATTCCTCTCATATTCTTTGAGTTGCCGAGAGGCATAGGCTATGACTTTCCCATGTTGCATGAGAACACATCCTAACCCTTTGCACCAAGCATCATCAGAGATAACAAATCCATCCGAACGAGATGGTAATGTCAAAATAGGTGTTTAAATGAGTCTCTCTCGAAGTTCTTGAAAACTCTTCTCGCAATCCTTGTTCCAATGAATTTTATATCTTTACGAGTTAGCCGAGTTAACTGAGTAGCGATTCGAGAAAATCCTTCCACGAATCTCCGATAATAACCACTTTTAAGCCCGTAAAGCTACGTGCTTGATTGGCCACCGACTTTGGTTGCTCCCAACTTTCAGATGGCTTCAATCTTCGTCGAATTGATGAGATACTCCATATTTTTGACACCACGTGTCCAAGGAATGCTACTTCCTCAAGCCGTAACTCGCATTTTTTCAACTTGGCATACAACTTGTTATCACGAAGCCTTTGTAGTACCAGCTTCAAATGGTGCTCATGATCTTCACGGCTTTTGGAATAGATGAGGATGTCATCAATAAAGACAACAACGAACCCGATCCAAGTATTCTTTAAACACACGGTTCATCATATCCATGAAAGCAATAGGAGCATTAGTCAATCCAAAAGACATGACTAAGAATTCATAATGCCCGCATCGAAGTTCAAGGCAGTCTTTGGAATATCCTCAGTTTTAATTTTCAGCTGATGATATCCAGAACGAAGATCGATCTTTGAAAAGAATTGTGCTCCTTGCAACCGGTCAAACAGGTCATCAATGCGAAGTAGCGGATACCTATTCTTGATAGTGACATGGTTCAACTCTCGATAATCAATACAAAGTCGCATACTCCCGTCTTTCTTCTTTATGAATAACACAGGAGCACCCCAAGGAGATGTACTAGGACGAATAAAACCGATGTCCAACAACTCCTATAGTTGGACCTTTAGCTCCTGAAGTTCAATAGGAGTCATTCGATATGGGGTATTAGAAATGGGTTTTGTACCCGGTTCAAGGTCAATAAAGAATTCAACATCACGTTCTGGGGGTAGACCGGGAAGTTCTTCAGGAAATACATAAGGAAATTCACTAACAATAGAAATAGTATTCAAATCTGACGTGTTTTTGTTCAAGTCCGTGACATGGGCTAAGAAAGCTTGACATCCGTTTTTCAATAAATGAATGGCTTTATGGATTGATATGACAGTGATTGACTTTAGTGGTTTGATTGCTTGATTTCGCATAACAGGTTAGTTAGGAATATGAAAACTAACAACCTTACGAAAATAATCAATTTTAGCATGATGAGTGGTTAACCAATCAATCCCTAAAATCAAATCAAATGCAAGTATTTTCAAAGAAATAAGATCGACAGGTAATATGATGGTGCCAACTTGGATCAAGCAAGATTTATAAACCGTGGATGTAACGAAAGTTTCTCCTAACGGAGTTTCAACAGATAAGTCAAAGTCTAATTTCTCAAGGGTCAAGTTCAAACGTTGAGCACAAATAAGAGAAATAAAAGAATGGGTAGAACCGATATCTAATAAGGTATAATCTTCGCAAGAGTTTATGTTTAGCTTACCCGTGATTACCTCGTTTGGTTCCTCTCTTTTTGGGAAGTTACGAAAAGCGCTCTCATTTGAACCACCGATTTTGACTTGTCTGGGACAGCTTTTGGTGTCATCATTATCGCTAGAATTAACTTTCGTTATAGGGCATATTCCACCCTCAACTACTTCACGCGTACTCGGCCCATGATCCGAATCATTAATCTTGATCCATATCGAATTGGGGTTGACCGCAATGATGCTGTGGTAATTCAAAACTCGATGTTGGGTTCTCCAATTGTTTGTCAAAAAGCGAAATATATATAATCTATTTTAGCCTTTTTGGATCGGACTTCTGTTTCCACAATATCAATGCGTCGTGCAGCTTTTACCCATGCATCCTTCATTCTTACTCGTTTAGTTGTTTCTTCTTTCAGCTGATCCTTAACATTTGAATTCTTAGATTCCAGCTTTATCATCGTATACTCTGCCAAATAGTGCTTCTGTTCAAGCATCACATATCGGGTAACACAAGCTTGAATTGTTGCATCCTTTTGCTCCACGCATCATCGCCGCTCTTCAAGTTCTTCGCTTCTTCTAACTCATGAATACGATTTTGCAATTCTACATTTCGATCATAAAGTTCTCCTAATAAATCTTCCTCAGGTTCCTCTTCTTTCTCACTCTCAGCTGCTACCTCCGTGACTAGCTCGGGTGCAACTATTAATTCTTCACTCACTACATGGATATCTCTAATTTCTTCTTTGTCTGACATCATATTATCCTGGTTGGTGATTAAAAGTGTCTCCACGGTCTCATTCACTCCATTTTTAACATTTTCAGTTGTCATTCTCAAATACTGCCATAAAACAAGGGTTAATTAAAGAAATTGACATACCATATAATACCCATATATTCTGACCGACCAACAAATAAGCTTAGGTAGGACACACTAGCGAAGGATTTCCTCGCCTCTCCCCTACTAGTTCTATTCTCCGATCTCCGCCAGAGACCATATCAATAAGCTCGATACCAACTGTGACACCCCCAAAATAGGTCCACACAACCCATTCTTAGTCGCCAAATACATGGTACAAAAACAACTATAACTTCATTATTACAATTGTCGCGCAAAATATGACAACACATATACTGTGAAATTAATTACAAATATTGTCTTCTAGACAATATCCACACTCAAATAAGTCCCCATTACAATTATACACTATTTTACAAAATAGTGAGGACTGCTAAAATAATCGACTTGAAACATCACTCCATACCCGACTAGTTCTCGCTATATTCTCGCCTCCTAAGAAGAAAAATTGAACAAAAAGGAAAAAAGGTGAGCTCAATTAGCCCAGTAAAGAATATTATGACTAAGATAATGAACAACAAATTATCGTTAGCTTTCAACAAATCAGATAAAATATAATGGACAACAAGTTTTAGATCAATATTCGCAGCGAAAATAACAATTCATTAGAAGAGTTAAGTAGAGAATGAAATCTACTATCTTCTATGATTTAAAAGTCCATCATCAATATTTTATCCCTGTAACATCAATCAATATACATCTTGAACCAAATATTCATCTTTGCACTACGAGTCAAAGATATTCATTTGTATCCCCAGTTGGTCATGTTCATCTCAACACCTGTTCATCTTTGCACTACTGGCCAAAGATATTCATCAGATAATCATTCATCTTTGCTCTACATGCCAAAGATATTCATCAAGTATCGCCATTTAAGATTGAGGATGATGAAAAATATCTTAAATAAACGAATCCAGTGAGACAAAAGGACAAAGATTAGGGATTCGTACTTTAGATAATCCAAGTTCAAAAATACTCCGTAATAAACCATAGTGGAGTAAAATTCAAGAATGAAGATCAAAACATGGATACAATAAAAAATAGTAACCATAATAGACATCTTGGACAAAGAAGAGAAAATTTCATTTTTATGTGAATAGTGCCGTATTTGTGAATAGTGTCGCATACATGAATAGTGTCGTATACGTGAATAGTAACCCCGACACGAAAAGGTAGAAATTTTACAAGAAAAATCATACTTCGTGAATAGTACTCGTGAATAATACCGTATTCGTGAATAGTGCCGTATACGTAAATAGTAACGTATACGTGAATAGTAACCTTGACATGAAAAGGTAAAAATTTCACAATAAAATTCATACCAATATTTCAACATAATGATATTGAACGAAATAACATCATTTACGAAGAAAATAACATCTCTTACCTCAAAAGAATAGTACTTCTGGCTGAAATATCGAATATAACGCTGAAGAAAACTTGCATTGCTTAACAACTCTCAAAGTATCTAAATACTCAAAAAAATACGCTCGATATTATAGAGAGAGAAAACTTCTGACTCTGGTGTGATTTTCAATTCTAACTAAGCACCCTATTTATAGGAAAATGCTTATAACGCCAAAATAAACTAAATTAATAAAAAAATATTTTATCAAAATTTTCAAGCACGCCACTTTTGAAGCAAATTTCAGCACACCACAAGTGGGGCCCACCAAATTCAGAGTTTTTCACAACAACCAAAAGTAGGGCCCACCCATGTTTTAATAAAAATATTTATTTCCGAAACTTCAATATTTCATAATAAATAGCTCTTTTATCAGAAAAATTTGAATCTCATGTTTATTCCATAGGAAATTTAATTCTCTACAACTTTGTAGAAGAAATTTTTTCCAAATTCCAAACAGAAAATGTCCGAAATCCACATACGGTTTATTTTTAATACCTTAATTCTGACAAAATACTGATAAAATACCTCAACATTAATTCCTTCATTTATATCCACATAAAAATAAATATTTCCTTATCATATAAATCAATAATTAATCATTCTCAAATAATATTACAGAATCACAATTATGACAATCAGGTCGTTCCCAGAAAAGAGGGGGTTTTTCGATAAAGATTTCTCATTATTGGCGCGTAATTAGGTAATCAAACCCCTTTCCTAGATAGAACTTCGTTAAATATTGCCAATAATGCTATCTAATAATATTATTCAAATAATATGAATTATTGATATGATAATGGGAAATAATGTGCAGTAACAATTATTGAAACAACAATAATATAAATATCAACGTAGCAATTATTGAATCAACAAAATAAAATATTAAACAAGAATTATTTGTAACAATTATTATAAGACCCCAACTTTTATGAATAAAGATGAATTTTCTATAAATATCATTTTTGAATATTAAGGAGTGAATGTGATATAATGTTATAGTTATGGGTAATATTTATAAATTTTGCAAAGTGCACAAGTTGTTATATTATATTCGATTGGTCGGGGAATATTCGTTTTAACAGGGAATATTCGTACGACGTCACAATCATTGGTGGACCCCACAATGGAATTATTATCAGAGTTAGAAAATGACAGAAATATCTTTTTATAAAAGTAACGGCGGAAGTTTTACCGTTAACTGTTGAAATACCCAGTGTTAAAAGTACAGTAATACGCATGGTTGCATACTAGCACACGGTATTGATTATTGATGCTTACGTGAGAAGTCACTCAGTTTTATTCAATTATTTCTACAGTAATTGCTGCATAGTTGTAAGACCCCAACTTTTTAATGAATAAAATCAAATTTCCTTTATTTATTATTGTGAATAATAAGATATTAATTTGATATAATAACTTTGGTTATGGGTGAAATGTGCAAATTTTACAAAATAAGCAAGTGGTTATAAAATAATCATTGTTGTCGGGGAATATTCGTTTGGTCGTGGAATATTCTTTTTTCGGGAATATTAAATGACGACAGTAGTTAGATCATTTATGGGCCCCATAATGTAATAATCTGTCGGATGAAGAAAACGACAAGTTTGAGTTATTATAAATAATCTACAGAAGTTGTTACTCAATTAACACTTTGTTGGAATACCCGATTGGTTAAAATATAATAATGCGCGTGGATGCACAATATTTTAAATTATTGATTCTTACGTAAGAAGGCACTACTCAATAATTGTTATAAAGAATTATCGCTCAATATTTTATTTTATTGATTCAATAATTGTCTGCGTTGATATTTTATATTATTGTTGTTTCAATAATTATCACCGCACGTGATTTCCCATTATCGATCAATAATTCATATTATTTGAATAATATTATTAGATAGCATTATTGGCAATGTCTATAAAGTTTTGTCAATGAGAGGTTTGGTCACTTAATTGCGCGCCAGTAAGGAGAAATTCTTATTGGAAAGCCCCCTCTTTCCTGGGAACGGCCTCGTTGTCATAATTGTGATTCTGTAATATTATTTGTGAATGATTAACTTTATGGCTTGATATAACAGTGACTAATTTTAGTGGTTTGGTTGTTTGAATTCGCATAATAGGTTGGTTAGGATTATGAAAACTAACAACCTTACGAAAATAATCAATTTTAGCATGATGCGTGGTTAACCAATCAATCCCCAAAATCACATCAAATGCAAGAATTTTCAACGAAATAAGGTCGACTTGTAATGTGATGGTACCGACTTGAATCATGCAAGATTTAAAAACAGTAGATGTAACGAAAGTTTTTCCTAACGCAGTCTCAACAGATAAGTCAAAGACTAATTTCTCCGGAGTCAAGTTTAAACGTTGAGCACAAGCAGGAGAAATAAAAGAATGGGTAGAACCGGTATCTAATAAGGTATAAACTTCGCAAGAGTTTATGATTAGCTTACCCGTGATCACCTCATTTGGGTTCTCGCGTTTTGGGCGCCACGACAAACGCCTTCCAGAACCACCGATTTTAACTTGTCCGATGACCTTTGGAGTCACTATCCCGTTGAACTTGGTTTCGCAACTAGACAATCTCTAGCTATACCACCTTCCTTTCCACACGCTTATAACACACCCTGGATTGTTGTGGGGCGGTTTAGGTGATGTGTCCTCTTTCCCAAGATTTAGTAACATACGACGGTGGTCGTTCTCTCCCCCAGAAATAGTTGATGTTGGTCTTTGATGTCTTTATGCTATCATTGTTGTACCTTCTCCTTTTGAAATCTCCTCCTGACTCGCTCTTTCTAATATCACGGCCACGATTACCACTAGAGTGGTTACCGCTTTGTCCGAATGCTTTCCTTCCTCTCGGTTGTCATTGTCTGACGACCGCCGCCCGCAGATGACCACAGTTGTGTTCCCTCGGTTGAACATACTCATTATCTCGCTCTAATAATTGAGCCTCTGCTTATAACATCCGAATATAAAGAAAATTTATGACAAATAAGATATTGTCAAATCTCTAAGCTTTAGACCTCTCGTAAACATCCTCGTTATTCGCTCCTCATTTTCGACAAAATGAGGTACAAACCCGGATAACTCGCAAACTTTCCTCGATTGGGACATCGCCATGTTGTTTTTTTTCAAACCGATAAACTCCACCTCCTTCATATATAATTAATACTTTCGTGAAAGTACTTGTCATTGAATAGTTTCAAACGCTTCCCAAGACATGCCGAAATGCGGTCGGGTACGCTTCACGGACTCCCATCGTGAGTCCGCCTCACCACGGAACATAAAGGTGGCGAATGGAACCTTCGCTCCTCCGTGCATCCCGAGACATCGAATATCTTGGTAATATTTTTGACCCACGTTTCAACCATGATCGGATCCGCTTTCCTTAAATTCCGGTGGTCCCAACTCTTTGAATCGCTTGTCGTGACAAGCCGCGCGATCGCTAGCATTTCCACCCGTATTTTGTGCACGAGTCTCCTCGTCTGCGGTTTTGCATGAACCGCAAAAAGCTTCTAAACATCCCATCATTCATCATTTGTTCTAGAACGTTGTTTATAGGAGGATTATTGCTTCCTGTGCAGACGCTTCCCTAGGTAGTGATCAAAGGTGTCTCCACGGCCCCGATTCTACTCCATTATTAATGTTCTCATTGCCATTCTTAACATCGCCATAAAACAAGGGTTAATAGTCATGCAACATATTATCCATATACTACGATCCACCAAATAAATACCAAATAAACTTAGTCAGTCATACTAACAAGGAATTTCCCCGTCTCTCCTCCTAGTTCTTGTCTCACATCTCACCACAGGATCATATCCTAAGCTCTAATACCAACCGTGACGCCCCAAAATAGGTATACAACACCCATCCGAGTCACCAAATACATGGTATGTAAAGCAAACTACAACTTCAATAATACAATTGTCGTGCAAAATATACGATAATACATATCGTGAGTTTAAATACAAATATTATCTTCTAGATAATATCCACACTCAAATAAGTCCTCATTACAATTATTCAAACACTTTTACGTAAATAGTGAGGATCGCTAAACATCTTTCTAGAACCATCACTCCATACCCCGACTAGATCCTGCTATGTTCTCACCTCCTGAGAAGAAAAATGGAACAAAAAGGAAAAGGGTGAGCTCAACTAGCCCATTAAAGAATATTATGACTAAGATAATATACAACAAATTATCATTATTTTTTAATAGGGAAAAATCTGATAAAATATAATAGACAACAAGTTTTAGATCAACAACTGCAGTGGAAATAGCAATCCATTAGAAGAGTCAACTAGGGAATGAGTTCTACTATCTTCTAAGATTTAAAAGTCCATCATCAATATTTTATTCCTGTAACAATAATCAATATACATCTTTAATCAAATATTTATCTTTGCACCACTGTGCCAAAGATATTCATTTGTATCACCAAATTGGTCATGTTCATCTCAACACTGCTCATCTTTGCACTACGGGCCAAAGTTATTCATTAGTTAATCATTCATCTTTTGCACTACAAAGCCAAAGATATTCAAGAATATCATCATTTAGGACCTGAGGATGATGAAAATATTTTAAAGAAAACGAATCTAGTGAGACTAAGGACAAATAGTAGGGATTCAGTATAATGTTTTATCTAAGATCAATAATACTTCATAAATACCAATTTTGAAGCGAGATTCAAAAATAAAGATCAAAACATGGATACAATCAAAGATAGTAACCATAATAGACATCTTGGACAAAAGAAGAAATTTTCATTTTTTCTATGAATAGTGCAAGATTCGTGAATAAAGGCAGACACGTGAATAAGTAATCCCGAGCACAAAAAGTTTCAAATTTGATAAAAACGTTCACCAATATTTCTAAGATAATGATATTGAAGAAAATAATATCATTTAAGAAGAAAATAACATCCCTTACCTCAAAATAAAGTTTACTTTTGATTCGAATATCTGGATAGAAAGTCAAAAAGAAACTCAGAATCTAACAACAACTCTCAAAGTATATAAATACTCACTAAAATACGCCGACAATATAGAGAGAAAGAAAACTTGTTTCTGGTGTGATTTTCAATTCTAACCTAACCGTCTATTTATAGGAAAATGCTAGAACGTCATAGGAGACTAAAATAATAAAATATATTATTTTAAAATAATAACACGCATGCCATCTTTTGTTGACAATTCAAGCTAGCCACCTTTGAACCAATTTGCAGCCCACATGTGATAAAACCAAAGTGGGTCCCACCCCATAATTTAATAAAAATTATTTTATTTTTCGAAACTTCAATAATTCATAGAAAATAGCCCGTTTATCAGAAAAATACGAATTTTATGTCCATTCTTCCTGAAATCGAATTCTCTACAACTTTATAGCTTTGAGTTTTTCCAAATTCCAAACATAAAATATCCGAAATCCATAAACGGATGATTTTTAATACCTCTACACCGACAAAATACTGATAAAACACCTCAGCATTAATTCCTTCATTTTTATCCACATAAAAATAATTATATCCATCATTTATATCCACATAAAATAAATATTTCCTGATCATATAAATCAATAATTAATTATTCACAAATAATATTACAGAATCACAATTATGACAACGAGGCCGTTCCCAGGAAAGAGGGGGCTTTCCAATAAGAATTTCTCCTTACTAGCGCGCAATTAGGTGACCAAACCTCTCATTGACAAAACTTTATAGACATTGCCAATAATGCTATCTAATAATATTATTCAAATAATATGAATTATCGATCCGATAACGGAAATATCAAGTAAGTTGATAATTATCAAACAACAATAATATAAAATATCAACGCAAAGAATTATTGAATCAATAAAATAAAATATTGAACAAGAATTATCGTAACAATTATTGAGTAGTGCCTTTCACGTAAGAATCAATAATTCAAAAATATCACGTGCATCCACGCCAGACATCGTATTTTAACCACCGGTATTCCAACAAAGTGTTAATTCAGAATAACTACGCCAGTTATTTATAAAAAACTCAAACTTGTTATTTTCTTTATCCGACGCTTATTCTCATTATGGGGCCCATAAATGACCGCATCGTTGCATTTAATATTCCCGACAAAAGAATATTCCACGACTCAAACTAATATTCCCTTAACAACAATGATTATTTTATAATCACTTGCTTATTTTATAAAATTTGCACATTTCACCCATAACCAAAGTTATTATATCAAATTAATGCCTTATTATTCACAATAATAAATAAAGAAAATTTGATTTTATTCATTAAAAAGTTGGGGTCTTACAACTATGCAGCAATTACTGTAGCAATAAGTGAATAAAACTGAGTGACTTCTCACGTAAGCATCAATAATCAATACCGCTGCTAAGTGCAAGTATGCCAGACATCGTATTTTTAACACTGGGTATTTCAACAGTTAACGGTAAAACTTCCGCCGTTACTTTTATGAAAAGATATTTCTGTCATTTTCTAACTCTGACAATAATTCCATTGTGGGGTCCACCAATGATTATGACGTTGTACGAATATTCCCTATTAAAACGAATATTCCCCGACCAATCGAATATAATATAACAACTTGCGCACCAAAATTTATAAATATTACCCATAACTATAACATTATATCACATTCACTTCTTAATATTCAAAAATGATATTTATAGAAAATTCATCTTTATTCATAAAAGTTGGGGTCTTACAATAATTGTTACAGTAATTACTGTTTAATATTTTATTTTATTGATTTAATAATTGCTACGTTGATATTTATATTATTGTTGTTTCAATAATTGTTACTGCACATTATTTCCCATTATCTGATCAATAATTCATATTATTTGAATAATATTATTAAATAGCATTATTGGCAATATTTAACGAAGTTCTATCTAGGAAAGGGGTTTGATTACCTAATTACGCGCCAATAATGAGAAATCTTTATCGAAAACCCCCCTCTTTTCTGGGAACAACCTGATTGTCATAATTGTGATTCTGTAATATTATTTGTGAATGATTAATTATTAATTTATATGATAAGGAAATATTTATTTTTATGTGGATATAAATGAAGGAATTAATGTTAAGGTGTTTTATCAGTATTTTGTCAGAATTAAGGTATTAAAAATAAACCGTATGTAAATTTCGGACATTTTTTGTTTGAAATTTGGAAAAAATTTCTTCTACAAAGTTGTAGAGAATTAAATTTCCTATGGAATAAATATGAGATTCAAATTTTTCTGATAAAAGAGCTATTTATTATGAAATATTGAAGTTTCGGAAATAAATATTTTTATTAAAACATGGGTGGGCATTACTTTTGGTTGTTGAAAAAACTCGAATTTGGTGGGCCCCACTTGTGGTGTAAAATGAAATTTGCTTCAAAAGTGGCGTGTTTGAAAATTTTGATAAAATATTTTTTATTAATTTAGTTTATTTTGGCGTTATAAGCATTTTCCTATAAATAGGTGCTTAGCTAATTGAAAATCACACCAGAGTCGTAAGTTTTCTCTCTATAATATCGAGCGTATTTTTTTGAGTATTTAGATACTTTGAGAGTTGTTAAGCAACGCAAGTTTTCTTCAAATAATTATATTCGATATTTCACCCGTAAGTACTATTCTTTTCGAGGTAAGGGATGTTATTTTCTTCAGTAAATGATGTTATTTCGCTCAATATCATTATGTTGAAATATTGGTATGAATTTTATTGTGAAATTTTTACCTTTTCATGTCAAGGTTACTATTCACGATATCGCTACATTATTTACGATACTCAAGACTATTCACTTAATACGGTCAGATTATTCACGAGTACTATTCATTTAAGTATGATTTTTCTTGTAAAATTTCTACCTTTCGCGGTTTGAGTTACTATTCACGTATAATTTAATTATTCATGTATGCGACAATTATTCACAAATACCAAGACTATTCACATAAAAATGAAATTTTTCTTCTTTGTCCAAGATGTCTATTATGGTTACTATTTTTGATCAGATCCATGTTTTGATCTTCATTCTTGAATTTTACTCCACTATGGTTTATTACGGAGTATTTTTGAACTTGGATTATCTAAAGTACGAATCCCTAATCTTTGTCCTTTTGTCTCACTGGATTCGTTTATTTAAGATATTTTTCATCATCCTCAATCTTAAATGGCGATACTTGATGAATATCTTTGGCATGTAGAGCAAAGATGAATGATTATCTGATGAATATCTTTGGCCCGTAGTGCAAAGATGAACAGGTGTTGAGATGAACATGACCAACTGGGGATACAAATGAATATCTTTGACTCAGTAGTGCAAAGATGAATATTTGGTTCAAGATGTATATCGATTGATGTTACAGGGATAAAATATTGATGATGGACTTTTAAATCATAGAAGATAGTAGATTTCATTCTCTACTTAACTCTTCTAATGAATTGTTATTTCCGCTGCGAATATTGATCTAAAACTTGTTGTCCATTATATTTTATTTGATTTGTTGAAAGCTAACGATAATTTGTTGTTCATTATCTTAGTCATAATATTCTTTACTGGGCTAATTGAGCTCACCTTTTTTCCTTTTTGTTCAATTTTTCTTCTCAGGAGGCGAGAATATAGAGAGAACTAGTCGGGTGTGGAGTGATGTTTCAAGTCGGTTGTTTTAGCAGTCCTCACTATTTTGTAAAATAGTGTATCAATAATTGTAATGGGGACTTATTTGAGTGTGGATATTGTCTAGAAGACAATATTTGTAATTAATTTCACAAAGATATGTGTGTTGTCATATTTGCATGCGACAATTGTAATAATGAAGTTATAGTTGTTTTTGTACCATGTATTTGGCATCAAGAATGGGTGTGTGGACCTATTTTGGGGTGTCACAGTTGGTATCAAAGCTTATTGATATGGTCTCTCAAGTGAGATCGGAGAATAAAACTAGAGGGGGAGAGGCGAGGAAATCCTTCGCTAAAGGTGTCCTACCTAAGCTTATTTGTTGGTCAATTCACGTAATATACGGGTATTATGTGGTATGTCAATTTCTTTAATTAACCCTTGTTTTATGGCAAGATTTGAGAACGACAAATTTAAATTGTTAAAAATGGAGTGAATGAGACCGCGGAGACACCTTTAATCACCAACCAGGATAATATGATGTCGAATAAAGAAGAAATTAGAGATATCCATGTAGTGAGTGAAGAATTAATAGTTGCACCCGAGCTAGTCACAGAGTAAAGCAAATGAGAGAGTGAGAAAGAAGAGGAACCTGAGGAGGATTTATTAAGAGAACTTTATGATCGAAATGTAGAATTGCAAAATCGTATTCATGAGTTAGAAGAGCAGTCAAGAACTAAGAAAGGATCGTAGAAAGCAAAAGGATGCAACAATTCAAGCTTGTGTTACCCGATATGTGATGCTTCGAATGTAAGCAACTATTTGGCAGAGTATACGATGATAAAGCTGGAATCAAAGAATTCAAATGTCAAGGATCAGCTGAAAGAAGAAACAACTGAACGAGTGAGAATGAAGGATGCATGGGTAAAAGCTGCATGACGCATTGATATTGTGGAAACAGAAGTCCGATCCAAAAAGGCTAAAATAGATTATATATATTTCGCTTTTTGGACAGCAATTTGGAGAACCCAACATCGAGTTTTGAATTACCCTGTACATTGTGGTCAACCCCAATTCGATATGGATCGAAGATTAATGATTCAGATCATGGAACTAGAGTACGACGAAGCAGTTGAGGGTGGAATATGCCCTATAACGAAAGTTAATTCTAGCGTTAATGATGACACCAAAGGTCGTCCCTGCATGTCAAGTCAAAATCGCTGGTTCAAATGAGGCGCTTTTCAGAACTTCCCAAAAAGCGAGGAACCAAACGAGGTGATCACGTAAGCTAAACATAAACTCTCATAAGATTATACCTTATTAGATATCGGTTCTACCCATTCTTTTATTTCTCTTATTTGTGCTCAACGCTTGAACTTGACCATCGAGAAATTAGACTTTGACTTATTCTGTTGAAACTCCGCTAGAGAAACTTTTCGTTACATCCACGGTTTATAAATCTTGCTTGATCCAAGTTGGCACCATCATATTACCTGTCGATCTTATTTCATTGAAAATACTTGCATTTGATGTGATTTTAGGGATTGATTGGTTAACCACTCATCATGCTAAAATTGATTATTTTCGTAAGGTTGTTAGTTTTCATATTCCTAACTAACCTGTTATGCGAATTCAAGCAATCAAACCACTAAAGTCAATCACTGTCATATCAATCCATAAAGCCATTCGTTTATTGAAAAACGGATGTCAAGCTTTCTTAGCCCATGTCATGGACTTGAACAAAACTACGTCAGATTTGAATAATATATCTGTTGTTAGTGAATTTCCTAACGTATTTTCTGAAGAACTTCCCGGTCTACCCCCAGAACGTGAAGTTGAATTCTTTATTTACCTTGAACCTGGTACAAACTCATTTCTAAAACCCTATTTCTAAAACCCCATATCGAATGGCTCCTATTTAACTTCAGGAGTTAAAGGTTCAACTACAGGAGTTGTTAGACATCGGTTCATTCATCCTAGTACATCTCCTTGGGGTGTTCCTGTTTTATTCGTAAAGAAGAAAGACGGGAGTATGCGACTTTGTATTGACTATCGGGAATTGAACTATGTCACCGTCAAGAATAGGTATCCGCTACTTCGCATTGATGACCTGTTCGACTAGTTGCAAGGAGCACAATTCTTTTCAAAGATCGATCTTCGTTCTGGATATCATCAGTTAAAGATTAAAACTAAGGATATTCCGAAGACTACCTTTAGAACTCGGTACGGACATTATGAATTCTTAGTCATGTCTTTTGGATTAACTAATGCTCATGCTGCTTTCATGGATATGATGAACCGTGTGTTAAAGGAATATTTGGATTAGTTTGTTGTTGTCTTTATTGATGACATCCTCAACTATTCTAAAAGCCGTGAAGATCATGAGCGCTATTTGAAACTGGTACATCAAAGGCTTCATGATAACAAGCTATATGCCAAGCTGAAGAAATACGAGTTCTGGCTTGAGGAAGTAGCATTCCTTGGGCACGTGATGTCAAAACATGGAGCATCTGTTGACTAGGCGAAGAATGAAGCAATACAAAGTTGGGAGCAACCAAGTTTGGTGATCAAGACGTAGCTTTCTAGGCTTAACTGGTTATTATCGGAGATTTGTGGAAGGATTTTCTCGAATAACTACTCCGTTAACTCAGCTGACTCAGAAAGATATAAAATTCGTATGGAGCGAGGAATGCGAGAAGAGTTTCCAAGAGCTCAAGAGGAGACTCATTTTGGCACCTGTTCTGACAATACCATTTGGTTTGGATGGATTTGTTATCTATAGCGATGCTTCGGGCAAAGGGTTAGGATGTGTTCTCATGCAACACGGAAAAGTCATAGCCTATGCCTCGCGACAACTCAAAAAATATGAGAGGAATTATTCTACTCATGATCTGGAGTTAGCAAAGCAAGCAAGTTAAGCGTTGAAGATATGGAGACACCACCGTATGGGGAGAAAGTAGAGATCTATATAATTCATAAAAGGCTCAAATATTTCTTCACCTGTATGAACTCAACACGCGCAAGAACGATGTTGGCTCGAGTCATTGAAAGATTACGACCATACCATCCAATACCATCCTGGAAAAGCAAACGTGGTAGCCGACGATCGAGTAGAAAATCGACGCGGGCACGAAAAGCGATGTTGTTAACACAAAGACCTATTTCGTACGACTTACAAAGGATGGAGATAGAGTTAAATTCTCTAAGTACCCACGTGATGATATCAAACATACGAGTAGAACCGACTTTAATCGATAAAGTTAAAGTTGCTTAAGCCACAGACCTAGAGGTGATACGTATGAAGAAGAAAATACAAGAATGTGTTCTTCTAGAAGCAAGAATCGATGAAGAAGGAATACTTCAAGTCAACTCCAGACTTTGCATTCCTAACGATTTTGACTTGAAGCGTAGAGTCATGATGGAGGCACACAACACACCGATCTGATGTTGAATGTCCTTCATGGGCGGTAATCTTGCTGGTAACTCTTCTAGGAGAAGTTTAACTTCCGAGAGCTGATCCTAGCTTGGACTGATCTTTGACCCTAGCTCAAGGCTTAAAGGATACTTAGGTTTTCTCCTTCTTCTAAATGGGATCTTCCTCACCCAAGAAGTGCCCTATCAATGGAACCGGAAGGTTTCTAAGGAAACTTATAACAAGAGAAGTCGTAACAATCGACTCACCTACATCCTCCGATCTAGGATCTAGCAGCCTAGAATCACAAGAATCGAGAAAGAAGCATAACGGTTGAGCTCAAGAACAAGAAAACTAAGCACGCTTTGGAACAATCACAAAAAAGGGGATTATTCTCGGGTATTTCTAAGGATTTGACCAGATACCAACCATTCCTTTTTTGAATGTAGTGAGCCCTCTTCTTGCCGGGCTTGGCTTTCGGACTTCGACACCTTTCTTGTTTGAGTGAACGGGTTGCCTCGTTTGGGGTTACCTCAAAGTAAAGGATTTCAGACGATACTCTTACCGTTCGACCACTATTTCCGCCCGGAAATAGAATAAGGAAGACAACCTTGTAGTTATCTTGAAAGGTTTCACCGACTATTTCCGCTTTCGGAAATAGAATACGGCGCATCTAAACGCTACGCTAATCGCCGCAGGGGACTACGGGCCCTCCGTGAATCTGGCCGCTATGCAAAGTTGAATCTCCCACTATTTCCTCGAGGAAATAGAGTAAGGAAGACCGCTTCTTCTTCATGAGAAGTTTTTTGCATTTGTTGCTGTCGAGTTTTCTTACTATGAATCGCCTATCTCGGGATCGCTCCCTAAGGGTGCCTCCCGAAGCTTGATAGCATTTCTACTAGTAACCCTTTCTACAACAATACACTTTGCAATAGGAGCCGATATACGACCCTCATGATCTTTGACATACATTTTGGTGGAGCAATATGAAGAGAGTGATCGTGGAGTTTATCTCGAGGTGTTTAACTTGTCAACGTGTAAAGGCGGAGCATCAAGTGCCAAAGGGTCCATCGCAACCACTTGAGATTCTGAAATGAAAGTGGAAACACATTACCATGGATTTCGTTACGGGTATTCCCAAGGTTTCTCAAGGCATAGATGCTATTTGGGTTATTGTTGATAGATTAACCAAGTATACCCATTTCTTGCCTATACGGGAGACTTATTCCCTTGAACCTCTTGCTAGTATGTACGTAAATGAGATTATGAGATTGCATGGAATGCCAGTATCCATAGTTTCGGATCGTGACCCTAGATTCACTTAACGATTTTGGGTTAGCTAGAAGAAAGCTATGGGCACAGATTTACGTTCAGTTCGACATACCATCCTCAAACGGACGGGCAATCGGAAAGGACTATTCAAACTCTTGAAGATCTATTAAGACTCTGTGTCCTAGATTTCAAAGGAAGTTGGGATAAGTACCTACCATTAGTGGAATTCTCCTACAACAACAAATTATCGCAAAGTATAGGGTGTGGCTCAATTCAAGCATCAGAGTATAAGTTTCAATACGATATACTTTGGGATGATGTGGGTGAGTAGGTTTGTAATATTCATAATCAATCAAATGCATAAAAAGTGTTAAGCGTGTAAAATCGAGTTTAAAATTTTACAAACCATATATGATGGATCATCCTATTACGCAATCAAATTATTAATTAAACGTTTAAAAAGATAAAGAATAAATCATACAATTATTAATTAAACGAAGATCGAGCATACCCCAAGATCGAGCTCCTGTACAAGTTCACCTCCAAATCCTTTCGCGTTCAATCTTGAATCCACGGGTTTGGTTCCTTCCTTTCGATCAACGTTAGCCACCCAAATGTTTGGCCTCTAGAGGTGATCCACCAAGGAAGGATAAAATTCAAGAAGATGGGTGTTTGGCTAAACCCTAGTTTTTCTATCTCTATAGAAAGGGTGTACTCTCCCAACAATTGGAATTATTACGTATGTTGAAAAATCAACAACCCATACCCACCCATAATAAGACTCCTCTTATTTATAGATGTGGGCAACCCATCTTAACAATTAAGGAATTGGGTTTTATTTAATTAATTAAATTCTTTTAATTAATTAAGCTCCCTAATCTTATTAGGGATAATTAATTAAACTCCTTTAACTAATTTTCCTTCCTAATCCAATTAGGAATAAATGAGAGTACTTATATTAAATTAATTCCTAAACTCTTTTAGAAATTAAAATAATAATAATTGTAATAATATTAATAAGACTCCTCTTATTAATTTATATTTAATATTTCTAAAATATTAAATAATAATATTAAGCTATTTAATTTATTCTATCACCATAGATTAAATTAAATATACTTAACATATTATTACGATTATGCCATTAACTTCTTAAATAATTATTCTTCCTTTTATGGTGTGACCCTTTAGGTTCTCCATATTAAACCGGTTGTGAATAAATCAATTAGAAACAATTCTAATCTTATTTAAATAAATAAATTAAATAATTAATTTATTTAAATAAATAATATTTATTCTACAATAGGGATAAGCTCTCCTAGCGATCAACGACTTTCCAGATAATATAGATTTCAACATTAATCATAAAAGAACCTTTGAGTAAATAGTTACCGCACAATTCAATCCTTCCACCATACAATGTCCCAATTAAATATAAGACATGGAATTATCGTCAAGTCTTATTTTATTTAATTATATGTATTTCGATCCTTAAATGCACAACTCCAAATAATGCAAATTAGAAACTCCTTTCTAATTTCATTCGCCGCCAAGGACTCATTGGGTTGTCATTTATCGAATCACATAGGACATTCTCTTCTTTTATTAGAAGTGGTAGATTCTTTATCGATCATACATTATCTCCATGTACAACTTATTATACCCAAGCATACCCTTTGATATACCCTAAGGGTCTTAAGGAATAAGTCAAAGTATAACTCATCATACACAAGATACTATGATGATCTCAAGTCCAAGGATTACTCAGACTACTATCACTACAGTGAATTCCTATCGACAGCAAATAAAACTCCATTAGGTATTCCTTAGCGAGCCAACGCTCAATTGAACTTATTCTCTAATAAGCACCTACATACTTGCTTTAGTGTCTCCACACAAATGATCATGAGATCAATCATCCTCATCCAATGAAGCAAAGAACGTATGTACCAATCTATCCGGATTCACTAATCCCCAATTTAGTAATCCAATGATTGGGAACTATTTTAGTTTTAAGCTTTCTAAGAATTTAGATCTCATTAGAATGATCATCATCATTATTCTAAAAGCATTGCTTAAAACTATGGGTTTATCACATATTATAAAACAAAGATCATGTAGATAATTAAAAGCCTTTAATAAATTAATACTTTTTATTAATAAATGAATAAGATTGTTAAAAAGTATATGCTTTATCATCAAACATGATTGGCTTGTGTGCATACTACTTTCAATCTCCCACTTGCACTAAAGCCAATCGTCATGGTATCTTATACTCTTCTTCTCTAAGTGACGATTATCCCGTTGTTGGATAAGCTTTAGTTAATGGATATGTAATGTTGTTCATGAGAGTCCACTATCTCTATAGTGATTTCCCATCTTTCAATGATTCTAATAATCAAATGAAAGTGCCACAACACATGTTTAGATCCAAGATGAGACTTAGAACTATTCCTAGTTCTCAGAATGAACTTTTAATCCAAACAATCAACTTGCAGACTTCATTTATAGCTATATACTTTGTCTTTATTACTAAACCAAAGAACTCTTTCATTGTTTGGAACCTTTCCAATTCATCGCACCACCGCTCAAGGTAACACTTTACCTTAAAGTGATTTTTACGTCGCCTTAGTCCGTCTCGAAAAACTTGAGTCGTTAAGCCCTCTAGTTTTAATTAAGACCTACCATTAATATGATCACATCCTTAGTGCTAGTTAAGAACTTTAAGATGTTTTTCACCGCCTTACGTTGATCTTCCGAATACGACCGATCAACATCGTGTCTCGTGACATTTCATTGCATACATGATTGTCACTCATGCAATCTCTCTTCTTTGGAGTCTATGGGGACTATTAAGAGAGATACACTCCACGGCTCATCAACATGAGACATCTCTTGAGTTTGCCATGCTAAACGACTTTTAGCATCAAATGAATATACGTTCGGGTTAAGTCGAGCATCCTCTTAAATCTATCTATAGATTTATATCCCCAATTAAGATACTCTTCCAAATCATTCATGGAGGAATGTTTAGACAACTTTATCTTTACTGATTGTCGCATTGGTATGTAATTCCTCATCCGTAGTATATCAACATATAATACTAGAAATTTCACGATGCTCCCACTGACCCTTTTGTACACACTAGGTTCATTCTTATTTTTGATAAAATCAAACTCTTTTGATTGCCTCATCAAAACGAATGTTTCATTTTTGAGAATATTGCTTCAATCAATTTCTCTGAGTGTCTACAACTCTTAACTCATCGTATGTAACTGGATTATCATCTTCTATGATGTGTACCTCATCATCATCATCTATGATGAATCCATACCTCCCAGGTATCTTCGGTACTATTCCAGATTTACGATTTGGTTGTGGTACAATAGGTCTATCTACAGGTTCCTCTTATTTGACTTATAGTGTTTTGTGGTTCTTGAACTTTCAAGATCTATAATCCTCCCACTAGCCCCTTTTAATGATAAACACCTTTATCTTAGAAGGCAGGGTGTTTCGCAACAAACACCTTTTGCTAAGTAGGATTATAGAACATATACCCTAAACTTACTTTAGGATGTCCCACAAATCTGTACATGTCAAATTTTGTCCCAAGCTTATCCTTTGAAACCTTTTCACATAAGTTGGACAACCCCTTATCTTAACATACTTAAGATTAGGAATCCTCCCTGTCCATAACTTTTATGGAGTCTTAAATGGATTTTGAGGTTACCATTTTCGTAGATATGCACCATTTCTAGGACATTATCCCGGAAGGATACTTTGGAATGTCTCAGAAATCATTATGGACCGCACCATGTCCAACAAGGTACGATTTTTCCTTTCAGATACATAAATCATTTATTACATATCAGGAAGCGTCCATTATGAGAAAACCATTTGAGATGATCTAGAAACTTATTGCACAAGTATTTATTCCTTGATCTAATCAAAGAATCTTAATACTTTGTCAATTTGTTTCATTTCTGAATTCTTTGAACCTTTCAAATAATTCACACTTGTATTTCAACAAATACATACATTCAACTCTTTGAATGATCATCTCCTTTTTCTTATACTATTTTGTTCAATTTGCAAAATAATTTTTATGTAAGTCAAGTATACAAAATTTATTAAGTAATATTCCAGTTCTATACAAAACATTATTATTATAAATAGAACAACAATTGTTCTTAATTATAATACCAATGATTTCATTGTCCAACAATAAAATGGAAATAATATTTCTTACAAGAACTGAAATACAATAACAACTTATTGACTTAATAGATTTTCCCGTAGGCAGTGCTAAACTATAAGTTTCTATAGCTAATGCAGCAACCTTTGCTTCATTTTCCGCACATAGGATTACTTATATTTGTTTAGCTTTCTACTTCTGCTTGGTCCCTTCATAAATCTATATTTATGATAACCAAAGTTGGTATCCAATACCCAAGTAGAATATTGACTTAAAGAAAAAATTATTTTAAATCATGAACAAATTTGTATTTGTAACCAAAACTTCACTAAGCTTCTTTGGTTAGCCTCTGCAAGATGCTTCTCGCAGTTTCTTTCCAAAGGTTCAGGCTTATCATAAAGTGGAAGCAAACTCCTTTGCTATCCGTGATCGCTTTTGTTCTTATTATCCTTTGTTTACGCCTTTCACTTTACCTTCTTTGAATCGTTCTTCTTTTCGTAATATCCTTTGGCCCTACTACCAAGAAGACATGGTCTTTCTTGGTTGGAAAGTGACTCTCAACATTTTTCAACATGTTAAGCAAATCAAAGAAAGTCGATATCTAGCTTGTTCATATGAAAAATTCACAACAATTGTGAAAGGAGTCCCGGAGTGAGTGCAAGATCAAATCTTGGCTCAACTCTCCATCCATGACAAAACCAAGTTGTCTAATTGATCAATCAAATTGATTATGTTAAGAACTTTTATCTGCATTTATAGTGCCATTGGCCATTCTAGATCGGAAGAGCTCTTTAGATATCGATATCTATCGGCCCTATTTTCGTCACCATCAACTACTTGATGTGCGGGAATATAGTAGGAGCATCCATAGTTTCATCGACGTCAAGCTCGTTACTCATGGATGCGAGCATGATGCATCGAGCCAATCGTGTGCATCATCTCGCCACTTTCTAAAAGTAGCAATGTCTTCCTTAGAGGCATTATTCGCAACCATTCGAGGATAGGCGTATTAAGGACATAAGATAGCTTTTCAACTATGAGAACTATTCTCAAATTCCTTAACCAATCCGCTTAATTGATTCGATTAATTTAGCATCTAATATGCTTCGCAGTTGATGATAGTAATTTTAGACATTGTAAAATTTCGTAAATGAATTTGTATTTAACAACATTTTAACATACATTCTATTATTAATTACCAAAATAAATTAGGTCTTGTTTTAAATTGGTATCTCCCACTATTTTCTTCAAACTATATTACCTCACTTATATAGTTCTAAGCAAAATCTAATTAAAGATTTGCTAGTGAGAATAAGGATCCCATTTCAAATGTATATAGCCTTGTGGTGACACAACAAACTATATATAAATAAATAGGTAGACAACTTTTGTCAATTACATCAACTATGCAACTCCTTTTTTTTTGCCTCTTAGATTATTTTGATCAAGTGGTGGCACATCCGAATCAAAATTATCCAAGTTAAGTCCGACCTAGCACTCCATATATTCAAAAAAGAAAAATATCATCCTTGTGGTGACACAACAAAACAATATTGTTCAATTTTCTTTATAAGCATCAAATGTGATAAATTAACATCTTAAATACTTAATACTTGCCTTGTGGTGACACAACAAACTCGTATTAAATATTTAATACTCTATTAATTTTATCATGCTAGAAGGCGACGTTCGATATTCCAAATATCTTTGAACGCTTAGGACTTAATATAAAAATTGAGGGTTTGTTATTAATTTGTCTCATCTTGTTTAGCTGTATTTATGCATATATATATAAAATACGCGTTATATTAATAAACATACAAGCATGTTTGCATAATATATAATATATATATATATGCGCATTGCACATATAGAATACTATATTCTACCCGGATTGATTATGGACTTTTATTCTAGTTTGGTTCACTAGAGCCACCAAGTGAACCAAAAGGTCAAACCCTAGGGGTGCAAGAAATAATATTTAAATATAACTATTACATTTAAACCCGGGCTCCATAACAAACGGGTCTTCACGCGCTCCTTGCTCCTTGATCTCTAATTTTTTTTAAAATTTAATTCTAACTATTCCTATTACATAACTATTTTAAAATAAATAGAAACCTTGATCAGCAGTCAAGGGGAAGTACATAGGAGAGAGATAGAATTTACATTAAGAAAAATTAGAGAAGACGAGGTACGCAGACCCCATTTAATAAAACCCATACATTCATGCATCCAACTAAAATAAAATCCAATCGCATTGGTCAATAGTCCATAGTCAATCCCATTTATTATCATACACATCACCATATGCATCAATAAATAACATTCATCTCATGAATAATAAACATTTAATATATATATTGATATCATTTAATGGGCAAATTTAGTTAGTATAAAATCTAATTTTGAATCAAAATAAACTCCTTTATTTTAATCCAAATTTAAATCAAAATAAAACTATTTTATTTTAATTTATCTAATTTTTGAATAAAATAAACTATTTTATTTTAATCAAAATAAACTCCTTTATTTTAATTAGTTATGGAATCCAATTCCATGTAATAAAAAAAAATCTTTAATCAAAATAAACTCCTTTATTTTAATTAATTATGGAATCCAATTCCATGTAAAAAAAATATTAAAGGAAACACGGATATTCTTTCCTATTCACAAATAAACTCCTTTATTTTGAATAATATGAAATCTTATTCCATATTTAAATAAACTCTTTTATTTAAGGAAATTAGGATTCTCTTTCCTATTCACAAATAAACTCTTTTATTTTGAATAATATGAAATCCTATTTCATATCTAAATAAACTCCTTTATTTAAGGAAAGATCAATTTCAATTTCAACTCCAATTAGTTAGCATGGAATCCAATTCCAACTTTAATTAGTTAGCATGAAATTCTAATTTTAAAATTAAAATAAATCTTTTATTTTAATATTAAAATAAACCTTTTATTTTAAGATTAAAATAAACCTTTTTATTTTAATTATAAAATTATTTAAAATTAAAATAAACCTTTTATTTTAATTATATAGTAATTAAGAATAATATATATATATATATGGTATATATATATATAACTATTATATATATATATAATATAATAATCAATATATATATATATATATATATTATATAAACCCGTGACTTCCGTGGCTTCATGATTTCTGTTCAGCATGTTACCAATTAAAAGAATATATATATATATATATATATATATATATATATATATATATATACTCCTTGTATTATTTTCATGTTTGAAAAAAACGGCAGGAGCATGATAATTTGTTGGTTTCCGTGCGGTATTGCTGACCTTGAAGCTGCCTTTTTTTTTTTTGTTATTTTATAAAACCGTGCAGCTGCTGCTTCATAGAAATCCGTGCCATGACAGTATTATATATATATATAATCATTATCTAATGATTAGATAATCATTAGATAATCATTAGCCAACTTTTCTCGATTTTCGTGTGTTGCATCAAAAAAAAAAAAAAAACAAACAAACGCCAGCCTCTTTCCTTGATTTGCGTGCCAGCATTGTTTTGTCCGGTAAACCGTGCCTGTTGTAACCTTTGATTACCGATTTTTTTTTTTTTTTTTTTTTTTTAATTTTATACAATAAAAATACGCCCAATTAAATTGTTTCTAAAACACATATCAACATACATATCAAATCGAACAATTAATAATTCGCGATAAAGTTTTGGCTCGATGCGCCAATATTAGGTTCAGTAATATTCATAACGCAATCAAATTGCATAAAAAGTGTAAGCGTGTAAAATCGAGTTTAAAAATTTTACAAACCATATACCCCGGATCATCCTTTACGCGCAATTATTAATTAAACGAAAAGATAAAGAATAAATCATACCTCAAGATCGAGCTTCCTCGTGACAAGTTCACCTCCAAATCCTTTTCGCTCAATCTTGAATCCACCGGGTTTGGTTCCTTCCTTCGATCAACGTTAGCCACCCAAATGTTTGGCCTCAGAGGTGATCCACCAAGGAAGGATAAAATTCAAGAAGATGGGTGTTTGGCTAAACCCTAGTTTTTTTCTATCTCTATAAAGGTGTACTCTCCCAACAATTGGAATTATTACGTATGTTAAAAAATCAACAACCCATACCCACCCATAATAAAGACTCCTCTTATTTATAGATGTGGGCAACCCATCTTAACAATTAAGGAATTGGGTTTTATTTAATTAATTAAATTCTTTTAATTAATTAAGCTCCCTAATCTTATTAGGGATAATTAATTAAACTCCTTTAACTAATTTTCCTTCCTAATCCAATTAGGAATAAATGAGAGTACTTATATTAAATTAATTCCTAAACTCTTTTAGAAATTAAAATAATAATAATTGTAATAATATTAATAAGACTCCTCTTATTAATTTATATTTAATATTTCTAAAATATTAAATAATAATATTAGTTTATTTAATTTATTCTATCACCATAGATTAAATTAAATATACTTAACATATTATTACGATTATGCCATTAACTTCTTAAATAATTATTCTTCCTTTTATGGTGTGACCCTTTAGGTTCTCCATATTAAACAGGTTGTGAATAAATCAATTAGAACAATTCTAATCTTATTTAAATAAATAAATTAAATAATTAATTTATTTAAATAAATAATATTTATTCTACAATAGGGATAAGCTCCCTAGCGATCAACGACTTTCCAGATAATATAGATTTCAACATTAATCATAAAAGAACCTTTGAGTAAATAGTTACTGCATAATTCAATCCTTCCACCATACAATGTCCCAATTAAATATAAGATATGGAATTCTTGTCAAGTCTTATTTTATTTAATTATATGTATTTCGATCCTTAAATGCGCACAACTCCAAATAATGCAAATTAGAAACTCCTTTCTAATTTCATTTCGCGCGCCAAGGACTACTTTGGGTTGTCATTTATCGAATCACATAGGACATTTCTTCTTTATTAGAAGTGGTAGATTCTTTATCGATCATACATTATCTCCATGTATAACTTATTATACCCAAGCATACCCTTTGATATACCCTAAGGGTCTTAAGGAATAAGTCAAAGTATAACTCATCATACACAAGATACTATGATGATCTCAAGTCCAAGGATTACTTCAGACTACTATCACTACATGAATTCCTATTGACAGCAAATAAAACTCCATTAGGTATTCCTTAGCGAGCCACGTTCAAATGAACTTATTCTCTAATAAGCACCTACATACTTGCTTTAGTGTCTCCACACAAATGATCGTGAGATCAATCATCCTCATCCAATGAAGCAAGAACAACGATGTACTCAATCTATCCGGATTCACTAATCCCCAATTTAGTAATCCAATGATTGGGAACTATTTTAGTTTTAAGCTTTCTAAGAATTTAGATCTCATTAGAATGATCATCATCATTATTCTAAAAGCATTGCTTAAAACTATGGGTTTATCACATATTATAAAACAGCATCATGTAGATAATTAAAAGCCTTTAATAAATTAATACTTTTTATTAATAAATGAATAAGATTGTTAAAAAGTATATGCTTTATCATCAAACATGATTGGCTTGTGTGCATACTACTTTCACCGACAACATATACAAACGGCATAGGATCGACAAAAAAGTTATGCGGATCTTCATCGAAAGGACGTGGAATTTAATATTGGGGATCATGTATTGTTACGTGTTGCTCCATGGAAGGGAGTTACAAGATTCGGGAAGAGAGGAAAGCTCAATCCATAATTTTTTGGTCCATTTGAAATTCTTGACCGAGTAGAAAATGTGGCCTATAGACTCGCATTACCTCCAAGCATGTCTCGTGTTCATAATGTTTTTCACATATCTATACTTCGTAAATATGTAAAAGACCCAAACCACGTTATTTAGTTAGAACCAGACGAGATAACCGAAGATTTAATATATGAGGAGGTACCTGTCAAGATCTTGGATAGGAAGGAGCATGTCCTACGCACAAAGGTCATACCACAAGTTAAAGTTTATGGAGGAACCATGCTGTGACGCCCCCAAAATAGGTCCACACAGCCCATTTTGAGTCGCCAGATATCACACTACAGAAATCAAATACAAACTTTATTTATACAACTGTTGAACTGTCGTGTAGAGTACGACAACACATAAGCTGTGAGTTTTAATACAAATATATGTTAATCTCGTGGTGTCTCGACCACAACACCTTACAATGGTACTTTACATAAAAGTATAATAAATAATTGTTTTAGAAATTAAAATCTTTGGAAAATGCTCAAGGAAACCTTCGTACACGGGAGGCCATGCATCTAAGTTATTATAGATATCATATGACTCGAGAATTATCCATGGTTGACCCAATAGACCCCAAAGAAAAACGAGAAGATTAATATCATGTTCTTTCCAATGGTGAGTCTTCTCTTGACATATATTTATCTCCATTATCTCCAATTGAGAATTATATTTCAATCAAACTCTGAGATTATATAGGTAGTGCTCATAGATATAATCAAGAAGTGCACGCAGCACAACCACGCTCTTATGATAACACGAAGTCGTATGTCATTAGGCATCTTGTATGATAGTGGCAAAACACCCTTCCAAAGTTGGGTTCTGTGATAGCCCCAAATCCGGGTCCTCTGACCCCGGTTCGGTCATCACGATCAAATACAAACATCCACCTCTAAACAACATACGACAACTAAAATGCGAAAAATAATAAACGTACGTCGTTCATTCAAAAGGTGGTATTGGTCCCAAGATTCAATAACCTTAAAATACAATCTTACAAACATACCCTAAAATAATAATTAGGGTTCACATTACATAATAGTAATTTAAACTAGGCATATAGTAAAGTCTGATCCTGGCGACTATCCTACATCTTCCCTTTACTATTGTCCTTTCCTGAGGTCTCAGGCTTAGCTGCAATATAATTCATGATATAGCAAGGATGAGCAACAAGTTTGCTCAACAAGTTTAAATACAACAATAAGGATATATCATAATGAAAAGAAAATATCTGACAAAGAATTCAACAATATGAATATCTGAAGGATTCAACAATATGAATATTATAAGCAAAGACAAGATTTGCTTTTAGAATAACTGCTAGTCAAGTAGACTTTGAACTATAACACTCTAATGGAATCAATAATTAATTGACCCTTCGTTATCGGGCCACGAATAAGTACTTGAGGAATCAAAGATCACGTACACCATGTATATGCATAACATTTAAATCATTCTTTCAGTATCTTATATTAGATACCGGGGTACTCCCTCATCATAGAAGGGGTGTTCTTTCACCTAAGAATCCTTACCATCAATTGGTTTGGATAACTTTTATAAAACTTTATATACTGTCTAATTAGAACAAAGGTTCGGACTCTATCCGATTACGATTCAAGAATTATAGAACTTTAAATGAAGTACAAGTCTAAGACTGTACGAATTCAAGTGCACTAAGTACGAATGTCAATAATGTCGATGTGGAATAATTGTAAGGTAATTAACCCACTTAATAACATGCTTTGAAAATAAAGTTCAAGCTTAATGAATAACTTTCAATTCAACAATAACCTGCTCAAAAAAAATTTAGGGTAAGTTCAGGGAAACTTTCTTAACAAAAATAGGGTTCAAGGAACTTGCTCAATAAAAGTAGGGTTCAAAGAACTTGCATAAACATATACCTATTTGCACAAAATAAAAGTAGTGCGTAAGGTTTAGATACTTGCTTACAATATTCGTTGAATAAAGTAAAACAAGAGTTTAGGATACTTGTTCAAGTAAAAGAGTGAGAATTAAGGAACTTGTCTGTTTTCTCATCTACAATATAATACTAGCTTTAACTAACTTGCGTTGAAACGACCTAACATTATCAAGTCGATCATTTCAATTAGTATGTGTAAACTAAGACGAGTCTACACTTAAAAGAATCAAGTCATCACATAGCATGTTTCTCACACCTTATATGGCACATTGGTCACATATTACAAGATAGAGAAATCATATAAGCATGCCTTAAATTTCAGAACCAAAAATAGAATCTATTTCAGGATCTAGGATGGCGCAATTGCGCCGGTTTAGTTAGAGACAGCATAGCTCATGCCCATTCCCTCGACAAACTAGATCGCTTCTGCTTTTCAAATTCAACTCTAATCATACCAATAATACACATATTTCAATATACATACATGCTAGAGGTTCACATAGCACATGATCATACTTGAGTTTCATTACTTCAAGTTTAACTTTATAAGTTATATGTCGTTAAAACATAAAAGGTCATGTAATCCTCATGCTTTACAATCTTGGTCATACAATACTTAGTAGTCATGCTTGTAAAAAGACAACACATGTATACTTTACTCACATAGTTCATATTCTAGAAATTTCCTTTTTCTTTATGACTATGTGTGCCTAAGTGAAAACCATATCTTAACCAAACGATATTCATGTCAATATGTTCTACAGGCATAATGAATCCTAATACACATGCTTGAATGGTCATAACATACTTTACCCATTACTTGATGATATTAGCTTTCTCATTGTAACTTTCTTTGAATTTAACACTAAGCCAACTTAGCATATACAAGTCATATTAGTATACAACTCTCATGCATTTACAACATATATTAAAGTCACATATACATGCTCAAAAAGTCAGAACTCACTAGATAAAAATCTTCGTCAAGTTCTCTTTGAAAAATCTTAAGTTTCCTTATCTTTGAAATAGTCAAATCTTTCAATCATGTATGCTAGTGTGTTCAATCACTTAGTCTTGCATTTCATGCCAATATAAACCATATTAACATACTCATAAAGTCAAAATGCTCACATGATGTGTTTGAGGTAAAGTTCACTTTTAAAATCCCAAATCTCATTTCAAGACCACAAGTATTGTGTTAATCATTGCTATACTTGTTCATACTGCATACACATGCTTATGTGTGTGTGCTACAATAGTTTACATGCTTGCTCTAACCATATACTAACAAGTTAGCAGACAATGTAAACCCAATGAAAATATCGTAGCCAGTGTAGATCGGTGAAGTTGCTACCGCACCTAAATCTGATTGAAATGCATGCATGCCCGAGACAAGCTGAATTAGTTATTACAGTAGCAATGCTACCAAGCACCCCCTAAGTATAAATAGGCGCAATTGCCTTGCCAGTCAAGTTCATCAGCAGTAAGGTTACTCTGTTTTGCAGAGTAACTCCCATTTTGATTTCCAACAAATCAAGCATGCTCCAAATCAATATTAAAGTGTTCATACATATTTGAAAACTTCTTACACACCTTATAACTTGATTGTTCATATCAATTAAGAAATTAATTCTTGAAATTTCAATAATTAAACAAGACCCATTTCAAGAGCATAGTTATAATCTATACCTTCTTGAGCTTGGATTGGATTCTTTACACACTAAGTATGCTCCCAAAATTTCCCAGCAACTTAGAGTTCTCAACCTCAGACTTTAACAAACAACAAAACTGAATTTGGAGCTTATATTTATAGAGGAAGCATGAACTAGACATTGACATTACTCAAAATTGGAGCCCATGGTGTAATGGAAGGAAACAAAGGTTAATCAAGAGTGGTTAAACAACTCCCTACCAACTACCTAGCTAGCAAATGATCACCTAAGATTAGTTGTGAGACCCCAGATTTTATGAATAAATATTTAATTTTCTTGAAATAATTTTTTGAATATTATGGATATTCGATTGGTCGGGGAATATTCGTTTTATTAGGGAATATTCGTACGACGGCACAATCATTGGTGGACCCCCGCAATGGAATTATTGTCGGATTGAGAAAACGACAAAAATATTTTATGAAAATAACTACGAAAGTTTTACCGTTAATCACCGTTGAACTACTCTTAGTAGTAAAGTACAAAGAATACGCTGTCAGATAAGAAGAGTAATACCAGTATTGATTATCGATGCTTACGTGATAAGTCACCGGTTTTGTTTTATTAGTATTATTAATGTAATAAAGTAGAAAGCTTTTTATATAAAAATGTAATACTTTTATAAAGTTATTCGTTTTATTAGACTATAAATAGAATATATTATATTTTATTATGCATAAAGTAGTGTTTTGCATTGTAAAATCTTTTTATATAAAATGTAATACTTTTATAAAGTTATTTGTTTTTTATTAGACTATAAATAGAATATATTATATTTTATTATGCATAAGGTTGATAAAGTGCTTCAGATAGTGTTTTTCATAGTAAAATCTTTTTATATAAAACATAATACTTTTATAAAGTTATTCGTTTTATTAGATTATAAATAGAATATATTATATTTTATTTAAAAGATTTTGCTTTAAATATGGAACGTCCGATTAAAAGTAAATCAATCTGGATCGTTCATGAATTAGTTACTATGCAGTCCATTCTTCTATAAATAGAAGCTCATTCCTTCATTATTTCTTACGAATTCACTGAAACTCTAGAGAGAGAAACTATAGAGAGAAAGAAGAAAAGTGTTCTGCAACTTTACTACTCCTATATCCAGTACTCTTCTTTCTAAGGTAAGGGATATTATTTGTTGTACTCGTAAGGGGTATTATTTCTCTCTTATTCATGAAGAGAACTTCTGTTATTCCATTCTTTATTATTCTCGTTGAATAACTCAGATACGCTGGCTACCCTATACTTGGTGAAATTCTTCGTTATTCCATTCTTTATATTTATGTTGAATAACTCATGTCATGCAAGCACCGCATACATGGTGAAATTCTTCTATTATTCCATTCTTTATCATTTTGTTGGAACATCCCGCTTCTGTGCTTTTTACGTATTGATTCGGTTCCATTATTTATTATTTCGTTGGAACATCCCATTCCATTATTTATTTTACGCATATGCGGCGCTTATGACCGGTTTCATTATTTATTATTTCGTTGAACATCCTCGTCTGCGTGCGCTTACGCACGACCTGTTCCGTTATTTATTATTCTCGTTGGAATAACATGGTGAATGATCCGTCAAAGGCTATCGCATGCCTCGGTGATTTCTTTTGTTATTCCATTCTTTATTATACTAAGTTGGTTAAAGTTTTGACTTCTATACTCCATGAAATTAGTGGAATATCCTTGATATTTGCGCTTCATCCAAAGATCTTTTCATGGAAATATTCTTCCGAGCATTCTTGAATTTTTACTCCACAAAGAAGATCATGTCGACAATTTGGACGTTATTGGTTCCTCGGATAAATTAATTCTTGAACTTGTTTTATTGAATTATTATGTCATTTCATCATCATCCTCATGTTTATATTATGTTGAAAGTCATCTCGTGGCCTCAGAGTGCATAGATGGACTTGGTATGATTACGACTGTGGATTATTCTAAGATAATCATAACCGTAATGTTACAAATGATATGGAAAAAGTCCTCATAGGCCCGTAGTGCATTGATGGACAATTTTTGGTATGATTATGACTATGGATTCTCTTCGCTAAGGGTGCAAAGATGAATTGTTTTATGGCATGATCAGACCATTGATGAAAAACACGATTATCTTCGCCCGTGAGTGCATGAATAATTCGTGGTGGTGATACTAAAGAATATCCTCGGCTCAGAAAAGGTGGATGAATCGATGATGTGGATTATTTATTGTCGAGTCCCAAATGATAAAAGTGATGAAAACCTTTTAAATCATAGAAGATAGTAGATTTTATTCCCTACTTGACTCTTCTAATGGATCGCTTGTTCCACCGCAGCTAAACTTGATAGTTATTATATTTTATCGCGCTTAACATCGTTGAAGGCTAACGATAAATTATTCTCGCATTATCTTAGTCATAATATTTCATCGGGCTAGTTGAGCTCACCCTTTCTTTCAATCGTTTTCTTCAGAAATGAAAACGTAATGGACTACTTGGGGAACAAAGTGATGGTCCTAGATGTTTGCATTAGTAGTCCTCACTATTCTCGTGAAATAGTGTGATAATAATTGTAATGAGGACTCCTTTTGAGTTTTATACTCTCTAGTAGACAATATTTGTATTCAAACTCACAGCTTTATGTTTTGTCGTATTGTACATTGCATGGTTGATAATTAGATTGTATTTTAATTTTGATCATGTATCCTGGCGACTCAAGATGGGTGATGTATACCTAATTTTGGGGGTCGCCACACAATTGGTATCAAAGCTTAGGATATGATCCCGACCGAGATGTGAGATAAGAACTAGGAGGGAGAGATGGGGAATTCCTTCGCTAGTATGACCTACCTAAGTTTATTTGGTATTTAATTGGCTCAATACAGATATAGGGATAATATGTGATATATTAATTAACCCTTGTTTTGTGAAGTTGTTTGAAAATGGAATATGAAAATGCTGAGATAAGCAATGAAGCACATGAGACTGTTGAGTCAGCTCAACCAAAAGGTAACGACCAACAACACGATAATAATCATACCGGTGGCAACGACCATTGGAACAATGATAACCATCGTGGGGGAAATTATCATGCCAAGAATGGTAACCACTTCGGTGATAATCATGGCCAAGATAATAGAAGTGGAAATTTCAAGAAGAGAAGGTCATTTAGATCGATTTTGTCGCATAGTGAAGTCAAGTCCAGCTGGGACGGTGGTACCAAAGGCGGATACGGACAAAACAAAGTCGGTGGTTTCAGAAGAGAGCGTTTTTCGTGACTTTCAAAAAAAAACTAGCGATTCGAACGGTTAGCACTCAAGTTAGTTAATTATAAATTCTTTGCAAGTCTATACCTTATTAGATAATCTGGTTCTACCCCATTTTTATCTCTTGCTTGTGCTCAACGTTTAAATTTGACTTCGGAGAAATTAAACTTTGACTTATTGGTTGAAACTTCGATAGTAGAAACCTTCGTTATCTCCAATGTTTATAAATCTTGTTGATTCAAATCGACACTTTCACGTTACCTGTCGATCTTATCTCTTTGAAAATACTTGCCTTTGATGCGATTTTAGGAATCGATTGGTTAACTACTCATCATGCTTTTCGTAAGGTTGTTAGCTTTCATATTCCTAACCAACTTGTTATGCGAATTCAAGCAACCAAACCACTAAATTTAATCATTGTCATATCAAGTCATAAGTAAAGAGCCATGAGCCTTTCACTGGTGACTTCCTTGTGTGGAATGCACAAAAGCCAAACTTTCCGTATGGGACGTTGTGAATAACGATGGCAAGTTGATAGGTATCAATGTGACGTACTATCCAAGTCTTGGATGAGGGTCACAGTTTTGAATGATATTTCTATTGTTAATAAATTTGCTGATGTATTCTTGAAGACTTCTTAGCCTACCCTAGAGCGTGAAATCGAATTTTGTATTGACCCCAGTACAAAACCTATTTCTTAAACCCTCAAATATTTCTTCAACTAAAATAAACATAACAGGCGCCAAAGACGTTGACTCGAGCTGTTGAAGATTACGATCGTACCATTCAATACCATCAAAGGAAAAACGAACGTTGTAGCTGATGCGTTGAGTAGAAGATCGATGCTGCTTTGAGTGTGATGTTGTTAACACAAAGACCCATTTCGTATAACTTACAAATGATGGAGATATAGTTAAAGACTCTAGGACTCACGTGAAGATAACGAATATACGAGTAGAATCGACTTTAATCGATAAAGTTAAAGGTCGCTCAAACTACACAACCAGAAATGATGAAATGAAGAAGAAGGTGAATGTTAAGAAAAAAGGTTCAAGAAGAGCGTTATCTCAACCCTCGATTTAATTGGCCCATTTAAAATCCTCGATCGAAAGTAGGAATCGTGGCCTATAGACTGCTTTTACCGCCAAGTATGTCGCGTGTTCATAACATTTTTAACATATCGATGTTACGTAAATATGTGGACGACCCGAACCGCAATATTAATTTAGAACCGGACGAGATAGCAGAAGATTTAACGTGTGAGGAGATACGTGTTAACATCTTGGATAAGAAGGATCATATTCGACGCTCAAAGGTTATACCTCAAGAGTTAGAATTTGAAGTGAAGTCAAGTTACCCTCACCTCTTCGACATACTAGGTACGTACGTAAATTTCGAGGGCAAAATTTCATAAGGAGGGGAGATTGTGAGACCCCAGATTTTATGAATAAATATTTAATTTTCTCGAAATAATTTTTTGAATATTATGGTGTGGATTTGATATAATGTTATAGTTGTGGGTAGTATTTATAAATTTTGAAAAGTATGCTAGTTGTTGTATAATATTCGATTGGTCTGGGGAATATTCTTTTTATCGGGGAATATCCGTATACGATAAGACAATCATTGGTGGACCTCAAGAACGGAATTATTGCTTGGATGGAGAGAAAACGACAAAAATATATTTATGAGAATAACGGCGGAAGTTTTACCGTTAAAGTCGTTGAACTACTCGGTAGTAAAAGTAACAAGAATACTGCGTGGTTGGATAAGAGTACACCAGATTGATTATTGATGTTTACGTGATAAGTCACTCCGCTTTTGTTTTATTGGTATTATTAATATAATAAAATAGAAAAACTTTTTATATAAAATGTAATACTTTTTATAAAGTTATTCTATAAATAGAATATAATATATTCTATTACGATAGTGTTCGCATAGAGGTCGCATAAGTTTTGATAGTAAAATCTTTTTTATATAAAATGTAATACTTTTATAAAGTTATTCTATAAATAGAATATATTATATTTTATTATATATATAGTGTTTGGATAAGGTTTCGTGATAAGTATTTTGCATAAGTAAAATCTTTTATAAAGTTATTCGTTTTATTAGATTATAAATAGAATATATTATATTTTATTTAAAAGATTTTGCTTTTAAATATGGACCGTCAGATTAAAGTAAATCAATCTGGACCGCTCATGAGTTAGTTCTTATATATACGCAAATCCATTTTCCTATAAATAAAAGCTCATTCATTCATTATTTCTTATTTAATTCAATTGAAACTCTAGAGAGATAAACTATATAGAGAAAGAAGAAAAGTATTCTCGCTACTTCACTACTCATATATCCAAAGATTTTCTTCTTAAGGTAGGGGATATTATTTGTTGTACTCGTAAGGTTATTCTTTCTTTCTTATTCACATGAAGAGAACTTCGTTATTTCCATTCTTTATTATTCTCGTTGAATAACTCGATATACGCCAGGATACCCTATACTTTGTGAAATTCTTCTGTTATTCCATTCTTTATTATTATGTTGGAATAACCTGTTATGCAAAGTACCGCATACATGGTAAAATTCTTCTAATATTCCGTTCTTTATTATTCTGTCGGAATATCCTGTCTGTGCGTTTACGCCGGATCTGGTTCCATTATTTATTATTCTGTTGGAATAACCTGTTTGTGCGGTCTATCGCATGCATGGTGATTTCTGTTGTTATTTCATTCTTTATTATTCTATCAGAATATCCTGTTTGTGCGTTTACGCCGGATCTGGTTCCATTATTTATTATTCTCGTTGAATATCCTCGGCTCATGCATTATTTACCTTGGGACTCGGTTCCATTATTTATTATTCATTGGGAATAACTCGTCATGCGGTAGCCTATCGCATCGCACGGTGAATCCTTATGTTATTCCATTCTTTATTATTCGTTGGAATAACTCGTCTATGTGGATTATCACATGCATGGTGAAAGATCCTTCAGATTCATTCCTTATTAAATTGTGGAAATGATCTCGTTTACGTGAATTACGCGTATTTACGGCAAAAATCCATTTGCGCTTCATATATTCTATTAGACTCAAATAAGTTAAAGTTTTGACTTCTATACTCCATGAAATTAGTGGAATATCCTCGATATTTGCGCTTCATCCAAAGATCTTTTCATGGAAATATTCTTTTGAGCATTCTTGAATTTTACTCTACAAAGAAGTATCATGTTGACAATGTGGACGTTATTAGTTCCTGGATAAATTAATTCTTGAACTTGTTTTATTGAATTCTTATATCATTGTCATCATCCTCATGCTTATATTATGTTGAAAGTCATCTGTGGCCTGTAGTGCATAGATGGACTTGGTATGATTATGAACAGGGATTATTTGGTATAATCATAACAGTAATGTTATAAATGATTTAAAAAAAGTCCTCATTGGCCCGTAGTGCATTGATGGACAGTTTTTGGTATGATTATGGCTATGGATTCTCTTTGGTCGTAGTGCAAAGATGAATTGTTTTATGGCATGATCAGGACCGTTGATGAAAACATGAATATCTTTAGCCGTAGTGCTTGGATAATTCGTGGTCGTGATACTAAAGAATATCCTTGGCCCTAGTGCTGGGGTGATTCGATGATATGGATTATTTATTAAGCTGAGTCCCTACGATAAAAGTGATGAAAAACTTTTTAAATCGTAGAAGATAGTAAATTTTATTCCCTACTTGACTCTTCTAATGGATTGCTTGTTCCGCTGCAGTTAAACTTGATAGTTATTATATTTTATCAGTTTAACACTGTTGAAGGCTAACGATAAATTATTCTCGCATTATCTTAGTCATAATATTTCTTCGGGCTAGTTGAGCTCACCTTTCTTTTTTTACCGTTCTCTTCGTGAAATGAGAACGAGCTGGACTAGTCGAGGAATGAGAGTGATGGTCCTAGATGTTTGCATTAGTAGTCCTCACTATTTTGTAAAATAGTGTGATAATAATTGTAATGAGGACTCCTTTTGAGTTTTTATACTCTCTAGTAGATAATATTTGTATTCAAACTCACGTTTATGTTTTTGTCATATTGTATTACTATGCAGTTGTATTATTAAGTTGTATTTGAATTCTGTACCATGTATCTGGCAACTCAAGATGGGTGATGTATACCTAATTTTGGGGTCGTCACACAAATACTGTTTGAATACTCTGTTCATCAAATCCATAAATACTGCTGGCGCATTCGTCAATCCAAACGACATTACCAGAAACTCAAAGTGTCCATACCGAGTTCTAAATGTCGTCTTTGGAATGACTTTCGGCCTCACTTTCAGTTGGTGATAACCGGTCCTCAAGTCAATCTTTGAAAAGTACTTTTTCCCCCTTCAACTGATCAAACAAATCGTCTATCCTGGGCAACGGGTACTTATTCTTAATGGTGAACTTGTTCAACTCTCAGTAGTCGATACAAAGTCTTAGCGACCCATCTTTCTTCTTTATGAATAAGACTGGTGCTCCCCACGACGATACGCTCGATCGAATGTATCCCTTATTTAACAACTCTTGTAATTGAGCCATCAGTTCTTTCATCTCTACCAGTGTCATACGATACGGCGCTTTGTATACCGGTGTTGTCCCTGGTCCCAAATCAATAACAAACTCAATCACTCTATCCGGTGGCAATCCTAGAATCTCGTCTAGGAAGACATCAACAAAATCCCTTAAAATAGGTATCTGACTCAGTTCACCCTCGACTCATCGAGTATCAATTATGTGAGCCAAATAACCTATACAACCCTTCCAAAGCAATCTCTGAGCTTGCACCATCGTCAGACAATGAGATTGTCTCTGCGATTTACTACCGTAAAATACCACCTTTGACTTATTCGGAGTCTTAAGGTGTACACACTTCTTCTTACAATCTATAACTGTTTTGTGAACTGATAACCAATCCATCGCAAGGATTACATCTAACTCCCCCAAACGAATCGGTATCAAATCCACTCTGAGCTTAAATCCTCGTAATTCGGCAAAACAATTCCTATGAATGTATTCTACGGGAATAATTTCCTTGTTCGATAATTCTACGTTCATAGGTTGTTTTAATCTCTCACGGGGTAAGTCTAACTGTTTAGAAAATTCTTCAAAAACAAAAGAGCAGGTAGCACCCGAATTGAATAACACGTATGCATCTAGATCATTGATCGGAATGATACCTTACATCACGTCCTTAGATTCCACCGCATCTTGTATGGTCATGTTGAATGTTCGTGTCGTTGGTCTGTTGGCTTGACTGGTTGGCCCTCCAATGTTTAGCCCATTGTTGTTTTTATTATGGTTCTTGCCTTCATTGCATTGCCTTTTTCTTGGGCAAGATCCTTGATTTGATGGTCTGTCGCTCCACACGAGAAACATCCTCCCTTCTGCTTATTCGGACATTGAGGAGCCATGTGCCCTGGTTGTCCTCAACGATAACAAACACTCTTTCCCTTCATACACTCCCCCGAGTGACTCCTCCCACAGTTGTTGCACTTCATACTTTTCTTAGCCTCCCCTCCGGACTTCCTGGCCTCTGTGTCAACCTGATGTGAAGCGAATCGGGCTAACTTGTTAAATCTCGCCGCGTGTTCTGCGACAATCATACTACCTTGTTTTAGTTCCAGAAACTTAACCTCCATATCCTGTTGCGTATTCTCCGAGAAGTAATTCTCAAGGAATAGCTCCTTAAATCTGTCCCAAGGAATAACTTCTTCGTCTGCTCGTCCCTTATTGGCTTTCCACCAATAATTAGCTTCGCCCTTCATCATGAAAGTGGCAAAACTCGTCTTCTGTGCTTCGGCCACTCGTGCGACCTCAAACACCTTCTCTATTTCTTCTATCCATGTCTGGGCTTCAATTGGGTCCAAGGTTCCTCGGAACTCTCATGGTCCTACCAATTTAAAGTCCTTAAAGCTAGCCAAGTGTTGTCCTGGCTGCCCTGCTGCTGGCGGGGGTCTGTTTTGCATTTCCTCAGTTAACAGGTTAACGAAGTTCTGCATTGGATCAACATTTTCCCCTCCACTATGGTTAACGGATCCTTCCTCCCTCCGATTCCGCTGAATTCTCCTAGGCGGCATGATCTGAGGAAAGGAAGAAACAATTAGGCTTTATGTGATATGCTATCCATGTTATCATTAAGAAGTTTAAGACGTCTATCAATCATTTTGATTTAAATAAACCACTTCAATATCACAATAAAACTCGATGGATTTCCCCAACCCATCACTTACATACTCTACTTGAGTTTTCTACTAAGGTTATAACCTAGGTTTTGCATTCCTAACGTTTATAACCTAGGCTTTGATACCAACCTGTGACAGCCCCAAATCCGGGTCCTCTGACCCCGGTTCGGTCATCACGATCAAATACAAACATCCACCTCTAAACAACATACGACAACTAAAATGCGGAAAATAATAAACGTACATCGTTCATTCAAAAGGTGTTACTAGTCCAAAGATTCGATAACCTTAAAATACAATCTTACAAACATACCCTAAAATAATAATTAGGGTTCACATTACATAATAGTAATTTAAACTAGGCATATAGTAAAGTCTGCTCCTGGCGACTATCCTACATCTTCCCTTTACCCTGGTCCTTTCCTGAGGTCTCGAGCTTAGCTGCAATATAATTCATGATATAGCAAAGATGAGCAACAAGTTTGCTCAACAAGTTTAAATACAACAATAAGGATATATCATGATGAAAAGAGAATATCTGACAAAGAATTCAACAATATGAATATCTGAAGGATTCAACAATATAAATATTATAAGCAAAGACAAGATTTGCTTTTAGAATAACTGCTTGTCAAGTAGACTTTGAACTATAACACTCTAATGGAATCAATAATTAATTGACCCTTTGGTTACTGGCCAAAGAATAAGTACTTGAGGGGATCAGCCTCGCGTACACCATGTATATGTATAACATTTAAATCTGTTCTTTGTATCTTATATTAGATACCTGGGGTACTCCCCTATCATAGAAGGGGTGTTCTTTCAGTCTAAGAATCCTTACCATCAATTGGTTTGGATAGCTTTTATAAAACTTTATATACTTGTCTGACCGAACAAAGGTTCAGACTCTATCTGACACAGTTCTAGAATTATAGAACTTTAAATGAAGTACAAGTCCAAAATTGTACGAATTCAAGTGCACTAAGTGCGAATGTCAATAATGTCGATGTGGAATAATTGTAAGGTAATTAACCCACTTAATAACATGTTTTGAAAATAAAGTTCAAGCTTAACGAATAACTTTCAATTCAACAATAACCTGCTCAAAAAAAATTTAGGGTAAGTTCAGGGAAACTTGTTTAACAAAAATAGGGTTCCAGGAACTTGCTCAATAAAAGTAGGGTTCAAAGAACTTGCATAAACACATACCTATTTGCACAAAATAAAAGTAGTGCGTAAGGTTTAGATACTTGCTTACGATATTCATTGAATAAAGTAAAACAAGAGTTTAGGATACTTGTTCAAGGAAAAGAGTGAGAATTAAGGAACTTGCCTGTTTGCTCAGCTACAATATAATACTAGCTTTAACTAACTTGCGTTGAAACGACCTAACATTATCAAATCGGTCATTTCAATTAGTATGTGTAAACTAATATGAGTCTACACTTAAAAGAATCAAGTCATCACATAACATGCTTCTCACACCTTATATGGCACATTGGTCACATATTACAAGATAGAGAAATCATATAAGCATGCCTTAAATTTCAGAACCAAAAATAGAATCTATTTGTGACTGCAGGATGGGCGCAATTGCTACTCGGTTTAAAGCTTAGGGAATGGCAGCATTGCTACCGTGTCCTCGACAAACCAGGACTGAGCTTTGCATCCTGTTTTCATTCCAACTCTAATCATACCAATAACACACATATTTCAATATACATACATGCTAGAGGTTCACATAGCACACGATCATACTTGAGTTTCATTACTTCAAGTTTAACTTTACAAGTTATATGTCGTTAAAACATAAAAGGTCATGTAATCCTCATGCTTTACTGTAAGACCCCAACTTATTATAAATAAAATCGAATTTCCTCTAATTATTATTGTGAATAATAATGTATTAATTTGATATAATTCTCTGATTATGGGTGAAATGTGCAAATTTTGCAAAATAAGCAAGTGGTTATAAAATAATCATTGTTGTCGGGGAATATTCGTTTGGTAGTGGAATATTCTTGTTGTCGGGGAATATTCGCATGCGATGACAGCTTGATCATTTGTGGGCCCCATAATGTAGAATAACTGCTCGGATGAAGAAAACGACAAGTTTGAGTTTTATAAATAACTACTTAGTTATTACAGCTAACACTTGTTGGAATACCCGGTGGTTAAAATACGATAATACGCGTGGATGCATGGTATTGATGAATTATTGATCCTTACGTAAGAAGGCACTACTCAATAATTGTTACAAAGAGTTATTGTTCAATATTTTATTTTATTGATTCAATAATTGTGCGTTGATATTTTATATTATTGTTGTTTCAATAATTGTCACACGCACATATTTTCCATTATCGATCAATAATTCATATTATTTGAATAATATTATTAGATAGCATTATTGGCAATGTCTAGAAAGTTCTGTCAAGGAAAGGTTTGGTCACCTAATTGCACGCCAGTAAGGAGAAATTCTTATTGGAAAGCCCCCTCTTTCCTGGGAACGGCCTAGTTGTCATAAATGTGATTCTGTAATATTATTTGTGAATAATTAATTATTGATTCGTATGATAAGAAAATATTTATTTTATGTGGGTATAAATGTTGGATATAATTATTGTTGTTAAAAATGAAGGAGTTAATGTTGAGGTGTTTTATCAGTATTTTTGTCGGAATGAAGGTATTAAAAATTAAACCAGTATTTCTGAGATATATTGCGTGAGTTATAATTTTTAATCCGACCGTTGGATCGTTGTTATGTTTATATATGTTATACATATATAAGTTGAGTATATATCCACAAATTTTGAACCGTTAAAAATGAACGTATGATTTTTTATGAATTTTAAGAGGTGACTGATTCGGAAATTAGGTTTATAAATGATTTTGGTGGAAAATTCTATAATTGAGTGGGCCCCACTTGTGGTTGGTGAAGAAATTTGCTGAATTTTATTTCAAATGTGGTGGGTGGAAATAGTAGCAGGTAAAGCCATCAGGTTATTGGTCAAGTCTGCTTCGCGTGCTAACATTTTCCTATAAATAGAGGGCTAAGTTAGAATTGAAAATCACACCAGAAACATAAGCTTTCTCTCTTTATCTCTCTATATTATCGAGCGTATTTTGTGAGTATTTAGATACTTTGTGAGTTTATATTTTTCAGTACATGTTTCTGTCAGCACTATATCCGAAATTCAGTCAGAAATACGATTATTTTGACGTAAGGGATGTTATTTTCTTCTTAAATGATATTATTTTCTTCAATATCATTATGCCAAAATATTGGTGAACGTTTTATCAAATTTGGAACTTTTGTGTCTGGGGTTACTATTCACGATACAACACTATTCACGATATCGACACTATTCACGTAATACTAAGACTATTCACCAAAAAATGAAATTTTCTTCTTTTGTCCAAGATGTCTATTATGGTTACTATCTTTGATCAGATCCATGTTTTGATCTTTATTTTGAATTTCGCTTCAAAATTGGTATTTATGAAGTATTATTGATCTTGGATAAACTGTTATACTTAATCCCTACTATTTGTCCTTCCATCTCATTGGATTCGCTTTTCTTTAAAATATTTTTCATCATCCTCATCCTAAATGATGATATTATTGAATATCTTTCGCCTATAAAGTGCAAAGATGAATGATTAACTGATGAATACCTTTGGCCCGTAGTGCAAAGATGAACAGGTGTTGAGATGAACATGACCAACTGGTGATACAAATGAATATCTTTGGCCTGTAGTGCAAAGATAAATATTTGATTTAAGATGTATATTGATTATTGTTACATGGATAAAATATTGATGATGGACATTTAAATCTTAGAAGATGGTAGAACTCATTCTCTACTTGACTCTTCTAATGGATTGCTGTTTCCGCTGTAGTTGTTGATCTAAAACTTGTTGTCTATTATATTTTATAATATTTTTCCCTGTTGAAGACTAATGATAATTTGTTGTATATTATCTTAGTCATAATATTCTTTACTGGGCTAGTTGAGCTCACCCGCTTCCTTTTGTTCCATTTTCTTCTCAAGAGGTGAGAACATAGCAGGATCTAATGGGGTATGGAGTGATGGTTCTAGAAAGATGTTTTAGCGATCCTCACTATTATTTCGTAAAATAGTGTTTGAATAATTGTAATGAGGACTTATTTGAGTGTGGATATTGTCCTGTAAGACAATATTTTTATTTAAACTCACAAGATGTGTTGTCGTATTTTGCATGCACAATTATATTATTGAAGTTGTAGTTTACTTTACGTACCATGTATTTGGCGACTCGTAATAGGTGTTGTATACCTATTTTGGGGCGCCATGATTGATATCGAGCTTATGGATATGGTCTCCAAGTGAGATGGGGAATAGAACTAGGAGGGAGAGATGAGTAAATCCTTCGCCAGTGTGTCCTATCTAAGCTTATTTGTTGGTCGTCACCATAATATAGGGATATTATGTGATATGTTAATTTGTTTAATTAACCCTTGTTTATGGCAAGATTTAAGAATGGGTCACGAGAACGTTAACAATGGAGTGTATTAGATCGTGGAACAACCTTTAGTCACAAACCCAGAGAACGCATACAAATGGGAAGGCAATATTCTTCCCGTAAACAACACTACTGAGCAAACTATGAATGATGGAATGTTTAGGAGCTTTTTGCAGTTCATGCAAAATCAGACGAGGGAGACTCATGTACAAAATACGGGTGGAAGTGATAGCAACGCGCGGTCTGTCACAGCCAAGCAGTTCAAGGAGTTGGGACCACAAGAATTTATTGGAAAGCCAGATCCGATCAAGGCGAAAACATGGGTCAAGCAAATTACCAAGATATTCGATGTCTTGGGATGCACGGAGGAACATGAGGTTCCATTCGCCACCTTTATGTTCCGTGGTGAGGCAGATTACTAGTGGGAATCTGTGAAGTGTACCCAGCCAGCCGCACTCAACATGTCTGGGGAAACGTTTCAGAAACTATTCAATGACAAGTACTTTCCTGAAAGTATTCATCATATGAAGGAGGTAGAGTTTATCGATCGTTACAAAAAAATAACATGGCGGTGTCCCAAAGACGAGGCGTAAGTTATTTGAGTTATCCGTGTTGCACCTCATTTGGTAGAGAATGAGGAACGAATGACAAGGATGTTTCTGAGAGGTCTAAAACCCGAGATTCGTTAATACCTTATCTCTCATAAATTTTCTCTGTATTCAGATGTTGTCAACAGGGCTTAATTATTAACGAGATAGTGAGTATGTTCAACCGAGAGACCACAACCAGGGTCATACCGGTGACAGCAGTCATCATAGCGATGATAACCAACGAGGAGGGAAAAATACGAATAAAGGCGGTAACCACTTGGGTGGTCATCGTGGCCATGATAATAGGAGAGGTGAGTAAAGTGGAAATTTCATAAAGAGGAGATTCAACAATGACGGGAAGACATCAGCAGCAGCACCAACACCAATAACAAATTCTAGGGGAGGAGAACGACCGCCAGTTAGATGTTACAAATGCGGGAAAGAAGGACATATCAGCCCAAACTGTCCACAACAATCCAAGGTATGTTACAACTGTGGAAAGGAAGGCCACATAGCTCGGGATTGTTCTGTAGCAAAACCAAGTTCAACGGGGATGGTGACTCCAAAGGCTATCCCGGATAAGTCGAAATCAGCGGTTCCTGGAAGAGCGTTTGTCGTGACTAGCCAAAACGCGAGGAACCCAAACGAGGTGATTACAGGTAAGCTAATCTTGAATTCTTGCGAAGTTTATACCTTACTAGATACCGGTTCTACCCATTCTTTTATCTCTCCTTCTTGTGCTCAACGTTTAAACTTGACTCCAGAGAAATTGGTCTTTGACTTATCTGTTGAAACTCCGTTAGGTGAAACCTTCGTTACATCTACAGTTTATAAATCTTGCATGATCCAAGTTGGCACTATCACATTACCTGTTGATCTTATCTCTTTAAAGATACTTGCTTTTGATGTGATTTTAGGAATTGATTAGTTAACCACTCATCATGCCAAAATTGATTATTTTCGTAAGGTTGTTAGTTTTCATATTCCTAACCAACCTATCATACGAATTCAAATAACTAAACCACTAAAATCAGTCACTATCATATCAAGCCATAAAGCTATTCGTTTATTGAAAAACAGATGCCAAGCTTTCTTAGCCCATGTTATGGATTTGAACAGAGACAAGTCAGATTTGGATAATATTTCTGTTGTTAGAGAATTTCCTGATGTATTTCCTGAAGAACTTTCCGGTCTACCCCCAGAACGTGATGTCGAATTCTTTATTGACCTTGAACCGGGTACAAAGCCGATTTCTAAAACCCCATATCGAATAGCTCCTATTGAACTTCAGGAGTTAAAAGTCCAACTACAGGAGTTATTAGACATCGGTTTCATTCGTCCTAGTACATCTCCTTGGGGTGTTCCTGTTTTTTTTGTAAAGAAGAAAGACGGGAGTATGCGACTTTGTATTGACTACCGAGAATTAAACCACGTCACCATCAAGAATAGGTATCCGTTACCTCGCATTGATGACCTATTCGACTAGTTGCAAGGAGCACAATTCTTTTCAAAAATCGACCTTCGTTCTGGATATCATCAACTGAAGATTAAAACTGAGGATATTCCAAAGAGGCGCCTTCAAAAAAACTCTAAGACGGGCATTATGAATTCTTAGTCATGTCTTTTGGATTGACTAATGCTCCAGCTGCTTTCATGGATTTGATGAACCGAGTATTCAAGGAATATTTGGATCAGTTCGTTGTTGTCTTTATTGATGACATCCTCATCTATTCCAAAAGTCGTGAAGATCATGAGCACCATTTGAAGCTGATACTTGAAAGGCTTCGTGAAAACAAGCTTTATGCCAAGCTGAAGAAATGCGAGTTTTGGCTTGAGGAAGTAGCATTCCTTGGGCACGTGGTGTCAAAATATGGAGTATCTATTGACCCGGCGAAGATTGAAGCAGTACAAAGTTGGGAGCAACCAAAGTCGGTGACCGAGGTGCGTAGCTTTCTGGGCTTAGCTGGTTATTATCGGAGATTCGTGGAAGGATTTTCTCGAATCGCTACTCCGTTAACTCAATTGACTTGGAAAGATACAAAATTTGTATGGAGTGAGGAATGCAAGAAGAGTTTCCAAGAACTCAAGAGGAGACTCATTTTCGCACTGCTCGCAATACCATCCGGTTCGGATGGATTTATATATACAAATGATGCTTCCGTGCAAAGGGTTAGGATGCGTTCTCATGCAACATGGGAAAGTCATAGCCTATGCCTCACGACAACTCAAAGAATATGAGAGGAATTATCCTACTCATGATCTAGAGTTGGTAGCAGTCGTTTTCGCGTTGAAGATATGAAGACACTACTTGTATGGGGAGAAAGTGGAGATTTATACGGACCATAAAAGCCTCAAATATTTCTTCACCCAAAAAGAACTCAACATGCGGCAACGACGTTGGCTCGAGCTGTTGAAAGATTACGATCATACTATTCAATATCATCCTGGAAAAGCAAACGTAGTAGCTGACGCATTGAGTAGAAGATCCTATGCGAGTACGAGTGCGATATTGTCATCTGCAAAGGCCCATTCTGTATGACTTGCATAGGATGGAGGTAGAATTAAAGACTCGAGGACCCACATGATGATGGCGAATATACGAAAGTAGAACCGACTTTAATCCATAAAGTTAAAGTCGCTTTCAAGCTACTACGGACATGGAGCTGATACGTATGAAGAAGAAAGTGCAAGAAGGAGCTATTCCAGAAGCGAGAATTGATGAAGAAGGAATACTTAGATTCAACTCCAGACTTTGTGTTCCTAACGACTCTGATTTGAAGCATAGAATCATGATGGAGGCACACAACACACCATTTGTAATCCATCCTCGGAGTACCAAAATGTATCATGATATTCGACATACATTTTGGTGGAACAATATGAAGAGAGAGATCGCGGAGTTTATCTCGAGGTGTTTAACTTATCAACGTGTAAAGGCGGAGCATCAAGTGCCAAAGGGTCCATTACAACAACTTGAGATTCCAAAATAGAAGTGGGTACACATTACTATGGATTTCGTTACAGGTCTTCCCAAAGTTTCTCAAGGCATAGATGCTATTTGGGTTATTATTGATAGATTAACCAAGTCTTCCCATTTTTTACCGATACGAGAACTTTATTCCCTTGAACGTCTTGCTCGTATGTACGTGAATGAGATTGTGAGATAGCATGGCATGCCAGTATCCATAGTTTCGGATCGTGACCCAAGATTTACTTCAAGATTTTGGGTTAGCTTGCAGAAAGCTATGGGCACAGATTTACGATTTAGTTCAGCATACCATCCTCAAACGGACGGGCAATCAGAAAGGACTATTCAAACCCTTGAAGATCTATTAAGACTTTGTGTCCTAGAATTCAAAGGAAGTTGGGATAAGTACTTGCCACTGGTGGAATTCTCCTACAACAACAGTTATCAAGCAAGTATAGGCATGGCTCCATTCGAGGCATTGTATGGACGAAAGTGTCGTTCTCCAGTATGCTGGGATGAGGTGGGAGAAGCAACGTTGTTGGGACCAGAATTAGTACGCATGACTACAGAAAAGATCCAAATGATTCGACAACGTATACAAACGGCACAAGATCGACAAAAGAGTTATGAGGATCTTCATCGAAAAGACGTGGAATTTAATATTGGGGATCATGTATTGTTACGTGTTGCACCATGGAAGGGAGTTACAAGATTTTGGAAGAGAGGAAAGCTCAATCCACGATTTGTTGGTCCATTTGAGATTCTTGACCGAATAGGAAATGTGGCCTATTGACTCGCATTACCTCCAAGTATGTCTCATGTTCATAATGTTTTTCATATATCCAAGCTTCGTAAATATGTGAAAGACCCGATGTAACACCCCAGTCCCACATCGAAAGATAGGGAAAAAATTTGTCTGCATATAAGGAAATAAGTTACTACCAACAGTACCTTCAAGTCATGACCTTTTGGGAGCCTATGGTGGGCTAGATGACCCAAGAAGATACTATTGGGCCAGTGGTTTGAGACCTTATTTGGATGAATTTGATTCGATTCGGACTTGGGATTTGACCCAAGATTTGTTCCGGACCCGGGATTTGACCCGGGTTGTTTCATATGGTATCAAAGCCGACTCTCGAAAGCTCGGGTCGGGTTATCCGATCGAGTTGCCGGAGGTGGGGACACGAAGGCTGGTGGTATTATCCCACAATGGAGAGATAGAGGTCCGGAGGTGGGGACACGAAGCCAGACGGTATTATCCCACAATGGATAGAGAGGCAAAGATCTTTGGACCGTGTGTGTGATCAGTTCTGACGGGGACGTCAGAAATTTAAGTGGGGGAGTTTGTAACACCCCAGTCCCACATCGAAAGATAGGGAAAAAATTTGTCTGCATATAAGGAAATAAGTTACTACCAATAGTACCTTCAAGTCATGACCTTTTGGGAGCCTGTGGTGGGCTAGATGACCCAAGAAGGTACTATTGGGCTACTGGTTTGAGACCTTATTTGGATGAACTTGATTCGATTCGGACTTGGGATTTGACCCAAGATTTGTTCCGGACCCGGGATTTGACCCGGGTTGTTTCATAAGAATACAAATAATGAACCGAAATAACCTATTTAGGTTTGACCTGTAAGTTATGGGTAAACTTCTGGGTTAGGTTTTGTTCTGTTTGATTTTCTATTCAGCTATCATATCAGCTATATTTAAATCTGTCTCTAATCTGCTTTGTTATCTATTCGTTGATCTCTTTGTTAGATGGCTCGTAGATCTGCCAGAGTTGTTGGGAGGTGAGGCAACAATAGGGGAAGAGGTGAGGGTCAGCCCAATGAGCAACCTAATAATCAGATAAATGCTCAGTTGGCTACCTTGGTGAATCAGGCAGTGAATCAGGCGTTACCTCAGTTGGTGGCACAAGTTACAGTAATGCAATGCAACCGCCACCGTAAATTCTCGAAAGGGGAGAACCCGGGAAATAATGATCCACAGGCAAATGAAGAGGAAGTGAATGCAGATGGTATTGATCAGCAGGTGGTTCCAATGTATGTGTGGTTGGAAAGGTTTCAAAAGCAGAAACCACAGGCATTCAGTTCAGCTCCAACTCCAATTGATGTAGAGAATTGAATTTCCAACTTAGAGAAGATTTTCGATGTGTTGGGGTGCTCGGATAATCAGAAAGTGTTGCTAGCTGCTTACAAGCTGGAAGGGGATGCGCAGAGGTGGTGGAAGGCGTTGAAAACAACAAAGGGTAATGGTTATGTTGAGGCCTTATTTTGATTGATTCGATTCGGACTTGGAATTTGACCCAAGATTTGTTCCGGACCCGGGATTTGACCAGGGTTATTTTATATGAAACAACCCGGGTCAAATCCCGGGTCCGGAACAAATCTTGGGTCAAATCCCAAGTCCGAATCAAATCAAATTCATCCAAATAAGGTCTCAAACCACTGGCCCAATAGTATCTTCTTGGGTCATCTAGCCCACCACAGGCTCCCAAAAGGTCATAACTTGAAGGTACTATTGGTAGTAACTTATTTTCTTATATGCAAATAAATTTTTTCCCTATCTTTCGATGTGGGACTGGGGTGTTACAAACTCCCCCACTTAAATTTCTGACGTCCCCGTCAGAACCGATCACACACACGGTCTAAAGATCTTTGCCTCTCTAGCCATTATGTGATAATACCGGCTGGCTTCGTGTCCTCACCTCCGGACCTCCATCTCTCCATTGTGGGATAATACCACCAGCCTTCGTGTCCCCACCTCCGGAAACTCGATCGGATGACCCGACCCGAGCTTTCGAGAGTCGGCTTTGATACCATATGAAACAACCCGAGTCAAATCCCGGGTCCGGAACAAATCTTGGGTCAAATCCCAAGTCCGAATCGAATCAAATTCATCCAAATAAGATCTCAAACCACTAGCCCAATAGTATCTTCTTGGGTCATCTAGCCCACCACAGGCTCCCAAAAGGTCATGACTTGAAGGTACTATTGGTAGTAACTTATTTCCTTATATGCAGACAAATTTTTTCCCTATCTTTCGATGTGGGACTGGGGTGTTACACCCGAACCATATTATTGCGTTAGAACCAGACGAGATAGCCGAAGATTTAACGTACGAAGAAGTACCTGTTAAGATCTTGGATAAGAAAGAGCATGTCCTACGCACCAAGGTTATACCATAAGTTAAGGTTTTGTGGAGAAACCATCTTTATTGAAGAAATGACCGGGAGTTAGAATCGAAATGAAAGCGAGGTATCCTCACCTTTTGAAACACAGTATCGTATGTCAATTTCGAGGATTTAAATTTCATAAGGAGGAGAGGTTGTAAGACCCCAACTTATTATAAATAAAATCAATTTCCTCTAATTATTATTGTGAATAATAAGGTATTAATTTGATATAATTCTCGGTTATGGGTGAAATGTGCAAATTTTACAAAATAAGCAAGTGGTTATAAAATAATCATTGTTGTCGGGGAATATTCGTTTGGTCGTGGAATATTCTTGTTGTTTGGGGAATATTAAATGCGGCCAGTGCGATCATTTGTGGGCCCCATAATGTAAGAATAAGCGCCGGATGAAGAAAATGACAAGTTTGAGTTTTTATAAATAACGGCGTAGTTATTCCGAATTAACCTTTGTTGGAATACCCGGTGGTTAAAATACGATGTCTGGCGTGGATGCATAGTATTGATGAATTATTGATCCTTACGTGAAAGGTACTACTCAATAATTATTACGATGAGTTATCGCTCAATATTTTATTTTATTGATTCAATAATTTCTGCGTTGATATTTTATATTATTGTTGTTTCAATAATTGTCACTGCACAGTATTTCCCATTATCAGATCTATAATTCATATTATTTGAATAATATTATTAGATATCATTATTGGCAATGTCTAGAAAGTTCTGTCAATGAGAGGTTTGGTCACCTAATTGCACGCCAGTAAGGAGAAATTCTTATTGGAAAGCCCCCTCTTTCCTGAGAACGGCCTGGTTGTCATAAATGTGATTCTGTAATATTATTTGTGAATAATTAATTATTGATTCATATGATAAGGAAATATTTATTTTATGTGGATATAAATGTTGGATATATTTATTGTGGTTAAAAATGAAGGAGTTAATGTTGAGGTATTTTATCACTATTTTTGTCGGAATGAAGGTATTAAAAATTAAACTAGTATTTCTGAGATATATTGCGTGAGTTATAATTTTTAATCTGACCGTTGGATCGTTGTGATGTTTGGATATGTTATACATATATAAGTTGAGTATATATCCATAAATTTTGAACCGTTAAAAATGAATATATGATTTGTTATGAATTTTAAGAGGTGACTGATTTGGAAATTAGGTTTATAAATGATTTTGGTGGAAAATTATAGAATTGAGTGGGCCCCACTTGTGGTTGGTGAAGAAATGTGCTGAATTTTATGTCAAATGTGGTGGGTGGCAATAGTAGCACGTAAAGCCATCAGGTTGCAGGTCAAGTCTGCTTCGGCATGCTAACATTTTTCTATAAATAGAGGGCTAAGTTAGAATTGAAAATCACACCAGAAACATAAGCTTTCTCTCTTTCTCTCTCTATATTATCGAGCGTATTTTGTGAGTATTTAGATACTTTGTGTGTTTATATTTTTCAATACAAGTTTCACAAGACTATATTCAAATTCAAATGAAAATACGGTTATTTTGAGGTAAGGGATGTTATTTTCTTCTTAAATGATATTATTTTCTTCAATATCATTATGCCGAAATATTGGTGAACGTTTTTATCAAATTTGGAACTTTTTGTGTCGGGGTTATTATTCACGATATCTGGACTATTCACTTAATCTGTGACTATTCATAAAAAAAATGGAATTTTTTGCTTTTTGTCCAAGATGTCTATTATGGTTACTATTTTTGATTGTATCCATGTTTTGATCTTTATTTTTGAATTCTGCTTCAAAATTGGTATTTATGAAGTATTATTGATCTTGGATAAACTGTTATACAAATCCCTACTATTTGTCCTTCTGTCTCACTGGATTCGTTTTCTTTAAAATATTTTTCATCATCCTCAGTCCTAAATGATGATATTACTGAATATCTTTGGCCTGTAGTGCAAAGATGAATGATTAACTGATGAATACCTTTGGCCCGTAGTGCAAAGATGAACAGGTGTTGAGATGAACATGACCAACTGGTGATACAAATGAATATCTTTGGCCTGTAGTGCAAAGTTGAATATTTGATTAAAGATGTATATTGATTGTTGTTACAGGGATAAAATATTGATGATGGACTTTTAAATCTCAGAAGATGGTAGAACTCATTCTCTATTTGACTCTTCTAATTGATTGTTGTTTCCGCTGCAGTTGTTGATCTAAAACTTGTTGTCTATTATATTTTATCAGATTTTTTCCTGTTGAAGACTAATGATAATTTGTTGTATATTATCTTAGTCATAATATTCTTTACTAGGCTAGTTGAGCTCACCCTTTTCCTTTTTGTTCCATTTTTCTTCTCAGGAGGTGAGAACATAGCAGGATCTAGTCGGGGTATGGAGTGATGGTTCTAGAAAGATATTTTAGCATTCATCACTATTTCTGTAAAATAGTGTTTGAATAATTGTAATGAGGACTTATTTGAGTGTGGATATTGTCTAGAAGACAATATTTGTATTAAAACTCACAGTATGTGTTGTCGTATTTTTCACGACAATTGTATTATTGAAGTTGTAGTTTGCTTTCTGTACCATGTATTTGGCGACTCAGAATAGGTGTTGTATACCTATTTTGGGGCGTCACAGTTACAATCTTGGTCATACAATACTTAGTAGTCATGCTTGTAAAAAGACAACACATGTATACTTTACTCACATAGTTCATATTCTAGAAATTTCCTTTTTCTTTATGACTATGTGTGCCTAAGTGAAAATCATATCTTAACCAAACGATGTTCATGTCAATATGTTCTATAGGCATAATGAATCCTAATACACATGCTTGAATGGTCATAACATACTTTACCCATTACTTGATGATATTAGCTTTCTCATTCTAACTTTCTTTGAATTTAACACTAAGCCAACTTAGTATATACAAGTCATATTAGTATACAACTCTCATGCATTTACAACATATATTAAAGTCACATATACATGCTCAAAAAGTCAGAACTCACTAGATAAAAATCTTTGTCAAGTTCTCTTTGAAAAATCTTAAGTTTCCTTATCTTTGAAATAGTCAAATCTTTCAATCATGTATGCTAGTGTGTTCAATCACTTAGTCTTGCATTTCATGCCAATATAAACCATATTAACATACTCATAAAGTCAAAATGCTCACATGATGTGTTTGTGGTAAAGTTCACTTTTGAAATCCCAAATCTCATTTCAGGACCACAAGTATTTTGTTAATCATTGCTATACTTGTTCATACTGCATACACATGCTTATGTGTGTGTGCTACAATAGTTTACATGCTTGCTCTAACCATATACTAACAAGTTAGCACAATGAAACTAAGCAGAAAAAATATCGTAGTGCGGTAGATGGAAAGAATTGCTACCTTGCACCCTAAGATAATTAAGGAGCAGTTGATTGCGCCATACGAGAGATAAACTGAATTCAGGGTTACGACACAATTTGCGTTGCACCTAATATAAATAAGCGAATTGGCCGAGTCGAGTTCAAGATAATAAAGTTACTCTGTTTTGCAGAGTAACTCCCATTTTGATTTCCAACAAATCAAGCATGCTCCAAATCAATATTAAAGTGTTCATACATATTAGAAAACTTCTTACACACCTTATAACTTGATTGTTCATATCAATTAACAAATGAATTCTTGAAATTTCAATAATCAAACAAGACCCATTTCAAGAGCATAGTTAGAATCTATACCTTCTTGAGCTTGGATTGGATTCTTTACACACTAAGTATGCTCCCAAAATTTCCCAGAAACTTAGAGTTCTCAATCTCAGACTTTAACAAACAAAAAAACTAAATTTGGAGCTTGTATTTATAGAGGAAGCATGAACTAGACATTGACATTACTCAAAATTGGAGCCCAAGGTGTAATGGAAGGAAACAAAGGTTAATCAAGAGTGGTTAAACAACTCCCTACCAACTACCTAGCTAGCAAATGATCACCTAAGATTAGCCACTTGGAAAATACGTAAACTAGCCTTTAGTGCACTGTTCATGTACTTGGTGACACTCATTTTGGGACAAGAGAGAAATCTCAGCATACTTGATCAAATAAGGCTTGGTTTGGACACTATAATTCCCATGATGTAATATAAATGTGTAAATGCTACTACACAAGAAAATTTGGGGATTATTTATATACTCACATTATATAACCCATGTACATTAAATACACGCAATAAAATAATGTAGTCAAGTATTATTGTCCGGGTAGTTTCATAATTATCTCTACTACTCACATAGGCATAATATAACATTATTTAATATTATATATCAAGTGTACACACACATAATTTCTTTTCCCAATTTTAGGAATACACAGATATTCAATTATTTCTGTTTAACAATCACTTAATTTTATTGCACTACTTGACACTTCATATCAACATAATGCATCTTATTATATGATTCTATGCATGTCACACATTACACAAAGTGTCCATTTCATTTCCTATTGCAGAACTTAACTGTCTCAGATTGGACCTTTAGTGTAATTGCGCCATTTTGTCTTCTTTTGGACTGGCAGCAATGCTGGCTTAGGTCCTTGGCGAAGGCAAAAAATAGGTTAGCTTCAAGCCAGTTCCAATCTACCACCACATAAGTTTCACATGGAATAATTTACTTCTTCAATGGTGATATACCCATACATGACATAAATTAATATGTTCAAATCTTGTTACTATATTCAAATAAATTGAATATTTAATTAATAAGAATCCTTGATATCAAACTCTTAGGGTTAGTCCACTAATTTAAATAACTATTAGTGACTCCCTTTAATCATTTCATAAATTCTCATAACCACACAAGGTTTAAATAAACTCACGAAACTAACTCGTTAGAATTAAATCACATATTTAATTAATAAGGAGTTTAAAATTCATGGTCGTTACAGGTTCACCTCACCCTATTCGGTTCACCAAAATCAACGGTTAAAATGACGTATAAAATACGAAACACTTATCTAAAATTCTCAATAAAATTATTTCCATACTATTTTAGGAAAACCTCAACAGTAATCGACCACCGTTCTATTCCCCTGTTACCCCCGCTCGACCCAGCTAAACTCTTATTACCTGAAAGGAATTGTGAAACAAAAGGGTGAGCACAACTAGCCCAGTAAAGAATATCACGACTAAAGATAATTAAATTATCAATAACATTCATCAGTAATGAATCAGACATTTAGAACATATGGTAGATGATAAAACTTTTCAACCATAGTTGCAGCGGAACGAGCAATCCAATAGAAGAGTCAAATAGACCATAAAGTCTATTATCTTCTCCATGTTAAAAGTCCACCAACAATGTTTTAACTCTGTAATATCAATCAACAGTTCCTGTCCACAATCATGTGAATAACTCATAATCATAATTTTAGTTCTAAATTCCTCTTCTCATCCAAGACGAAGATAATTTTTATCACCAGTCATTACCTGAAACATCAAAGATCATGGTTATACCAAATCACAGTTCCTGCTCATAATCATACTAATAAACTCATCTTTGCACTACGGGCCAAAGATATTCATTAACAGTTCATCTTTGCACTACGGGCCAAAGATATTTAACAGCAGTTCATCTTTGCACTACAGGCCAAAGATATTCAATTATAAATTCAATGGTCATGATCATACCAGTCAACAATTCATCTTTGCACTACTGGCCAAAAAGAAACCATAGTTACTATCACACCAATAATCTACCCATCTTTACACTCAAGTGAAAGAGAAATTTCAACACTAGGGTTATAAAAATGTTATATATGATAACAAAAACAATATAGTCAAAAAATGAATTTAATTTCAAGAATAAGATTCATAAATCAACAATAATTTGGTCAGAAAAAGAAACCAATTTTGTCATGAATAGTACCCCATGAATAGTACCCCGTGAATAATAACTCGTGAATAGTACTCCGTATTCATAAATAGTACCGTATACGTGAATAGTGCCGTATACGTGAATAGTAATTGTGATGCCCCCAAAATAGGTACACATCACCCATTCTGAGTCGCCAAATACATGGTACAGAAACAACTACAACTTCATTATTACAATTGTCGTGCAAAATACGACAACACATAAACTGTGAGTTTAAATACAAATATTATCTTCTAGACAATATCCATACTCAAATAAGTCCTCATTACAATTATTGATACACTATTTTACAAAATAGTGAGGACTACTAAAACAACTGTCTTGAACCATTACTCCACACCCCGACTTTCCCGCTATATTCTCGTCTCCTGAGAAGAAAAATGGAACAAAAAGGAAAAGGGTGAGCTCAACTAGCCCAGTAAAGAATATTATGACTAAGATAGTGTACAAAAAATTATCCTTATTCTTCAACAGGGAAAAATCTGATAGAATACAATAGACAACAAGTTTTAGATCAACAACTGCAGCGGAAACAACATTTCATTAGAAGAGTTAAGTAAAGAATAAAATCTACTATTATCTATGAATTTAAAAGTCCATCATCGATATTTTATCCCTGTAACATCAATCAATATACATCTTGAATCAAATATTCATCTTTGCACTACAGGCCAAAGATATTCATCAGTTGGTCATGTTCATCTAAACACCTGTTCATCTTTGCACTACGGGCCAAAGATATTCATCAGAAAATCATTCATCTTTGCACTACAGAACAAAGATATTCATCAGAAAATCATTCATCTTTGTACTACAGGCCAAAGATATTCAATTTTATCATCATTTAGGACTGAGGATGATGAAAAATATTTTAAAGAAAACGAATCCAGTGAAACAAAAGAACAAATATTAAGGATTCGTACTTTACACAATTCAAGTTCAAAAATACTTCATAAATAATCAGAGTGGAGTAAAATTCAAGAATGAAGACCAAAACATAGATCTAATCAAAGATAGGAATCATAACAGACAATCTTGGACACAGAAAAGAAAATTTAATTTTTCTGTGAATAGTGTCGTATTCGTGAATAGTGTTGTATACGTGAATAGTGCCGTATACGTGAATAGTAACTCCTGCACTAAAAGATAGAAATTTCATAAAAAAAATCATCATGCTTCGTGAATAGTAACTCGTGAATAGTAACTCATAAATAGTAACTCATGAATAGTAACTCATGAATAGTAACCCCGACATGAAAAAGTTCCAAATTTGATAAAAAAATTCAGACCAATATTTTGGCATAATGATATTGAAGAAATAATATCATTTACGAAGAAAATAACATCCCTTACCTCGAAAAAGCGATCTTACCATTTGGAATCGAAATATAGTCTTTGAAGGAAACTTCGACCTTTGTATAGCAACACTCAATGTATCAAAATACTCACAAGATTACGCTCGATAATATAGAGAGAGAAAGAGAGAGAAAACTTTAGTTTCTGGTGTGATTTTCAATTCTAACATAAACACCCTATTTATAGGAAAATGCTTAGAACACCAAAGCTGAAAATTTAATAAAATATTAATATATTTATAAAATTTTCCTTAGCCCACCTTGACCATCTGAATTCAGCCACCAAATAATGACAAAAACCAAAAAAACATTTTTGTAATTAAAAATAATTAAAACTTTCAAAAACCAATTATTTCGGAACTACGGAACTTCAATAATTCATAATAAATAGCCCTTTTATCAGAAAAATTCGAACCACATGTCTTTTTTATAAGAAATTCCATTATCTACAACTTTGTAGAAGAAAGTTTTTTCAAATTCCAAACAAAAATTGACCGAAATCCACAAACGGACGATTTTACAGGCTATAATCAAATTTCAGTCAAGATATGGGGACCACCGACACACAAAACATGTGTTAATCATTTAATGCAACAAAAATACTCTTTCTTCTCATATACTCATATATCCCACATTCATTGTAAAAATATCACCATTATTATATTATTAAAATATTATAATATATTTATATGAATTATTTTATCAGAAAAAGATAAAATATTAATTTTCAACAATTGTCACATTAAAAATTTTCTCCATCTATATCCATATAAAATGAATATTTTCCTTTTCATATAAATCAATAATTAATTATTCACAAATAATATTACAGAATCACAATATTGACAACCAGGCTGTTCACAGGAAAGAGGGGGCTTTCCAATAAGGATTTCTCCTTACTGGCGCACAATTAGGTGACTAAACCTCTCATTTGACAGAACTTTCTAGACATTGCCAATAATGTTATCTAGTAATATTATTAAAATAATATGAATCATTGATTTGATAATGAGAAATATTGTGTAGTGACAATTATTAAAACAACAATAATATAAAATATCAATGTAGTAATTATTGAATCAATAAAATAAAATATTGAAGCAGTAATTCTTTGAAACAATTATTGAGTAGTGCCTTCTTACGTAAGAATCAATAATTGGTACAATACTGCAGTGCTGCTCTTCTTGTCAACAACAGCGCCAGACATCGTGTTTTAACCAACGGTATTCAAACAAAGGTTAATTAGTAATAACTATGCCGTTATTTATAAACAAATTATAATTATCGTTTTCTTCATCCAATCGCTCAGTTATGGGGCCAACAAAATCTGCTACCGTCAGTGCATGCGAATATTCCCGACAAAGAAAAATATTCCACGACCAAACGAATATTCCCCGACAACAATAAATATTTTATAACCACCTGCTTATTTGAAATATTTGCGCATTTTACCCATAACTAACCACATTAATCAAATTAACCCCTTACTATTTCAAAATAATAATTAGAGAAATTAAATCTTTATTTATAAAAAGTTGGGGTCTTACAACCTCCACTCCTTATGAAATTTCGTCCTCGAAATTGACATGCGTAGGACATCCTCCTTCCTATCCAAGATCTTGACAGGTACCTCTTCATACGTTAATTCTTCAGCTATTTCGTCTGGTTCTAACTCAATAACGTGGTTCGGGTCGTCCACATAAATTCATAACTTCGATACGTGAAAAACGTTATGAACACGCGATATACTTGGCGGTAAAACGAGTCTATAGGCCACAGTTCCTACTTCATCAAGGATTTCAAATGGGCCAATTAAATCGAGGGTTGAGATTTCCTCTCTTCGTTGATTCTTGCTTCTAGAATAATTCCCTCTTGAACCCTCTTCTTCACATTCATCAGCTCCGGGTGTGTAGCTTGAGCGGCTTTAACTTTATCGATTAAAGTCGATTCTACTCGTATATTCGTTATCTTCACATGAGTTCGTATATTCGCACTTGTAAACGCATACGATCTTCTGTTCAACGCGTCAGCTACCACGTTCGCTTTTCCTACGATGGTATTGAATGGTATAATCGTAATCTTCAACAGCTCGAGCCAACGTCTTTGGCGCATGATACTATCGTTTTATGTGAAGAAATATTTAAGGGTTGAAGAAATGGGTTTTGTACTGGGGTTAATACAAAATTCAATTTCACGTTCTAGGGGTAGGCTATGAAGTCTTCAAGAATACGTCAGGAAATTTATTAACAATAAAAATATCATTCAAAACTGTGACTCTCATCCAAGACTTGGATCGAACATGTAATGAAGGTTTTTCCTAACGGAGTATCAACCGATAAGTCAAAGTCTAACTTCTCTAGAGTCAAATTTAAACGTTGAGCACAAGCAAGAGAGATAAAAGAATAGGTAGAACCGGTATCGAATAAGGTATAGGCTTCGCAAGAATTTATAATTAACTAACCCGTGATAACTTCGTTCGATTCCTCGTCACGAAAAACGCTCTCCCTTAAACTACCGAATTTGACTTGTTCGGGGCAGTCTTTGGTGTCGTCATTACCACTTGAATTAACTTTCGCTATAGGGCATATTCCACCCTCAACTGCTTCGTCGTACTCCTGCTCCTTGATCTGAATCATTAGCCTTTGATCCATATCGAATTGGGGTTGACCGCAATGTATAGGGTAATTCAAAACTCGATGATGGGTTCTCCCAATTGCTTTCGAAAAAGAGAAATACATATCATCTATTTTAGCTTTCTTGGATCGGACTTCTCTTTCCACAATATCAACGCGTCGTGTGGCTTTTACCCATGCATCTTTCGTTCTCACTCGTTCAGTTGTTTCTTCTTTCAGCTGCTCCTTGACATTTGAATTATCAGATTCCAGCTTTAATATCATATACTCTGCCAAAGAGCGCTCATGTTCAGCTATCGTACATCGGGTAATACAATTTTGAATTGTTACATTCCTTTGCTCCACGACCGCCTTCCGTTCTTCAGCCTGCTCTTCTAACTCATGAATACGATTTTGCAATTCTACATTTTGATCAATAAGTTCTTCTAATAAATCCTCCTCAGGTTCCTCTTCTTTCTCACTCTCAGTTGCTACCTTTGCGACTAGCTTGAGTGCCACTTTTAATTCCTCAATCACCACATGGATGTCTCTAATCACATTATCTTGGTTGGTGATTAGAGGTGTCTCCACGGTCTCATGTACTCCATTGCTATATTCAACATTCTTGGATGTCATTTTACTATCACAAAACAATGGTTAATTGACATATCACATATTATACCTATACACTGACCGACCAATTAAATAACAAATAAGCTTAGGTATGACACACTAGCGAAGGATTTACTCGTCTCTCCCCTCCTAGTTTTATTCCCGATCTCCTTGGAGACCATATCCCTAAGCTCGATATTAAAGCGTGACGCCCCCAAAATAGGTATACATCACCCATTCTGAGTCGCCAAATACATGGTACAGAAACAACTACAACTTCATTATTACAATTGTCGTGCAAAATACGACAACACATAAACCGTTAGTTTAAATACAAATATTGTCTTCTAGACAATATCCATACTCAAATAAGTCCTCATTACAATTATTGATACACTATTTTACAAAATAGTGAGGACTACTAAAACAACTGTCTTGAACCATTACTCCACACCCCGACTAGTTCCCGCTATATTCTCGTCTCCTGAGAAGAAAAATGGAACAAAAAGGAAAAGGGTGAGCTCAACTAGCCCAGTAAATAATATTATGACTAAGATAATGTACAACAAATTATCCTTAGTCTTCAACAGGGAAAAATCTGATAGAATACAATAAACAACAAGTTTTAGATCAACAACTGCAGCGGAAACAATAATTCATTAGAAGAGTTAAGTAGAGAATGAAATCTACTATCATCTATGAATTTAAAAGTCCATCATCGATATTTTATCCCTGTAACATCAATCAATATACATCTTGAATCAAATATTCATCTTTGCACTACAGGCCAAAGATATTCATCAGTTGGTTATGTTCATCTAAACACTTGTTCATCTTTGCACTACGGGCCAAAGATATTCATCAGAAAATCATTCATCTTTGCACTACAGGCCAAAGATATTCATCAAAAAATCGTTCATCTTTGCACTACAGGCCAAAGATATTCAATTATATCATTATTTAGGACTGAGGATGATGAAAAATATTTTAAAGAAAACGAATCCAGTGAAACAAAAGAACAAATATTAAGGATTCGTACTTTACACAATTCAAGTTCAAAAATACTTCATAAATAATTAGAGTGGAGTAAAATTCAAGAATGAAGACCAAAACATAGATCCAATCAAAGATAGGAATCATAACAGACAATCTTGGACACAGAAAAGAAAATTTAATTTTTCTGTGAATAGTGTAAATATTCGTGAATAATTGTCAGATATCGTGAATAGTCTGTAGTATCGTGAATAGTAACTCCGACACTAAAAGATAGAAATTTCACAAAAAAATCATCATGCTTCGTGAATAGTATTCGTGAATAGTAACTCATGAATAGTAACTCGTGAATAGTAACTCATGAATAGTAACTCAAGAATAGTAACCCCGACATGAAAAAAATTCCAAATTTGATAAAAAAATCCAGACCAATATTTTGGCATAATGATATTGAAGAAATAATATCATTTACGAAGAAAATAACATCCCTTACCTCAAAAAGACAGTACTTCTGACTAGAATACTGAATAAAGTGCTGAAGGGAACTCACATCGTATAGCAACACTCAAGGTATCAATATACTCACAAGAATACGCTCAATAATATAGAGAGAGAAAGAGAGAGAAAACTTTAGTTTCTGGTGTGATTTTTAATTCTAACCTAAGCACCCTAATTATAGAAAAATGCTTATGTGACGTCCCCAAAATTAGGTATACGTCACCCATCTTGGGTCGCCACTTACATGGTACATAAATTCAAATACAACTTACTAATATAAGCGTAAATATGCAATCGACATAAAGCGTGAGTTTGAATACAAATATTATCTACTAGATATTATACAAACTCAAAAGGAGTCCTCATTACAACTATTATCACACTATTTCACGGAATAGTGAGGACTACTAATGCTATCCTCGGACCATTACTCCGTTCCCCGACTCGTCGCCTATGTTCTCATTTCACGAAGAGAACGGTGAAAGAAAGGGTGAGCTCAACTAGCCCAAGAAGAAATATTATGACTAAGATAATGCGAGAATAAATTATCATTAGCCTTCACGGTGTTAAAGCGATAAAATACAATAGACAACCGGTTTAAGCTGCAAATGAATATGCAATCCATTAAAAAAAATCAAGTAGAGAATAAAGTCTACTATCTTTTAGGTTTTAAAAGGTTTTCATCAATTTTTATCACGAGACTCGACTTAATAAATAAACCACCACATCTAATCATCCCCGCATACCCACGGTCAAGGATTTTCATCAAATTATCAATGGTCATGACTATCTTAAGAATCACCCCTGGTCATAATCATACCAAAAACTATCCATCAACGCATTACAAAGCCATCGAGGACTTTAGTCACATCATTTATATCAAGTCGTGATTATACAAGAATGATCCTTGGTCATAATCATACTAAGTTCATCTATGCACGTAAGCCAAAGATAACATAATATAACATGAGGATGATGACAATGACATAATAATTCAATAAAACAAGTTCAAGAATTATTTAATCCATGAATTATTAACGTCAAATTGTCAACATGATCTTTGTTTACAGAGAGTAAAATTCAAGAATGATCGGAAGAATATTTCCATGAAAAAGATCTTTGGATGAAACGCAAATATCGAGGATATTCTACTAATTTCATGGAGTATATAAGTCAAAGTTTTAACCAATTTGGGTATAATAAAGAATGGAATAACAAAAGAAATCACCATGCATGCGGTACTTGCGCATGGCGAGTTATTCAACATAATAATAATAATCGGAACCGGTCGGTGAAATTCACACCAAGCGAGGATATTCCAACAGAATAATAAAGATGGAACCAGATCGGTGTAAAACACACGAGATAGGATATTCCAGCGAGAATGATAAAGAGCGGAACCGGTCGGTGTAAAAACATGCATGACGAGGATGTTCCAACAAAATAATAAAAAGCGGAACCGAGTCGGTGTAAAACACATGAGACGAGGATGTTCCAACAGAATAATAGAAGAATGTCACCAAGTATAGGGTAAATCACAGATACAAAAGTTATTCCAATGAGAATAATAAGCAATGGAATAACATAAGGATTTCACCAAGTATAGGGTATCTGGCGTATCTGAGGTTATGTATAGGGTATGCCACTTTTACGAGTTATTCCAATAGAATAATAGTGAATGGAATAATGAAGTTCTCTTCAAGAAGAAAGAATAACACCCCTTACTAGTAAAAGAACTGAATATAGAAGTAGTGAAGTAGCGAGAATACTCTTCTTCTTTCTATAATTTTTCTCTATAGCTTCTCTCTATAATTTCTCTCTCAGAGTTTCAATGAATTCGTAAGAAAATAATGAAGGAATGAGCTTATTTATAGGAAAATGGAATGCATAAGAAACTAATCCATGAAACGGTCAGATTGATTTACTTTAATCGACGGTCCATATTTAAAGAAAAATCTTTTAAATAAAATATAATATATTCTATTTATATAAAAACATTTTACTATGCAAACACTATGCAACACTATGCATAATAAAATATAATATATTCTATTTATAGAATAACTTTAATAAAGTATTCTATTTTATATAAAAGATGTTTACATTTTATTACGTTAATAATACTGAATAAAACAAAACGTCATTATCGCTATAATAATTCATATTATTAATCGAAATGATAATGGAATCAAACCGAGTGACTTCTCACATAAGCATCGATAATCAATACAGGTAATCTTTCTTATGCAACCACACGTATTCATTGTACTTTTACTACTGAGAGTAGTTCAACAAGAACTACAGTAAAACTTCCGCCGTTATTTTAATAAAATATTTTTTGTCGTTTCTCAATCAAACAATAATTACATTATTAGGGTCCACCAATGATTGGTAGTTATACGAATATTCCTGCTAAAAGAATATTCCAGACCAATCGAATATAATATAACCACTTGCATACTTTGCAAAATTTATAAATACTACCCACAACTATAATATTATCTCAAATTCACACTATAATATTAAAAATTATTTCGACTAAATTTAAATCTTTATTGATAAAATCTGGGGTCTCACAACTTAGAACACCAAAGCAGAAAATTTAATAAAATATTAATATATTTATAAAATTTTCCTTAGCCCACCTTGAACATCTGAATTCAGCCACCAAATAATGACAAAAACCAAAAAAACATTTTTGTAATTAAAAATAATTAAAACTTTCAAAAACCAATTATTTCGGAACTACGGAACTTCAATAATTCATAATAAATAGCCCTTTTATCAGAAAAATTTGAACCACATGTCTTTTTCATAGGAAATTCCATTATCTACAAATTTGCAGAAGAAAGTTTTTCTAAATTCCAAACAGAAATTGACCGAAATCCACAAACGGGCGATTTTACAGGCTATAATCAAATTTCAGTCAAGAAATGGGGTCCACCAACACACAAAATATGTGTTAATCATTTAATGCAACAAAAATACTCTTTCTCCTCATATACTCATATATCCCACATTCATTGTAAAAATATCACCATTATTATATTATTAAAATATTATAATATATTTAAATAAATTATTTTATCAGAAAAAGATAAAATATTAATTTTCAACAATTGTCACATTAAAAATTTTCTCCATCTATATCCATATAAAATGAATATTTTTCTTATCATATAAATCAATAATTAATTATTCACAAATAATATTATGTAATCGAATATTGACAATAGAATTTTTTCAGGAAGAGGGCTTTCAATAAGGATTTCTCCTTCTTGGTAATGATTAGGTGACCAAACCTCTCCTTTGACAGAACTTTCTAGACATTGCCAATAATGCTATCTAATAATATTATTCCAAATAACATGAATTATTGTTCTTGTGAGTCTTAGTGAATTGGTGAGAATGAAAGAAGAATGAGCTTCTATTTATAGAAAAACATAGTTTCGATAATTGCACGTTTTGGGGCTCGAATTATTATAGTATAATACCTTTATCTTTTCCTTCATTTTTAATTTAGTCCTACAAGTATTATCAATCTTGCACCACCTCCCCTAATAGTACATGCATGTGACTCAATTGTACACACATGTGAACAAATAGTTATAAACATGTGAAAAAAATAGTTACAGTATAGTACATTCATCTATACCTCTATTTTTAATTTAGTCATGCAAGTATTACCAATCTTGCACCACCTTCCCTAATAGTACATGCATGTGAATCAATAGTACATACATGTGAACAAATAGTTATAAGCATGTGAATTAATAATAATTAATTGCTCATTTATCCGATTAATTACCTGATTGGTTAATATAACCTTATCGAAATAAATGTCAATTTTCATTAACACTAATAATCCCAACACAATGGAAATATTAATTTCATCTTTAATCAACACGAACTTATTCATCATTAATATTATAACTAACAATATTTAACAATCAGATCATTCCCAGGAAAGAGGGAGCTTTTCGATAAGAATTTCTCCCTATTGGCGTGCAATTAGGTGACCAAACCTCTCCTCGACAGAATTTTCTAGACATCGTCAATATTACAAATAATAATATGAATAACTTTGTCGTCTCAATTATTGATTTAATAATAATAAATATTATAAAGATGATACTGTGACAATAATTGAATCAACAATATGTGAGATATTATGCAGCAATTACTCTAGCAATAATTGAGTATAACTGAGTGACTTCTCACGTAAGCATCAATAATCAATACCGTGTGCTACTATGCAACCACGATTATTACTGTACTTTTACCACCGGGTAGTTCAACAGTTTAAAGGTAAAAACTTTCGCCGTTATTTTATAAAAAGATATTTCTGTCATTTTCTAACTCCGACAGTTATTCCGTTGTGGGGTCTTCCAATGATGGTGTCGTCGTACGGATATTCCCTGACAAAAAGAATATTCCCCGACCAAACAAATATTTTATATCAACTTGCTTACTTTGCAAAATTTTCAAATATCACCCATAACTTTAACCTTTTTTCAATTTAACAATTTACTAAATAGAATAATAATTATAAAAAAATTGAATAATTTTATTTCATAAAATTCGGGGTCTTACACATGCTATTGAGGAAATGACCTGGGAGTTGGAATCGGAAATGAAAATGAGGTATCCTCACCTTTTCGAAAACACCAGGTATGTACGTTAATTTCGAGGACGAAATTTCACAAGGAGGGGAGGTTGTAAGACCCCAACTTTTTATAAATAAAATCGAATTTCCTCTAATTATTATTTTAAATAATAAGGTGTTAATTTGATATAATGTTTTGATTATGGGTGAAATGTGCAAATTTTACAAAATAAGCAAGTGGTTATAAAATATTCATTTTTGTCGGTGAATATTCATTTGGTCGTGGAATATTCTTGCTGTCGGGGAATATTCGTACGACGGCGCGGCCATTTATGGGCCCCATAACACAAAACTGTCGGATGAAGAAAACGACAAGTATGAGTTTTTTTAAATAACAACATATTTGTTACCGTTAACACTGTTGAAATACCCTGTGGTTAAAATATTGTAATACGCGTGGTTGCGCGATGCTACGATGCGATACCGCGATATTTTGGATTATTGATTCTTACGTAAGAAGTCACGACTCAATAATTGTTACAGTAATTACCGTTGAATATTTTATTTTGTTGATTCAATAATTGCTACGTTGATATTTATATTATTGTTGTTTGATAATTGTCCGCACGAGATTTCCCATTATCAGATCCATAATTCATATTATTTGAATAATATTATTAGATAGCATTATTGGCAATGTCTAAGGAAGTTCTGTCTAGAAAAGGGGTTTGGTTACCTAATTGCGCGCCAGTAAAGAGAAATTTTTATCGAAAAGCCCCCTCTTTCCTGGGAACGACCTGATTGTCATAATTGTGATTCTGTAATATTATTTGTGAATGATTAATTATTAATTTATATGATAAGTAAATATTTATTTTTATGTGGATATAAATGAATGAATTAATGTTGAGGAATTTTATCAGTATTTTGTCAGAATTAAGGTATTAAAAATCATTCGTATGTGGATTTCGGATATTTTCTGTTTTGAATTTAGAAAAACTTTCTTCTACAAAGTTGTAGAGAATTAAATTTTCTATGGAATAGACATAAGATTCAATTTTTTCTGATAAAAGAGCTATTTATTATGAAATATTGAAGTTTCGGAAATAAATATTTTTATTAAAACATGGGTGAGCCCTACTTTTGGTTGTTGTGGAAAATTCTGAATTTGGTGAGCCCCACTTGTGGTGTGCTGAAATTGTATTCAAAAGTGGCGTGCTTGAAAATTTTGATAAATATTATTTTATTAATTTAGTCTGCTTTGGCGTTCTAAGCATTTTCCTATAAATAGGGTGCTTAATTAGAATTGAAAATCACACTAGAATCAGAAGCTTTCTCTCTCTACAATATCGAGCGTATTTTTGTGAATATTTAAATACTTTGAGAGTTGTTAAGCAGTGCAAGTTTTTTTCAACGTTATATCCGATATTTCAGCCAGAAGTACTATTCTTTTGAGGTAAGGGATGTTATTTTCTTCGTAAATGATGTTATTTCGTTCAATATCATTATGCTGAAATATTGTTATGAATTTTATTGTGAAATTTTTACGTTTTCATGTCAAAGTTACTATTCACGTATACGACATTATTCACGTATACGACACTATTCACGAATACAGTACTATTCACGAGTACTATTCACGAAGTATGATTTTTGTTGTGAAATTTCTACCTTTTCGTGTCGGGGTTACTATTCACGTATACGATACTATTCACATAAAAATGAAATTTTTCTCTTCTTTGTCCAAGATGTCTATTATGGTTACTATCTTTGATTATATCCATGTTTTGATCTCCATTCTTGAATTTTACTCCACTATGGTTTACTACAGAGTATTTTTGTACTTGGATTATCTAAAGTACGAATCCCTAATCTTTGTCCTTTTATCTCACTGGATTCGTTTCTTTAAGATATTTTTCATCATCCTCAGTCTTAAATGGTGATACTTGATAAATATCTTTGGCCTGTAGAGCAAAGATGAATGATTACCTGATGAATATCTTTGGCCCATAGTGCAAAGATGAACAGGTGTTGAGATGAACATGACCAACTGGTGATACAAATGAATATCTTTGGCCCGTAGTGCAAAGATGAATATTTGGTTCAAGATGTATATTGATTGATGTTACATGGATAAAATATTGATGACGGACTTTTAAATCATAGAAGATAGTAGATTTCATTCTCTACTTAACTCTTCTAATGAATTGTTATTTCCTCTGCGCATATTAATCTAAAACTTGTTGTCCATTATATGTTATCTGATTTGTTGAAGGCTAACGATAATTTTTTGTTCATTATCTTAGTCATAATATTTTTTACTAGGCTAGTTGAGCTCACCCTTTTTTTTGTTCCATTTTTCTTTTTAGGAGGTGAGAATATAGCTGGAACTAGTCGGGGTGTAGAGTGATGTTTCAAGTCGGTTGTTTTAGTAGTCCTCACTATTTTATAAAATAGTGTATCAATAATTGTAATGAGGACTTATTTGAGTGTGGATATTGTCTAGAAGATAATATTTGTATTTAAATTCACAGTATATGTGTTGTTGTATGTTGCACGACAATTGTTATAATGAAATTGTAGTTGTTTCTGTACCATGTATTTGGCGACTCAGAATGGGTTGTGTGGACCTATTTTGGGGGTGTCACAGTTGGTATCAGAGCTTAGGGATATGGTCTCTGGCGGAGATCGGGGAATAGAACTAGGAGGGGAGAGACGAGGAAATCCTTCGCTAGTGTGTTCTACCTAAGCTTATTTGTTGGTTGGTCAGAATATATGGGTATTATGTGGTATGTCAATTTCTTTAATTAACCCTTTGTTTTATGGCAGTATTTGAGAATGGCAGCTGAAAATGTTAACAATGGAGTGAATGAGACCGTGGAGACACATCTAATCACCAACCAGGATAATATGATGACAAGCGAAGAAGAAATTAGAGATATCCATGTGGTGAGTGAAGAATTAATAGTTGCACCCGAGCTAGTCACAGAGGTAACCGCTGAGAGTGAGAAAGAAGAGGAACCTGAGGAGGATTTATTAGGAGAACTTTATGATCGAAAATCCCCAGGGGACATCGGAGGATCAACAGGGGACATCAGAAGAATTCCTTGTTTTGATACCAAAATCCCAAGGGGACATCGGAGGATCAACATTAGGGGAAATAACAGAGGGAGGTAGGTCTGAAGATGAATTAATAATTTTAGTTTTATCTGAAGATGTGTTAATTAAATTAATATATTTAATGAGTTATTTAAATTAAAAAATTTATATATTTATGTGTAATTTATATAATTTATTTAAAATTATACTAAACTGAAAAAAGAAGATTTTTTGTATGCTATAATACCAAAGTTTTACCATACTAAATAAATATTAATGATTAAAATAAAGTAAAAATAATATTTTAATTGTACTTTTATTTTGAATTGATTATTTTATTTTTTTTTGATTTTGATTAATTTAGCATTAGATTTATACAAGTTTCCATCTAGGCATGCCACAAAGAAAAATGTCTGACATGTAGGTTTTCTCTCTCTTACGTGGCAACTCGTGTAATTTTTCCGTCCAAAGTCAAACAATTTAACAGAATTTATAATGGTTTATAAAAAATTGAAATTCAGTGAGTCGAATGTAGGTTTTCTCTCTCATAGCCTTGCCTTTGCTTCGGGCAGTTTCATAACCCTCAGCATACATCTGAACTATTTCGTTGGTTAGTTCAGGTGATTTATGGTATTCAGTTTGGATTTCTTTGTGGAGTTCTTCGGTAAGTGGAGGGCTGAGGGCTTTGAGTTCTCAAAGTTCATTTTCAATTTTGCACCGAATAGTGAGATGTCGTTCTTCGGAGATTTGGACGTCGTTAATTTGTATCGCCAAGCTTTGGTTGGCCTTTGCAAGAGTTTCGTTCTTTCGAACTAGTTCTTAATTTTGTACGGCAGTGGAATATTGTTGGAGGGCTTCGGCTATGGATAACTGATCTTTTAATTTATCAAGATCTTTTTTGAGGCAATCAGCATTCCACAGAGCGTCTCCATGTTGACTTCTTTCCCTCGCTAGAGTAGACTTCAGAATTGCATTTTCCTTCCGGACAACATCCTCTTCGGCTTCAATTTCTTTATACTTTTGATGGAGGCGCCCGAATATACCATTTGCCTGTAGTTATTCAGAGTTAGTCAATAAATTTCAAATGGATATTTATGAATACAAATAGATACGCAATGGTCAACTTACTCCGGCCTGGTGAGTCATGCCAGCTTCGATCAAATCTGTGAGACCCCAAATTTTATGAATAAATATTTAATTTTTTTGAAATATTTTTTTTTATATTATGGTGTGGATTTGAGATAATGTTATAGTTGTGGGTAATATTTAAAAATTTTGAAAAGTAAGCAAGTGGTTATAAAATATTCGATTGGTCGGGAAATATTCTTTTTGTCGGGGAATATCCGTACGATGGCACAATCATTGGTGGACCCCACAACGGAATTATTGTCGGAATGAGAAAACGACAAAAATATCTTTTTATAAAAATAACGGCGGAATTTTTATCGTTAACTGTTGAACTACCCATTAGTAAAAAAATAAGATGTCTGGCGTGGTTGCAGCAAGTAGTAGTATCAGTATTGATTATTGGTGCTTACGTGAGAAGTCACTCAGTTTTACTCAATAATTGTTACAGTAATTACTATTCAATATTTTATTTTATTGGTTCAATAATTGTTGTGTTGATATTTTATATTATTGTTGTTTCAATAATTGTCACTGCACAGTATTTTCTATTATCAGATCAATAATTTATATTATTTGAATAATATTATTAGATAGCATTATTGGCAATGTCTAGAACATTCTGTCAATGAGAGGTTTGGTCACCTAATCAAGGCGCTTGAGAAGGAGAAATCCTTATAGGAAAGCCCCTCTTTCCAGGAGCGATGCAGTTGTTATTATTGTGATTCTGTAATATTATTTGTGAATAATTAATTATTGATTTATATGATAAAAAAATATTTATTTTATGTGGACATAAATGATGGATAGGAAAATATTTATTTTATGTGGTTATAAATGAAGTATTAATGTTGAGGTATTTTATCAGTATTTTGTCGGATTGGAAGTATTAAAAAATCAAATCGGTGTTCTTAAAGCTTTATTGCGTGAGTTATAATTTTAATCCAACTGTTGGATCGTTGTGATTTTTGGATATGTTATACATATATAAGTTGAGTATATGTCAACAATTTTTGAACTATTAAAAATTAACGTATGATTTGTTATGAATTTTAAGAGGTGTTGAAAATTGTCCGTTTGTGAAGTTCGGATATTTTCTGTTTGGAATTTGGAAAAACTTAAAGCTACAAAGTTGTAGAGAATTCGATTTCATGTGGAATGGACATAAAAGTCGTATTTTTCTGATAAAAGTGTTATTTATTATGAATTGTTGAAGTTTCGGAAATTAAAATGTTTTTATTAAATTATGGGTGGGACCCACTTTTGTTTTTGGTGGAAAACATGTGCTGAATTTTGGTTCAAGAATGGAGTGCTGGAATTGGTCTTGGTTGGTGCGTAGAGAATAATAATAAAAATAATATTATTTTATTATTTAGTCTCTTATGGCGTTCTAGCATTTTTCTATAAATAGGCGCTCAAGTTAGAATTGAAAATTACACATGAATCAGAGAATTCTTCTTCTATAATTTTGAGCGTATTTCTTTCGAGTTTTAAAAAGCTTTGAGCGTAGAAAATAGTGAAAGTTTTCTTCAAGAATATCCACGCTATACCAGTTGGAATACTCTTCTTTTCAGGGTAAGGGATGTTATTTTTGTTCAATATTCGATTGAAATAATATTTTCTTCCATACTCTGTAGCATGTAAGTAATATTATTTCGTTTCAGATTTTGAATTCTATACTCGTTTGTTAAAATTTTGGCTTCTATACTCCATGAAATTAGTAGAATATCCTTGATATTTGCGCTTCATCCAGTATCTTTTCATAGAAATATTATTCTAAGCATTCTTGATAAGTTTTAACTTTTTCATGCTGAAGTACTATTCACGGGATTACTATTCCCGAAGTACTATTCACTCGAGTACTATTCACCCGAGGTACTATTCATGATAAAAATTGATTCGTTTACGGTCCAAATTATTTTTGGTATAATATTATTCTTAAATTCTACTCCACAAAGCAGTATCATGTTGACAATTTGGACGTTATTGATTTCGGGATAAATTAAATTATAAATCTTTAAAAATTTATCCATGAACTTTTTTTATTGAATTCTTATATCATTGTCATCATCCTCATGTTTATATTATGTTGAAAGTCATATGTGGCCTGTAGTGCATAAATGGACTTGGTATGATTATGACCAAGGATTATTCGGTATAATCATTACCGTAATGTTACAAATGATGTTGTAAAAGTCCTCATTGGCCCGTAGTGCATTGATGGACAGTTGTTGGCATGATCATGACCATTGATGAATACACGAATATCCTTGACCCGTAGTGCATGGATAATTTATGGTTGTGATACTAAAGAATATCCTTGACCATAGTGCAGGGGTGATTCGATGATGTGGATTATTTATTAAGCTGAGTCTCAGCGATAAAAGTGATGAAAAACCTTTTAATCATAGAAGATAGTAGATTTTATGCTCTACTTGACTCTTCTAATGGATTGCTTATTCCGCTGCAGGTAAACTTTATGTTTGTTATATTTTATCAGTTTAACACTGTTGAAGGCTAACGATAAATTATTCTGCATTATCTTAGTCATAATATTTCTTACTGGGCTAGTTGAGCTCACCCTATTGCTTTCATTGTCTTCTTCAGGAAATGAGAACGTAGCCGGGACTAGTCGGGGAACGGAGTGATAGTCCAGATGATAGCATTAGTAGTCCTCACTATTCTATGAAATAATGTGATAATAAATGTATTGAGGACTCCATTTGAGTTGAATACTGTCTAGAAGACAATATTCATATTACAACTCTCAGTTTATGTTTTGTCGTATTTTACACGACAGTTGTATTATTAAGTTTGTATTAGAATTTTGTACCAGGTATTTAGCGACTCAAGATGAGTGATGTATACTTATTTTGGGGGCGTCACAAAATCCGCGATGGAGCTATTCCCGAAGTAGTGGTTATCGGTGTCATGAACGAAGTTGTTGTAGAGGTGTAAGGGGAAGTCTTCATTGTCATCAAGCCATAGGGTGGGTGATCGTACGACTTTGGGCATGGTTTCAGAAGTGGATGGACGTTGAGGAGAAGGTATTCTTTGTTCAAGTAGAGGTGGGGCATAAGTTGTTGAAGGTCCAGGTGTTGGCGGTGGTTGGTTATCTGAAGTATGTTTTCTTTTGCAGACGTGGGGAGAGTTGGGCTCGGCGTATTCTTCCTGTTCCACTTCAGGTTCATCAATTTCTATAGGAATACCAGGAGATTGAGTGGCTTCAACAAAGGGTACTTTAAATTCCTCAGTATAAAGGGGGGTTATTTTGGTTCTTCTTTTTTTGGTACGAAGGATTTTGGTACGTTTGGCTATGGGCATATCTAGGAGACTTTCATTAAGGGTGGGAAATGGAACATGTTTTGGTTTTCTAGGAGCCCTTTTCTTCCTACGAGGATGGCTTGTCTCTTCGGTGGGAGTTGGTTCGGTGGTTTGAGGTTCAGTAATTTGTGGTTTAGAGGTTTAGGGTTCAGAAGTTTGTGGTTTAGAAGTTTGAGGTTCAGTGTTTTGGGGTTCGGTAGAAGTTTAAGAAGATTTACCAGAAAGAAAATTTTCTAAATCCTTTCGGTCAATGGAAGTATGCTTGATAAGAGATACTGGAGAAGATGAAGACATTATTTCAGAATAATTACGAAAGAAAATTCAAGAAATTACATAATTATTGAGTTCGGGACTTACATTTGTGGTCATATAACCACGCTTGCTTGCTTAGGAGTCCGAACCTCCATTCCTTCATAGGGATCTTCTCCAGAAACTTCGTCATCTCTCTCACACATTCTTCTGAAATGTCGCCGAAGTCTGCAGAGAGGCGTTCGATAGTAGTCCAGTCTGGAAGGGAAGAAACTTTAGGTCCTTTAACAAAAAACCATTCTTTATGCCACCCCTTATTGCTTGAAGGAGAATCCATCAAAGAACGTCTCTCGAACCTCTCACTGGGCTTGGGGGATTGCTTACTCATCATCTTGAAACCCTTTTCTTGAGACTTACCAGCGGTATAGATAGAGAAAAAGAATTCGAGAGTAGGTGTAATTCCTATCTCGTGACAGAAAGCAATGAAGGCGAGAACATGAATATAAGAGTTAGGGACTAATTGGGCAAATCCAATGCCCACAAACCCTAGAAGGGTGACGAGAAAAGCGTGAAGGGGAAAGCGAACTCCTTTCTCCAATAAAGTGAGAGGAATGACAGTCCAACCTTCGGGACGTTAATACATTCTTTCAGTGGAAGTGTGCAACCTCAAATGGTGGGTATCTGGTATAATATATCATTCTTATATGATACGGAGATCATCCTTTGAAAGTACAGAAGGAGTATTAGCATGAGGAAACTTTTCTTCACTTTGGAAAAACAGAGAAGGGTTTGGAATGGGATTAGGTGGGGGAGTTTTACTGGAAGAAGGGGTGGATTTGGGGTTTTTTTTCGAAGAGATGTTGGTGGGATTTTGAGCAGGAAGGATGGAGGAGATAGGTGTTACAGAAATTGGGATGGCATTGTCTGGATTCTGAGAAGTCATGGCTAGCAGTTTGCAGAAAGCGAGAGAAATTGGGAGGAAGAATGAAGCAACAACATTCTGAAATTCAAATAAGTAGGTAAAATCGTCTGAATTGGGGGAAATGAGGTTTTATAGAAGTTGTCCTTTCAGTTATTTCTGAAACTCGAGGGCGGCTCATTTAATGACAGCAATGATGATGAATTTGAACAGTTATCTTGTGTTTTGGGCTTCCTACCAATTGGGCCTCAATTAGTCTTATTTTGGGCCTTGTTCGGTCTCATCCGAATTCCTTTATTGTTTGGGCCATTCTTATATACTCTTTTATTAAACATTCTGTTTAATAAAAGATTAGGGGGCAATGTTAGGCCATATTAATTTGGACCTATTGGGCTGCTTTTATTTGGACCTTTAGAGTATTGGGTCATTATTTAAATAAGATTTTATTTGGGCTTGGACCGGTGATTATTGAAAGGATAAGTATTAGACTGCTGGTCCAACACCTTAATTAAAGGATTTGACATAATTCTAGTTAGTGGGGAACAATGATGAGCAAGTGGGTTGAATGCATTTAGCTGAGATCATAACAAGTGGGTGGCTTGCAAGGCTGTGGAGAAATATAAAGGTACAGAGCACTTCACTAAGGAGGTAAGACACATTTTATTACTGAGACACTAGACTTACAAAACCTTCATTGTTAACCTCTTGTGTCTCAGATTGATTCTCACACCGGAAGCCTATCTAAAACGGTCCCAGCCGTCAAGCTTCCTAGATTGACTTTTCTTATCTTGCAAGATTGAACGCGTTTTTCGGTTATTGAGGTGCGTAAAAAAACCTTGGCGTTAACAGGTCTCATGTTAAAATTTAGGTAATACTATGACCTTTAAGTCTCATGTTCGATTCTCACTTTAAGTGAGTTGAATTATTTCTTTAATTATATGAAGTTTGTTTCTTTTTTATGTAAATCTTATTTGTGAACTTATTTCTTCCTCATTTGACGAGGTTTAATTAATTCTTGATGATATATTTAATTATAAAATTATAATATATTTCTAAAAAATTGAGATTTAAAAAAAAAAATCCAAACGCGCTAAACGTAATAAATTTCGGTAACCGAACAAACTCTGGCATAATATTGTATCATCACTTGCCATTTTTTCACGTGCTGTATACTTAGAATTACTATATAAATACACATTTTCGTTTGCTTGTCCCATGAAAACAATAATGTTCATGTTAGAACTGATCAACAACGTGATACATGATTTAGAAAAGAAGAAAAAAAACACAACAACGTGATGAAAAACATTTATTTAATCATAAATGTAATGATAAAATTAGCAAGTAATTATATGTACAGAATAAGGATAAGATTGCATGTATGCTACTCACTCCTTTCCATTTCCATTTATATAAGTAGTTTAAAATATAATCTCACATATTAAGAAAGAGTATTTATATTTCTACAAGTTAATATGATATTTCTATAAGTGGATTTTGTTTTAATTAAATAAATCCTTTGTATAGTAGACTAACTATATGATTTAGTTCTTATGCATAATTTGTCCTTATTTAATAAAAGTTGAATTCTAATATATTTTAACTATTGCTCAAAAGTCTATTCATATTCTCTTTCTTATTGTCTATGTATATCAATCTTTCCTCCTATCGCCATTATTCATCTACAAAGGGTCAAGTGAAAGAAGTGATTTGAGGTAAAATCAAAAAATCATATGTGAATTCTACTAATATGGTGTTCATATCTTAATTGCAATTATTTGCTGGTGAATTGACTGATGGCCTCACTCTATAATGTGTTGGTGTTGCAATATATTACAATATGTTCATAAACAAAGTCTTATATATAAAGTTCTAAATAATATGTTGGTGTTGTTAATGTAATATCCGGTGGTAATATGTAATATCTTTATTGCCGAATTATGGGCAATCAAGGAAAGTTTTAAGCATAGCATGGGATATGAGATTTCAGAACGTAGAGTTGGAAACGGATTCACAAATGCTTTGAAGTGTATTGAAGAGGCAAACGTGGATAATCATCGAAATGGAACCTTAGTTCAAGACTGTAAACGACTTCTTCGTATGCCATGGAATAAGTTCACTCATGTTTGAAGAGAAGCAAATTAATATGCAGACTTCCTCACTGATATATGACATGTTTCTTCTTCTTTTGGAGTTAATTTTATTTTGGAACCTCCTTATTCTTAGTTTTTTAGATGTTGATTGTAATGACTTAATTGTTATTTAAGTTAAAGTTGGTAATATATTGCAATATATTCATAATCAAGAGTCTTATATATAAAATTTACACATTTTAAGTATAATTTGTTTCATAAAAATCTTAATTTAGTAATATGATAAGATAATAGAAATTTTGAAAATAATTTAGTAAAAATAATTTTTATGTGTAAATAATTTTTCTCACTTATTTCTAACAATTTTTAATTATTATTAATATTACTACTATCATAATAATTAAATAAATAAAAGTTGTTTTTAATTGAGTAACGCTGTAAGACCCCAACTTTTATGAATAAAGAAAAATTTTCTCGAAATATATTTTTGAATATTATGGTGTGGATTTGATATAATGTTATAGTTATGGGTAATATTTACAAATTCTGCAAAGTAAGCAAGTGGTTATATAATATTCGATTGGTGGGAGAATATTCGTTTTAACAGGGAATATAAATGCAAGACAATCATTGGTGAACCCCTATTACGGAAGTATTATCGTAGTTAAAAAGCGACAAAATTATCTTTCTATAAAAATAACTACGAGGTGTTACCGTTAAAACTGTTGAACTACCGGTAGTAAAAAATCTGATGTCTGGCGTGGTTGCGTAGTAGTACGGTATTGATTATTGATGCTTACGTGAGAAGTCACTCGGTTATACTCAATTATTACTACTGATGAATTGTTGCATCATATCTCTCATATTATTGATTCAATTATTGTTACAAGTATCATCCGCATAATATGATATATTATTAAATCAATAATTGAGACCAGTAAAGTTATTCATATTATTATTTGCAATATCGATGATGTACAGAAGTTACATCGAGGAGAGGTTTGGTCACCTAATCAAGGCTGATAAGGAGAAATCCTTATCGGAAAGCCCCCTCTTTTCAGGAACGACACGATTGTTAAATATTGTGAATTATAATATTAATGATGAATAAGTTCGTGTTGATTAAAGATGAATTTTATAGTTCCATTGTGTTGGACTTATTTGTGTTAGTATAATTGATGTCTGGAGGTTATATTATTCAATCGGGTATTCGGGGCACTTTTCGTGTCGGAGTACTATTCACGAGTTACTATTCACTAGTTACTATTCACGAGTTACTATTCACGGGGTACTATTCACGGGATACTATTCACCCGTAAGATATATTTTTTTTTCGGTCCAAATTATTTTTGGGTACAATATTATTCCATGAGGAGATGTGCAAATTTTTCAGACCGTTGGTTGAAGATATAATAGTAAATCAATATGGACCGCTGATGGAAAGTTATAATAGTAAATCAATATGGATCGCTGGTTTAAAGTTTTAATAGTAAATCAGTAGGGACCGTTGCTTTAAGTTTTAATAGTAAATCAATATGGACCGTCCGTTTAAAAGTAAATCAATCTGGACCATTTATGAATTAGTTACTATTCAGTCCATTCTCCTATAAATAGAAGCTCATTTCTTCAATATTTCTTACGAATTCACTGAAACTCTAGAGAGAGAAACTATAGCGAGAAAGAAGAAAAGTATTCTGCTACTTCACTACTTCAGTATTCAGTTTTTCTAAGGTAGGGAATGTAAGACCCCAACTTTTTTATAAATAAAGTTGAATTTTCTATAAATATTATTTTTGAATATTATGGAGTAAATTTGATATAATAGTTGTGGGTAATATTTATAAATTTTGCAAAGTAAACAAGTTGTTATAAAATATTCGTTTGGTCGGGGAATATTCTTTTTATCGGGGAATATTCGTACGACGGCTCAATCATTAGTGGACCCCACAACGGAAGTATTGTCGTAGTTAAATAATGACAAAATTATCTTTCTATAAAAATAACGGCGGAGGTGTTACCGTTAAAACTGTTGAACTACCCAGTAGTAAAAAAAGAAATACGATGTCTGGCGTGGTTGCGTAGTAGTTAGTACACGCAGATTGATTATTGATGCTTACGTGAGAAGTCACTCATTTATACTCAATTATTACTACGAGAATTCTTTGCATCATATCTCTTATAATATTGATTCAATTATTGTCACAGTATCATCTGTATAATATGTTATATTATTAAATCAATAATTGAGACGACAAGTTATAAATGATTAATAATTGTTGAAAGATTAAATATGTGTTGATTAAAAATAAAATGATTTGTGGTAATATTAATTCAATCCTTGATGTATATAAAGAGTCTGTTATGAAACGTTTGTGGTAAGTTTAGTTATTTTATGGGTGGCCCATATGTCATCATCTAAGAGTCTCTTCGTCAATAGTAATTACCTTCGTCAATAGTAATTACCTTCGTCAATAGTAATTATCTTCATCAATAGTAATTACCTTCGTGAATAGTAATTACATTCGTGAATAGTAATTACCTTTACCATACGTCAAACCACTTGCCGTTTCATATTACAGGCGTCGAACCACTTGTCGTTTCACATTACAGGCGTCGAACCAATTATCGTTTCACATTACAGGCGTCAAACCACTTTTCTTTTCACATCACCAGTCGTCAAGCCACTTGCCTTTTCACATGGCAAGTGCTAAGCTAGAAATCTTCTATAAATAGAGGCCTAGTGCTTCATTATTTTTCATTTAATTCATTCAAGCTATAGAGAGAAAGTATAGAGAGAATAAGAGAGAAAGAAGAAGAGTATTACACATTCTTACACTACTAAAGTATTCAATCTTCTACTAAAGTAAGGGGTGTTATTTTTTTATTCATGAAGAGAAGCATTGTTATTCCATTGCTTATTATTACATTGGAATAACTTTGTATACGCTTGTTTGATTTACCTATACTTGGAGACATTCTTCTATTATTCTGTTGGAACATCACATGCATGTGTTTTACAGGACACTGGTTCCGTCTTTATTATTATTATTATTTTGGAACATCACATGCTACGTGTGTTTTACGCCGGACTGGTTCCATTCTTTATTATTATTCGTTGGAATATCACATGCATGCGTTTTACTGCGGGACCGTTCCGTTATTTATTATTTACATTGGAATAACTGCATTTTGGGATCTATCGCATGCATGGTGATTTCTTTTGTTATTCCATTCTTTATTATACTCGGTTGGTTAAAACTTTGACTTCTATACTCCATGAAATTAGTGGAATATCCTTGATATTTGCGCTTCATCCAATATCCTTTCATGGAAATATTCTTCTAAGTATTCTTGAATTTTACTCTACAAAGCAAAAGATCATGTTGTAGTTTGGATATTATTGGTTCCTGGATAAATTAATTCTTGAACTTGTTTTATTGAATTCTTATATCATTGTCATCATCCTCATATTTATATTTTTTTGAAAGTCATCTGTGGCCTGCAGTGTATAGATGGACTTGGTATGATTATGACCAGGGATCATTCGGTGTAATCATGACCGTAATGTTACAAATGATGTGGTAAAAATCCTCATTGGCCCGTAGTGCATTGATGGACAGTTGTTGGCATGATAATGACCATTAATGAATACACAAATATTCTTGGCTCGTAGTGCATGGATAATTGTGGTCGTGATACTAAAGAATATCCTTGGCCGTAGTGCAGGGGTGATTCAATGATGTGGAATATTTATTAAGCTGAGTCTCAGCTATAACAGTGATGAAAAACCTTTTAAATCATAAAAGATAGTAGATTTTATTTTCTACTTGACTCTTTTAATGGATTGCTGGTTCTGCTGCAGTTAAACTTGATGTTTATTAGAGTTTAAGGGAGAGCCAAAACCACTTATGGCGGAAGCATGGAGAAAGCAGATCACCAAGATATTTGATATCTTGGGATGCTCCGAGGAGCAAAAGGTTCCTTCTGCCGCCTTTATGTTGCTTGTGAGAGGAGACATGGTGGGAATCGATAAAACGTACTCAACCTGCTGTACTGAAGATATATTGGGAGAAGTTCCAGGAGCTGGTCAACGACAAATACTTTCCCGAAAGTATTCGCCACATGAAGGAGGTGGAGTTTATCAAGTTGGAACAAAACAATATGACCAAGTGTAGCAATACGAGGTAAAATTTATGAGTTATCACGGTTTCGTCCCACTTGGTGGATAATGAAGAGAGAATGGCGCGAATGTTTTAAGAGGTTTGAAGCGGGAGATACATCAACATCTTATTTCTCATAAAGCGTGTTTGTATTAGGATGTTGTAAATAGGGCTCGATTAGTGGAGCACGATAACGAGTCAACGCAACTAAAAAAGAGAGAAAATGACAAAATTATAATACAATGAGAGTAGTCATCGAGCGGTGACAACAAGCGTGGAGGGAATCAACAGGCGAAATGGTAACCACTTTGGTGGTAATCGAGGCCAAAACAAAAAGAATGGACATGTCAAGAAGAGGAGATTCAACAATGATGGAAAGACGTCGACCAAAGACCCGTTGTTAAGGAAGGAGAAAGACCACCTATCATATGCTTCAAATACGGAGGAGGGACACATCGGTCCAAATTTGCGATGTTGTCCAAAGCATGTTATAATTGTGGAAGAGAAGGTCCTTAGCCCGATTTTGTCGTTCACCAGAAGACAAAATCAGCTAGAGATGGAGGCACCAAAGGTAGTCCACGAAAGGTCAAAGCCCGGTAGTCTGAGGAGAGGCGTTTGTTGTGACCTCCCGGAAAGCAAGGAACCCGAATGAGGTCATCACGGGTAAGCTTATCATAAACTCTAACGAAGTCTATACTTTATTTGATACCGGTTCTACCCATTCTTTTATTTCTCCTACTTGCGCTCATCGATTAAATTTGAATCCGGAGAAATTAGACTTTGACTTATCTGTGGAAACTCCGTTGGGAGAAACCTTCATTACATCCACTGTTTATAAGTCTTATTTGGTTCAAATCGGTACCCTCACATTACCCATCGATCTTATTTCATTAAAAATACTTGCATTTGACGTGATTCTAGGGATTGATTGGTTAACTACTCATCATGCAAAAATTGATTGCTTTCGTAAGGTTGTTAGCTTTCATATTCCTAATCAACCTATTATGCGAATTCAAGCGACCAAACCATTAAAATCAATCACTGTCATATCAATCCATAAAGCCATTCATTTATTGAAAAACGGATGTCAAGCTTTCTTAGCCCACGTCACAGATTTAAACAAAAATACGTCAGTTTTGAATGATATTTCTATTGTTAATGAATTTCCTGACGTATTCCCTAAAGAACTTCCTGGCCTACCCCCAGAGCGTGAAATTGAATTTTGTATCGACCTTGAACCTGGTACAAAACCTATTTCCAAAGCCCCATATCGAATGGCTCATATTGAACTTCAGGAGTTAAAGACCCAACTACAGGAATTGTTAGACATCGGTTTCATTCGTCCTAACACTTCTCCTTGGGGTGCTCATGTTCTATTCGTGAAGAAGAAAGATGGGAGTATGCGACTTTGTATTGATTATCGGGAGTTGAATCATGTCACCATCAAAAATAGGTATCCATTGCCACGTATTGATGACTGTTTGACCGATTGTAAGGAGCCAAATTCTTTTCAAAGATTGATCTTCGTTAGGATATCACCAATTGAAGATTAGAACCGATGACATTCCAAAAGCGGCATTAAGAACTCCTAAGACGGGCATTATGAATTCCTAGTCATGTCCTTTGGATTGACTAATGCTCCTGATGCCTTCATGGATATGATGAACCGAGTATTCAAGGAATATTTGGATCACTTTGTGGTCGTCTTTATTGATGACATCCTTATTTATTCCAAAAGCCGTGAAGATCATGAGCAACACTTGAGGCTGACACTCCAAAAGCTTCATGAATATAAGCTTTATGCCAAGTTGAAGAAATGCGAGTTCTGGCTTGAGGAAGTAGCATTCCTTGAGCACGTGGTATCAAGTCATGGAATATCCATTGACCCAAAGAAAGATTGAAGCTATTCAAAGTGGGAGCAACCTAAATCGATGACCGAAGTCACGTAGCTTTCTCGGTTTATTTGGTTATTATCGGAGATTCGTGGAAGGATTTTCTCGAATTGCTACTCCATCGACTTCGGTGACTCGAAAAGATACAAAGTTTGGTTGGAGCGAAGAATGTGAGAAGAGTTTTCAAGAACTCAAGAGGAGACTCATTTCAATTTTGCTCGACAATACCATCCGGATCGGAGGATTTGTCATCTAAAGTGATGCTTCGGGTAAAGGGTTGGGATGTGTTCTCATGCAACATGGAAAAGTCATAGCCTATGCCTCGCGACAACTCAAAGAATATGAGAGGAATTATCCTACTCATGATCTAGAGTTGGCAGCTGTTGTCTTTGCACTTTAAATTTGGAGGCATTACTTGTATGGGGAGAAAGTGGAGATCTTTACAGATCATAAAAGCCTTAAATATTTCTTCACTCAAAAGGAACTCAACATGCGATAACGACGTTGGCTTGAACTGTTAAAAGATTATGATCATACCATCCAATACCATCCTGGAAAAGCGAACGTGGTAGCTGACGCATTGAGTAGGAGATCATATGCAAGTATGAGTGCGATATTGTCAATGCAAAGGACCATTTTGTGTGACTTGCAAATGATGGAGATAGAGTTAAAGACTCCAGGGACGCATGTGATGATAGCGAATATACGAGTAGAACCGACTTTAATCGATAAAGTTAAAAGCCGCTCAAGCTACGGACTGGAGGTGATGCGTATGAGGAAGAAAGTGCAAGAAGGTGCTATCTTTGAAAGCAAGAATCGATGAAGAAGGAATACTTGAGTCAACTCCGAATTTGTGTTCTAACGATCCCGATTTAAAGTATAAAATCATGATGGAGGCGCACAACACACCGCGTTTGCAATCCATCACGGGAGTACCAAAATGTATCATGATATTCGCTATATATTTTGGTGGAGCAATATATGAAGAGAGATATAGTTTGTTTATCTCAAGGTGTCTAACTTGTCAGCGAGTTAAAGTGGAGCATCAAGTACCAAAAGGTCCATTCAACCACTTGAAATTCCGAGAATGGAAGTGGGAGCACATTACCATGGATTTCGTTCACGGTCTTCCTAAGGTTTCTCAAGGCATAGATGCGATTTGGGTCATTGTTGATAGATTGACCAAGTCCGCTCATTTCTTACCGATACGAGAAACTTATACACTTGAACGTCTTCGCTTCGTATGTACATAAACGAGATTGTAAGATCGCATGGTATGCCGCAGTATCCATAGTTTCGATTGAGACCCAAGATTCACTTCACGATTTTGGGTTAGTTTGCAAAAAGCTATGGGCACAGACTTACGATTTAGCTAAGATATCATCCTCGAGACGGACAGACAAATGGAGAGGACTATTCAAACTCTTGAAGATCTATTAAGACTCGTGTCCTTGATTTCAAGGAAGTTGGGACAAGTTCTTACCATTGGTGGAGTTTTCCTACAACAACAGGTTATCAAGCAAGTATTGGCATGGCTCTATTCAAGCGTTGTATGGAAGAAAGTGTCGTTCTCGGTATGTTGGGATGAGGTGGGTGAAGCAACGTTGTTGGGACCGGAGTTGGTACATATGACTACGAAAAAGATTCAAACGATCGAAACACGAACGATAAAAACCTCACAAAATCGATAAAAGAGTTATGTTGATCTTCATCGAAAGGACGTGGAATTCGATATAGGAGATCATGTGTTGTTACGTGTTGCTCCATGGAAAGGAGTTACAAGATTTGGAAAAGAGGAAAATTCAATCCTCGATTCATCGGTCCATTTTAATCCTCGATCGAGTAGGAAGCGTGGCCTATAGACTCGCTTTCGCCAAGTATATGTCTCGTGTTTCATAACGTTTTTCACATATCCATGTTACGTAAATATGTGAAAGACCGAACCACATTATTGAGTTAGAATCGGGCGAAATAGCGGAAGATTTGACGTATGAAGAGGTTCCTGTTCAAATCTTGGATAAGAAGGAACATATTCTACGCTCCAAGGTTATACCTCAAGTCAAAGTTTTGTGGAGAAACCACGATGTAGAGGAAATGACTTAGAAGTTAGAATCTGAAATGAAATCAAGGTATCCTTACCTCTTCGATATACCAGGTACGTACCCTAATTTCGAGGTCAAAATTTCATAAGAAGGGGAGGTTGTAAGACCCCAACTTTTACAAATAAAGATGAATTTTCTATAAATATTATTTTTGAATATTATGGAGTAAATTTGATATAATAGTTATGGGTAATATTTATAAATTTTGCAAAGTAAGCAAGTTGTTATAAAATATTCATTTGGTCGGGGAATATTCTTTTTGTCGGGGAATATTCGTACGATGGCTCAATCATTGGTGAACCCCACAACGAAAGTATTGTCGTAGTTAGAAAATGACAAAATTATCTTTCTATAAAAATAACGGCGGAGGTGTTACCATTAAAACTGTTGAACTATCCGGTAGTAAAAGTACAGTAATACGCGTGGTTGCATAGTAGCACACGGTATTGATTATTGATGCTTACGTGAGAAGTCACTCCCACTATACTCAATTATTGCTACAAGATAATTCTTTGCATCATATCTCTTATATTATTGATTCAATTATTGTCACAAAGATCATCATATAATATGTTATATTATTAAATCAATAATTGAGACGACAAGTTATAAATGATTAATAATTGTTGAAAGATTAAATATGTGTTGATTAAAAATAAAATGATTTGTGGTAATATTAATTCAATCCTTGATGTATATAAAGAGTCTGCATTATGTAGACGCGTTTGTGGTAAGTTTGGTTATTTTATGGGGGGCCCATATGTCATCATCTAAGAGTCTCTTCGTCAATAGTAATTACCTTCGTCAATAGTAATTACCTTCGTCAATAGTAATTACCTTCGTGAATAGTAATTACCTTCGTGAATAGTAATTACCTTCGTCAATAGTAATTACCTTTACCAGACGTCAAACCACTTGCCGTTTCATATTACAGGCGTCGAACCACTTGTCGTTTCACATTACAGGCGTCGAACCAATTGTCGTTTCACATTACAGGCGTCAAACCACTTTTCTTTTCACATCACCAGTCGTCAAGCCACTTGCCTTTTCACATGGCAAGTGCTAAGCTATAAATCTTCTATAAATAAAGGCCTAGTGCTTCATTATTTTTCACGAATTCATTCAAGCTATAGAGAGAGAAAGTATAGAGAATAAAGAGAAAGAAGAAGAGTATATTCATTCTTACACTATCTGCAAAGATTCAATCTCCTACTAAAGTAAGGGGTGTTATTCTTTCTTATTCATGAAGAGAAGCTGTTGTTATTCCATTTCTTATTATTCTCATTGGAATAACTTTTGTATCATGGTTTATTCCTATACTTGGTGACATTCTTCTATTATTCATTTGGAACATCACATGTCATGTGTTTTTTACACGGACTGGTTAAAATCTTTATTATTATTCATTGGAACATCACATGCATGTGTTTTACTGTGGGACTGGTTCCATTCTTTATTATACATTGGAATATCACATGCATGCGTTTTCTTGGGACCGGTTCCGTTATTTATTATTCATTGGAATAACACACTTTTGTATGCGGCCTATCGCGTGCATGGTGATTTCTTTTGTTATTCCATTCTTTATTATACTCGGTTGGTTAAAACTTTGACTTCTATACTCCATGAAATTAGTGGAATATCCTTGATATTTGCGCTTCATCCAAAGATCCTTTCATGGAAATATTCTTCTAAGTATTCTTGAATTTTACTCTACAAAGCAAAGATCATGTTGATGAGTTTGGATGTTATTGGTTCTGGATAAATTAATTCTTGAACTTGTTTTATTGAATTCTTATATCATTGTCATCATCCTCATATTTATATTTTTTGAAAGTCATCTCGTGGCCTGTAGTGCATAGATGGACTTGGTATGATTATGACGGGGATTATTGATTGTAATCATTTAACCGTAATGTTACAAATGATGTGGTAAAAATCCTCGTTGGCCCGTAGTGCATTGATGGACGATTGTTGGCATGATCATGACCATTAATGAATACACAAATATTCTTGGCCCGTAGTGCATGGATAATTGTGGTCGTGATACTAAAGAATATCCTTGGTCGTAGTGCGAGGGGTGATTCGATGATGTGGAATATTTATTAAGTCGAGTCTAAATATAATAATGATGATGAAAAACCTTTTAAATCATAAAAGATAGTAGATTTTATTTTCTACTTGACTCTTTTAATGGATTCTTTGGTTTCATTGCAGATTAAACTTGATGTTTATTATATTTTATCGGTTTAACACTCATTTGAAGGCTAATGATAATTTATTCTCGCATTATCTTAGTCATAATATTTCTTATTGGGCTAGTTGAGTTCACCCTTTCTTTCTTCGTTTCTCTGTGAAATGAGAATATATTTGGGACGAGTCTAAAGTGCGGAGTAATGGTCCGGAGGATAGCATTAGTAGTCCTCACTATTACGTGAAATAGTGTGATAATAATTGTAATGAAGACTCCTTTTGAGTTTGTATAATCTCTAGTAGACAATATTTGTATTCAAACTCACAGTTTATGTTTTGTCGTATTGCATACTGACGGTTGTATTAGTAAGTTGTATTTGAATTCTGTACCATGTATCTGGCGACCCAAGATGGGTGATGTATACCTAATTTTGGGGGCGTCACAGGGAATATTATTTGTTGTACTCGTAAGGGGTATTCTTTCTTTCTTATTCGTGAAGAGAACTTCTGTTATTCCATTCTTTATTATTCTGTTAGAATAACCTGTATACGCGGGCTACCCTATACTTGGTGAAATTCTTTTGTTATTCCATTCTTATTATTCTGTCGGAATAACCTACCTATGCGAAGTACCGCATACATAGTAAAATTCTTCTAATATTCCGTTCTTTATTATTCTGTCGGAATATCCTGTCTGTGCGTTTACGTCGGACTGGTTCCATTATTTATTATTACGTTGGGAATAACACGTCTCATGCGATCTATCGCGCGATGGTGAATCCTTACATTATTCCATTCTTTATTATTCTGTTGGAATAACTTCGTCATGTGGATTACCACATGCATGGTGAATGATCCTTTGTATTCATTCCTTATTCAATTGTGAAAATGATCTCAGATATCGTGGATTACCGCATGGCGGGTGAAAATCCATTTCATAGATTTCATATATTCTATTATACTCGGTTGGTTAAAGTTTTGGCTTCTATACTCCATGAAATTAGTGGAATATCCTTGATATTTGCGCTTCATCCAAAGATCTTTTCATGGAAATATTCTTACGAGCATTCTTGAATTTTCTTCGCACAAAGCGAAGATCATGTTGACAATTTGGACGTTATTGAGTTCAGGATAAATTAACTTATAAATCTTTAAAATTTATTCTTGAATTTGTTTTATTGAATTGTCGTCATCCTCTTGCTTATATTATGTTGAAAGTCATCTTTGGCTTACGTGCATAGATGGACTTGGTATGATTATGACCAGGGATTATTCGGTATAATCATGACCGTAATGTGACGAATGATGTGGTAAAAGTCCTCATTGGCCTGTAGTTCATTGGTGGACAGTTGTTGGTATGATTATGATCAGGGATTATTCGGTATAGTCATGAGTACCATTGATGATTACATGAATATCCTTGGCCGTGGAGCAGGGATGATTCGATTTTATTTAATAAACTGAGTCTCAGCGATAAAGTTGATGAAAAACTTTTTAAATCATAGAAGATAGTAGATTTTATACTTTACTTGACTCTTCTAATGGATTGCTTATTCCGCTGCAGTTAAACTTGATGTTTATTATATTTTATCAGTTTAATATCGTTGAAGGCTAATGATAATTTATTCTGCATTATCTTAGTCATAATATTTCTTATTGGGCTAGTTGAGTTCACCCTTTCTTTCACTGTTCTCTTCAGGAAATGAGAACGAAATTTTGGACTAGTCGGGAACAGAGTGATGATCCTAGATGGTGCATTAGTAGTCCTCACTATTACGTGAAATAGTGTGATAATAAATGTAATGAGGACTCCATTGAGTGTGGATATTGTCTACAGATGACAATATTTGTATTAAAACTCATGAATTTATATTTAGTCGTATTTTACACGACTGTTGTATAATTAAGTTGTATTTATATTCAGTACCTTGTATCTGGCGACTCAAGATGGGTGATGTATACCTGTTTTGGGGGCGTCACAAACGCTACTAATCAAATAAAGTTAAGTAACTAGATTTTTAGTTATTTATCAAGTGGGGTTAATTTGGACATATATAAGAACTAAATCATATTGTTAGTTTCTTGGCTCTTGCACAAAGGGTTTGTTTAGTTAAAAATGAGACCCACTTGTGGAAATATCAAATTAGCTTGTGAAAATATCAATTCCCTTAAGAAATGTTATTAATGTTAATGTTAGGTAATTAATGTTAGTTTGAAATTTTATTATTATTCATGCACTAATTAATTACTCTTTCTCTTCTCTCTCAATTATTCTATTTTTTAGGGGCATAGTAGGAAAGAATTAATTTTATCTTCTATATATATGTATGGAAAACATCTTATCTATTATGGGGAATTTTTTTTTCTTCTAAAACGAATTATATAATGGAAATAAGGGAGTATTAAGTACACACTATTCATCAAACGATCAAGTAGAACATAATTATATTTAAAAATATTTTTTTTATTTTAAAATTAGAGATCTGATTTGACTTTTAAAATAAAAGCGACGGTATACTAAACCTCAAAATTAATATGACTTATAAAAGTTTAGAATGCAATAAATTTTGCGAATAATAGTTTTTTGTTATATACTATAAAATATAATAATTGTACAAGCAAAAATCAAATAAATTCATATCAATTTAAAATTTAATATGTTATTTATTTGACTTTAAAAATTAAATTATATTTCTAATTTTAAAACAGATGAAATATTTAATAAAATTGCATTAGCATAATACAGTGCTGGCGGGCTCAGGATTAGGCCGATGACCAGTACGTACTGAGCCATGCATGCATCTGGCAACTTATTTGCATGTGCTCCAAATGGCTAATATTTAATTATTTACCTATTCAACTCAGAGAATTAACCTATAGTAACTTGAGCTCTTTCATGGACAGATTCAGGATCTATTTTTAGCAGGGCGAAATTTTATAAATTAAAGTTTAATAAGATAGAGAGTGAAAATTTGAATGCATTATACATTTTGTGTTTAATTTTTTTTTAGAGCAGTAGTAGTTTACGTTTTTTTTGCCCTTCTAAATTTAATTATTTTATAAATTTGCCCCTTTAAATTTATTAAATTTTATTTTTACTCCTCTCACTATATCTATAAAAAAAAATTGAGCATAGGTAATGCCCCATTTGCCCTCAAAAGAGATCCGACAGTGAGCTCTTCTATGTAGACATGAAAATTGAATATAAGTGTTTTATAATTTTATTTATTTGTATTTTTACCCCTTATTGGGGTCAAAATACAATAGGTATAATTATAAAACACGCATGTCTAATTTTTATGTCCACATAGTTTTTCTAATAACTTTAGATTAATGATTAATTAATCTAATGACGACTTCAAACTCATGATGAGGAAGCGCCATGCATGCATTTCTTTATAATTTGCTTAAGATAAAATTCTAATTTATGGAGGATATATAAAATTGAACAATTCTGTTCATGTACGTATATATTTGTGTTTTCATTCATTGAATTTGTACGTATATGATGAAACCTAAGTAAAAAAAATGGTTGTATTTATTTTGTTCTCTTATGTTGTACCAATCCAGCACAATAATGTAATTGCAAAGTTATATTATATGCATAATATGTTACAAAATTACATTAAATTGATATTTTTAGCGCTAAAAATATTATTTTCCTATTTTAATTTACAAATTGTCTTAAAATGGAGAAAACAACTAAAGGAAAGCTAGTTACAATTCTGAGTATCGATGGAGGTGGAATTAGAGGGATTATTCCGGCCACTATCCTTACTTTCCTTGAAGCTCAACTTCAGGTATAATTATTATCTCTCAATTTGTTGTTCCCTAATTTGAGTACTCCACAGATGACTTGTTGTTTTATTAATGATTTCAGTTACATAGGACTTTAGAATAGATAGTATTTGTAACTACTAATTCTATTCCAACCCTACTTTACATTATGGCTCAAATACCCATAATGTCCTTCCAACAAGTGAACCAGTAAAACTATGTTCGCCGACCGGCGTGAGTGCAATTCCTTTTTGTAGACTGTCTAACTCGACTGCACACTTTATATCAGTGCAATTTATTTTTCTAGACTGTTTGAAATCGGATCCTTACTTTTGCATTTTTTTTACATAATAAATGATCTATTTCTTTTTTTTATTTCTTTCTGTCTTTTTACCCTCTATAAAAATAAATTTCTCATGTTGCCATTATATATGCATGAAATTAAGTATAGATTTTGATGAAATGCAATATGCATGCATGGCTAATTACAAATACTAATAGGCACTAGATGGTGAGGATGCAAGACTTGCAGATTACTTTGATGTGATTGCCGGAACGAGCACCGGTGGTCTTGTTACGGCCATGTTAACTGCCCCTAATGAAAGCAACCGTCCTCTCTATTCTGCCAAAGATATCACGCCTTTTTATCAAGAGCACGGGCCTAAAATTTTCCCTCAAAAGAGGTAAACTAATAATTATTTCAATTTTATTGTACTCTTATGAAGTATTATCAGGGCTGTTCGTGAGATTTTGGTGGCCCATGACGAAGAAATAAAAACAAGACATTTTTTGAAATATTGTCTTCACAAAAAAAGGTAAAAATAAATAAATAAAAAGTATTAGCTGTATCCAAAAAAGTATTTAAATCTTTCTGGAGCTTAAAACATAATAGTTTGATTAGAGCAAAATATATGAAAAGTTCGACTATAACAAAATATATGAGAATACATTCATTGAAAAATATTTCTTCTAGTATTCTTAGAGGCAAAATCTTCAATCAAATGTTTAAATTAATCCTATATATATATATAGGGATATGATCCATAGCAATTATTTGCTATGGAGAAAATTTGAACAAATAGTATCATATCCGTCCATTTTAGAAGATTAAAAAATATAAATGGCCTTACGCTAGACCGACCAGCGTGCGGTGAATTTTTTTAAGGACCTTACGCTACTTGGTGTAGCGTACACTGAAAAATCAATTTTATGACTAATTTGCCCCAATTAAAAATTACTGGAAACGAAATAGAATGGACGGAGACTCCCCCTGCGACTTCAAAAAAACACTTCCTCCCTATCTTCCTCCGACTGTCCCTCTCTCCATCCGACTGCTGTCGACTGTTGAAGAGCCTAAACAGTCGCTACGTCTGCTGCGAACACCTGCGTAAGCTAGACGTGTAATGCAATTTCAGTTCCTAAACCGATTGCTCTAGTTGTTATGCTTTTGTTTCGTGCTCTGGTAAAGGAACGCAGAGATCTTGTTGGTTCTTGGAGTTGTCGGCGTATGCTGTCATTTGTTATGCTTGCAGCGGCAAACTTTATGCTTACACTGAGTTAACTGAGACAATCTTGCCTTCATAAAACAATTAATTGGACGTTTGAAGTTATCTTCTTTAAAACAATGGTCGAGACTTTTATATGATCTGGCCTATCATCGTGAGTTGAATACCTCTGTTTGCAAAAGTATACAGTTTAGCCTCATCAAGCACTGCAACGAAATTAGGCAAAGGATATGTCATTGAATTCAAATGTGACAGATCTCGTTGTTTGTTCTTTCATTCCGGAGTTTCCAGTTTGCCAGTCTATGTTCATTTGGATTACTTGTATATGTTGGCTACTTTTTGTACGCCTTCCCTTCAATGTTACTTTTTTATTTGTTGATTAAAGATTTGAAGTCCCTTTATAAGATCAATTAAGTTTACTGCAGGACATGGAAATCTGGGAAACTATAGGATTATGGCGTTACCCTGTTCCGGGATTTTTTCTTCTTGCGCAGTTTTGTCTTGCAATTCTTGTTGCCATGGGTCTTCTTGTGAACAGTTCTATTTTCTTGTACATGTCTGATAAGGAAGGGCAGTCCATGTATGGAAATTGTTCTGTTGAAGGTAAGAAAACATTAGTCTATTTTAGTCTTCCGGCGAAATTTGCTATCTCACCTCTGGGATTGATTCTAATATACTGCATCTATTACATATTTCTTATTATTTTTACCACTTTTTATGGAACAATGAACATATACGTAAAGAATCATAGTACATTTGAATTTGTTTTTGCAAAATACTTTCTCTAAAGTAGCCTTAAAAAACTAATTCAATTATTTTTTTGACAGTGCAACGTGTTCAACTGACAGTGTGGATTTTAAGTGCTTAGCAGTTGCATGGTCTTTGCCTCGGAAGAAGAGGCAGAAGTTTTAGACCCATTTGTATATAAGGTTTGTATTTTTTTTACTATTAATATTTCGTGTGATTTTTTTTTTATTTATGCCTAAAAGATATTCCATATTTTATTTCCTTCTCTGATTTGGTTTCTTGCCTTCCTATTTGATTGCATAATATATTGTTATAGCCTTTGTCAAGTTGATATGGAATTTTTAAAAATTTGGACTGTTACGTGGATATTTGCGTTGCGTATTTTTTTTGTCAAAAAATATAAACAATTGTCTGGCTGCAGGACTTGGAATTATATTTGCTATGGACTGTTGCTTTGACGCGTTGAATATGTGCAGCCTTATCAAGATTGTACAATTGTCTGGCACACACGCGTTGACAGTTGGATTACCAATGCCCTTATACGCGATTAACTGTTGCAACTTGGGGCAAATTAGTCAGAAAAATGATTTTTCAGTGTACGCTACACCAAGTAGCGTAAGGTCCTTAAAAAAATTTACCACACGCTGGACGGTCTAGCGTAAGTCCATTTATATTTTTTAATCTTCGCTCTTGATTCATAAAATGAACGAATATGATATTATTTGCCCAAATTTCTTTCATAGTAATTATTTGCTATGGATCATATCCCATATATATATATATATATATATAATTTGAAGTCCCTCTCATCGGGGACCCAGGACGATCGACCCTCCCGTTTGTGCTAAGAAACGGCCATGAGTATTATAACGGAGCAATGATGTTTTCGGGGCTAAAATGATAATCTAGTTCAAATTTACTACTAGTTCTGATACACGTTGCATTGAATTATCAACATTAAATGCCATTTTATTGAATGACGGGGGTATATTTGGATCGATAGTTAACTTGTTCAAGTCAATAGAAGGACCAAAATATGATGGCAAGTACCTTCACAAGATTATAAGGGAGAAACTAGGAGACACAAGGTTGCAAGATGCCTTGACAAATATTGTTATTCCTACTTTTGATATTAGGCATTTGCAGCCCACCATTTTCTCCTCCTATGAGGTTAACTTCTTCCGTCTCTAACCCAATTTTTATTTTAGGTTTTCATTCTCATTCCCATTCCCATTTTATTTATGACACAAATTTTATTCATATATTATAATATATAGGCTACCTACCTAACACAATTCTTATCTCAAAATAGGTGAAAAATTCTTCATATTTGAATGCTCGATTATCAGACATATGCATTGGTACTTCAGCAGCTCCAACATATCTTCCTTCACATCACTTCCAAAACAAAGATAAAGATGGGATTAATGTTGAAGAATTCAATCTTATTGATGGTGGTGTTGCTGCAAATAATCCGGTACGTATACATATATAAAAACTTTTAATTTTAAAAGTATACCACAAAATAAGTCTCACTTTGATTTTTTATGATCAATTTACAAAATTCTAAAATTTTAAAATATATTGACGTGATTCAATTAAGTTTTGAAAATAAATAGCGAATTTTATTATGAGTAGTTTTTTTTTATATATATAAAATGTACAATAAATATGATTTTTTACAAACCCTGATATATAAGAAGATTAGGAAAGACATGGATATTCATTCAATCAAAAATATTTGAAATACATGGAGACATGCAAATATGTAATCCGAGTTAATTACAAACTTTTATTATTTAAGCAAAAAATAAAAACAATTAGAAAATTATTGTCAGGAGACATGATGCATCGATCCCGCATCCAATACGTTTATTTACAATCATCCATCACCGTAGAAGAAATTAACTAAAATCAAATGAACACATTTCAGTGTTGAATTCGTAATTAATTTACTTTAAAAAGTCCAAATGTATCTATTAATTCTTGTAAAACAGACAAGTATATATATATATTGTTTGTAGCTAGGAACTTTATTTTTTGACTGACAATCATCTTGTTTAATTACTTGTTGGAAACAAACATGCATGATTCAAGGCTTTAGTTGCAATAAGCCAAGTAACAAACCGAATTTCAGCTGAAAGTCGAGATTTTTTCACCATAAAACCCATGGATTATGGTAGTTTTCTAGTGATCTCATTAGGGACTGACTCATCCAACACTGAAGAAAAGTATGACGCGAAAATGGCAGCCAAATGGGGAGTGTTGGGATGGTTAGTTCATGGAGGATCAAGTCCCATTGTGGATGTGTTTACTCAAGCAAGTGCAGTCTTGCAGATATGGTTGATTTCCATATTTCTGTGTTTTTTCAGGCTCAACATTCCGAAGAAAACTATCTCCGAATTCAAGTATGTATATATTTTAATATATATAACAAATATTTTAATTAATACTTGTAAAATATCTAATTATGGATTATTAAGTATTAGCTGCGTGAAAGGACGTTATATATGTATATTACTGTTGTAATTTTATTTATTATTAATATATATTACTATTGTTTGTAAATTAAATCTCATTAGGCAAAATTAATGAAATACTCACTGTAGTTATCACGTTTTACTAATTACACCATTAAACTTTTAATTTTTTAAATTACCTCACTAAACTAATTATTATTTTGAAATTGTGTCATTCTGTTAAAACAAATAAACGGAAGTTAATTTTTTATCGATAAAACTAATGAATTACTCACTGTAGTTGGCACATTCAACTGATTACACCATTGAACTTTTAATTTTTTAAATTACCCTATTAAATTAATTAATATTTTAAAATTGGGTCATTCTGTTATCTCTGCATCACGAGCGTTAAATCGTTTCAATTTTTATCTTACGTGGACGTGAAAAAGAAAAAATATTGATTTATTCTCTCTCTTCCTTCCTCTCATCTCTCTCTTCTCCCCCTTCTTCTATATCAAATAGATCTGCGTATTTTGAGTCGAGCTCAAATCAAATTTTTAATCGAGCAAGTATGAATCGAGTCCGAACTATTTTATCATTTTATAGCCTTATTCATATGGAACCTGCGACAAAAATAAAAATTATATATATAGAGTTAGAATAGGATATATGGTAATTAACAAAATTTCAGGAACCGCCTCTATTAAAATTATTTACTCAAAAACTACATATTTACTTAATCTTATACGCTACCTCTTATTTTTCTTTTAAATGAATAAATAGTAATTTGAAGTTGAATTTAGATGAAATATTAAGCTATAATGTACTCCATGACAAAGTTCCTTTTATTATTATCAAATAGTCCAACTAAAATATATTAAAATTATAAATTATTATAAACAATGAAAAGATTACATTACAAATAATTGAAAAGATAATACTTTCAAACAAAATACCAGATAATCAGAAAAATTACAAATCTTAGCAACAAATAGCGACATCATATGAACTCTTGAAAAATAATCATATTCCAAAAGTAATAACATAATTAATATGTAGATCTGAGCGTAGTTCTTCAATACGAACAAAGAAAATTTAAACAATTTATTTTCAACGATCCATGCACCAAAAAAAATATCACGAACGAAAAATAGGGTTAAATACTTCCTAAGTCACTGTACTATACGTCAACTTACAACTGGGTCACTAAACTTTTTTTTTCTTACAGTCAACTCACTAAACTACATTTTACTAACAAAAATTTAAATTTGTGTAACAGACGTTAATTAATTGGACGGAAAACTGACGTGTAAAACGAAGGATCCCATTTAATCCTAGCTGGAGCCTACATGTAATTAATTTTAACACCTAAGCTAGTGCCCACCCATGGAAAACTAAGATCCGATCCACCCAATAAAGATCCGATCCATCCCAACAAATGATTTCTGATAAATAACGAAGAAAACTCAGAAGGGGGCAAAATTAAGGGTTCATAGTCGTCGTTGCAGTCAGTCGAACAAAAACTCAATTGCTACTAACAATCCGTTGATGCGTTTGTTGAGATGACTACCTCAAGTGGAGTAGACACTTCTTACAAAAGGAAATTGGTGAGTAAATCTTCAGATTCTGAACGCGAGTCCACGTTTTCTTCTCCAATCGTTTGTCGTTGTGGAATCGTTGCACCCATGTGGGAAGCTTGGAAAGAAGGAACCCTAGATCCAGGTAGAAGATTCGTTGGCTGTAGCAGATACAAGGTAAGTCAATGAGCAAGATATTTTCCCTATTGGTTGTAGCTAATTTTCCCTCACCAGATTCATTTGTTTGAGCTAATTTTCCCCCACAAATTTTTGTTTTATTGTTTTGTTGACAAGGATAAAAATAGGTATTGTGGATTTTTCAAGTGGTGTGATCCTCCATTCTTTGAAAGATCAAGGAAGTTATCAAAAATTGAGGGATGAGCTTAGAAGCGCTAATGAAGAACAAAGGCGTAGCTTGATTGAAGATGGAAGTGAGTTAAAAGTGGTAAAAGAGATGATTATGAAAAATGTCCAGTCAGCTGGAAAACTCAAGAAAATGTGGATCATTTTAATTTGTTCATGGTTAATTTTTCTGTATGTTTTAGTAATAGTAGTGTAAAACAACACTGGGAAAACTCTTTTTGTTTTGTTATTTGTGTTGTGAGTTAAGAGTGGCATATGAGTGGATGATTGTAATTCGTGTATGGTTGTTGTGTTTATGTCTTAAAGGAAATGAAGCAGCAGAGCATTTTACTCTTGTTGTGTTATTGTTGTTATTTTTGAGTTAATGGTGGCAACAGAGCAATTTGATTTTAATTGACTAATGGTTGTTTTGTGTCTTTAGTGCTAGTAGTTGTGAGTTAAGAATGATGTAAGACAACATAGTACCATTTATCATTCACAAAGCAGTGTCATTTATCATTCCCAAACCCAAAACAGAGCATGTACCAGATATTGTTGGACTTTGTGAGTTATGTATATACCAGTGAAAAAAGAATGACAAAAAACAGAGATATTCCATTTGTCATGATCAAACCCAAAACATCCTTGTTATAATATAAATGTCATCCTGTATTAATGCAAGCAGTTATCATTTACAAAACAAAAACCATTACACAGGCAACAATAAATGTCAACCAACAATAAAAAAATGTATGAAACTTAAATTAGTAGGCCCAAAAAGAAAATCATTCTTGTTATAACTTCAACTAGTATCAATACAATTCACACAATCCCTGTATTTCTTGCCACATTAAGTAGCCCCTAATAATATCAAAAGTATACACATTTAAGCCCCAAAAATATTCTCCATATTCCAACAGTCAAGGTACACCAAAACAGAAGCTATACCAAAAGATTACAAAAGTTAAGATACCTATACCAAAACAGAGCTATACCAAATACTTACTAAAGTACCATTGATGAACTACTAGTGGGCTATAAAATAACTTAAATGCAACTATTTAGTAGGGGTTCCACCCTTCTTCCTTGGTGCCTTGAATGGCCTACTAGTTGAATTCTGTGAATTTTGTTGACTTGCTTGCCTTTTCCTTGTATTTATCTGGGTTGGAAGTGTAGAAGCAGGTGGAGTGCAGCCTTGAACTATTGTTTGTGAAGACTTCTTCTTCCTTATAAGTCTAAGAGTTGGCATCTACAATACAACTCATTATTAGTAAGCCTAAGTGAAAATTAATACAACTTTTTGAATGACAGAAATTGTACATACAAATAATATTTTGTCCTTTTCTTTTGTTGAGTCAACCACCTTCTCCTTTCCCTTAGCAGTGCCAACCACCTTCTCCTTCCCCTTAGCAGTGCCAAAAACCATCTCTTTTTCCTTTTCAATGTTAGTAGCCTATATAAAGCAACATGTCAAAAACAACATTTAACTGATATTTCAGTTTCTTTCATTGATGCATTTGTAAAAAACTTACATTGCCACTTGCATCTTCCTTGCAGCCCTGAGCAGTGCTATGGACCACTATCTCTTTTCCCTTTTCAATGGCAGTAACCTATTAAACAACATATAATGGGTATATCAAATTCTGCTGAGACAAACATATATTTAGAAACATAAAAATATATAAAGTATATAGTGTACCTTTACCTCCTTCTCCTTTCTATGTCCAGGCAGAGTTGGGTGCTTTGGACATTTAACTCGATTGTGACCCTCTTCTTTGCACAAGCTACAATGCATCTTCCTCCATTTCCTTGACACCCTAGCCACATTACTGCTAGTAGCCCCATCTTCCCAGTGCTCCTTCCTTCTCAATCTTTGTGGCCTTCCCTTTAACTTTTTCTTCATAGGTGGTGGCAACATTATATCACACTCAGTAAAATCCCAAAAGTCTTCCCCATTTAGAACTTCTAGAGTGTGAGAATAAGTCTTAATAAATGTATCCCTAGTGTACCACTAAGCAACATATTTTATAGGGTTTCCATATATAGAATGGATGGCTCTAACTACATGAGTACAAGGGATTCCTGTTAAATCCCACACCCTACATGCATAACTCCTCTGCTCTAGGTCAACAGTGTACCCTCCTTTTCCTCTCTCCTTCACTTGAAACTTTGATTGTCCATCCCATAGAGCATCACAGTGTGCAGATTCTAAAATGTTAGCATCTAGTTTCTTTTTTATTCTTGGGCATATTAACTCCTCAGTCTTTAGCATTGCATCTCACTTTTGGTGCAACCTCACCATAAGTTGGTCATGAATTTCTGATATCATTTGAAGAACTGGCATATATCTTGCCTTAATAATCCATGCATTAAAACACTCACTCATGTTGTTCTCTACACTGTCAGTTTTTAAATGAGTCTCAAAAAATGCTTTGGACCATACCTTTGGATCTTGCTTAACTAGCTTGTCATGTGCAGGGGTAGACAACCTTTTTAACTCATTCATTGCCCTTTTAAAAGCTACAAGGTGTGTAGCCATGGATGCCTCCCAGAATGTTTGCTTTAATGCTTGTGAGGGATATTTTTTCCTCCAATTTGCATAGATGTGCCTTGCACAATTTCTATGCTCTGCATGAGGAAGAAGGTCCTGAATAGCTGCTTTCAGTCCCTGCAACAGTCATCATATGAGAGTGTTAAAAAAATGCACAACTTGTTATAACAAAAACTGAATGCAATAAAAAAATTGATAACAGTTACCTTTTGTTGATCAGATATGAGAGTGATCCCATACCCATCCCCCAAATCCAAGTCAGTCACCAACAATTGGAGGAACCAATTCTAGCTATCCAAGTTTTCACTTTCCACCACCCCCATAGCTAGTGGAAACATTTGGTTGTTTCCATCCCTACCAACTGCAGACAAAAGGTGACCACCACAAACTGTTTTGAGAAAGCAACCATCCAATCCAAGAACAGGTCTACAACCTTCTTTCCAAGCCTTTTTCAATGCATCATAAGACACATAAAACCTTTTAAATCTAGGAACATCTTCTGGATTCAATCGAGTTGTCTTGATATCAACTGTATTGTTTTTGTTGCTCTTTATTATCTCACCACCAAAGTCCCACACCCTTGCATAATGGTCCTTCATCATCTGTTGAATCCCTTGCAATGCCAACTGTCTAACTCTCATACACTTAACCTTTGTTACATCCAACTTTAGTTTAAGTTTTATTTCTTCTTGCATTTCCTTAGTTTCATTTGGGATTCTTCTAATCTCTACGCCATAGTACTCTGCCAAGTACTTTACTGTAGCCAACTTGTTTTTGAAGTTCCTGCAACAATTGTGAGTGTCCAAAATAGACTTCACTTTCCATGTATCAGTCCCTTGCATGTAACTAGCCCAAAACCTCCAAGGACATCCTTTTTCACACCTCACTTGACATCTTATAGAGTCATTAACTGGATACTACAACTTCCTCTCATTAGCAATAGAGTAGTCTCTTATGCCATCTTTAAACTCCCTAATGCTGCAAAATGTCATGTACTGCTTGAACTTAATCAATTTCTTGTTTATCTTAGGGTTGTAAGCCTCAACCATTTTCTTTTTTTTCTTACTACGAGGAGTCCCCAAATAGCACACATCTTCTTCTTCATCACTGCTCTCAGAAAGTGACCTGTGGACATCACTATTCTCATAGTCACTATGTCATTCTTTGTCATCTTCTTCACTGTCTGAATTAGTTCTACCACTATAATGTTGGTTGCCATCACCCTCACCCTGCACCAGCCTTTCATTGCCCCTAGCAGTATTTGTTTGATCATCCTCTGCATCTGCAGTTTTATCTTCCACATTGTCTCCCTGATTTCTTCCTTGCTCTATATCATTACCTTTTTCCTCTCCCTCAGTTCCACCTTCTTCATCCACATTCTTTCTCATATCCATCTTAAATTCCCTAGCTTTCTTCCTAGCCTCTACCAATTCATCATCACTACACTCTTCATAAGCAATGTCATCATCAGTACTATTCTCTTCTTCAGAACTATCTTCCTCAACTACCCTTTTGGACCTCTTCCTACCCCTACTTTTCACACTCTCATTTTGTTTAGATATTTTTCGATCTCTAACATTGTCAACTGTCACATTAACTTCATTATCACCAACACCCTGACCCTCACCTTCACCTTCACCTTCACCTTCACCTTGACCCTCTGCCTCAGCCTCACCACCAGCCACATTATCAGCCACAATTTCATCAACAATTGAAACCACATTATCACATACATTATCAGTCACATAGTTACTATTATGCTTATCCAATATAGAGGTTTGATCAAGATTATATGGTAATACATGGTCTACATAGACATCAATTACACCATGTGGCAGACAACTATTAACCATATCTCTTATACTACCATCATCATAAACAATTCTAACCCCATTATTTATATCTACTCCATCAGTTTTAAAATAAACACTTGATTTAGGATGGTAACTAAGTTCTATAGCTAACTCATTAATAGCACCCATACAAATATAATCAGTGTCCAAACGTGGCATATGATAAATTATACCTCCTACATAGTCACATAGAGGAGCATAAATGAACCTCCCACCATGGTGTACATTAACTTGAACAACAGTATTCATCTGTAACAAATGAAACCATATGCAAAACAGAGCATAAGCAATAAACTTTTGAAGGAATATTCTAAATTATAGAGCATGCATGTGGGGACAAAAGAGGTCCAAAATAAATAATGATTTTGTAAATCTTAAAACAAGAATCAGTAAAGAAAAAGACAAAACTGAACATTGAATAATACATTTGAACTCTAGAAATTTGAAGTAAAAGTACAATACGACAATAAACATGGAGGAGACCATAATATGGGACAATAAACCCAAAAAAAAACATCAAGATCAGAAAAGGGGACAGGAGGGGACCATAATATGGGATATACCTGTCGACCGTTACTTGATGTCGAACCAAACGACTTCTAACCAACGTGTATCACACCAATATTTCCCAAATAATCGATTTTGTTAGCTTTTAATCGATCGATCGAACTTCGTACTCATTTTTTGCTAGGTTTTTCAATTCATCGATCACTTTCGAAGGGAAGGGTTGGGTTGAGTTAGGGCTCGGTTGAACGATTATCTGGAACAAATTTAGACAAATGACGATTGAAATCCTCTTAATATACATGTGGGTCCATACACAGGTAATCTGGAGGGAGAATTTCCCTCCATATCCATGTAATGTTGGCCACATGGACAGATCTATGCCACATCAGTATTTTTTTACACGTAAGCAGCTTATTTGGCCAATTCCGTCTAAAGTCAAAATTGTTAACGGAAATACAAACGTTTTGTTAGTAAAATGTAGTTTAGTGAGTTGACTGTAAGAAAAAAAAGTTTAGTGACCCAGTTGTAAGTTGACGTATAGTACAGTGACTTAGGAAGCATTTAACCCCGAAAGAATAAGGGGGTGTATTCAATTAAGATTTTTTTTAACTGACAGACTTGTGGAATTTATGGGATTTTAATGACTTTCACAGACTTTAAAGACTTTTTTTAAAATGACTTTTATAGACTCCATGAAATAAGTAACTGACTTTTATAAACTTTTTATCAAGACTGTGATAGACTTTTGTATACTTATAATATATCTTACAACTTATATTAATTGTTAATTAGCCCATGTGTACAACCTCTCCCTCTTTTTTCATGAACAAAAGTAAATCTCATTATATTATTGTGGCATGAGATTTTATATATGTTGAAAGCGTTCACATTATTCTACTCATTTCATGATACATTTGGATACTTGGATACCAATAAAACTTTAGAAACTAGAGACACAATACAAAAATTAAGCTCACTTTTTATTGAGCTATATATACTTTATACATATGTGTACGCTTTTTAGTAGGAATACCAAACTCTATTTTTCACAAAATAATATGACAATGAAAATTTATATGATCAAAAGTTGTAAAACTTCATACATGTGAGTAAATTACCACCAAGTTATAGAAAATTTATCACAATTGGGTACCAAAAATCACCCATCTTTGTAATCACCAAAATAAACTAAAAATAATTCAAAATTTTTAAGAATTTCAAAACTATTACCCTTGTTACCGGCCATTGTTATTATTATGATCGACGTATCTCCACATGTTAGAAGCTATACTAGTCCTCCATTCATTAACATTCTTTCGTTGTTGCTCTTGAGTTTCAAAAACTTGTTCCAAATATATTAACTCGAGTAGTGGTCTCAATGGAGCTATTATTCCCTTCAAAATCAATTCTGTTTCATTTTTTCTGAGCATTGGTGGACAATGAAGCCTCTGTATTTATTCCTTGAAATGGTAAGGGTGGAGTATTGGTAATTCAATACTATATTGATTGCTTTACTAATATATATATATATATATATATATATATATGTATATATGTTGATTGTGTGATTTTGTGAACCCAATTCTACATCTTAACTGCTGCTAATTCTATTTGATTGTGTACGTGGACCTTTTTTTACTTTAACGCTATATATATAAAAAAAAGACGTTTTTCCTATGATACACCAACATATATATATATATATATATATATATATATATATATATATATATATATATTTGTCATGCAGGAATACATATATATATTTATCATGCATGAATACAACCACATGTTACATTATTTCACTATGATACACTAAAGACACTTGAAGACGAATATGGAGGATGTCTAAAAAATTAACAGTAATTTCCTTCGTTTAAAATGTCAGAAAACTAAAAAAAACATACACATACACATCATATGTTTTCTATTTTCATATATTATATATACATAATCTTTACAACTGATATGAGAGTTTCATAATTTTAGCTCACCTTTGTTGAACAAATCTCTTCCCTCTTTCTATTGGAAGCTTTCGAACGACTGTTTTTTTCCTCACCAATTCAGATTAGGTCTAGTTATATTTGTTTACTTATTAATATATCTTGTTAATTCTCTTATTATAATAAATCTAATTATTTTTATGGCCCAAATTTTATCAAATTATTTATCCATCACATATTAATATTTATTAGCCTATATAAAATAAATAACTAATTTGACCCAATAAAAGACAAAGTCCAATTAAAAACTAGTTTTATCCACCTTTGTGTTTATTTGGAAGTCTTTAGAAATCTTTAGAGATGAGGTAAGATTTTGGATATGGGTTGATAGTTATAATTTTCTTCTAAAGTCTGTCAAACTCTACCATTTGATAGAAATCTTTAAAATCTATGACTTTTTGAATACCAAAATTCTTTTATAGACTTTATAAAAATCTTAATTCAATACTACCTAACTTTTAAAGACATTAAAAAAGTTGTAATTGAATACCACTAAACTTTTATAAACTCTTTAAATGTCTTGATTGAATACAACTAAACTTTTAAAATCTTTAAAAGGCTTTAAAAATCTTAATTGAATACACCCCCTAAATCTCCTAAGCGGATAAAGTAAAGTCTCCCCAAAAATAATATACTTTTACACCAAAGGTGATAGTTTAATAAAAAGTTTATAATATTTTTAGAGTTTTCCTTAATTCTCCTCCTAAAATATTAAAATAAGTACATCTCTGAAAATCAAAGACATCAAAGTTCATAAGCAAAAGAATTGAAACTTGACCGTACACCAACATATTAACATCGAAAACAATCTTGTGACGAAAAATTTATATATGTTCATGGAGTTGCAATAGTCTCAATCGTCGACGAATGTAACTATTGACATATATGAATATATGAGATACAAAAAGAACAAGAACGATCCTGATTGTGTTAATCAACAATCTGCAGATTAGGGTTTTGATCATCCCATAAATTTCAGCCTTAACCTCATGTAATCACCTCGATCTTGCTGGATTACTTGCAAAAGATCCACTAGAGTGTTGGAGCTCCGGGAGGACTCCGATACTTAAGTCAGAATGCTGATATGAGAAGAGAGAATTATTATGGGGTCAGAATTGTATACCTGAATTATGTTGGAACATCCCTTATTTATAGCTTGAAAGTAAAGGTGTAAACGAACCAAATCGATCTGAGTATTGAGTTGCTCAGATTTAGTTCACAAAATTAGATACAAACCCGTGCGTTGCTGCGGGATTATTCAATTTTTTAATAATAAATGTGTACATAAGATGGTAGATTGTTGTGCGATGATCAAATTTTACACAGAAAAATAAATGAATATACATTGTAGGGGGTAGTGTTGAGATAAAGTAGTGATTTTATTAAATAATAATTAAATTACAAAGGATAATATGAAAATAGTTGATATTATCAAAACAATTTAGATTTATGGTGATTTAGAGGATTATAAATCTAAAAATTAAAAGAATGACATTATGCTATTAGCTGTTTAGATTTGTAGTGATTTAGAAGATTATAAATTCAAAAAATTAATTAATAGCATAAAGTAGTGATTTTATTAAATAATAATTAAATTACAAAGGATAATATCAAAACAGTTGATATTATCAAAACAATTAAGATATGTAGTGATTTAGGGGATTCTAAATCTAAAATTTAAGGGAATGAATTAGGGTTTGTTTTCATCCTCATTTTTTATGTTAGCTGGACAATTTTGTTAAGGGTTTTAAGGAACATTAATTAGGTAGGACACGTGTTAAATTGTAGGAATGACAAATGTCAAGCTATGATATCATGTACTACATTTTAGTATATTTAATAGATTTATCAAGTACAAAATAAGGTTTGATTGAGGCTCATTTAGCTACCGAGTCGAGCACGATTCTGAATCGAGTCTGAGCAGTTTGAATTTTTTGAACGAATATTGATGTGTTAAAATATGTACTGCAAGTGCACAGTGTCAAATTGAAGAACTGGCAAGTACAGGTCGAACCCACATAGACTAGATTAATTTTAATATATCCTTAATATCTATTTTAGGCGAATTAGAAATAATGATTTAGAATTGATTAACTGTAATATGAAAACTAATAATGCGGAAACAATCTAGGAATCTGAATCCATTAAATAATAATCATAACATATAATTCAATCTCTTCTATTTTTATAACTCACTATGATTTTGATCTCCTTTCCATTTAATTTAGTAATTTACAATTAACGTGGGCAAGCATAGATTATGAAAATTTAAGGATTAACTATAACCCATCAAAACTTCTTTGAGCAATCATGGATTATGAAAAACTCATATCTTAACTGTTAGTTCCCAGTAGGCAGAATAGATCTAGAAGGGGAGGTTGAATAGATCTTTTTTATTTCAAATACTTTTCCCTGTTATTTTGTATAGCTATTAAATTAGCATATGACAAACATAAGAATCTTTTCAAGCACAGCGGAATAAGTAAAAGATCCCCTTCATTGATATATTCATAATCATACATACATTGTTTGTAGAGTAAGTTTAGTTGTAAGCAGTTAAAACATACATAGCAGTTATAGTACATAATGTGAATGACATAATGTAAAAGACACAAGAGGTTTTAAGTGGTTCAGAGACTCACGCTCCTAATCCATTCTTATGCTTTTAACTAGCAGGATTTCCACTAAGGAAGGGCAGCACCCTGAATCACTAAGATTCCTTCAAGGCCAGCAGCCTTGGGACTTCAGTTCACTAAGAACTCTTCAAGGCTAGCAGCCTTGGGACTCCTCTAGTTCCCTAGGAACTCTTCAAGCCCAGCAGGCTTGGAACTTCGTTTAGTCCCTCCGGACAAGGACCCCACAGGCCCTGGCTTGATTTAGTCCCTACGGACAAGGACCTCTCGGGCCCTGGATTTTATTGTTTGTTTGTTTGTTTGTTGGAGTTGGTGCTGAGCTGCTAAGATGTCTTCATGCTCTAAACATCTTCTATACTTAGCAGCTTTGTATGATCATCCTTGAAGTGCAGTTGAGTGTTTCATGATGCTCGACTTCTTGATTCTTTCAACCACGCCGGATGATCCTTGATGACCGCCTTGAAGATCTTTTCCTCTTGATACATGATGGCTGCACATGATAGGTTTCCAAGATGACTGTAAGCTCTTCTGCTAGGTACTTAGAAACTTTCTCATGTTTGTCATCATGTTGACGTTTGTGATCTCCCTTCTTGATACTTGATGTCTTCTCATGATGGACTTGCTAAGATGACTGTGAGCTCTTCTCTATTGTACTTAGAGTCTTCCCATGATGGACACCAAGATGACATGATGCTCTTCTTTCTCTCGGCAGTTCAGAACACTCTTCTTGTAGTAGAACTCTCACTTCTATATAGTAGAACTCTCACTTCTACTTCTTCCTTTGCATATATCTGAGTGTTCTTGGTGGATCGTAGAGTGAGCCTTCAGACTCACTATTTCACATGGTTGAAACAGTCCACCTTCTCTCCAAACTCAGCAACTCCAACAACCCTCGATCTTTAAAGTTCTTCCTGATTTATAATCCTTCCTAATCCTTCTGTTGGAAAGTAACCGTTGAAGGCTATTCAAATATCTTCACAGATCTCGAGTTGATAGAGGTAGACTGTTGATGTGACATGTCATACTTTATCTGACATTGCAGTCTACTGTTTTACCTACCCAACAGAGATGTCACTTTAATGTCTTGGGCAAGTTGAAGACTTTATTATCTCCTTCTGATTTCTCGATCAGAGGTTGTCATTTTGCATCGATGCTCTCAATAAGCTTTTGTCCTAATACCATCCTTCAGTTTGAACCGTTGCCAATGCTTCAATCTTCGGGTGTTCGAGCTCTACGATTCTGATGCATGTATTCGAGGACCTGATCAAAGTGTCTTGTTGAGTGTTGCTCATTGACTGGTAGAGTTAACACTACGATCTTGAAGAGTGTTGATTGGATCTCCAATGTAGTACACCTCTTCCTTTCATTGTGCAGTGCTTCAACACTTCTGTTTGCTTCGACTGTTCTCAGAGACTGATGGCCTAACTCCTTGCTCTGGTACCCTCTGAATAGCAAGACACTTCAGATTTGTGGCGCGTCCAGCTCGCTTTCTCCTTGTGATCTCCCGTTCAATTATCATCAATGGACTGACCCTATGCTTAATCACTTTAGACTTATTCTTCAGAGACTAACCAGTATCTCGGTTCATTTTCCATCAGTTCTTTCTTTGTTTGGCAAACACTACGATCTCGGTTGCTTCCAAGATCGTTGTATATTCACTTGACACCTACTGCACTTGCTGACTTTCCTTAGTTATTTACTGAAGTCTTCTTATGATCATCTTGTGGAAGACTTCATCTCGAATGGTTTTACAACTCAATCTTCATGCAGATTGGGTTGGTGCTTAGATCTTCTGTTATCTTGCATGCCATTCGTTGAGTGCTCTCTAGTTTCCTTCAGGTAGGATGTATCTTTGCAGTGCCAACCAGAGGCTTTGTTCCTTTGTATATTCTGGGAGTGCTCATTAGTTTAGATTCATACTTGCTCTACGATTCTGTCTATGCATTGTGAGCACTTTTGTTGAGGTCGTAGTTCTGCACTCTACGATTCAGCTTCGGCTGTGCAGACACTACGATCCTGAGATCAGATCTTGACACTCTATGGTTTCTGCCTTGCGCTTGTTATCTTCATTTGATCTTGCTCGACTACGATCTCTGCATGTAATCAATACTCTCTACAAACTCAGAGTGTAGTCTACGATCCTTGACATGGCTTCGACATCAGTAGACTCTACGATCTCGAGTGCAGTCTATGTTCATTGACTTAGCTTCGGCATCGGTAGACTCTACGACTCGAAAGTGTAGTCTACGCTTTCGACTTGCTTCGGTCAGAGATATTCATTCGGCTCGTGGCGTCAGTTCTCTACGATTCTAAACATGACTTCCTCAGCACACTACGATCCCAAGGAAACTCTTCTCAATATACCACGATCCTTCATTGTTTCTCCTGGCAGTCTACGAACTCCGAGATCTACTATCTTGCAGACTACGATTCTGCCTTGATAGCTCTTGAGTTATCCTTGACTCTCCTGGCAGACTACGATCTCTGGTGCAATAATCGACGATCAGACAAGCCTATTTATTATATCATAAGATCAACCTAATATGCTTGATCTTTCTATATTTATAGTCCTTGTACATCATTCCTTTTTAAGGACTTTACAAAGCTGTTTTGCTTATATAGGATCAACCTAACATACTTGATCAATTCATTCTAAGTCCTTGCACACATGTTTCTATTATCAAAGGACTTTACAGCTTTTCTTAATGCAAGCATACTTGCATATTCATTCATATATATCATAATCAAATCATATGTAAATAGGAATATCATTCATTTGTTTATTCCTGACATTAACAATAATCTATCAAAACCTCTTAATTAATTTCAAATCACATAAGAACTATAAAACGAAGGTCTTTCAATAACGAAACATAAAAGCGAAATTAATTAAACATAAAAGCATAAATAATAAAAGAGATGAAAAATATTATCACTAATAATTATTTAATTTCATCTTCATCTTCATCCTAGATTAAAGAAATTAACTAGACATGAAAATAAATAAATTAACTAAAATAAAGAAGAAGTAGAAGATTGAAAATAAATAAGAAAACTCCCTTTATTCACAATCCTCCAACAAGCGTTGAAACGTAATTTAATTTACTCATACTCCTAACCTAAACTAATACAATACCTAATACCATTTTTTCTAAAATAAGAGACCTATTTATAGGAAAAATAACTTTGAACCCTAATTTAGATTCATTGAACTTGGACACTTTTGTTCCCTTTCCATGTAGGATTCAACTTCCTAGTGGAAATCAACTTCTTAAAAAGATCTTCTAGATAGACTTTCTTTTCTCTTGTTGGATTTGACTTGTACACCAAGATTGTTCCACCTCTTTCCTTCTCCTTATAGGATTCTTCTTGGATATTCCTTACGTGAATAAGAGCATTAAATATCGCTTGATCACCAAGATTTTGACTTTATTGCAACAAATATTAAATCCTACAAAATAAAATAAAACATATTAATTTAATAAAATAATATAATTAAAATGATAAAATTAGAGATAATAAAATGTATGAATTACGTGTCTATCAAATATGATCCAAGTATTAATAGAAAATTATAATTTAAGAAGGTTCGAGTAATTTATCGAACTTTAAAATGAGCTCATATTTGACTCATTTATATTTTGAGTCGAACGAGTACAAATCGAGTCCGAACTGTTTGCTCATTTTACAGCCTTACCTGAGAGTCCTCTCATTCAAGAGTTAGAAATAAGAGTCAAACTTGGATTTAGAGACGTAATAGGTTGCCAATCCTTGACTGATTAAACTTTAAGGACTTCTAGTCCTTATTGGATTAAGTATTCTTGTAGAATACTCAACAAGCTAAATTATTAAACTACCCCTTATTAATAGTGTTACAAAAATTACACGTTGTGGTTTACTATTGGTGGGTTATTTTTACCATATCAGTTGCCCCCTTACTCCTTTAAAAATATTTTTAGAGGATTGAATAGCCCAAGTTATTTTTTTGGGTGGGGCCCACTACAGGACCCTTTATTTAGGTTCCTTGGCGCTAAAACCTCCTTGGCGTTTTTCCTTCTTTCTTCTCCTTGGCGCTTTTCATCATACCATTGGCCCTTTTCTATCATTTGTCTCCTTGGCAGTTTTTTCTTTCTCCTTAGCGCTTTCTTTTATATAGTGCCCTTGGCACTTTTTATTTCCTCCCTTGGCGCTTTTTGTTTCTACCATGATTCTGACTGATTTGTGATCGAAGATCCACTTGGAGTAGACTCTGGGAGTGTATGCTATATGGTTCCACTATGAATACGGATTGGTTCTTCCTGAATGTGGGGAGGTGGAGGATGATGGTTAGAGGGTTGTGGAATATGAGCAGATTGTGCTCATTGTTCTTAATTGTTAGGAGGTGGATGATGGGGAGGCTTCTGTCCCCGTGCACTAGCGCGAGTATTCACCATGTTGATTTTTTGATTTGTGAAAAAATATGAACCCACATATTTCAATCAACAACCTATAAACTAGAGTTTTAGTCAACCCACATATTTCAGCTTTAACCTCCATGTAACCACCTCGATCGGGGCTCCATAAGGACTCTCCGATGCTTAAGTTAGAATGTTGATATGAAGAGAGAATTATTATAGGGGTCAAAATTGTGCACCTGAATTATGTTGAAACTCCCTTATTTATATCATAAGAGTCCTCTCCTTTAGAAGTTAAGAATAAGAGTCCCGGTTGGATTTAGAGACCTACTAGTTTGCCGATCCTTGGTTGATTAAACTTTAAGGATTTGTAGTCCTTATTGGATTGAGTATTCTTGTAGAATACTCAACAAACCAAATTATTAAACTACGCCTTATTAATAGGGTTATAAAAATTACACGTAACAGTTTGCTATTGGTGGGTTATTTTTATCCACATCAAGTCCCAACTAATTAATTTACTTTATCTTATCTCTTAAAATTTTCATTAGTTGCAATCCAATTTTATTATGAAATATATCCACGTTTAAATCATTTACCAAAGAGAAAAAAAAATAATAACTAAAATACAAAAGACCTAACTTATAATTAACTAATTGTTTTGCTTAAACTAATAAATCCCATATCATAGTTCATATAACCCACCAAAAGGTATTTGTTCTGCTACTTATTATGAAAGTTTTTTTGTTCAATTATAATTGCGATAGATATCACCGGCATATGGGATTAACTAAGATTATATGGATAATCCACCATATTACATCTTTTTAAAATTGCTACCACTAATACTCATGATAAAAAATGTGACATAAATTGAAATATATATCATTATCTCTATATTAACCAACTATATGTATTGATAATCTGAATGAAAATAGAAGGGATTTTGTTTATACAAAATGTGACACCTATTCGTAATAATAGTAAAATTAAACATTTGATTTGATTTTCTATTTTTTAAACAGTATAATATAAGAGTATCAATGAAGTAAAATGTTTAATTTTCATTCATAAATATATAAGATAAAATCGAAAAAAAAAGGAACGAAACGATCATTCTGACCAAACATTTCTTAATTTTTGAGATTTGGTAAGTTAAAATTAGTTGGAATGCCCATTTTGATAAAATTTTGTTTTATTTATGTATTGGAATCACGATTTCTTGGGGATTGGTAATCGTCATTCCAAAGAGTGATGGAATGAAAGAAAAAATTGGACTAAAATATCTGTTGGGATTGTATATAGCGCGATTACATAATCAAATTATATAAAAGAGTGTGGAAGCGCAATTAATTGAAATTTCAAGTTGCATACAATCTCATATCATGATAATGCTTTGTACTTAATTATCAATATAAACGAAGAAGAAGAAGAAGAAGATCAGAATCATACCCTTATAGATTCAAGCTTCCACAGGTACGAGTTCAACTCCTAATTCTTCGCGATCTACTTGAATCTCCGGGATTGATTCCTTCCTTTTATCAACGTTAGTCACCCAAGTCTTTGGCCGAGTTGATCCACCAAGGAAGAAATATTATTCAAGAATGAGGGTGGTTGGCTAAACCCTAGTTTTTAATTAATTTAATATAAGTACTCCTCTTATATATATATTAGTTAACACTTCTAATCTAATTAGAAATAGGGTTTTATTTAAATAATTAAACTCATTTAATTGATTAAGCTCCCTAATCTTATTAGAGATAATTAATTAATTTTTTTAATTAATTTGCCCGCTAATATTATTAGGAATAAATGAAATACTTATATTAAATTAATTCTCAAACTTCTTTAGAAATTAAAATAATTATAATTATAATAATATTAATAAGACTCCTCTTATTAATTTATATTTAATATTTTCAAAATATTAAATAATAAATATTAAGCTATTTAATTTATTCTATCACCATAGATTAAATGAAATACACTTAACATATTATTACGATTATGCCATTAACTTCTTAAATAATTAATCTTCCTTTTATGGTGTGACCAATTAGGTTCTCCATATTAAACCGGCTGTGAATAAATCAATTAGAACAATTCTAATATTATTTAAATAAATAAATTAAATTAATAATCTATTTAAATAAATAATATTTATTTTATAATAAGGATACGCCTCCTTAGCGATCAACGACTTTCCAGATAATATAGAATTCAACATTAATCATAAAAGAACCTTTGAGTAAAAAGTTTCCGTACAATTCAATCCTTCCACCATACAATGTCCCAATTAAATATAAAATATGGAACTGTCAAGCCTTATTTTATTTAATTATATATTTTTTGATCATTCATTATCTCCATATATAACTTATTAAACCCAAGCATATCCTTTGATATACCCTAAGGGTCTTAAGGAATAAGTTAAAATATAATTCATTATACACAAGATACTATGATGGTCTCAAGACTAAGGATCACCTGTACTAATATCACTACAGAAATTCCTATTGACAGGCAAGTAAAACTCCATTAGATATTCCTTAACGAGTCACGTTCAGTGAACTTATTCTCCAATAAGCACCTACATATTTGCTTTAGTGTCTCCACACAAATGATCATGATATCAATCATTCTCATCCAATGAGCAAGCAACGTATGTATCAATCTATCCGGATTCACTAATCCCCTTTTTAGTAATCCAATGATTGGGAACAATTTTAGTTTTAATCTATCTAAGAATTTAGATCTCATTAGCATAATCTCGTCATCCGGCTTCAACTTCTTTGTATCTGGGACGGAGGCGCTCGAAGACAGCATTTGCCTACACATTTTCAGTATTAATTTACAGGTTTCAAAGTGTAAAGTAAAGATGTAAAGGACTAAGTTATTACCTTGGCCTGGTGTTGAATGCCTTCGTCAATCAGGTCCATGATGGAGCTGTTGCTGAACCGATGGTCATCAGTATCACGGACAAAAGAATTATACAAATGAAAGGGGAAAGGTTCACTGAGTTCATGCCATAAAGTGGGGGATGCCACCGCCTTAGGTCTATTATCAGGTGAGGAAGGTTGAGGTATAGGAGATTTGGGTTGTTCAGGAGGAGGTGGAGGTTGAATAGGAGGAGGTCCAGTAGGTGGTGGGGGCTGATCATCAAAAGGTTGTTTTCTCTTTCGAGAGAGGGAAGGGATTGATTCGTCTTGCTCCTCAACCTCGATATCTGGCTCAATGATCTCAACCGAAATTACTGTTGGTCTAGAGGCTTCGAACTGAGGCACTCGGAGCTCTTCGGTGGTTAGAGGTGTTATGACAGTTCTTCTCTTCTTGATACGAATGACTCGCGTTCTTTCGCCCACAGGTAAGTCGAGGAGACCTGAGCTGAAGGCTGGGGTGGAATTGAGTTGGAGGATGGTGGAGTGATTGATCTGGGCTTCCGGGAGGCTCTTTTCTTTAACCGAGGTTGGTTGGAGTCATCGGCAGTGGTGAACTCTATTGTTTGAGCTTCAGCCTCCAGATGTTCAGAAGTTGAAGGCTCTTCAGTTGGCTCTTCATTGGGAGTCGGCGAGGATTTACCCGAAAGGAATCTGTCTAGATCCCTTTGGTCAATCGACGTCGGTTTGATCAGAGATACTGCAAAAGATAAAAAACAATAAGTCAAAATCAACATATTCAAAGAAGATTTAACAAGTTATGCATCAGTATGAATTCAAAACTTACATTTATGGTCGTAAAACCATGCTTGCTTGGTAAGAAGACCGTGGCTCCATTCCTTCTTCGAGAAGTTTTCCAGGAGCTCGATCATCTCCTTGACACGCTCTTCGGCTATATCCCCGAAATCTACAGAGACTTTCTCCAAAGTAGTCCAGTCTGGAAGAGAGGCGATTTCGGGCCCTTTGACGAAGAGTCATTCCTTGTGCCATCCTCTGTTGCGGGAAGGAATGCTGATCAGGGAACGCCTCTCGAAGTTCTCCCCGGTCTTTGAGGCTATCTTGCTCAGAACTTTGAATCCCTTCTCTCGGGATTTAGTAATAGTGTAGATAGAGGAGAAGAAGAAGTCGAGGGTAGGGGCGACGCCTACCTCATGGCAGAAGGCGATGAACGCCAGAATGTGGATGTGAGACCCCAGATTTTATGAATAAATATTTAATTTTCTCGAAATAATTTTTTTTTGAATATTATGGTGTGGATTTGATATAATGTTATAGTTGTGGGTAATATTTATAAATTTTGCAAAGTACGCAAGTTGTTATATAATATTCGATTGGTCAGGGAATATTCTTTTTATCGGGGAATATCCGTACGACGGTACAATCATTGGTGGACCCCACAACGAAATTATTGTCGGATTGAGAAAACGACAAAAATATTTTTATGAGAATAACGACGGAAGTTTTACACAATTAAAAGCTGTTGAACTACTCGGTTGTAAAGAAAAGAATGTCTGGCGTGGTTGCATAGTAGCACACGGTATTAATTATTGATGCTTACGTGATAAGTCACTCAGTTTTGTTGGTATTATTAATGTAATAATACATAAAATCTTTTTATATATAAAACAGAATACTTTTATAAAGTTATTCTATAAATAGAATATATTATATTCTATTATGCATAGTGTTGCATAAAGTAATACGCATAGTGTTTTTGCATAGTAAAATCTTTTTATATAAAATAGAATACTTTTATAAAGTTATCTGTTTTATTAGACAATAATTAGAATATATTATATTTTATTATGCATAGTGTTTGCATAGTGCTGCGTAGTAAAATCTTTTTATAAAAAAATGTAATACTTTAATAAATTATCATTTTATTAGACAATAATTAGAATAATATATTATTTTTTTTGTTTGCATAGTGTTTGCATAGTAAAATCTTTTATAAAGTTATTCGTTTTATTAGATTATAAATAGAATATATTATATTTTATTTAAAAGATTTTGCTTTTAAATATGGACCGTCGATTAAAGTAAATCAATACGGACCGTTCATGAGTTAATTACTATGCGATCCATTTTTCTATAAATATAAGCTCATTCCTTCATTATTTCTTACGAATTCACTTTGAAACTCTAGAGAGAGAAACTATAGAGAGAAAGAAGAAAAGTATTCTACTACTTCATTACTCATATATCCAAAGACTCTTCTTTTTAAGGTAGGGAATATTATTTGTTGTACTCATAAGGGGTATTCTTTCTTTCTTATTCATGAAGAGAACTTACGTTATTCCATTCTCGTATTATTCATTGGAATAACTTTGATATGCTGGATACCCTATACTTGGTGAAATTCTTACGTTATTTCATTCTTTATTATTTCATTGGAATATCACGTTCGTGCATTTTATGGGACTGATCTGTAAATCTTTATTATTATTACATTGGAATATCACGTGCATCAAGCGTTTACGCCGGACTGGTTAAAATCTTTATTGGTATTCTCGTTGGAATAACTCGTCTATGCAAGTACCGCATGCATGGTGATTGATTGTTATTATTCCGTTCTTTATTATTCTCGTTGGAACATCCCCGTCATGCTTTTACGCATGAATTCGGTTCCGATTAATTATTATTCATTGAATAACTTTGTCTATCTGGCACCGCATGCATGGTGATTTCTTTTGTTATTCCATTCTTTATTATACTCGGTTGGTTAAAACTTTGACTTTATACTCCATGAAATTAGTGGAATATCCTTGATATTTCAAGCGCTTCATTCAAGATCTTTCATGGAAATATTCTTACGAGCATTTTGAATTTTACTCTACAAAGCAAAGATCATGTTGACAATTTGGACGTTATTAGTTCTTTGAATAAATTAATTCTTGAACTTGTTTTATTGATTCTTATATCATTGTCATCATCCTCATATTTATATTTTTTGAAAGTCATTTGTATTTTGTAGTGCATAGATGGACTTGGTATGATTATGACGAGGATTATTCTGCAGATAATCATAACCGTAATATTACAAATGATGTGGAAAAAGTCCTCGTTGGCCCGTAGTGCATTGATGGACAGTTTTGGTATGATTATTGCTATGGATTCTCTTCGGCCAAGGGTGCAAAGGTGAATTGTTTTATGGCATGATCAGGACCGTTGATGAAAATATGATTATCTTTAGCCATAGTGCATGGATAATTCGTGGTGGTGATACTAAAGAATATCCTTGGCCGTAGTGCAAGGGTGATTCGATGATGTGAATTATTTATTAAGCTGAGTCCCAGCGATAAATCATAAAAGATAGTAGATTTTATTCTCTACTTGACTCTTTTAATGGATTTCTTGTTCCGCTGCAGTTAAACTTGATGTTTGTTATATTGTATCGATTTAACACTTTGTTTAAGGCTAATGATAATTTATTACGCATTATCTTAGTCATAATATTTCTTCTTGGGCTAGTTGAGCTCACCCTTTCTTTCACCTGCTTTTCTTCTTGAAATGAGAATATAAATTTGGGACGAGTCGGGAAGCGGAGTGATGGTCCTAGATGGTGCATTAGTAGTCCTCACTATTACGTGAAATAGTGTGATAATAATTGTAATGAGGACTCCTTTTGAGTTTGTATTCTCTCTAGTAGACAATATTTGTATTCAAACTCACATTTTATGTTTTTGTCGTATTTTACACATAATTGTTGTATAATTAAGTTGTATTTGAATCGCACTACCATGTATCCGCAACTCAAGATGGGTGATGTATACCTAATTTTGGGGGTGTCACAGTTGGTATCAAAGCTTAGGGATATGATCCCTGGCTAAGATGTGAGACTAGAACTAGGAGGGGAGAGACAGGGAATTCCTTCGCTAGTATGACTTACCTAAGTTTATTTGATATTTAATTGGTCGGTCAGAGTATAGAGATAATATGTGATATGTTAATTAACCCTTGTTTTGTGGCAATATTTGAAAATGGCATCTGAAAATGTTGAGATAAGCAATGGAGCACAGGAGACTGTTGATTCTCCACAGATCAATAATCATGACAATGTGCAACAGGATGGCGATAATCCTTCTGTAAACAACAACACAAATCAATTAACGAACGACGGTACGTTTAGGAGCTTTTTAGAATTCATGCAACATCAGGCGAAGGCGGCTCCTATTCATAATACAGAAGGAAACAATGGCAACCCACGGTTGGTCACCGCTAAGCAATTCAAGGAGCTGGGACCACCAGAGTTTTTGGGAAAGCCAGAATCACTTAAGGTGGAGACGTGGTTAAAGAAGATCACCAAGATATTTGATGTCTTGGGATGCTCCGAGGAACAAAAGGTTCCCTTTGCCACCATTATGTTGCGTGAAAAGGCAGATCACTGGTGGGAATCTGTAAAACGTACCCAGCCTGACGCACTCAAGATGTCTTGGGAGAAGTTCCAAGAGCTGTTCAATGACAAGTACTTTTCCGAAAGCATTTGTCACATGAAGGAGGTGAAATTTATAAAGTTGGAGCAAAACAACATGACCGTGTCGCAGTACAAAGCCAAGTTTGTCGAGTTGTCCCGATTTGCGTCCCACTTGGTTGATAATGAAGAGAGAATGACGCGGATGTTTTTAAGAGGTTTGAAACCTGAAATACGTCAATATCTTATCTCTCATAAACTATGTTTGTATTCAGATGTTGTTAATAGGGCTCAGTTATTGGAGCGCGATAATGAGTCAACCAAACCAAAAGAGAACAAATGTAAAAATGAAAATGATAATATGGTGATAATACCATCAAAGCGGTGACAATAAGCATGGAGGAATCAACATGTCGAAATGGTAACCACCGGTGGTAATCATGGCCAAAACAATAAGAATGGACATTTCAAGAAGAGAAGGTTCAACAATGACGAAAGACGCGTCAAGAAAGAATAACACCGCTTCAAAGGAAGAAGAACGACCACCCAGAGTATGTTTCAAATGCGACAGGAGGGACACATCCGTCCAAACTGTACGCAGCAATCCAAAACGTGTTTTAATTGCGGAAAAGAGGTCACCTAGCTCGATTTTGTCGTATAGTGAAGTCAATTCCAGCTGGGATAGAGATGCCAAAGGATGTCCCAAACAAGCCAAAGCCGGTAGTTTAAGAGAGAGCGTTTTTTTTCGTGACGAGGAACCTAAATAAGATTATCACGGGTATGTTAGTCATAAACTCTTGCGAAGTCTATACCGTGTTAGATACCGGTTCTACTTACTCTTTTATTTCACCTAGTTGTGTTCAATGTTTGAAGTTAACTCCGGAGAAGTTAGACTTTGATATATCTGTTGGGAGAAACCTTCGTTACCTCCACTATTTATAAATCTTGTTCAAATCAACACTTTCATGATACTTGTCGATCGTATCTCTTTGAAAATACTTCCCTCTGATGTGATTTTCAGAATCGATTGGTTAACTACTCATCATGCTTTTTGTAAGGTTGTTAGCTTTCATACTCCTAACCAACCTGTTATGCGAAATCAAGCAACCAAACCACTAAAGTCAATTATTGTCATATCAAGCCATAAGTAAAGAGCCCCGATCCTTTCGTTGTTGACTTCCTTGTGTGGAATGCACCGAAGTCGAACTTTTCATAGGGGACGTTGTGAATAACGATGACAAGTTAATAGGTATCAATGTGACGTGTTATCCAAGTCTTGGACGAGAGTCACAGTTTTGAATGATATTTCTCTTGTTAATAAAATTCCTGACGTATTCTTGAAGACTTCTTAACCTACCCCTAGAGCGTGAGATCGAATTTTGTATTGACCCCAGTATAAAACCCATTTCTAAAACCCTCAAATATTTCTTTACTTAAAACGAACATAACATGCGCCAAAGACGTTGGCTCAAGCTGTTAAAAATTACGATCGTACCATTCAATACCATCGTGGGAAAGCGAGCGTGGTAGAGCGCGTTGAGTAGAAGATCGTAATGCGTTTATGAGTGCAATGTTGTTAACACAAAGGCCCATTTTAATGACGACTTACAAATGATGAAGATAGAGTTAAAGACTCTAGGAACCCAAGTGAAGATAATTGAATATACGAGTAAAATCGACTTTAATTGATAAAGTTAAAGCCGCTTTCAAGCTACATACCGTAACCGATGAATGTGAAGAAGAAGGTTCAAGAGGCGTTATTCTAGAAGTAAGAATCGATTTAAGAGAGGAAATCTCAACCCTCGATTTAATTGGCCCATTTGAAATCCTCGATGAAGTAGGAATTGTGGCCTATAAACTCGTTTTACCGCCAAGTATGTTGCGTGTTCAGAACATTTTTTTTCGTATCGATGTTACGTAAATATGTGGACGACCCAAACCACATTATTAAATTAGAACTAAACGAGATAGCAGAAGATTTAATGTATGAAGAGATACGTGTTAAAATCTTAGATAAGAAGGATCGTATTCAACACTAAAAGGTTATACCTCAAGAGTTAGAATCTGAAATGAAGTCAAGGTATCCTCACCTCTTCAGCATGCCAGGTACGTACGTAAATTTTGAGGGCGAAATTCCATAAGGAGGGGAGATTGTGAGACCCTAGATTTTATGAATAAATATTTAATTTTCTCGAAATAATTTTTTTTGAATATTATGGTATGGATTTGATATAATGTTATAGTTGTGGGTAATATTTATAAATTTTGCAAAGTACGCAAGTTGTTATATAATATTCGATTGGTCGGGAATATTCTTTTTATCGGGGAATATCCGCGATGACTGAGACAATCATTGGTGGACCCCACAACCGGAATTATTGTCGGATTGAGAAAATGACAAAAATATTTTTATGAGAATAACTACGAAAGTTTTACCGTTAAAACTATTGAACTACTCGGTAGTAAAAAAAGCAAGAATATAATACGTGTGCAGTAAGTAGTAGCACACGGTATTAATTATCGATGCTTACGTGATAAGTCACTCATTTTGTTGGTATTATTAATGTAATAATACGAGAAAATCTTTTTATATATAAAATGTAATACTTTTATAAAGTTATTCTATAAATAGAATATATTATATTCTATTACGTATGTTGCGTATAAATCCTGCATAGTGTTTTGCGATAGTAAAATCTTTTATATAAAATAGAATACTTTTATAAAGTTATCTGTTTTATGAGACAATAATTAGAATATATTATATTTTATTACGCATAGTGTTTTTGCATAGTGTACTGCGATAGTGTTTTGCAGATAGTAAAATCTTTTTTATATAAAATAGAATACTTTTATTAAGTTATCTCATTTTTATTAGACAATAATTAGAATATATTATATTTTATTATGCATAGTGTTTGCATAGTGCACTGCGTGATAGTGTTTGTATAGTAAAATCTTTTATAAAGTTATTCATTTTATTAGATTATAAATAAAATATATTATATTTTATTTAAAAGATTTTGCTTTAAATATGGATTTGTCAGATTAAAGTAAATCAATCGGACCGTTCATGAGTTAGTTAATATGCGATCTATTTTTCTATAAATAGAAACTCATTCCTTCATTATTTTTTATTTAATTCTTCGAACTCTAGAGAGAAACTATAGAGAGAAAGAAGAAAATTATTCTGCTACTTCACTACTCATATATCCAGTACTCTTCTTCTTAAGGTAGGGAATATTATTTGTTGTACTCATAAGGTGTGACGCCCCCAAAATTAGGTATACATCACCCATCTTGAGTGCTTGGATACATGGTATGTAATTTAAATACAACTTAATAATACAACCTGCCGTGTACAATACGACAAAACATAAACTGTGAGTTTGAATACAAATATTGACTACTAGAGATTATACAAACTCAAAAGGAGTCCTCATTACAATTATTATCACACTATTTCACGTAATAGTGAGGACTACTAATGCACCATCTAGGACCATCACTGTTTCCCGACTAGTCCCAAACCACGTTCTCATTTCCTCAAGAGAAAAGTAAAAGAAAGGGTGAGATCAACTAGCCCAGTAAGAAATATTATGACTAAGATAATGCAGAATAATTTATCGTTAGCCTCCAACAGTGTTAAACTGATAAAATATAATATTTATCAAGTTTAACTGCAGCGGAACAAGCAGTCCATTAGAAGAGTCGAGTAGGGAATAAAATCTACTATCTTCTATGATTTAAAAGGTTTTTCATCACTTTTATCGCTGGGACTCAGATTAATAAATAATCCACATCATCGAATCACCCCTGCACTACGGCCAAGGATATTCTTTAGTATCACGACCACAAATTATCCATGTACTATGGGCCAAGGACATTTGTGTATTCATTAATGGTCATGATCATGCCAACAAACTATCCATCAATGCACTACGGGCCAATGAGGACTTTTATCACATCATTTGTAACATTACGGCCATGATTATAATTGAATAATCCACGGTCATAATAATACCAAGTCTATCTATGCACTTCTGAGCCACGTAGATGACTTTCAACAAAGTATAAACATGAGGATGATGACAATGATATAAGAATTCAATAAAACAAGTTCAAGAATTAATTTATCTAGAACCGATAACGCCCAAATTGTCAACATGATACCGCTTTGTAGAGTAAAATTCAAGAATGCTCGAAGAATATTTCCAGAAAAGATTTGGATGAAGCGCAAATATCAAAGATATTCCACTAATTTCATGGGTATATAAGTCAACGTTTTTAACCAACCGAGTATAATAAAAATGGAATAATAAAAGAAATCACCATGCATGCGAAAGAGCAAATATACGCAGGTTATTCCAACAAAGATAATAAAGGATGGAACCAGTCGTGCCAGTAACGCATGCATGTGATATTCCGGATGAATAATAAATAATGGAATCAGATCCGGCGATACGCATTACGCATGTGATATTCGGCTGAATAATAAATAATGGAACAGTGTCAGGCGTAAACGCATGCATGATGATATTCCGATGTAATAATAAATAATGAAATATCGTAAGAATTTCACCATGTATGGGGTAGCTCAGCGTATCAAAGTTATTCCAATGTAATAATAAATAATGGAATAACAGAAGTTCTCTTCATGAATACAAAAGAAATAATACCCCTTACCGTAAAAGAAACTGAATATAAGAGTAGGGAAGTAGCAGAATACTTTTCTATAGGTTCTCTTATAATTCTCTCTCTAGAGTTTCAGTGAATTCGTAAGAAATAATGAAGGAATGAGCTTCTATTTATAGGAAAATGGAATGAATAGTAACTAATTCATGAATGGTCCAAATTGATTTACTATTAAACGGACGGTCCATATTGGTTTACTATTAAAAATTAAAACAACGGTCCATACTAATTTACTATTAAAACTTTAAACCAGCTGTAACAACCCCAAAATAGGTCCATTCCATCCAACCCATTCTGAGTCGCCAAATACATGGTACAGAAAACAACTACAACTTTATTACAACAATTGTCGTGCAAAATACAACAACACTTAAACTGTGAGTTTAAATACAAATATATACCAACTGTGACTTATGTCCCAATCGTGAACAACACCTCATAATGACATCTTACATAAAGGTATATTCGAAAACTGTTTTAGAAATTAAAATCTTTGGGAAGTGCTCAAGGAAACCTTCGTACATGGGAGGTCATGCGTCTAGGTTATGGTAGATATCATATGGCCACAGAATTATCCTTGGTTAACCCAATAGACCCCAAAGATAAACGAGAAGATTACTATCATATTCTTTCCCAATGATGAGTCTTCTCTTGACATATCATTATCTCCATTTGTCTCTAATCGGGAATTAAACTCCAAACAAACACCAAGATTATATAGGTAGTACTTGTAAATATACTCAAGAAGTGGATGAACACAACCCGTCTTATGATGACACGAGGTTGTATGTCATTAGACATCTTGTATGATAGTGGCAAAACACCCTTCCAAGTTAAATTCACCTCACCCTCAACATCTATAGACCACCATTCTATTCCCTCGCTTATCCCCCTCGACCCAAATGGGCACTTTTATTACCTGAAAGGAATTATGAAGAAAAAGGGTGAGCACAACTAGCTCAGTAAAGAATATCATGACTAAAGATAAATAAATTATCAATAGCCTTCAACAGTAATAAATCAGAGATTTAGAACATATGGTAGATAATAAAAATTTTCAACCATAGTTGCAGCGAAACGAGCAATCCATTAAAAGAGTCAAATAGACCATAAAATCTATTATCTTCTCCATGTTAAAAGTCCATCAACAATGTTTTATCCCTGTAACATTAATCAATAATTCCTGTCACAATCACTTGTATAACTCATAATCGTAATTGTAGTTCTAAATTCCTTTCCTCATCCAGGACAAAGTTAATTTTTATCACCTGAAACATCAAAGATCATGTTTATACCAAATCACAGTTCCTATTCATAATCATACTGATAAATTCATCTTTGCACTACGGGCCAAAGATATTCATCAACAGTTCATCTTTGCACTACTAGCCAAAGATATTCAACAACATGTCATCTTTGCACTACAGGCCAAAGATATTCATCAGTTGGTCATGTTCATCTAAACACCTGTCCATCTTCACACTACTGGCCAAAGATATTCATCAGAGATCATTCATCTTTGCACTACAGGCCAAAGATATTCAGTTATATCATCATTTAGGACTGAGAATGATGATAAATATTTTAAGAAAACGAATCTAGTGAAACAAAATAATAAATATTAAGGATTCGTACTTCAGCTATTCCATGTCCAAAAATACATCATAAATAATCATAGTGGAATAAAATTCAAGAATGATCAAAACATGGATACAATCAAAGCTAGTATCCATAATAGATATTTTGGACGAAAAATGAAAATTTAATTTTTCTGTGAATAGTGTCGTATTCGTGAATAGTGTCGTATGTTAGTTCCCAGAGGGCACAAAAGATCTAGAAGGGGGGTTGAATAGATCCTTTTTATTTCAAATACTATTCTTGTTTATGTTGTATTGTTCATATTAGAGTATATGACAAACATAAGAATATTTTCAAGCACAGCGAAATAAGTAAAAGATTCCCCTTCATTGATATATTCATAATCATACATACATTGTTCGTAGGGTTAGTTTAGTTGTAGTGAGTTAGAACATACATAGCTTGATTATAGTAGTTATAGACATAATGTAAATGACATAATGTAAAAGACACGAGGGTTTTAAGTGGTTCGGAGACTCAAGCTCTAATCCACTCTTTCGCTTTCAACTAGCGAGGATTTCCACTAAGGAAGGCGACACCACGAATCTCTACGATTCCTTGAGGCCGGTGACCTTGGGACTTGATTCACTAAGAACTCTTGAGGCGGTGACCTTGGGACTCCTCTAGTTTCCTAGGAACTCTTCAAGCCCAATGAGCTTGGAACTTCGTTTAGTTCCTCTGGACAGGACCCTTTGGCCACGCTTTGTTTAGTCCCCCGGGATAAGGACCCTCTTGGCCCTACTTCATTTAGTCCCTTTGGACAAAGGACCCTCAGGCCACAGCCCGTTGAGTTGTTTGTTTGTTGTTGTTGGAGTCGGTCTTTGTTTGCTAAGATGTCTTCATGCTCTGAACATCTTCTATCCTTAACAGCTTGGCTTGATCATCCTTGAAGAGGAGTTGAGTGTTGCATGATGCTCAGCTTCTTAGGTTGCTCAACTACTTCGGATGACCCCTTGATGATCCGCCTTGAAGATCATTCTTCTTGGTACTTGATGACTACACATGAGAGGCTTCTAAGATGACTGTAAGCTCTTCTGTAAAGTACTTAGAAGCTTTCTCATGCTTGACACCAAGATGGCTTTTGTGATCTCCCTTTTTGCTACTCGATGCCTTCTCATGATGGACTTGCTAAGATGACCGTAAGCTCTTCTCTATTGTACTTAGAGTCTTCCCATGATGGACATCCAGATGGCATGATGCTCTCTTTTTTCTCGGCAGTTCAGAACACTCTTCAAGTAATAGAACTCTCACTTCTACATAGTAGAACTCACACTTCCACTTCTTTCTTGATCTGACTTCTGAGTGTTCTTGGTGGATCGTAGAGTGAGCCTTCGGACTCACTATCACATGGTTTAGATCGGTCCACCTTCTCTCCAAAGCCCGACAACTCAAAGTGACCTTTGATCTTTGAAGCTCTTCTACATTTATACACCTTCCCAATCCTTGGTTGGAAAGTAGCCAGTTGGAAGCTATTTAAATGTCTTCACAAATCTCAAGTTGTTTGAGGTAGGCGCTTGATGTGACATGACATACTTTTTACGACTCTGCGAGTCTCTCTTGTTTCACCTACCACATCGGATGTATCACTTTACTATCTTGGGCGGGTTGAAGACTTTATTTCTTCCGATTTCTTGATCGAGAGGTTGTCCTTTTTACATCGATGCTCTCGATAAGCACTTGTCAAGAATATTACCCTTGATTGAACCATTGCTAATGCTTCGGTCTTGGTATCCAAACTCTACGATTACGATGCACGTCTTGAGGGACACGATCGTAGTGTCTTCTTTGAGTGTTGCTCGTTGACTTAGAAGAGTTAACACTACGATCTGAAGAGTGTTGATTGGATCTTCAATGTAGAACACCTCTTCCTTGTATTATGCGGTGCTTGATACTTACATTTGCTTATTTGTTCTCGAGATCTTGATGGCCTAATTCCTTGCTTTCTGGTCCCTTTTGAATATCAAGACACTTGATTTGTGGCGCGTCCGACTTGCTTTCTCTGGTGATCTTCCGCTCACTTATCATCGATGGCCCGACCACGCACTTAATCACTTTCTTCTTTTATTCTTCTTTATTATTCTGTTAGAATATCTCATGGTTCACCTTCCATCATGGTGTGAATGATCCTTTGTATTCATTGTTTGGCAAACACTACCGATCTCACGGTCACCTTCCAGATCGTTTCTTCTTTGTTTTCTACGATCTTGGTTGCTTGCAAGATCGTTGACTTTTCCTTGTCAACCATCGCATTAGTCGACTTTTTGAAGTCTTCTTTGGATCTCATTGGATCTCCTTGTGGAAGACTTCATCACGAATGGCCTTACACCTCAATCTTAACGTTGATTGGGTTTGTGCTTAGATCTTACGTTAGCTTTGCATGCCATTCGTTGAGTGCTCTCTGGTTCCCTTTTTTGTGGAATGCATTATTGCGAGTACTAACCGGAGGCTTCGTATCTTTGGATATTGCAGGAGTGCTCATTCGTTGAGAATCGTATCTACTCTACGATTACGACTTAGCATTGTGAGCACTTACATTTGGAGTCGTAGTCTGCACTCTACGATTGACTTTGCTTCTGCGAGACACTACGATCACGAGATCGAGATCTTGACACTCTACGATTTACGCGCCTTGTGCTTGTTGTCTTCATCTGATCTTGCCGACTACGATCTCTGCATTCATTCAGTGGACTCTACGATCTCAAAGTGTAGCCTACGATCCTTGTCTTGGCTTTGGCATCGATAGACTCTACGACTCTGAGTGTAGTCTACATTTTATATTTGGCTTCGACAGATGGTCGTTCGACTTATAGACAGGTTGTCTCTACGATTCTGAACATGACTTCCTCAGTACACTACGATCCCGAGGAAGCTCTTTCTCGACACACTCTGATCCTTCTTCGTTTCCCTGGAAGTCTACGAACTCAGAGATCTCACTATCTTGCATACTCTCTATTACGCCTCGATAGCTCCGAGTTAACTCTCGACTCTCTGGCGGACTACGACTTACAGTGCGATGCTCGACGATCAGACAAGCCTATCTATTACATCATCAGATCAACCTAACAAGCTTGATCTTTCTATATTTATAGTCCTTGTACATCATTTCTTTTTAAGGACTTTACAAAAGTTGTTTTTGCTTATGTAGGATCGACTAACATATTTGATCAATTCATTCTAAGTCCTTGTACATATATTTCTATTATCTATCAAAGGACTTTCTGACTTTTCTTAATGCAAGCATACTTGCATATTATTCATTCATATACATATATATCATAATCAAATCATATGTAAATAGGAATAGCATTCACATGCTTATTCACGACAATCTCCCCTATTTGATTATGACAAAAACAATAAGTGCATATCATGTTATGAATGAATCTTATATCTGATGGTGAAGAAATTTGTATTTCTAAAATAGTTAATCATGAATGACTTTTATATTGATATGGCAATTTATACATTAAGACATTTTACATCACGGATCCGAACACATTCTAGCAGTTAGAGATGTACCTCCTTGGCTCCTTGTGTTTCCGGGATGCTTCTTTGTTGATCATTATTCATCTTTTTTACTTCTTGCTTTTGCTCCCCTACGATGATGACCTTTATCTTTGCTTGATTCCCCTTCATCACCTTTACGATCTGGCTCCCCTTGACTTACGTGAATTTGGTATCATCATCTTTGGGCTCCCCTCGGATGATGATTCTTTATCTCTTCTTCACGCTTTCTTATTCTTTGACTTCTTCTCCCTTAACCCTCTGCTTTTCTTTTGGTGCCTCTTGCTCCTCTTCTTTCGTCGCCTCTTTTTCTCCCCCTTTTTGTCATCAATCATTTGAGAGAGCTTCTCCATGTTGGACATAAGCTGCTCCATCGGTAGGAGGAGTTGGCAATTTCAAACTTTAGTTCTTACTGGCCGAGCTCAAGTTGTACTGAGAAGGTCTGCCTCATATCATCAATCTTATCAGAGAGGGCTTCGATCTGCTTTGCATTGGCCTCCTGAATTTGTAGAGATTCCACCGCCTTACGATCTTGGATGGCCTTCGATAGATCTTATCTCTCTCTTGGAGTTTGAGAGATACATCGACCCGAAGATAGCTTGAAAATTTGGTCTTTGGAAGGAATCATCTCCTGCTTCTTTGTTTGCTTACGTGATTCTTCATTGAGCATAGATATCTTCTTGCTTAGATCATGAGCTCTTGATAGTTCTGCTCCAAAGCGGTTTGATCCTCTTGATTGGCGACTTGAGGTTGAAGCGAAGGATTGGACTCTACGATCATCATCTTTGAACGTTTTTCAAATGTTTGGATAATCGAACAATCGTGGAGTACCAATTGCTTGTGGAGGATGATGGAGTGGGCGATAGTAGTGTTTGATCATAAGGAGGCTTACGAGATTGGGCTTGAACACCATCGGTAGTAGAATGAGCAGACTCTACGATCGGCTCCTTGGTCGTGACCCTTCTTCCTTAAGAATCTACTCTACGATCGTGGGGATGTAGAGATTTTCGACTTGTCGATAGACCTTGAAGTGAAATTTGGTTTGTTATCATCTTGGTAGCATAAGTTTTACCCTTGGAAAGTTTTGGGCTACCGGTTCCATGCTTGGAAAAAGTCTTGTAACACCGGTGAAGTAACTTCCATCTTCTTGATAAAGGCCTTGACGAAGGCATTGATTGGAAGAACCATCTCATCAACAAATCATCGGGGTTGTAGAGAATGGTTGTGCGATCCATTTCCATGTTGTTCAGTTCTTGACTAAGTCAAAGGAGGTCATTCTTACTATTACGATCTGTTCACCTCCATGGTTTACCCATACATCGGGAGGAGTTTACGATGGTTCATTAGGAACTTCTACTACAATTCTCTTAGTAAATTTTGCGGTGAGAGAACAGGGTGAGGTTACGAGTTTTACGATTCGATCTTGAGTTGGAATCATTTCTGCTTCTTTCTTCTCGGAACCCGAACCGTTTAGATCGACGATGAGAGAGGTCTTCTTGTTGCATTTCATGTTCGGACTCTTCTTGATCATCTTAATGAGAAAATCCTTCTTCTTGAATTTCATTATCTGAACTTTCTTGACAAGTCTTTCCTTTGATTCTTCTTCTTCTTCACTCTTTGGCTTCTTCTTGACATCTTCTCACGGGGATCTGATTCATCATCACTTAATTGATGATGGCATTTGATTGTACTTTGTTCCTTTTGGAAATGGCCTGGGCTTGCTGACTGTAGCTTCTCCTTCTTTGTGGAGAGTTTGATTAATGGAACCTTGACTCTTCTTCTTCTTCTTCTTCTTCTTCTTCTTCAGTCTCTGACTCCTCTTGCTCATCAGATAGACTTCTTCGGAGATCAGCATTGGCAGGAGCAGACTCTTCTTTCTTGGCCTCATTACTTCCGAGTCATCATGAGGGATTTCTGGATTGGAGGGGACATTTTCATCTTCTTCTTAAGCAGTATTTTCTGACCCATTCTTTGGGCTCGTTGGGGCAGTGGCATTTGGGGATATGCTTTGGTCACTTTGAATTTATTTTTCATCATCAGAGTGGCCTCTCTGAGAATTGGCCATGGGGCTTGAGCACTTTTCTTCATCAGCAGATTCTGTACTTTCTTTCATCATATCAGCTTCATTCTTATTGCTAAATGCTGACTGTGGGGACTGGATCACATTTTTAGTTTCTTTCTCTTTTGCTGACACTACTTCCCTTTCTTCAGCAGATGTATTGATTTGAGAAGCTAAAATTTGGTTTGTCATTCACCTTAGCTTTCTTCTTGTTAGCCCTTGAAGCAACTTCTTTGCTTCTTCTTTTTTGTGGTCTCGGCGGTTTGGGCCTTTTCTTCTTTATCTTTGTTCGAGGAGGAGACTCTCCTAGGTGGGGCTGGGCTTTCTTCACATCACCGACTCTTTTCACCACTTTTGATTTCTTCTGGTGGTGTGATTTCAATTTCTGCTTGAGTCCTCTTTGGACTCGAGGGCTCTCTGTCTTTATTATCTTTCTCTTCTTTCTGGAGGCTCTACTGCTGCTCCCAAATTTGTCGACCTTTTGTTCTCCTTGGGATTCTTCTTCCGGTTCTCAAATAAGCGTGGAGACATCACCTTGTGCATTTGAGGCTTCTCCTCATCTTCCTTGATTTTCCTCCTAATTTCTTCTTGAGAATGATACTCAACAACCTTCCATGAAATACCTTGGTGGGGGCTTCTTCTCGACCTTCTCTACCCATTTGGAGATCGATCAAACAAGATAGCTCAAAGTCGATTTGTTTCTTCAAAACTATTCTTGACATGATTTTCAGCTTGTTGGTCGATCAACTTTGTGTCGTATGCGGTGTTCTTACATAGTATGCACTTTCTAACTATTTCAGCGAAGGAACTCATATTGCTTAGGAAACTCCTTCTTCTTCATGTCCTTGAAACTAGGGTTTCTTTGATACCCCATAACTTCCTTTGCTAATTCAGTGTTGACATTGTCAAGGTTCTTTAGCCCTTGGTTAGGAAAACCTAGGCATTGATTGAGGTCAGAAGATTTTAATTGAAGAGGTGACCTTTAACCTTGGTAGTCGAGTTTACGAATTTATAGAGAGCGTTTGAGTAGAATTCTTTAACGAGTTGCGATGAGCGAGGAGTATTTGCCTCGAGGCATTACGAAAATCGACCTTCTTTACAAGCTCGAGAATGTCCACGAACTTCTTTTAGATTTCTCAAAGCGATTTTGTTCCAAAAAGTGAATACCGGTAATCACTTGCCGGTTTTCCATTTGAGTAGTTTGAAGAATGTGGGTATTAGATATAGAAGTTTATGCGAGATGGTGTCATGCAGTTGGTAAGGCTACGGAGGTTAAGCGATTTTGCTCTTGAAAAGCTTTCTAGGGTTTTGAAAATGGGAGGAGAAAGGTTCGATATCTTTTAGTAGCTTGTCTGTGATTTGAACTTGTCTTTATGGCGGTTCCTTCTAACTCTGCATACTTTCGATGATGTGTATTTATCCATTGGTTTACGTTTCCCGATAATGAGTTGTAACTCCCCACAACTTTTCGGTTATTAAAGGGTGGACGTTTAATTGTCGTGGCTTTGATTAGTTGACCTTTTGCTTCGTAGAGTAACATGATGAGATAGTTATAGACTCTACGATTTCATTTGTTGACTCAACGATCAATTTCTGAGAGATGCTGTAGTGGATGTCTTCGTCTTTCCTCCTTACTTCGATGCAGCATAGCTCAATCACTGATGTATTTGAACTTATCTCCTTGACTTGAATGGCTTAGCAGATGTCTCATTCTTCATGCTCTGTGTGAATTGGAGTACCCTTTGGTAGAACTATGATCATTGATTTGTCTTCTACGATCGCTGCAGTTGCACTACTATCGTTTAGTCCTTTTCAAACTCAACTCTACGATCGTCAGCTGACTTGGTTCTTTTGAGATGAACTCGATCAAGCATTCCTTACGTGATAAGGTAGCTCGGGAAGGGCTGACCTCTTAGAGTGAGCTAAGGGTCAGGTTTGTCCCTGAGGCGCTCTTCGGATGAAGTACTAAAACAGTGATTTTCAATGACATCTCATTAGATCTTTTCTGATGGGGAGGTCTTTCTACCAGCTCTGGATATCTGCAATGCTAAAATCGTGGTGTCCTTCTTCTCTTACACTACGATCATGTGTTTGATCGTAGGAACTTCATGATTATGAATTGGGTGGCTGAAGGGTTATCGGTAGTACATTTTGAGGCGTTCCTCTTGACTATGGATCTTCATTTGGTTCATCGACCACAAAGTTTTGGGACTCTGTGGTGGTACATCTCTTCCGGGTTTAATAGTGTTGTTATTCCTTAATGAGATCTTTGCTCCCCATTGTTGATGCTGTCTTCTCAGATAGATGTGATTCCTTCTTCATGTTCATTTTGAAGGTTGCCCAGCATTTCTCATTCTGACTAGAATCATCATCGTTGCTTTATTTTCCTTGTATCGTAGAGATGAGTATTTTCAGGATTGATCACTCTACGATCATTTGACAGCACTACGAACGTAGTTTTCTTTGATAGTCCTTTGTTTTGAGAAGTTCTGCTTCGTAAAGAACTCCTTTTGTCTTAAGCTCAATGATCTTTTGTTGTGAGCTTCCATTGAGGATCCTTTCCATAAAGCATATCTCTCTTGATATGAGCATATAGAATCCTCTTTATCTTCTGCTGCGTGGCATGCTCCCATATACAGATTTGCAGCCATGTGAGCTCCATTCCAGTTGGCTCAGAGGGTCTTCAAGGACAGGCTTGAACATATAGGAACTTTATCAGACTCATTTCTGAACAGTCCTTAGCCTTCTCTGGTAATATCTTCTTGATGAAGTCTTTCGCTTCATCATTCCTTAGAGTGGTCAGACTAACAAACACACTGCCAGGTTTAAATATATTTCTATTTTTGGTACCCATAGTTGAATGGGTCCTGCTAGGTTAGTTTTCTAAACCCCTGTTCCTCTTATTTGGATAATCATCATATTTATCATCAACAGACATATCCATACATACAACTATCTTATGATAATATATTTCGAGATGCAAGCTGGTGAGTGTGTGAGATATGGCATTTAATAACACACTCTCTATCTATGATGGTTTCATCATTTCTTTGGGTTATGTTCACAATGTTTAAGTGTTCACAGAGTGTGAATCAACTCTACGATTTATGAGTATCTAGTTGATTTATGGATGTGATCGGTTTTATAAATCAATGAGATCCTCTTGTGGGCCGATCATTCTCGTGTGTTGTCAAACACTTAGAACATAGGCTTGTACATACATACTAGCACATCGGCCAATGATTACTTAACATAAAAATCATTTGATGCTGTGATACTCTTATGATCTATTTGATTTTCTTCAAGATGTCATCTTGACTAAAACTTGGTTAAAGAGAAAGTTTGTAGACATTTGAATTTTCCATCTTGACTACTTTTTTCTCTCTTCACCTTTTTAGGTAGATTATGACTTCTTTGGAGAATCTTGTCATAGTTCATAGGATGGTGCAAATATGATGTATACATTAATAATGTGTGAGGGCAGTACCTTTTCTTTGTCGATTTCTTATGAGTCATTTACCTTAGATATCTTTGAGTTCGGTATTGATGTGCATAGCTTTTACTTTTGCTCCTTCAAATTGATGAATGCTTTACTCTTTTCTTTGATGTCTCATTGGTCTTCTCAGACGGTCAAGAACAAGATTGATTTAATTAGGATTGGTCTTGTTGATATAGCAATCGAGGATATGGACCAATCTGAGCGACTTTAGGTGTATACACATTTTACCTATACATGATATTTCCAACGTGTGAGCTCTTCGCATATAACAAGTTTACTCACTACTAAACTAAGTTTAGAACAATGTTAGTGCACGGGATGGGACTTCAAAGCGATTAGCTTTTGAATATAGCATGAGAACTCGCTTTGATACCAATTGTTAGTTCCCCAAGAGGCTGATAGATCTAGAAGGGGGGTTGAATAGATCCTTTTTATTTCAAATACTATTCTTGTTTATGTTGTATTGTTCATATTAGAGTATATGACAAACATAAGAATCTTTTCAAAACACTGTTGAATAAGTAAAAGATTCCCATTCATTGATATATTCATAATCATACATACATTGTTCGTAGGGTTAGTTTAGTTATTAGCAGTTAGAACATACATATAGCGATTATAGCGATTATAGACATAATGTAAATGACATAATGAAAAAGACACTGAGGGTTTTAAGTGGTTCGGAGACTCAAGCTCCTAATCCTCTCTTACGCTTTTCAACTAGCGGGATTTCCACTAAGGAAGGCGGCACCACAGAATCTCTACGATTCCTTGAGGCCCGTGACCTTGGGACTTGATTCACTAAGAACTCTTCTTGAGGCCGGTGACCTTGGGACTCCTCTAGTTCCTAAGAACTCTTCAAGCCAATGAGGCTTGGAACTTCGTTTAGTCCCTACGGGACGAGGACCCTTTGGCCCTGCTTTGTTTAGTCCCTCAGGACGAGGACCCTCTTGGCCCTGCTTCATTTAGTCCCTACGGACAAGGACCCCTCGGGCCACGGCCCGTTGAGTTGTTTGTTTGTTGTTGTTGGAGTCGGTCTTTGAAATTTTGCTAAGATGTCTTCATGCTCTGAACATCTTCTATCCTTAATGACTTGGCTTGATCATCCTTGAAGAAGCGAGTTGAGTGTTGCATGATGCTCGACTTCTTAAGTTGCTTTCAACTACTCGGATGACCCCTTGATGATCCGCCTTGAAGATCATTCTTCTTGGTACTTGATGACTACACATGAGAGGCTTCTAAGATGACTGTAAGCTCTTCTGTAAAGTACTTAGAAGCTTTCTCATGCTTGACACCAAGATGGCTTTTATGATCTCCCTTCTTGCTACTCGATGCCTTCTCATGATGGACTTGCTAAGATGACCGTAAGCTCTTCTCTATTGTACTTAGAGTCTTCCCATGATGGACATCAAGATGGCATGATGCTCTCTTTTCTCTCGGCAGTTCAGAACACTCTTCAAGTAGTAGAACTCTCACTTCTACATAGTAGAACTCACACTTCCACTTCTTTCTTGATATGACTTCTGAGTGTTCTTGGTGGATCGTAGAGTGAGCCTTCGGACTCACTATCACATGGTTTAGATCAGTCCACCTTCTCTCCAAAACTGACAACTCCAGTAGCCTTTGATCTTTGAAGCTCTTCTACATTTATACACCTTCCCAATCCTTCCGTTGGAAAGTAGCCGTTGGAAGCTATTTAAATGTCTTCACGGATCTCTCAAGTTGCTTGAGGTAGGCGCTTGATGTGACATGACATACTTTTTACGACTCTGCGATCTCTTGTTTCACCTACCCTATCAGATGTATCACTTTACTATCTTGGGCAGGTTGAAGACTTTATTTCTTCTGATTTCTTGATCAGAGGTTGTCCTTTTTCATCGATGCTCTCAATAAGCACTTATCCGAATATTACCCTTGATTAAGCCGTTGCAATGCTTGGTCTTGGTGTATCCGAACTCTACGATTACGATGATGCGTCTTGAGGGACTTTGATCGTAGTGTCTTCTTTGAGTGTTGCTCGTTGACTTAGAAGAGTTAACACTACGATCTGAAGAGTGTTGATTGGATCTTGATGTAGAACACCTCATCCTTGTATTGCGGTGCTTTGATACTTACATTTGCTTCGATTTGTTCTCGAGATCTTGATGGCCTAATTCCTTGCTCTGGTCCCTTACGAATATCAAGACACTTGATTTGTGGCGCGTCCGACTTGCTTTCTCTCTGGTGATCTTCCGCTCACTTATCATGATGAACCGACCACGCACTTAATCACTTTAGTCTTGCTCTCCAGAGGCTGACCAGTATCTAGGTTCACCTTCCATCAGTTTCTTCTTTGTTTGGCAAACACTACGATCTTGGTTGCTTCCAAGATCGTTGTCTTCTGTTCTCTTGGCAATTCTTGCATTAGGTGACTTTTCCTTAGTCATTCTTTGAAGTCTTCATTGGATCTCCTTGTGGAAGACTTCATCACGAATGGCCTTACACCTCAATCTTAACTTATTTGATTGGGTTTGTGCTTAGATCTTACATTAGCTTTGCATGCCATTCGTTGAGTGCTCTCTGGTTCCCTACTTGTGGAATGCATTATTGCGGTACTGACGAGGCTTCGTATCTTTGGATATGCAGGAGTGCTCATTCGTTGAGAATCGTATCTCTACTCTACGATTACGACTTAGCATTGTGAGCACTTCTGTTGGATTCGTAGTCCTGCACTCTACGATTCAACTTTGGCTTTGCAGACACTACGATCCTGAGATCAGAACTTGCACCGTATTGCAATACTCGAAGTACTAAAATACTCACAAAATACGCTCGATATAATAGAGAGAGAAAGAGAGAGAAATCTTTAGTTTCTGGTGTGATTTTCAATTCTAACCTAAACACCCTATTTATAGGAAAATGCTTAGAACACCAAAGCAGAAAATTTAATAAAATATTAATATATATATATATATATATATATATATTAAATTCTACGGACACTTGACTTACAATTTCAAAGATCTAACCACACATTGGGGCCAACAATAAAAAACGTTTTTCTAACAAAAAATATTTAAAACTTCCAAAAAATGATAATCAATTAATCCGGAACTTCAATAATTCATAATAAATAGCCATTTTATCAGAAAATTCGAATCTCACGAATTTTTAAAGAAAATTCAATTCTCTACAACTTTGCAGCAGAAAGTTTTTCCAAATTCCAAACAGAAATTGACCAAAATCCATAAACGGACAATTTTACAGGCTATAATCAAATTTCAGTCAAGAAATGAACCCACAGACATGTTTAACATTTTTTAAACAACTTTTGCAACAAAAATACTCCTCCTCCTTATATACTCATATATCCCATAAAAATATCATCATTATTATATTATAATAATATAATAAAATATTATTTTATCAGAAAAGATAAAATATCGATTTCCAACAACTGTCACTTTAAAAAAATTTCTCCATCTATATCCATATAAAATGAATATTTTCCTTATCATATAAATCAATAATTAATTATTCACAAATAATATTACAGAATCACAATAATGACAACCAGGCAGTTCCCAGGAAAGAGGGGACTTTCCAACAAGGATTTCTCCGTACTGGCGCGTAATTAGGTGACCAAACCTCTCCTTAGACAGAACTTTCTAGACATTGCCAATAATGTTATCTAATAATATTATTAGGATAATATGAATTATTGCTCAGATAATAGAAAATCTTGTGTAGTGACAATTATTGAAACAACAATAATATAAAATATCAACGCAAAGAATTATTGAATCAATAAAATAAAATCTTGAGCGAAAGTAATTCTTTGTAACAATTATTGAGTAGTGTCTTCTTACGTAAGAGTCAATATTTCAAAAAATATTATGCAATACCGTGTCTTCTTGTGCAACAACGCCAGACATTACTTTACTTTACCCACCGGGTATTCCAATGATGTTACTTGATAGAACGATTACGCCTGTTATTTATAAAAACTTTAATTTGTCGTTTTCTTCATCGACGGTTATTACATTATGGGGCCCACAAATGCATTTTGCTACGTCGCATACGAATATTCCCGATAGAAAGAATATTCCATGACCAAACGAATATTTCCCGACAACAATGAATATTTTTATAACCACTTGTGTATTTTGAAAAAATTCATATATCACCCTTAACTTTAACCTTTTATCAATTTAACCATTTCTTGAATAGTAATTATAAGAAAAATTGAATACTTTTATTTCATAAAATTCGGGGTCTTTACAGTGATCCATATTGATTTACTATTATAACTTCCATCGTGATCCATATTGATTTACTATTATAACTCCACCAATGATCCATATTGACTTACTTATTATATCTTCAACCAATGATTCGAAAAATTAGCACATCTCCTCATGGAATAATATTGTACCCAAATACCGAATGAACAATACTAGAGTGAATAGTAACCGGGTGAATAGTAACTTGTGAATAGTAACTCGTGAATAGTAACTCATAAATAGTAACTCGTGAATAGTAACTCATGAATAGTAACTCATGAATAGTAACTCGTGAATAGTAACTCGTGAATAGTAACTCGTGAATAGTAACTCATGAATAGTAACTCATGAATAGTAACTCCGACACAAAAAGTGTCCCGAATACCCGATTGAACAATATATCATATTATGCAGATGATATTGTAACAATAATTGAATCAATAATATGAGAGATATGATGCAGCAATTACTGTAGCAATAATTGAGTATAACTAAGTGACTTCTCACGTAAGCATCAATAATCAATACAGTGTGCTACTGTGCAACTACGCGTATTATTGTACTTTTAACACCGGGTGTTTCAACAGTTAACGGTAAAACTTCCGCCGTTATTTTCATAAAGTATTTTTGTCGTTTTCTCTATTCGACAATAATTCTATTGTGGGATCCACCAATGATTGTATCATTGTCATCGTACGGATATTCCCCGACAAAAAGAATATTCCCCACCAATCGAATATTATATAACCACTTGCTTACTTTTGCAAAATTTTTAATTATTACCCACAACTATAAAATTACATCAAATCAACACCATAATATTAAAAAATTATTTCGAGAAAATTAAATCTTTATTCATAAAATCTGGGGTCTCACAATCTCCCTCCTTATGAAATTTCCTCGAAATTTACGTCACGTACAATTCGGTACTGGTATCTTAGAAACGGTGAGGATACCTTGACTTCACTTCAAATTATAACTCTTGAGGTATAACCTTTAAGCGTCGAATATAATCCTTCTTATCCAAGATGTTAACACGTATCTTCTCATACGTTAAATCTTCTGCTATCTCGTCCGGTTCTAAATTAATAATATGGTTCGGGTCGTCCACATATTTACGTAACATTGATACGTTAAAAACGTTATGAACACGCGACATAATTGGCGGTAAAACGAGTCTATAAGCCACAGTTCCTACTTGATCGAGGATTTAAAATGGGTCAATTAAAACGAGGGTTGAGATATCCTTTCTTCGTCAATTCTTGCTTCTAGAATAACGCCTTCTTGAACCTTCTTCTTCACATTCATCAGCTCTGAGTATGTAGCTTGAGCGGCTTTAACTTTATCGAATAAAGTCGATTCTAATCGTATATTCGTTATTTTTACGTGGGTTCGTATATTCGCACTTGTAACCGCATACGATCTTCTACTCAACGCGTCAGCTACCACATTCGTTTTTCCACGATGGTATGATATGATCATAATTTTTAACAGCTCGTGCCAATGTCTTTGGCGCATGTTACGTTCGCTTTAGTTGAATAAATTTTGGTTTTTAGAAATGGGTTTTGTACTGAGGTTAATACAAAATTCGATTTCACGCCCTAGGGGTAGGCTAAGAAGTCTTCAAGAATACGTTAGGAAATTTATTAATAATAGAAATACCATTCAAAACTGTAACTCTCATCCAAGACTTGGATAACACGTCACATTGATACCTATCAACTTGCCATCGTCATTTACGACGTTGCCTTACAGAAAGTCTAGCTTCGGTGCATTCCACACAAGAAAGTCATCAACGAAAGGATCGGGGCTCTTTATTTATGGCTTGATATGACAATGATTGACTTTAGTGGTTTGGTTACTTTGAATTAGCATAACAGGTTGGTTAGGAGTATGAAAGCTAACAACCTTACGAAAAGCATGATGAGTAGTTAACCAATCGTTTCCAAAAATCACATCAAAGGCAAGTATTTTCAAAGAGATAAGATCGACAGGTAACGTGAAAGTGTTGATTTGAACAAGATTTATAAATAGTGGAGGTAACGAAGGTTTCTCCCAACTGAATTTAAACAGATATATCAAAGTCTAACTTCTCCGGAGTTAACTTCAAACATTGAACACAACTAGGTGTAATAAAAGAGTGAGTAAAACCGGTATCTAACACGGTATAGACTTCGTAAGAGTTTATGACTAACATACCCGTGATAATTTTATTCAGGTTCCTCGTCACAAAAAAAAATGCTCTCTCTTAAACTACTGGCTTTGGCTTGTCTGGGACATCCTTTGGTGCCTCCATCCTAGCTGAACTTATCTTCGGTGAATGACAAAATCGGTCTAAGTGACATTCTCTTCCACAATTATAGCATGCTTTTGATGACATCGATTTGGTGATGTGTCCTTCCCTCCGCATTTGAAGCATATGATGATAGGTGGTCGTTCTCCTTCCTTAACAATGGTCTTTGGTTTGACGTCTTTCCATCATTGTTGAATCTCCTCTTTTGAAATGTCCATTCTTATTGTTTTGACCATGATTACCACCGAAGTGGTTACCATTTCGCATGTTGATTCCTCCATGCTTATTGTCACCGCTTTGATGATTGTTATCACCGGTATTATCATTTTTAAATTTTGCTCTCTTTTGGTTGCTTTGACTCGTTATCACGCTCCACTAACTGAGCCCTATTTACAACATCTGAATACAAACACAATTTATGAGACATAAGATATTGACGTATCTCCGGCTTCAAACCTCTTAAAACATCCGCGTCATTCTCTCTTCATTATCAACCAAGTGGGATGCAAATCGGGATAACTCGGCAAACTTGGCTTCGTCTTTGCGATACTGCGGTCATGTTGTTTTGCTCAACTTGATAAATTCCACCTCCTTTATGTGATTGAATGCTTTCGGAAAGTACTTGTCATTGAACGACTCTTGGAACTTCTCCCAAGACATCTTGAGTCGTCAAAAGTGGGTATGTTTCTGATTCCCACCCGTGATCTCGCCTCTTCACGCATGACATAAAGGTGGCAAAGGGAACCTTTTTCTCCTCGGAGCATACCAAGACATCAAATATCTTGGTGATCTGCTTTAACCACGTCTCCGCCTTAAGTGGTTCTGGCTTTCCTAAAAACTCTGGTGGTCCCAGCTCCTTGAATTGTTTAGCGGTGACCAACCGTGGGTTGCCATTGTTTCCTTCTGCATTATGAACAGGAGCCGCCTTCGCCTGATGTTGCATGAATTCTAAAAAGCTCTTAAACGTACCGTCATTCGTCAATTAATCAGTGTTGTTGTTTACAGGAGGATTATCTCAATCCTGTTGCACATTGTCCTGATTATTGATCTGTGGAGAATCAACGGTCTCCTGTGCTCCATTGCTATTCTCAACATTCTCGGATGTCATTTTCAGATACTGCCACAAAACAAAGGTTAATTGACATGTAACATATTATCCCTATATTCTGACTGACCAATTAAATACCAAAAAACTTAGGTAGGTCATACTAGCGAAGGAATTCCCCGTCTCTCCCCTCTAGTTCTATTCTCACATCTCAGCAGGATCATATCCCTAAGCTTTGATACTGTTGTGGCGCCCCCAAAATTAGGTATACATCACCCATCTTGAGTGCTTGGATACATGATATGTAATTTAAATACAACTTAATAATACAACTTTGTAAGGTATACAATACGACAAAACATAAACCAATGAGTTTGAATACAAATATTGTCTACTAGAGATTATACAAACTCAAAAGGAGTCCTCGTTACAATTATTATCACACTATTTCATGAATAGTGAGGACTACTAATGCACCATCTAAGACCATCACTCTGTTCCCCATTTAGTCAAATTTACGTTCTCATTTTTACGAAGAGAACGGTAAAAAAAAAAAGGTAAGCTCAACTAGCCCAAAGAAGAAATATTATGACTAAGATAATGCGAATAATTTATCGTTAGCCTTCAACGATGTTAAATTGATAAAATATAATAACTATCAAGTTTAAGCTGCGGTAAACATGCATATCCATTAGAAGAGTCAAGTAGGGAATAAAATCTACTATCTTCTATGATTTAAAAGGTTTTTCATCACTTTTATCGCTGGGACTCAGATTAATAAATAATCCACATCATCGAATCACCCATGCACTACGGCCAAAGATATTCTTTAGTATCACGACCACAAATTATCCATGCATTACGTGTGACGCCCCCAAAATAGGTCCATTCCATCCAACCCATTCTGAGTCGCCAAATACATAGTACAGAAATAACAACAACTTTATTATTACAACATATAAACTTTGAGTTTAAATACAGATATTGCCATCTAGACAATATCCACACGCAAATAAATCCCCATCATAATTATTGATACATTATTTTACAAAAATGTTGAGGACTACTAAACAACTCTCTCTAGAACCTTCATTCCATATTACAGACTAAGTACTCATTTACATTCTCGCCTCTGAGAAGAAAAATGGAACAACAAGGAAAAGGGTGAGCTCAACTAGCCGATAGAAAGAATATTATGACTAAGATAATATACAACAAATTATCGTTAGTCTTCAATGGGGGAAAAATCTAATAGAATACAATAGACAACCCGGTTTTAAATCAACAAGCTGCAATGAAACAACAATTCATTAGAAGAGTTAAGTAGAGAATGCAAACTACTATCTTCTATATATGAATTTAAAAGTTCATCGTCGATATTTTATCCCTGTAACATCAATCAATATATATACGGAATCAAATATTTATCTTTGCACACTGAGGCCAAAGATATTCATCGATTAAGTCATGTTCATCTAAACACTGTTCATCTTTGCACTACGGGCCAAAGATATTCATCAAGAAATCATTCATCTTTGCACTACTGGGCCAAAGATATTCAAGATAATATCATCATTTAGGGTCGAGGATGATGAAAAATATTTCAAAGAAAAGCGAATCCGGTGAAACAAAAGAACAAATATTAAGGATTCAGTATTTTAAACAATCCAAGTTCAAAAATACTTCATAAGTAAACGGTGGAGTAAAATTCAAGAATGATCAAAACATGGATGCAATCAAAGCTAGTATCCGAATAGATATTTTAGACAAAAAAGAAGAAATTTCATTTTTAATTGAATAAAGTCAGATATCGTGAATAGTCTTAGTATCGTGAATAGTAACTCAAACACCAAAAGATAGAAATTTCAAAAAAAACATCATCACGCCGTGAATAGTACTCGTGAATAGTAATCGTGAATAGTAATTCATGAATAGTAACTTCGTGAATAGTAACTCATGAATAGTAACTCAGAGACATGAAAAAGTTCCAAATTTGATAAAAATTTCCAACCAATATTTGGCATAATGATATTGAAGAAATAATATCATTTGAGAAGAAAATAACACCCCCTTACCTCGAAAGACAAGACTTCTTAGTTGAAACACAGGATATAGGCTATGACTTGAACTTGCACCGTAGTATAGCAATACTCAAAGTATACTCAAAATACTCACAAGAATATGCTCGATAATATAGAGAGAAAACTTGATTTACGGTGTGATTTTTAATTCTAACCTAAGCACCTATTTATAGGAAAATGCTTAGAACACCAAAGTAGAAAATTTAATAAATTAATATTATAATTTTTTCTACAACTTCCTATGCATCCAAGAATCTGAACTCAGCCACCCTAACACATGTTAAATGAGTTTCAAAAATGGAAAAAACGTTTTTGTAATTAAAAATATTTTAAACTTCCAAAAATCAATTATTTCGGAACTTCGGAACTTCAATAATTCACAATAAATAGCTCTTTTATCAGAAAATTCGAATCTCGCGATTTTTTATAGGAAATTCAATTCTCTACAACTTTGCAGAAGAAAGTTTTTCCAAATTCCAAACAGAAATTGACCGAAATCCTCAAACGAGCGATTTTACAGGCTATAATCAAATTTCAGTCAAGAAATGGGGTCCACCGACACACAAAACATGTGTTAATCATTTAATGTCACAAAAATACTCTTCCTCCTCGTATACTCATATATCCCACATTCATTGTAAAAATATCACCATTATTATATTATTAAAATAATATATTTAAATGAATTATTTTATCAGAAAAAGATAAAATATTAATTTTTAACAATTGTCATTTTAAAAATTTTCTCCATCTATATCCACATAAAATTAATATTTTCCTCATCATATAAATCAATAATTAATTATTCACAAATAATATTACAGAATCACAAGATCTTTGCAACCAGTAGCTCCTGTGAAAGAAGAGAGGGCTTTTCAATAAAGATCTCTCCATGGTAGCGCCATGATTAGGTGTGAAACCTCTCCTTAGATGCGAGAACTTTCTAGACATTTCCAATAATGTTATCTAATAATATTATTAGGATAATATGAATTATTGCTTCGATAATGAAAAATCTTTGTGTAATGACAATTATTGAAACAACAAGTAATATAAAATATCGCAAAGAATTATTGAATCAATAAAATAAAATCTTGAGCAATAATTATTGTAACAATTATTGAGTAGTGTCTTCTTCACGTAAGAATCAATAATTGGTGCAATCTGGTGTCTTCTTGTTCAACAATGGCGTATTAGTGTGTGTTTTTAACCAATGGGTATTCCAACAATGATTACTTTGAATAACTACGCAATTATTTATAAACAACTTATATTTGTCGTTTTCTTCATCCAATCGCTTTCCGTTATGGGCCCACAAAAGACTGCGTCGTCGTACGAATATTCCCCGACAGTACGAATATTCCACGACCAAACGAATATTCCCCGACGATAATGAATATTTTATCACCACTTGCTTATTTAAAATATTTGCGCATTTTACCCATAACTAACCACATTAATCAAATCCACCCTTACTATTTCAAAATAATAAATAAAGGAAATTCCTTTTTATTTAAAAAATTTCGGGGTCTTACATTACGGGCCAAGGACATTTGTGTATTCATTAATGGTCATGATCATGCCAAAAACTGTCCATCAATGCACTACGAGCCAATGAGGACTTTTATCACATCATTTGTAACATTACGGTCAGGATTACACCAAATAATCCCTGGTCATAATCATACCAAGTCCATCTATGCACTACAGGCCACAGATGACTTTAAACAAAATATAAACATGAGGATGATGACAATGATATAAGAATTCAATAAAACAAGTTCAAGAATTAATTTATCTAGGAACTGATAACGTCCAAATTGTCAACATGATACTGCTTTGTAGAGTAAAATTCAAGAATGCTCAGAAGAATATTTCCAGGAAAAGATACTAGATGAAGCACAAATATCAAAGATATTCCACTAATTTCATGGGTATAGAAGTCAAAGTTTTAACCAACTAAGTATAATAACGAATGGAATAACAAAAGAAATCACTATGCATGCGATAGGCCTGCGCAGGCGAGTTATTCCCGAGAATAATAAAGGATGGAACTAGGTCCGGCATAAACCTTACGAGACGAGGATATTACGGCGAATAATAAATAATGGAACCAGATCCGGAGTAAACGCACAGACAGGATATTCCGACAGAATAATAAATAATGGAACCAGGTCCGGAGTAAATGCACAGAAAGGATATTCCGATAGAATAATAAATAATGGAACTGGTCCTAAAGTAAAAAGCACAGACGAGGATATTAAGCGAGTAATAATAAAGAACGAAATATTAGAAGAATGTCACCATGTATAGGGGTGGCCGCCACATACTAAAAGTTATTCTAATGAATAATAAATAATGGAATAATGAAGTTCTCTTCGTGAATACAAAAGAAATAATACCCACTAAAGTAAAAAAAGCTGAATATAAGAGTAAAGGAAGTAGCAGAATACTTTTTATAGGTTCTCTTATAATTCTCTCTAGAGTTTCGGTGAATTCGTAAGAAATAATGAAGGAATGAGCTTCTATTTATAGGAAAATGGAATGAATAGTAACTAATTCATGAACGGTCCAGATTGATTTACTATTAAACGAACGGTCCATATTGGTTTACTATTAAAACTTAAAACAACGGTCCATACTAATTTACTATTAAAACTTTAAACCAGCGATCCATATTGATTTACTATTATAACTTCCACCAGCGGTCCATATTGATTTACTATTATAACTCCACCAGCGATCCATATTGACTTACTATTATATCTTCAACCAACGGTCTGAAAAATTAGCACATCTCCTCATGAAATAATATTGTACTCAAATACCCGAATGCACAATACTAGAGTGAATAGTAACCGGGTGAATAGTAACTCGTGAATAGTAACTCGTGAATAGTAACTCATGAATAGTAACTCGTGAATAGTAACTCGTGAATAGTAACTCATGAATAGTAACTCATAAATAGTAACTCGTGAATAGTAACTCGTGAATAGTAACTCATGAATAGTAACTCCCACACAAAAAGTGTCCTGAATACCCGATTGAACAATATATCATATTATGCAGATGATACTGTAACAATAATTGAATCAATAATATGAGAGATATGATGCGTGAATTATTGTGTAGCAATAATTGAGTATAAGCGGTGACTTCTCACGTAAGCATCAATAATCAACTGTAGTGTACTCTTACGTGCAACTATTCTGGCGTATTCTTTGTACTTTTACCGGGTGTTTCAACGATTAACAGTAAAACTTCCGTAGATTATTTTCATAAAGTATTTTGTCATTTTCTCTATTAAACAATAATTACATTGTGGGGTCCACCAATGATTGTACCATCGCACGAATATTCCCGAAAAAAAGAATATTCCCCACCAATCGAATATTATATAACCACTTGCTTACTTTGCAAAATTTATAAATATTACCCACAACTATAACATTACATCAAATCAACACCATAATATTAAAAAATTATTTGAGAAAATTAAATCTTTATTCATAAAATCTGGGGTCTCACATAAGGGTATTCTTTCTTTCTTATTCATGAAGAGAACTTACATTATTCCATTCGTATTATTACATTGGAATAACTCGTATCATGAGTTACCCTATACTTGGTGAAATTCTTACATTATTTTATTCTTTATTATTTTGTTGGAATATCCTCGTCTCATGCGTTTTTATGGGGACCGGTTAAAATCTTTTTATTATTATTGGAATATCCTGTTTGTGCATTTTATCTTGGGACACAGATCCGTCTTTATTGGTATTCTGTTGGAATAACTTCATCATGCACAATCCGCATGCGTGGTGATTTACATTATTATTAGTTCTTTATTATTCATTGGAACATCATATACGTGCTTTTACGTATGACTGGTTCCGATTAATTATTATTACATTGGAATAACTTTGTCTATGCAAAGTACCGCATGCATGGTGATTTTTTTGTTATTCCATTCTTTATTATACTCGGTTGGTTAAAACTTTGACTTATACTCCATGAAATTAGTGGAATATCCTTGATATTTGCGCTTTATCCGAGATCTTTTCATGGAAATATTCTTCCGAGCATTCTTGAATTTTACTCTACAAAGCAAGTATCATGTTGACAATTTAGGCGTTATTAGTTCTGAATAAATTAATTCTTGAACTTGTTTTATTCAATTCTTATATTATTGTCATCATCCTCATATTTATATTTTTTGAAAGTCGTATGTGGCTGTAGTGCATAGATGGACTTGGTATGATTATGACGAGGATTATTCGGTATAATCATAAGTAGTAATGTTACAAATGATGTGGAAAAAGTCCTCATTGGCCCGTAGTGCATTGATGGACGTTTTGGTATGATTATGGCTATGGATTCTCTTGACGAGGTGCAAAGATGAATTGTTTTATGGCGTGATCGGGGACCGTTGATGAAAACATGATTATCTTTAAATAGTAGTGCATGGATAATTCGTGGTCGTGATACTAAAGAATATCCTTGGTCGTAGTGCGAGGGTGATTCGATGATGTGGATTATTTATTGTTGAGTCCCAGTGATAAAAGTGATGAAAAACCTTTTAAATCATAAAAGATAGTAGATTTTATTCTCTACTTGACTCTTTTAATGAATTGCTTGTTCATTGCAGTTAAACTTGATGTTTGTTATATTGTATCGGTTTAACTTTGTTTTAAGGCTAATGATAATTTATTACGCATTATCTTAGTCATAATATTTCTTCTTTGGGCTAGTTGAGCTCACCCTTTCTTTCACTTTATTCTATTCGGGAAATGAGAATATAAATTTGGGACTAGTCGGGGAGCGGAGTGATGGTCTAGATGGTGCATTAGTAGTCCTCACTATTCTGTGAAATAGTGTGATAATAATTGTAATGAGGACTCCTTTTGAGTTTGTATACTCTCTAGTAGAAAATATTTGTATTCAAACTAACAGATTATGTTTTGTCGTATTGTACACGACTGTTGTATAATTAAGTTGTATTTGAATTTTGTACCATGTATCTGGCGACTCAAGATGGGTGATGTATACCTAATTTTGGGGGCGTCACTGTGGATGTAGGAATTTGGGACAAGTTAGGCGAATCTGACGCCAACAACCCCCAAGAGGGTAACCAGAAAGACATACAGGGGGAATCGGACCCCTTTTTCCAGAAGTGTGAGGGGCATGGTGGTCCAACCCTCCGGACATTGGTACATCCTTTCGGTGGCTATTGGACGTCTCAAATGATGAGTCGCTAGAATCTGGTACCGTTCTTATGCATTTTGAACGTCCTTTTTGGACAGGGTAGATGGAGTATTAGCGTGAGGAAATTGTTCTTCACTTTGGAAGAACATTCAGGGATTTGAAAGTTGTTTTTTAGCCGTATTCTTGCTTGGGGTAGTAGTCGGGTTGGGGTTTGACCCCGAAGCCATTTTAGTAGGGCTTAGAGAAGGAGGAACGGTAGAGATCGGAATCGCAACGATGGGGGTCGTATTATCAGAAAGAGAAATAGGGAGGAAGAAGAAAACAAAAGGCGTCTGAAATTTGATTTGGCAGATAAAACTATCAAATTTGGGGGGAAAGGGCTTTTATACCCGGCGGTCTTTTCAATTTTTCACGAAAATCGAAGGCGGCACATTAATTGCATATAATGATGGTGAATTTGAAGGGGTAGCGTCGATTTTTAATCCTAATTACTAACCAGATTGGGCTTCTTGAGTAGGCTTTTGATTTTATTTGTATTGTTGGTTGAAATTTATCAGTTGGGCCTCGGTGAGCATAATTTTGGACCTCTTTTGATTCTATCATAATTCTTTTCATCATGGGCCTGTGATATTTGTACTCTTTCATTAAATATATTGTTTAATAAAAGACTAGGGGGGCAATGTTGGGCTATGATACTTTATGCACTGGGCCTGACCGAATGGGCTCATCCCTTGGGTTATATTTATTGTGTCTTTCTTTAATGTGTTGGTAGGATCATTGGGTGACCCTCGACTGACAAATATCTTGGTTTGGGCTTCAACCGATAATGATGAAAGAGATAATGATTGGTATATATCGTAATGCGATAATGAGGATGGGACTCGATCGGTGGCGGTGGTGGCAAAGTGATGGGATATAGCGGGTGAAATTGCGTGCAGTTGGTTGAGGTCACCAGTAGTGGGGGGAAAGGTGTTAGTAGAGAGTGGGTGGCAAGAAAAACCGGACCGAGAGTATATGAGGCAAGAATAACACAAATAGAAGGTAACTGATATTTTATCTCTCTCAATACACTAGACATTTTATTCCTCCATTGTTAAACCTTGTGATCGCCTTTACAGACTCTCACGCTGGAGCTATCCCTCGACGGTCCAAGCCGTCAAGCTTCTGGTATTGACTTGTTTATTGTGCAGGATTGGACGTGCCTTACGTGATTGGGGTCCGTGGAAAGATCTTGGCATTAACAATACAAAACATATGAATGAAATGTTCGATTTTGATTACATTGTGATCTGATTCTAATTTTAACTATGATTTTATTTCGTTGTAAAATAATTCCATCAATTCGAACGAAATTAGCTTAAAACAGAAAATGTTGGGCCATGATACTTTATGCACTAGGCCTGACCGAATGGGCTTATCCCTTGGGTTATAATTATTGTGTCTTTAATGTGTTGGGCCGGATCATTGGTGACCCTCGGACATCAAATATCTTGGTTTGGGCTTTAACCGAGTAATGATGAAAGAGATAACGGTTATTTGTTATCGCCGCACGATAATGAGGATGGGACTCAGTCGGCCGGCGGTGGCAAACAGTGATGGGATGTAATAGGTAGAAATTTAAATGCAATTAATTTGAGGTCACCCATTAGTGTGGGGAAGGGTGTCAGTAGGGAGTGGGTGGCACGAGAAACTGGACCGAGAGTATATAAGACAAGAATAATACAAATGGAAGTTAACTAATATTTTATCTCTCTCAATACACTAGACATTTTATTCCTCCATTGTTAAACCTTGTGATCGCCTGTACAGACTCTCACGCTGGAGCTATCCCTCGACGGTCCAAGCCGTCAAGCTTCTGGTATTGACTTGTTTATTGTGCAGGATTGGACGTGCCTTACGTGATTGGGGTCCGTGGAAAGATCTTGGCGTTAACAATACAAAACATATGAATGAAATGTTCGATTTTGATTACATTATGATCTGATTCTAATTTTAACTATGATTTTATTTCGTTGTAAAATAATTCCATCAATTCAAACGAAATTAGCTTAAAACAGAAAATGTTGGGCCATGATACTTTATGCACTAGGCCTGACCGAATGGGCTTATCCCTTGGGTTATAATTATTGTGTCTTTAATGTGTTGGGCCGGATCATTGGGCTGACCCCTCAGACATCAAATATCTTGGTTTGGGCTTTGACCGATAATGATGAAAGAGATAAGAGTTGACTGTTATCTGCCATGCATTAATGAGGATGGGACTCAGTCGGCCGGCGGTGGCAAACAGTGATGGGATGTAATAGGTAAGCTGCATGCAGTCGGCTGAGGTCACCGGTAGTGGGGGAAGGGTGTCAGTAGGGAGTGGGTGGCATGAGAAACTGGACCGAGAGTATATAAGACAAGAATAATACAAATAGAAGTTAACTGATATTTTATCTCTCTCAATACACTAGACATTTTATTCCTCCATTGTTAAACCTTGTGATTGCCTGTTTAGACTCTCACGTCGGAGATATCCCCCGATGGTCCAAGCCATCAAGTTTCTGGTATTGACTTGTTTATTGTGCAGGATTGGACGTGCCTTACGTGATTGAGACCCGTGGAAAGATCTTGGCGTTAACAATACCAAACGTATGAATGAAATGTTCAATTTCGATTACATTGTGATCTGATTCTAATTTTAACTATGATTCCATTTCGTCGTAAAATAATTCCATCAATTCAAACGAAATTAGCTTAAAACAGGAAATGCTAATTCTGAAAAAAAATATTTTGGTGACAAAAAAATAAATACAAAATGATGATATAAAATGATGTGTATATTTATAAGACTAAAATACACTTTGCACCCTAAATTTTACAAGCATGTTGAGGTTTGCATTTTAAACTTCTAAATGTGCCTACTTATACCCTAATGTTTAATTTGCGTAACAAAAAGCACTATCCAAACTCTCAACCGATCAAAAATGACTGGGAGTTCAGGTTGCTCTATTTGTTTTAATGATAAAATAAGTAAACTATTAACAAAAATAATATAATAATATTAAAACTAATAAATGAAAATAAAAATTAATTAAACTTAATGCCACCACCCTTCTCTCTCTCCCTCTTTCTCTTCACTCAGTTCATCTTCATTAGCTATGGTTAACAACGTGATGTTTACAAAGCAACGTCATAATCAATTGATTGTGACTTCAATTCATTGTTTCATCCCTGATAAAAAAAAAATCATCCAAGTCGATTTTAACCATCAATGAGTAAAACTCTAACCCACACCAACTCTAAATTGATCTAAAAATTTCTCACCCAATTAACTTAAAATGTAACGCCCCCAAAATAATGTATACATCACCCATCTTGAGTCGTCGGATACATGGTACAGAATTCAAATACAACTTAATAATCTGTTGTAGAAGTGTATAATCGACAAAACATAATCATTAGTTTGAATACAAATATTTTCTACTACTAGAGTATACAAACTCAAAAGGAGTCCTCATTACAATTATTATCACACTATTTCACAGAATAGTGAGGACTACTAATGCACCATCTAAGACCATCACTCCGTTCCCAGGCTGCGTTCCAAATTTATATTTTCATTTCACGAAAAGAAACGGTGAAAGAAAGGGTGAGCTCAACTAGCCCAAAGAAGAAATATTATGACTAAGATAATGCATAATAAATTATCATTAGCCTTAAACAAATGTTAAAGCGATACAATATAACAAACATCAAGTTTAAGCTGCGGTGGAACAAGCAATCCATTAAAAGAGTCGAGTAAAGAATAAAATCTACTATCTTTTATGATTTAAAAGGTTTTCATCACTTTTATCATTTGGGACTCGACAATAAATAATCCACATCATCGAATCACCCCTGCACTACGGCCAAGGATATTCTTTAGTATCACGACCACAATTATCCATGCACTACGGGCCAAGAATATTTATGTATTCATTAATGGTCATGATCATGCCAACAACTGTCCATCAATGCACTACGGGCCAATGAAGACTTTTATCACATCATTTGTAACATTACAGTCATGATTACACCGAATAATCCCTGGTCATAATCATACCAAGTCCATCTATGCACTACAGGCCACAGATGACTTTAAAAAAATATAAATATGAAGATAAGGACAATGACAATGATATAAGAATTCAATAAAACAAGTTCAAGAATTAATTTGTCCAAGAACCAATAATGTCCAAATTGGCAACATGATACTGCTTTGTAGAGTAAAATTCAAGAATGCTCAGAAGAATATTTCCATGAAAAGATACTGGATAAAGCGCTTGATTATCAAGGATATTCCACTAATTTCATGGAGTATAGAAGTCAAAACTTTAACATTTGAGTATAATAAAGAATGGAATAACAAAAGAAATAACCATGCATGCGGTGCTTGGCATAGGCGAGTTATTCAATAGAATACTAAATAACGGAACCGAGTCGGTGAAATTCGCTTGCCAAGCGGGATGTTCCAACAGAATAATAAAGAATGGAATAACAACAATAATCACCATGCATGTGGTACTTGGCATGTAAACGAGTTATTCCAATGAGAATACTTAGAAGGGCGGAATCGAGTTAGGCGTAAAACGCCATGAGCAGAATATTCCAGCAGAATAATAATAAAGATGGAACCGAGGTTAGGCATAAAACGCACGAATGAGGATATTCGATAGAATAATAAAAGGCGGAATCGAATTAAGACGTAAAGGCCTTGTGACAGGATATTCCAACGAGAATAGTAAAGGCGGAATAATAGAAGAATGTCACCAAGTATAGGGTAGCCCACGTAGGTTATTCCAACAGAATAATAAAGAATAGAATAACATAAGTTCTCTTCATGAATACAAAATAATAACACCCCTTACGAGTACAATAAATAATATTCCCTACCTTACGAAGAAGAGTACTGGATATATAAGTAGTGAAGTAGCAGAATACTTTCTTCTTTCTCTCTATAGTTTATCTCTATAGTTTCAAATTGAATTAAGTAAGAAATAATGAAGGAATGATCTTTATTTATAGAAAAATAGACTACATAGTAACTAACTCATGAACGGTCCAGATTGATTTACTTTTAATCGGACGGTCCATATTTAAAGCAAAATCTTTTAAATAATATATTATATATATATATATATAATATATATAACATAATGTAAACAATATCAAGACTTAGGGACTTCAATTGATTTCATCTACCAAGTTTTTCAATCTTGCATAAATTTAATAATGCGATAATGCACCATTATGTAATCTAGCCAAATTTCTCCCCCACTTTGTCAACAAAGCTATATATATATATATATATATATATATATATATATATATATAATAATACTTGTACTCCTCCACGTGAATAACAATTTTCCAAACCCACCCACTTGACAACTTATATATATATATATATATATATATATAACTCTTATATATATATAAGTAATAAAATAAAATTGAGATGACTTCTCACGTAAGCCTTAATAATCAATACCGTGTGGTATTACGCAACCACGCGTATTACTATACTTTTACTACCGAGTAGTTCAATAGTATTAACGGTAAAACTTCCGCCGTTATTTTCAATAAAATATTTTTGTCATTTTTTCAATCCGACAATAATTCTGTTGTGGGGTCCACCAATAATTATGCCATCGTACGAATATTCCTTGTTAAAACGAATATTCCCCGACAATTCGAATATTATATAACAACTTGCGTACTTTGCAAAATTTATAAATATTACCCACAACTATAACATTATATCAAATTTATTCCATAATATTTAAAAATGATATTTATAGAAAATTCATTTTTATTTATAAAAGTTGGGGTCTTACATAAAACATCAATAAAATCTTATTTAGGGTTAGATTTTAGATTTAAGATTAATATTGTTGTGAAGAAAATGATGAAGAAAAAGAGCAATTTGATGTGAATTTTAATGGGTATGAGATTAGAAATTGGAGTTATAGTTAGAGATCAAAATTAAATGAAAGTTTAAGGTATTTGTGGAAGTTTAATTTGCAAAGTGTTGGGTAAAATCTAATTACGCACAACACGCAAGTATACATGGTCAACAAGTAATAAAGTGATAAGTTGGGTATCGTTCCCACAGAGAATTATTTAATAAAAATCATCAAGTAATAACCTGTAACCAACTCAATCTTATTTAAACGAATGAATTTCAATTTATAAGTAAACTAATTCTAATTACCACTAGTTAAATTAAGATTATGGAGATTTAAGATCACAACTTCACTTATTGCTGCATTTAGGTTAACACACTTCTCATCAATTATTCTCTATCCCAAATTGTTAATCAAGAACACGAAAGTAGTATTAACCACCTCTCGATGCACTAATACTGTATTAACGTCAATCCATAATTAAGATAGAAATCCGTTAAACACCTTAATCAACTAACCCACTACATCTCTATGTGAATTACAATTGAAAAAAGTTTAAGAATAAGTTCTCTATCCGATTACATGCGATGTCAAGCATATCTCTACCTTAACATTCATCAAGATTAAGCTATTCACAAAATCATGAACACATGCTATCATGATAAGATCTAAATCAATACTTCATCTCTCGAGTTCATATAGTTTATCACGGTAATTGATGGCCAATCAATTAAACAATTAAGTCCAAATTATAATAGACAATCCTCACAATAGAACTTAATAATTGATAGGGAAGCATATTAAAATAAACTACATAATAAGATCCATTGTAATCTCAAACAAAGAATTAGTTCATTGAATTAAAACTAAGAATCCACCCTTGAAATAACATTAAAAGATAAAATTAAGAGTAGAGTAAAGAATAAATCTGTTGACAGCAAATCTCCATCTTCCTCAAGCTCCTGCTCTTGATCTTCAATGGTCTTCAAGTTGCTTCAATCTCCAAATCTAATTAGAACTAGTGTTTTGATCTAATTTACTCTAATCTAATCTAATGGAATCCTCTATCTAGTCTCTAATCTCTAATCTCCTTTAATCCTTGTGATTCTCCTCCTTTTATAAGTCTCTTCATATGTCTTTAAGTCCTCTTGGAAGTCCTCTTGGAAGTCCTTGTGTCAATCGAATCGAAACAATCCTTCCCAGAATCAAATTGGACCAAAATTCGTATTTTCGCGCATTTTACAGGCATACCCGCCCGTGAAGGGTCTAAACTTATTTTGGGCCCGCCCCGGTAGGCTAGGGGCCTGTCTTGTGACTTGCATGCCCACCCCGATGACGGTTTTGTGAAGGAAAAGTTTCTGCTCTGACGTCCTTTGGGAAAATGGCCATAACTTTTGGTCCATGAAGAGTTACGAGGCCTGCCACCTATCAAATCAAGATATCGACGAGCTCTACAACTTTCAGTCTTTGAGAATTGAGAAATAACGAACGGATGAAGGTTGAAATTGGGATGGAAGTGACTGTTATGCAAATGGTCACCCAAAACAGCGACGTTCGACGTCCGTTGGTACAAAGATCATAACTCTTGCATCCGAACTCCGATTGGAATGATTCAAGATGTTCTGAAAAGCTAAGAAGAAGCTCTACAATGTAATCCAAGTTCTAAGCCAAGAACATGAAATCCCAAATGATGTCCGGATTTGCTTTCCTTTGCAATTTCATACCAATTCTTTGCGATTTCATCTCCCAAGCATATAATCTACAAAACGAACACAAAATGCATGAAAAGTAACTAAGAAACATGAGATTAAGTAACTAATTCAAGTAACAGATACCGAATAAGTAAGTATAAAACCTACTTATTAAATACCCCCAAACTTAAACCTTTGTTTGTCCTCAAGCAAAAACACAAAATAATAATGCAATGCAACTAATCTACATGCCTACGAATCCAGCAGTAATGCTAGAAACAAGTCTATTCAACCAGCCTTAGAGAAATCAAGTAAACATGATAATACATCATATCAAAACAACTCAATAATTTATCAATCAATCATCAAATCTTACACTGTTATCACTAATATAGTGTGTGTGTGTGTGTGTGTGCTCCACAACAATGTTAACTGATATAAAATCAAATTTAACACATAACAAGTCTCTTTGAAGGCATCATACAGTGTAAACTCATGAAATCCAAAAATAAGCTAGATCCAACTAAAATCAAACAATTACCAATATCGAGGGTCAACATGGGATACTTATGCTTTATTTTCATCTACGGGGGCTTTTTGTTCTTATTTCCCGTTTTATTCAATTTTTTCTTTTGGTTTATATACACATAGCTATGTAATGTCTTATTCCCTTAGGCTTTTTAATGCTACCTTAATGAGCTTTCGACCAACGACTCCCAGACCATTAAGACCTTAGGGCGTTAGGTGTAAAGACAATCCCCTCGAAACTTACTTACTCAAGTAACAAAGGCCACAAAACTAGACAAGCACGCCATGGTGTTTATTCATACTTTTTTTCTTTTTCATTTTCTTTTTCTTTTTCTTTTTCTTTTTTTTAATAGCTTATATACCCCAAATATTCCCCCAAACTTAGGTTCTTGTCTAACTTTCGCCATCACTACTTATCTTTGTCATTCTCTTATTTAAACTAGCATTATCCTTTAGAATCTCATTATGTATCAATTTAAACTCAATCATTCAACAAGTTGTTTTCTTTGTCTTTATCCTTATTATACCGGTTTCAAAGCGAGAAAAAAGACTCAATTCATAACAAGAAATCACATCAAAGCTCTAATAGTCAGTACTATACTTGTCTACCCAATTCTAATCTCATCATTTGTAAGACCCCGAAATTTATGAAATAAAAGTATTCAATTTTTCTTATAATTACTATTCAGTAAATGGTTAAATTGATAAAAGTTAAATTTAAGGGTGATATATGAATTTTTTTTCAAAATACACAAGTGGTTATAAAATATTCATTATTGTCGGAGAATATTCGTTTGATCGTGGAATATTCTTTACGTAGAGAATATTAAATTGACGGTAATGACCATTTGTGGGCCCCATATGTGAATAAGCGTCGGATGAAGAAAGCGACAAAAATTGAGTTTTTATAAATAACGGCATAGTTATTCTGAATTAACCTTTGTTGGAATACCGGTTGGTAAAATAAAGTGTCTGGCGTTGTTCTTACAAGATAGCATTACGATATTACGAGTATTTTTGAATTATTGATTCTTACGTGAAGGCCTTTACTCAATAATTGTTACGGTAATTCTTTGTTCAATATTTTATTTTATTGATTCAATAATTGTTGCGTTGATATTTTATATTATTGTTGTTTGATAATTATCAACGCACAATATTTCTCATTATCGGATCAATAATTCATATTATTTGAATAATATTATTAGATAGCATTATTGGCAATGTCTAGAAAGTTACATCAATGAGAGAGGTTTGGTCACCTAATTCGCTTGCTTGAGAAGGAGAAATTCTTATTGGAAAGCCCCCTCTTTCTGAGGAGCGGCTTTGGTTATCATAATTGTGATTACGTAATATTATTTGTAAATAATTAATTATTGATATATATGATAAGGAAATATTTATTTGATGTGGATATAAATGATGGATTTATTTATGTGGTTATAAATGAAAGAATTAATGTTGAGGTATTTTATCAAGTATTTTTGTCGGAATGAAGGTATTAAAAATTAAACCCGGTGTTTTTGAGATATATTGCGTGAGTTATAATTTTAATCCAAACCGTTGGATCGTTGTAATTTTTGGATATGTTATACATATATAAGTTGAGTATATGTCCACAAATATTGAACCGTTAAAATGAGCGTATGATTTGTTATGAATTTTAAGAGGTGAATGGTTAGGAAATTGTTGAAGTATCAAAATTTAGCATTTTGGTGGAAAATTCTAGAATTGAGTGGACCCCACTTTGTGGTTGGTGAAGAAATGTGCTGAATTTTATTTCAAATGTGGTGGGTGGGAATAGTAGCGAGTAAAGCCATCGGGTTGCTTGGTCAAGTCTGCTAAAATTTTCCTATAAATAGAGGGCTAAGTTAGAATTGAAAATCACACCAGAAACATAAGCTTTCTCTCTTTCTCTCTCTAGATTATTGAGTGTATTTTGTGAGTATTTAGATACTTGGTGAGTTGATATTCATCAGTGCAAGTTTCCTTCAGCGCCATATCCGATATCCAGTCAGAAGTGCTACTCTTTTGAGATAAGGGATAGTAAAGGATTTTAAGGGTTGTTATGTTTTTCAGTTCGTACTTCTTCTGACCTTCAAAAAATTCTGGAAATATTTGAAATGATATGTTGATGAGTTTTATTGATTGTGTCCAAAAATGGTGATTTTTGGATGTATAGATTAAGAGTTATGAATTTTATGAGAAAAGACTATTTTAAAAGTAACCGCTTATAATTCCTTGTGGTTAACTCTAAGATTGATGAAATTTTTATTGGGAGTACATCTATAAAATATCAGTGTACTCTGTGAATTTCGGAATTTTTGGATAAAAGTACAATTTATGATAAATGTCTAAATATTCGGCAGTTTTGGCCATATAAAAAATAGTAAATGAATTTTAAAAATTCTAAGAAAAATATATATTCAATATGGGACTATAGTCTGCTAAATCCCGAGAAAAGAAAATATTTTGGAACTAATTTGGTATTTTTCATGAAAATAGACTAGTTATGAATAAATGAGTTAAATATGTTATGTGAAGGAAGAAAATTGGAAAATATGATTTTATGGCTTTAGAATCATATATGTGGTATATGCAGATTTTTTATGAGGGTTTTGGTTATTGGTGATGAAATCTTATAAGTTTGGAATTTTATGATGATTAAATGCATTATTTTGTAAAGTGTAGACAATTAAAATAAATTGTTTATAAGTTTAAGAAATGTTATTCTTTCAATATCATTATACCGAAATATTGGTATGGATTTTATTATGGAATTTCTACCTTTTTGTGTCAGTGTTACTATTCATGAGTTACTATTCATGAGTTACTATTCAAGAGTTACTATTCACGAGTTACTATTTACAGGTACTATTTACTACAAAATTTGTTTCTTTTTCTAACCAAATTATAGTTGATTTATGAATATTACTCTGGAGATTAAAACTATATATTGATTTTATTATCATATATAACATTTTACAACCACGATGTTGAAATTCTCTTTCACTTCGAGTATAAAGATGGGTAGATTATTGGTATGATCATGACTGGTAGGGTTCTCTTTGGCGATGGTGAAAAGTTGAATTGTATTTGGTATGATCATGACCATTGAATTTATAATTGAATATCTTTAGCTTAAGTGCAAAGGTGAATTGATCAACATGGTTATAATTATTGTTTATATAAATTCGAAATGATTATATATTTCTTTGAGATATTAATATATTTGGCTTTTGTAGTGCAAATATGACTGTTGAGGAATATCTTTGGCACAGTATGTAGCAAAGATGAGCTGTTAATGAATATCTTTTGGCCGTAGTGCAAAAGATGACATTGTTGTTGAATATCTTTGGCTAGTTAGTACGAAGATTAAGCGTGGATGAATATCTTTGGTAGTAGTGTGCAAAGATGAATTTATTAGTATGATTATGAGCGAAGCGTAATTTGGTATAACCATGATCTTTTATGTTTGAGGTAAAGACATGTGATGAAAATTATATTAAATCACAGGTACGAAGAGGAATTTAGAATTACAATTATGATTATGAGATATTCATATAATTGTGGAAAGGAGGCTGTTGATTGATGTTCTGAGGATAAAACATTGTTGGTGGACTTTTAACATGGAGAAGATAATAGACTGTATTGTCTATTTGACTCTTCTAATGGATTGTTTGTTCCGCTGTAACTATGGTTGAAATTTTTATCATCTACCATATGTTCTAAATCTCTGATTTGTTATTGATTAAGGCTATTGATAATTTAATTATCTTTAGTCATAATATTCTTTACTGAGCTAGTTGTGCTCACCCTTTTGCTTCACAATTCCTTTCAGGTAATAAAAGTGTAGCTGGGTCGAGCGGGGGTAACAAGGGAATAGAACGGTGGTCTCTAGCTGTGAATTTCTCCCTAAACAGTATAGACAAGTGTGTTGTATACATCTTTTAGTAGTTATATTTGGTGAATCATATAGGGAAAGGCGAACCCAACGTTGGAAGGGTGTTTTGCCACCATCATACAAGATGTCTAATGACATACAACCTCGTGTCATCATAAGACAAGGTTGTGCTCATCCACTTGCTGAGTATATTTACGAGCACTACCTATATAATCTTTGTGTTTGTTTGAAGTATAATTCTCAATTTGAGACAGTGGAGATAATGATAAATCAAGAGAAGACTCACCATTGGGAAGAATATGATAGTAATCTTCTCGTTTTTCTTTGGGGTCTATTGGGTCAACCAAGGATAATTTTGTGGCCATATGATATCTATCATAACCTAGAAGCATGGCCTCCCATATACGAAGGTTTCCTTGAGCACTTCCCAAAGATTTTAGTTTCTAAAACAGATTTTTGACTATACCTTTATGTAAGGTGTCCTTTGTGAGTCTTGTCCACGGTTGGGACATGTGTCACATTTAGTATATATTTGTATCCAAACTCACAGTATATGTGTTGTTGTATTTTGCACGACAATTGTTGTAATAAAGTTGTAGTTGTTTTCTGTACCATGTATTTGGCGACTCAGAATGGGTTGGATGGAATAGACCTATTTTGGGGTTATCACAGCCGTAGTGCAAAGATGAATTGTTTTATGGCATGATCAAGACCGTTGATGAAAACATGATTATCTTTAGCCGTAGTGCATGGATAATTCGTGGTCGTGATACTAAAGAATATCTTTGGCCTGTAGTGCAGGGGTGATTTGATGATGTGAATTATTTATTAAGTTGAGTCTCAGCGATAAAAGTGATGAAAAACCTTTTAAATCATAGAAGATAGTAAATTGTATTCCCTACTTGACTCTTCTAATGGATTGCTTGTTCCGCTGCAGTTAAATTTGATGTTTGTTATATTGAATCAGTTTAACACTGTTTAAGGCTAATGATAATTTATTCTGCATTATCTTAGTCATAATATTTCTTACTGGGCTAGTTGAGCTCACCCTTTCTTTCACTGTTCTCTTCAGGTGATGAAAATATAAATTTGGGACGAGTCGGGGAACGGAGTGATGGTCCTAGATGGTGCATTAGTAGTCCTCACTATTCTGTGATATAGTGTGATAATAATTGTAATGAGGACTCCTTTTGAGTTTGTATACTCTCTAGTAGACAATATTTGTATTCAAACTCACAGTTTATGTTTTGTCATATTGTACACGACAATTGTATTATTAAGTTGTATTTAAATTCTATACCATGTATCTGGCGACTCAAGATGGGTGATGTATACCTAATTTTGGGGGCGTCACAGTTGGTATCAAAGCTTAGGGATATGATCCTTGGCTAAGATGTGAGAATAGTACTTGGAGGGGAGAGACAGGGAATTCCTTCGCTAGTATAACCTACCTAAGTTTATGTGGTATTTAATTGGTCGGTCAGAATTTAGGGATAATATGTTACATGTCAATTAACCTTTGTTTTGTGGCATTATCTGAAAATGACATCCGAGAATGTTGAGAATAGCAATGGAGCACAAAGTAACCGTTGATTCACCACATATTAATAATCGGGATAATGTGCATCGGGAAGGCGACAAACCTCACGTAAACAACAACACCTTGACCAAATGATGAATGATCAAATGTTCGAGGCTTTATACGCATTCATGCAACAAAGAAAGTAGAGAGGCGTCTCTGTCCAAAATGTAGGTAGAAACAACTTTGGAAACTCTCGGACGGTCACCGCTAAGCATGATTCAAGGAGCTGGGACCACCAGAGTTTATTGGAGAGCCAAAACCACTTAAAGGCGGAAGCATGGATAAAGCGAGATCACCAAGATATTTGATGTCTTGGGATGCTCCGAGGAGCAAAAGGTTCCCTCTACGCTTTTTATGTTGCGAGGAAAGGCGATTACTAGTGGGAATCAGTAAAGCGTACTCAACCCGCCTTGACCGAAAATGTCTTGGGAGAAGTTCAAGAACTATTCAACGACAAGTACTTTCCGAAAGTATTATTCGTCACATGAAGGAGGTGGAGTTCATCAAGTTGGAATGTAATAATATGACCGTGTCGCGAGACGAAGCAAAGTTTGTCGAGTTGTCTAGTTTCGGCCCCACTTGGTGGATAATGAAGAAAGAATGGACGCGGATGTTTTTAAGAGGTTTGAAGCGGGAGATACGTCAACATCTTATTTCTCATAAACTGTGTTTGTATTCAGATGTTGTAAATAGGGCTCAGTTAGTGGAGTGCGATAACGAGTCAACGCAACTAAAAGAGAGCAGCCGGCAAAATGATAATACCAGTGAGAGCAGTCATCGAAGCGGTGACAACAAGCGTGGAGGAAATCAACAGGCCAGAAGTGGTAACCACTTCGGTGGTAATCAGAGCCAAAACAATAAGAATGGGCATTTCAAGAAGAGGAGATTCAACAATGATGGAAAGACGTCAGCACCAGCACCTGTCGTTAAAGAAGGAGAACGACCACCTATCATATGCTTCAAATGCGGAGGGGAGGGGCACATTAGTCCAAACTACGCGATGTCGTCCAAAGTATGTTATAATTGTGGAAGAGAAGGTCACTTAGCCCGATTTTGTCATTCACCGAAGACAAGTTCAGCTAGGATGGAGGCACCAAAGGCCGTCCCAGAAAAGACAAAACCGATAGTGCAAGGGAGAGCGTTTGTTGTGACCTCACAGAAAGCAAGGAACCCGAATGAGGTCATCAGGGGTAAGCTTATCATAAACTCTAGCGAAGTCTATACTTTATTTGATACCGGTTCTACCCATTCTTTTATTTCTCCTACTTGCGCTCAACGATTAAATTTGACTCCAGGGAAATTAGACTTTGACTTATCTGTGGAAACTCCGTTGGGAGAAACCTTCATTGCATCCACTGTGTATAAGTCTTGTTTGGTTTAAATTGGTACCCTCACATTACCTGTCGATCTTATTTCATTGAAAATACTTGCATTTGACGTGATTCTAGGGATTGATTGGTTAACTACTCATCATGCAAAAATTGATTGTTTTCATAAGGTTGTTAGCTTTCATATTCCTAACCAACATATTATGCGAATTCAAGCGACCAAACCATTAAAATCAATCACGGTCATTTCAAGCCATAAAGCTATTCGTTTATTGAAAAATGGATGTCAAGCTTTCTTAGCTCATGTCACAGATTTAAACAAAAATACGTCAGTTTTGAACGATATTTTTATTGTTAATAAATTTCCTGACGTATTCCACGAAGAACTTCTGGCCTACCCCAGGCGTGAAATTGAATTTTGTATCGACCTTGAACACGGTACCAAACCCATTTCCAAAGCCCCATATCGAATGGCTCTATTGAACTTCGAGGAGTTAAAGACCCAAGCTGCGAGGAATTGTTAGACATTGGCTTTATTCGTCTAAAGACGTCTCCTTGGGGTGCTCATTCATTCGTGAAGAAGAAAGATGGGAGTATGCGACTTTGCATTGATTATCGGGAGTTGAATCATGTCACCATCAAAAATAGGTACCCATTACCACGTATTGATGACTGTTTGACCCGGTTGTAAGGAGCCAAATTATTTTCAAAGATTGATCTTCGTTAGGATATCACCAATTGAAGATTAGAAGCAGATGACATTCCAAAGGCGGCTTTCGGAACTCAGATGCGGGCATTATGAATTCCTAGTTATGTCCTTTGGATTGACTAATGCTCTGTTGCCTTCATGGATATGATGAACCGAGTATTCAAGGAATATTTGGATCACTTTGTGGTCGTCTTTATTGATGACATCCTTATTTATTCCAAAAGCCGTGAAGATCATGAGCAACACTTGAGGCTGACACTCCAAAAGCTTCGTGAATACAAGCTTTATGCCAAGTTGAAGAAATGTGAGTACTGGCTTGAGGAAGTAGCATTCCTTGGACACATAGTATCAAGTCATGGAATATCTGTTGACCCAACAAAGATTGAAGCTATTAAAAGGTGGGAGCAACCTAAATTAGTGACCGAAGTACGTAGTTTTCTCGGTTTAGCTGGTTATTATCGGAGATTCGTAGAAGGATTTTCTCGAATCGCTACACCATTAACTCAAATTTAACTTTCGAAAAGATACAAAGTTCGGTTGGAGGCGAAGAATGTGAGAAGAGTTTTCAAGAACTCGAGAGGAGACTCATTTCGGCACTGTTCGACAATACCATCGCTCGGAGGGATTTGTCATCTCTACGGTGATGCTTCGGGCAAAGGGTTGGGATGTGTTCTCATGCAACATGGGAAAGTCATAGCTTTATGCCTCATGACAACTCAAAGAATATGAGAGGAATTATCCTACTCATGATCTAAAGTTAAATTTGTTGTTTTAGCACTTAAAATTTGGAGGCATTACTTGTATGGGGAGAAAGTGGAGATATTTACGGATCATAAAAGCCTCAAATATTTCTTCACTCAAAAGGAACTCAACATGCGACAACGACGTTGGCTTGAGCTGTTGAAAGATTATGATAATACCATCCAATACCATCCAGGAAAGCGAGCGTGGTAGGTGACGCATTGAGTAGAAGATCATATATGCAAGACGAAGTGCGAGATCACATCGCAATGAGGCCATTTTATGTGACTTGCAAAGGATGGAGATAGAGTTAAAGACTCAGGACCCATGTGATGATAGCGAATATCTGAGTAGAACCAACTTTAATCGATAAAGTTAAAGCTTCTCAAGCTACGGACACGGAGCTCGATGCGTATGAGGAAGAAAGTGCAAGAAGGTGCTATGCGAAGCAAGAATCGATGAAGAAGGAATACTTGAGTCAACTCCGACTTTGTGTTCTAACGACCACGATTTAAAGTATAAAATCATGATGGAGGCGCACAACACACCTTTTGCAATCCATCACTGGGAGTACCAAAATGTATCATGATCTTCGTCATACATTTTTGGTGGAGCAATATGAAAGAGAGAGATAAATTTGTTTATCTCAAGGTGTCTAACTTGTCAACGAGTTAAAGCGGAGCATCAAGTACCAAAAGGTCCATTGCAACCACTTGAAATTTTAGAATGGAAGTGGGAGCACATTACCATGGATTTCATTACCGGTCTTCCTAAAGTTTCTCAAGGCATAGATGCGATTTGGGTCATTGTTGATAGATTGACCAAGTCTGCTCATTTCTTACCGATACGAGAAACTTATACACTTGAACGTCTTGCTCGTATGTACATAAATGAGAATGTAAGACTGCATGGTATACCGATATCCATAGTTTCTGATCGAGACCCAATATTTACTTCACGATTTTGGGTTAGTTTGCAAAAAGCTATGGGCACAAACTTACAATTTAGCTCGGCATATCATCCTCAGACAGACGGACAGTCGGAGAAGACTATTCAAACTCTTGAAGATCTATTAAGACTCTATGTCCTTGATTTCAAGGGAAGTTGGGACAAGTTCTTACCATTGGTGGAGTTTTCCTACAACAACAGTTATCAAGCAAGTATTGGCATGGCTCCATTCGAAGCGTTGTATGGAAGAAAGTGTCGTTCTCCAGTATGCTGGGATGAGGTGGGTGAAGCAACGTTGTTGGGACAGGAGTTGGTATGTATGACTACGGAAAAGATTCAAACGATCCGGCAACGTATAAAAACCTCACAAGATCAACAAAAGAGTTATACTGATCTTCATCGAAAGGATGTGGAATTCGATATAGGAGATCATGTGTTATTACGTGTTGCTCCATGGAAAGGAGTTACGAGATTTGGAAAAAGAGGAAAGCTCAATCCTCGATTCATCGGCCCATTTTTAATCCTCGATTGAGTAGGAACTGTGGCCTATAGACTCGCTTTACCGCCAAGTATGTCTCGTGTTCATAATGTTTTTCATATATCTATGTTGCATAAATATGTGAAAGTCCCAAACCACATTATTGAGTTAGAACCAGACGAGATAGAGGAAGATTTAACGTATGAAGAGTTACGTGTTAAAATCTTGGATAAGAAGGATCATGTTCTACGCTCCAAGGTTATACCTCAAGTCAAAGTTTTGTGGAGAAACCACGATGTGGAGGAACTGACTTGGGAGTTAGAATTTGAGATGAAGTCAAGGTATCCTCATCTATTCGACATACCTGGTATGTACCCTAATTACGAGGATGAAATTTCATAAGAAAGGGAGGTTGTAAGACCCCAACTTTTATGAATAAAGAATAATTTTCTCAAATTATATTTTTGAATATTATGGTGTTGATTTGATTTAATATAATATTTGATTGGTCGGAGAATATTATTTTTGTCAGGGAATATTCGATACTGACGACCAAGACAATTGGTGGACCCCACAGCGGAAGTATTGTCGTAGTTAGAAAATGACAAAATTATCTTTCTATAAAAATAACAAAGAGAGGTGTTATCGTTAAAACCATTGAACTACCCGGTAGTAAAAGTACAAATGAATCTGGCGTGGTTGCGTAGTAGTAGTACGGTCAGATTGATTATTGATGCTTACGTGAGAAGTCACCGGTTATACTCAATTATTACTCTGATAATTCTTTGCATCATATTTCTTATATTATTGATTCAATTATTGTCACAAGATCATTTGTATAATATGTTATATTATTAAATCAATAATTGAGACGACAAGTTATAATATTAATGATTAATAATTGTTGAATGATTAAATATGTGTTGATTAAAAATAAAATAATTTGTGGTAATATTTATTCAATCCTTGATGTATATAAAGGGTCTATTATAAGACGTTTGTGGTAAATTTGGTTATTCTATGGGGGCCCATATGTCATCATCTAAGAGTCTCTTTCGCCAATAGTAATTACCTTTACCAAACGTCAAACCACTTGTCGTTTCATATTACAGGCGTCGAACCAATTGTCATTTCACATTACATGTAAAGTGTCCGGACCAATTGTCGTTTCACATTCTGAAAGCGTCAAAACCACTTGGTGTTTCACATTACAGGCGACAAACCACTTGGTGTTTCACATTACAGGTGTCAAACCACTTTTCTTTTCACATCATCAGTCATCAAGCCGCTTGCCTTTTCACATTGCAAGTGCTAAGCTAGAAATCTTCTATAAATAGAGGCCTAGTTCTTCATTATTTTTCACGAATTCATTCAAGCTATAGAGAGAGAAAGTATAGAAAGAATAAGAGAGAAAGAAGAAGAGTATTCTGTTACTACACTACTGCAGTATTCAATCTCCTACTAATGTAAGGGGTGTTATTTCTTATTCATGAAGAGAACTTCTGTTATTCCATTCTTTATTATTCTGTTGGAATAACCTGTATACGCGGGCTACCCTATACTTGGTGAAATTCTTCTGTTATTCCATTCTTTATTACTATGTTGGAATAACTGCCTCATGCAAAGTAATCGCATACATGGTGAAATTCTTCTAATATTCCATTCTTTATTATTCGTTGGAAATATCCCGTCTGCATGCGCTTTTACTGTGGGACTGGTTCCGTTATTTATTATTCACGTTGGAATATCCCGTCGGTCAATAATTTCACCCGACACGTTCCGTTATTATTATTTACGTTGGAATAACCTATCTATATGAAACCGCATGCATGGTGATTTCTTTTGTTATTCCATTCTTTATTATACTCGGTTGGTTAAAGTTTGACTTCTATACTCCATGAAATTAGTGGAATATCTCGATATTTTTGCGCTTCATCATCCAAAGATCTTTTCATGAAAATATTCTTACGAGCATTCTTGAATTTTACTCTACAAAGCAAAGATATCATGTTGACAATTTGGACGTTATCGGTTCTAGATAAATTAATTCTTGAACTTGTTTTATTGAATTCTTATATCATTGTCATCATCCTCATGTTTATTTTTTTTTGAAAGTCATCTGTGGCCTGTAGTGCATAGATGGACTTGGTATGATTATGACCAGGGATTATTCGGTATAATCATAACCGTAATATTACAAATGATGTGAAAAAAGTCCTCATTGGCCCGTAGTACATTTATGGACAGTTTTTGGTATGATAATGACTATGGATTCTCTTTGGCCGTAGTGCAAAGATGAATTATTTTATGGCATGATCAGGACCGTTGATGAAAACATGATTATCTTTAGCCGTAGTGCATGGATAATTCATGGTCGTGATACTAAAGAATATCTTTGCTTTGTAGTGCGAGGATGATTTGATGATGTGAATTATTTATTGTTGAGTCTCGTGATAAAAGTGATGAAAAACCTTTTAAATCATAGAAGATAGTAGATTGTATTCTCTACTTGACTCTTCTAATGGATTATTTGTTCCGCTGCAGTTAAATTTGATGTTTGTTATATTGAATCAGTTTAACCTTTGTTTAAGGCTAATGATAATTTATTACGCATTATCTTAGTCATAATATTTCATTGGGCTAGTTGAGCTCACCCTTTCTTTCAACGTTCTCTTCGTGAAATGGGAATATACCGATTTAGCCTGGTCGGGGAGCGGTGATGGTCCTAGATGGTGCATTAGTAGTCCTCACTATTACGAGATATAGTGTGATAATAATTGTAATGAGGACTCCTTTTGAGTTTGTATACTCTCTAGTAGACAATATTTGTATTCAAACTCACGGTTTATGTTTTGTCGTATTATATACCTACAATTGTATTATTAAGTTGTATTTGAATTATGTACCATGTATCTGGCAACTCAAGATGGGTGATGTATACCTAATTTTGGGGGCGTCACAACACCACTCAAGCACCACAATCCAAGTCGTTAAATTTACTCGAGGATTAATTGTTATACCAAAACAATTCATCTCCTCTAACTCCACCAGATTATTATTATTATTATTATTATTGTTGTTGTTGTTGTTGTTGTTGTTGTTGTTGTTGTTGTTGTTATTAATATTTATTGTTATTATTATTTATTAAAAAACTCATCCCCTTTTTTTAGATACTGAGAAATTATAATTCACCCCCACCCCCCCACAGCTCACTACTTGAAACCATCCATCATCCATCTTGTTCAATGCTTCAAGGAAATCATTTTCGGTAACAGTTTTCTTTCTTGCTCGAATGACATACATACCAGCCTCTGTGCATACACTTCTTATGTTCGTTCGCTCATGAACAAAACACTTTATTGTTTAAGAAGGTAAAAATCAAAATCGCCATTGAAGATATCTAGAACACACCAATAACAACAACAAATAATAAACCCACATCCCACCAAAACCCCTCAAATCAAATTCAATAGTCCCCTAAACCCACCCTACCAATCCCACCAAAACCCACTTTAATCCCACCAAAACCCAATTCAATCCCATCAAAATTCACTTCTATCCCACCAAAGTCCAGTTTAATTACAGAACAAATAGTCTATTTCCCAACCCAAATCAGCGCCAAGAAGCGATTCCAATCCAACACCCTAAATTCGTTGAATCCTATCGATGAAGACTCAAATAAACAGAGCAAAACTGAATTTGTGTCAAGATATCCTTCCCAGATTGACGGTGATTTTGTTTTTAAGATGATTAAGATGCCAAATTTGGAATGTTGTCCTCACTTTTGCCTAATTTATAATTTTGGGTTTGAATTTATCGAACCCTAACTTTTTGAGATCTAAAAATGCTGAGTTTAGATAAGAGAGAAGACAATGGAGATGATGTTGTTTTAAATTAATGGGGGTATATTTGTCTTTTAATATTCTGCTTGAGTGGTCTCATTACCAAAATCTCAAACTTTGGTTCGATTCTTGGGGGACCGTATTTTTAGGCAATAAATTGGAATATGTACATGTAAGCGGTTCCATGTGGCAAAAATGTACATATAAGCGGTGCCACGTATTTAAGTTAACGCACATGTGGCACCTAGGGACTCAATATCCAAATTTTTTAATAGAAAGGGGTTCGATTTGCGTTGACCAAAAGAAAATGGCCCAATAACCAAAAATACCTAAAGTTCAGTTGTCACATTTGTATTTTACGCTAAAAAAGGAGGTAGTTCACAAATTGCTTTGAATATTATGTTTCAGGCATGGAGGTAATAGAGGGTGAGGGGGTGAGATTCTTGAGTAAGATAATATAGAAAATTAATATTTTCATAAACAAAATGTGATATTACTGGCGAGAAAGGTGAGAAAAAGGTTTGTTTTTATTAGGGATGCAAATTATCCAATCTAATCCGAACTTTGTCGAACTCGAACATTATTAGTCGAACTCGAACATTATTAGTCGAACTCAAACATATTCATATAACATAATCGAACCAGCCTACATGTGCGAGTTCGGATCGTTAACTGTTCGCGAACATGCTCGAGTTCACGAACATAGTCCAATATCATCATGTTCGCGAACATCTAAACATCTATGCTCACGAACAACTCATGAACATACTTGAACTTGATCAAATTCATGAGCATTTGAATAACTCATTACATGCACTGAAGCAAAAATTAGGTCTAATATTGTAATCATCATTTATCCAAAACAAAAATGATTACTTAGAAGAAGTTAGAAGTTAACGTATTTAGAAATTCTTGATTTACAAATATCAAAAATCAAATATTAATATCCAAAAAGTCTTTCAAATCTTCAAGGTCCAACCATGTAAATGTAAATAATTGTATTGTATCATTCTTTAATTAATGTCAAATTCTCATTGCATGATGATTAATGAATTTATTTATGTGATTTATGATACGAGTTATAATTTATTAAATTATTAGTGATGTAAATTATAATAATCCAAAAATCTTTTGTTTTTTTTTATGAAAATATTAAAATTATTTAAATTAAATTAGAGGTGAAGAGGTACACATTATTATTTATTAATTATTTAATAAAAATATTTACTTATAATCATTATTAAAAAACAAAAAGATGTTTAAGTAATAAAAAAAGAAAATTACTATAAATTTAACAATTATTGATAAGACAAACTTTAAAATTTAATATGAAATAATCAACTATGTAAGACCCCGAATTTTATGAAATAAAAGTATTCAATTTTTCTATTTAGTAAATAGTTAAATTGATAAAAGTTAAATTTAAAGGTGATATGTGATTTTTTTCAAAATAAGCAAGTGGCTATAAAATACTTATTGTTGTTTGGGAATATTCATTTGGTCGTGGAATATTTTTGTTGTTTGGGAATATTAAATTTTACACAAGCATCCATTTGTGGGCCCCATAATGTAATAAAGCGTCTGGATGAAGAAAACGACAACTTTGAGTTTTTATAAATAAATAGTAAGCGTAATCGTATCAAGTAATTATCTTTGTTGGAATACCCTTGGTTAAAATAATGAATACGCATTGATGGTTGCATTAAAGAAGATATGGTATTACACAATATTTTTGAATTATTGATCCTTACGTAAGAAGGCACTACTCAATAATTGTTACAGTAATTACTATTCAATATTTTATTTTATTGATTCAATAATTGCTGCATTGATATTTTATATTATTGTTGTTCAATAATTGTCACTGCACAGTATCTCCATTATCAGATCAATAATTCATATTATTTGAATTGTTATAAAATGTCTAGATTCATATGGATGTCTAGATACATGTAACTCCCATTGAGTATTAAAATGTATGACTCTTGAGTTTTGTAACATCCTAGTAGTTATGTTAGTATTGATGTTATTATATCTATATAATAACATTTGTAAAGTGAAGGGAATATAGACATATACAATTACAAGATATGAAATGAGAATGCTCCTCCTTTGATCATCATCTTGTTTTTAGTTATTTTTCATAACATTTCATAACACGTTATCAACACGATTTGCTTCTCACTTTCTCGTCTTAAAGCAGATAATCATATTTGGTTTGTTGGTAAGAAGTAGAAGGTATATTTATCTATTATTTATACAAATTATTAGTATACTTTTATGCATGTCTTCAATATCAGATGTTGTAGGATTCTGGTAACTATTTTTTCCATTTGAAAGCATGGTACATAGCAGTTGACATATGTTTCAAGCTTCACTGATTGGTTTAGTATTATTTAGTAATAGTGCAATCCAGTTATAGATTTGGCTCGGGCACTTCATCAATCTCAGAATTCTCATCATAACACCAATTGTTTCGAGGAAGGTTGCTTACGGCTTTGGTCATTTGCTCTATCTGATCCGTAAGATTTTGAATTGAGCTCGCTTGATTACTCATCTTCTCCTCATTTACTGCTACGAACTTGGAAAACAATTCCTCCAACCTTGAATTATCTGTCTCTTGTGACACTGGAGGTGGACATGAAAATTCCGGTGTGTATGATGGATTTAGAGCGTAATGTTGGTCTTCATAAGTATCGCTCCATGACGAATCCGGGTGATACCCTCAAACTTGATGATAATTAGCATATGTATAATCATTGAGCTATTCACTACCGTGTTGTCCCGGCCCAAAACTAACGGTGCATTGATGACTCGGATGATTACCATCATAATAATTGCAAGTAACCGCCACACTTTGACGACGTTGTGCTGCAAAAGCATCCAACCTCCTCGAAAGTGTCTTAATCTGTGTTGATAATGCAGAAAGTGTCGCGGGTCCATCAATCTCCGCTCCCCTTGGCTGAGTCATTCTTGTATACGACCATTGATAATTAAATTCCGCCATGGTATCTGAAAAGAAAGAAATATAGGAAGAGAATTAAAAATAAAAATAAAAATGTTTAAATTAAGACTAATTTGATTGAAATTAATATTGGTAAATATTTATTAAATTAATTCACCGGCAACGGCGCCAAAAACTTGTTGGGTAAAATCTAATTACGCATAACACGCAAGTATACGTGGTCAACAAGTAATAAAGTGATAAGTTGAGTATCGTTCCCACAGAGAATTATTTAATAAAAATCACCAAGTACTAACCCGTAACCAACTCAATCTTATTTAAACGAATGAATTTCAATTTATAAGTAAACTAATTCTAATTACCACTAGATAAACACCTTAATCAACTAACCCACTATATCACTATGTGAATTGCAATTGAAAAAAGTTTAAGAATAAGTTCTTTATCCGATTACATTCGATGTCAAGCATATAACTACCTTAACATTCATCAAGATTAAGCTATTCACAAAATCATGAACACATGCTATCATGATAAGATCTAAATCAATACTTCATCTCTCGAGTTCATATAGATTATCACAGTAATTGATGGCCAATCAATTAAACAATTAAGTCCAAATCATAATTGACAATCCTCACAATAGAACTTAATAATTGATAGGGAAGCATATTAATATAAACTACACAATAAGATCCATTGTAATCTCAAACAAAGAATTAGCTCATTGAATTAAAACTAAGACTCCACACTTGAAATAACATTAAAAGATAAAAATAAGAGTAGAGTAAAGAATAAATGCATTTGTCAAAGAAATCTCCATCTTCCTCAAGCTCCTGCTCTTGATCTTCAATGGTCTTCAAGTTGCTTCAATCTCCAAATCTAATTAGAACTAGTGTTTTGATCTAATTTACTTTAATCTAATCTAATGGAATCCTCTATCTAGTCTCTAATCTCTAATCTCCTTTAATCCTTGTGATTCTCCTCCTTTTATAAGTCTCTTCATATGTCTTTAAGTCCTCTTGGAAGTCCTCTTGGAAGTCCTTGTGTCAATCGGATCGAAACAATCCTTCCTAGACTCAAATTGGACCAAAATTCGCATTTTCGCGCATTTTCTGGGCATACCCCCGCCCCGGCAGGGGTCTAGGCTTGTTTTGGGCCCGCCCCAGCAGGCTAGAGGCCTGTCTTGTGACTTGCATGCCCACCCCAGCGGCGGTTTTGTGAAGAAAAATTTTCTGCTCTGACGTCCTTTGGGAAAACAGCCATAATGTTTGATCCGGGAAGAGTTACGAGGCCTGACACCTATCAAATCGAAGATATCGACGAGCTCTACAACTTTCATTCTTTGAGAATTGAGAAATAACAAACTGATGAAGGTTGAAATTGGAATGGAAGTGACTGCTATGCAAATGGTCACCCAAAACAGCGACGTTCGACGTCCGTTGGTACAAAGATCATAACTCTTGCATCCGAACTCCGATTGGAATGATTCAAGATGTTCTGGAAAGCTAAGAAGAAGCTCTAAAATGTAATCCAAGTTCCAAGCCAAGAACATGAAATCCTAAACGATGTCCGGATTTGCTTTTCTTTGCGATTTCATACCAATTCTTTGCGATTTCATCTCCCAAACATATAATCTACAAAATGAACACAAAATGCATGAAAAGTAACTAACAAACATGAGATTAAGAAACTAATTCAAGTAACAGAAACCGAATAAGTAGGTATAAAACCTACTTATCACAAAGAAACATCAAGATTCATTTTCTCTTTGTTTTTCTTTATATTGTTGGATGAAAGAGAGGAGGGGATGAATTCTTCTTTTCTATCTTTAATGTGACGCCCCCAAAATAAGGTATACATCACCCATCTTGAGTCGCCAGATACATAGTACAGAATTCAAATACAACTTAATTATACAACAGTCGTGTAAAATACGACAAAACATAGGCTGTGAGTTTGAATACAAATATTGTCTACTAGAGAGTATACAAACTCAAAAGGAGTCCTCATTATAATTATTATTACACTATTTCATAGAATAGTGAGGACTACTAATGCACCATCTAGGACCATCACTCTGTTCCCCGACTAGTCCCAGCTACGTTCTCATTTCCTGAAGAGAACAGTGAAAGAAAGGGTGAGCTCAACTAGCCCAATAAGAAATATTATGACTAAGATAATGCAGAATAATTTATCGTTAGCCTTCAATAGTGTTAAACTGATAAAATATAATAACTATCAAGTTTAATCTACTAATGAACAAGCAATCCATTAGAAGAGTCAAGTAGAGAATAAAATCTACTATCTTTTATGATTTAAAAGATTTTTATCACTTTTATCATTTGGGACTCAAATTTTAATAAATAACCCGCATCATCAAATCACCCCCGCACTACGTACCAAGGATATTCTTTAGTATCACGATCACAATTATCCATGCACTACTGGTGCCAAGAATATTTGTGTATTCATTAATGGTCATGATCATGCCAACAATCATCCATCAATGCACTACGAGCCAATGAGGACTTTTACCACATCATTTGTCACATTACGGTCATGATTACACCGAATAATCCCTGGTCATAATCATACCAAGTCCATCTAAGCACTACAGGCCACAGATGACTTTCAAAAAATATAAATATGAGGATTATGACAATGATATAAGAATTTAATAAAACAAGTTCAAGAATTAATTTGTCCAAGAACCAATAACGCCCAAATTGTCAACATGACATCGCTTTTTAGAGTAAAATTCAAGAATGCTCAGAAGAATATTTCCATGAAAAGATCTTTGGATGAAGCCTTGAAATATCAAGGATATTCCACTAATTTCATGGAGTATAGAAGTCAAAGTTTTAATCTACTAAGTATAATAAAGAATGGAATAACAAAAGAAATCACCACGCACGCAAGACCCAGCGTATAAAAGTTATTCCAACAGAATACTAAATAAACGGAACCGTGTCAAAGTAAATTGCACCGCTGGATGTTCCAAATGAATAATAAAGAATGGAATAACAATGAAATCACCATGCATGCGGTAGATTGATGATAGAAAGTTATTCCAATGAGAATACTAATAAGGACGGAATCAGTCCCACAGAAACGCATGCATGTGATATTCCAATGTAATAATAATAAAGATTTTAACCAGTCCCGCCAGAAACGCATGCATGTGATATTCTAATGTAATAATAAAGACAGAATCAGTCCCACAGAAACGCATGCAGACAAGATATTCCAACAGAATAGTAAAGAAGGGGTAATAGAAAAATGTCACCAAGTATAGGGTAGCCCGCGTATACAAGTTATTCCAACGGAATAATAAAGAATGGAATAACATAAGTTCTCTTCATGAATACAAAAGAATAACACCCCTTACGAGTACAACAAATAATATTCCCTACCTTAAGAAGAAGAGTACTAGATATATAAGTAGTGAAGTAGCAGAATACTTTCTTCTTTCTCTCTATAGTTTATCTCTCTAGAGTTTCAGTGAATTCGTAAGAAAATAATGAAGGAATGAGCTTCTATTTATAGAAAAATGGATCAAGATAGTAACTAACTCATGAACGGTCCGTATTGATTTACTTTAATCTGACGGTCCATATTTAAAGCAAAATCTTTTAAATAAAATATAATATATTCTATTTATAATCTAATAAAACGAATAACTTTTATAAAAGATTTTACTATGCAAATACTATATCTGTGCACTATGCAAAACACTATGCATAATAAAATATAATATATTCTAATTATTGTCTAATAAAATAGATAACTTTATAAAAGTATTCATTTTATATAAAAAGATTTTACTATGCAAAAACACTATGCAGATACTTATGCAACACTACGCATAATAGAATATAAATATATTCTATTTATAGAATAACTTTATAAAAGTATTACATTTTATATAAAAAGATTTTTCGTATTATTACATTAATAATACCAACAAAACCGAGTGACTTATCATGTAAGCATCAATAATTAATAGCGTGTGTTACTATGCAACCACGCCAGACATCATTCTTTCTTTTAACACCGGGTGTTTCAACAGATTAACGGTAAAACTTCCGCCGTTATTTTCATAAAGTATTTTTGTCGTTTTCTTAATCCGACAATAATTCCGCCAGGTCCACCAATGATTGTGCTTGTTATTTAATATTCCCTGTTAAAATGAATATTCCCCACCAATCGAATATTATATAACAACTTGCGTATTTTGCAAAATTTATAAATATTACCCACAATTATAACATTATATCAATTTCACTCCATAATATTCAAAAATAATATTTATAGAAAATTCATCTTTATTCAAAAAGTTGGGGTTTTACAATCTCCCCTTCTTATGAAATTTCGCCCTCGAAATTAGGGTACGTACCTGGTATATCGAAGAGGTAAGGATAAATTGATTTCATTTCAGATTCTAACTCCCAAGTCATTTCCTCAACATCGTGGTTTCTCCACAAAACTTTGACTTGAGGTATAACCTTGGAGCGTAGAATATGTTTCTTCTTATCCAAGATTTAAACAGGAACCTCTTTATACGTCAAATCTTCTTATTATTTCGTGCGGTTCTAACTCAATAATGTGGTTCGGGTCTTCCACATATTTACGTAACATGGATATGTGAAAAATATTATGAACACGAGACATACTTGGCAGTAAAGCGAGTCTATAGGCCACAGTTCCTACTCGATCAAGGATTAAAAATGGGCCGATGAATTGAGGATTGAGCTTTCCTCTCTTTCCAAATCTAGTAACTCCTTTCTATGGAGCAACACGTAACAACACATGATCTCCTATATCGAATTCCACGTCCTTTCGATGAAGATCAGCATAACTCTTTTGTCGATCTTGTGAGGTTTTTATACGTTGTCGGATCGATTGAATATTTTTCGTAGTCATACGTACCAACTCTGGTCCCAACAACGTTGTTTCACCCACCTCATCCCAGCATACTGGAGAACGACACTTTCTTCCATACAACGCTTCGAATGGAGCCATGCCAATACTTGCTTGATAACTATTGTTGTAGGAAAACTCCACCAATGATAAGAACTTGTCCCAACTTCCCTTGAAGTCAAGAACACAGAGTCTTAATAGATCTTCAAGAGTTTGAATCGTCCTCTCCGATTGCCCGTCCGTCTGAGGATGATATGCCGAGCTAAATCGTAAATCCATGCCCATAGCTTTTTGCAAACTAACCCAAAATCTTGAAGTGAATCTTGGGTCTCAATCAGAAACTATGGATACTGGCATACCATGCAATCTTACAACCTCGTTTATGTACATACGATCAAGACGTTCAAGTGTATAAGTTTCTCGTATCGGTAAGAAATGAGCGGACTTGGTCAATCTATCAACAATGACCCAAATCGCATCTATGCCTTGAGAAACTTTGGGAAGACCGGTAACGAAATCCATGGTAATATGCTCCCACTTCCATTCTGGAATTTCAAGTGGTTGCAATGGACCTTTTGGTACTTGATGTTCCGCCTTGACTCATTGACAAGTTAGACACCTTGAGATAAACAACGCTATCTCTCTCTTCATATTGCTCCACCAAAATGTATGACGAAGATCACGATACATTTTGGTACTCCCAGGATGGATTGCAAATGGTGTGTTGTGCGCCTCCATCATGATTTTATACTTTAACTCAGGATCGTTAGGAACACAAAGTCTGGAGTTGACTCAAGTATTCCTTCATCATCGATTCTTGCTTCCAAAGATCGCACCTTCTTGCACTTTCTTCCTCATACGATCAACTCCGGATTCAGAACTTGAAGCGACTTTAATTTTATCAATTAAAGTCGGTTCTACTCAGATATTCGCCATCATCACGTGGGTCCCTCGAGTCTTTATCTCTATCTCCATCCTTTGCAAGTCATACAAAATGGGCCTTCATATTGACAATATTGCACTGCGTGCCGCGATATGATCTTTTTACTCAATGTGTCACTACCACGTTCGCTTTTCGAGGATGGTATTGGATGGTATAATCATAATCTTTCAACAGTTCAAGCCAATGTCGTTGTCGCATATTGAGTTCCTTTTGAGTGAAAAAATATTTGAGGCTTTTATGATCCGTAAAGATCTCCACTTTCTCCCCATACAAGTAATGCCTCCAAATCTTTAGTGCGAAGACAACAGCTGCCAACTCTAGATCATGAGTAGGATAATTCCTCTCATATTCTTTGAGTTGTCGTGAGGCATAGGCTATGACTTTCCCATGTTACATGAGAACACATCCTAACCCTTTGCCCGAAGCATCACTGTAGATGACAAATCCCTCCGAACCGAAATGAGTCTCCTCTTGAGTTCTTGAAAACCCTTCTCACATTCCTCGCTCCAACCAAACTTTGTATCTTTTCGAGTCAGCTGAGTTAGTGGAGTAGTGATTCGAGAAAACCCTTCTCGAATCTCCGATAATAACCAGCTAAGCCGAGAAAGCTACGTACTTCGGTCACTGATTTAGTTTGCTCACAGCTTTGAATAGCTTTAATCCTTGCTGGGTCAACAGATATTCCATGATTTGATACCACGTGCCGAATGAATGCTACTTCCTCAAGCCAGAACTCGCATTTCTTCAACTTGGCATAAAGCTTGTATTCACGAAGCTTTTGGAGTATCAGCCTCAAGTGTTGCTCATGATATTCACGGCTTTTGGAATAAATAAGGATGTCATCAATAAAGACGACCACAAAGTGATCCAAATACTCCTTGAATACTCGGTTCATCATATCCATGAAGGAAACAGGAGCATTAGTCAATCCAAAGGACATGACTAGGAATTCATAATGCCCGTACCGAGTTCTGAAAGCCGTCTTTGGAATGTCATCGGTTCTAATCTTCAAATAGTGATATCCGGAACGAAGATCAATCTTTGAAAAGAATTTGGCTCCTTGCAACTGGTTAAACAGGTAATCAATACGTGGCAATGGGTACCTATTTTTTATGGTGACATGATTCAACTCCCGATAATCAATACAAAGTCGCATACTCCCATCTTTCTTTTTCACGAATAGAACAAGAGCACCCCAAGGAGAAGTGTTAGGGACGAATGAAACCGATGTCTCAACAATTCTCGTAGTTGAGTCTTTAACTCTCGAAGTTCAATATGAGCCATTCGATATGGGGCTTTGAAAATAGGTTTTGTACCAGGTTCAAGGTCGATACAAAATTCAATTTCACGCTCTGGGGGTAGGCCAGGAAGTTCTTTAGGGAATACGTCAAGAAATTCATTAACAATAGAAATATCATTCAAAACTGACGTATTTTTGTTTAAATCTGTGACGTGGGCTAAGAAAGCTTGACATCCGTTTTTCAATAAATGAATAGCTTTATGGCTTGAGATGACCGTGATTGATTTTAATGGTTTGGTCGCTTGAATTCACATAATAGGTTGTTTAGGAATATGAAAGCTAACAACCTTACGAAAATAATCAATTTTAGCATGATGAGTAGTTAACCAATCAATCCCTAGAATCACGTCAAATGCAAGTATTTTTAATGAAATAAGATCGACAAGTAATGTGAGGGTACCGATTTGAACCAAACAAGACTTATAAACAGTGGATGTAATGAAGGTTTCTCCCAACGGAGTTTCTACAGATAAGTCAAAGTCTAATTTCTCCGGAGTCAAATTTAATTGTTGAGCGCAAGTAGGAGAAATAAAAGAATGGGTAGAACCGATATCAAATAAGGTATAGACTTCGCTAGAGTTTATGATAAGCTTACCAGTGATGACCTCATTCGGGTTCCTTGCTTTCTGGGAGGTTACAACAAACGCTCTCCCTTGCACTACCGGCTTTGACTTTTCTAGGACGGCCTTTGGTGCCTCCATCACGGTGAACTTGTCTTCTTGGTGAACCACAAAATCGGGCTAAGTGACCTCTCTTCCACAATTATAACATTCTTTGACTGACATCGCGTTAATTTGGACCGATGTGTCCTCCCTCCGTATTTGAAGCATATGATAGGTGGTCGTTCTCCTTCCTTAACAACGGGTGCTGGTGCTGACATCCTTCCATCATTGTTGAATCTCCTTTTCTTGAAATGTCCATTTTTACTGTCTTGGCCATGATCCACATCATTGAATCACCCTTGCACTACGGCCAAGGATATTCTTTAGTATCACGACCACAATTATCCATGCACTACGGGCCAAGAATATTTGTGTATTCATTAATGGTCATGATCATGCCAACAACTGTCCATCAATGCACTACGGGCCAATGAGGACTTTTACCACATCATTTTGTAACATTACGGCCATGATTACAATGAATAATCCCTCGGTCATAATCATAACAAGTCCATCTATGCACTACATGTGCCACAGATGACTTTCAAAAAATATAAATATGAGGATTATGACAATGATATAAGAATTCAATAAAACAAGCTCAAGAATTAATTTGTCCAAGAACCAATAACGCCCAAATTGTTAACATGATATGACCAGAGAGTAAAATTCAAGAATGCTTAGAAGAATATTTCCATGAAAAGATCTTTGGATGAAGAGCAATTATCAAGGATATTCCACTAATTTCATGGAGTATAAGTCAAAACTTTAACTTGTTGAGTATAATAAAGAATGGAATAACAAAAGAAATCACCATGACATGCAGATTGCAGAAGATGTATAAAGTTATTCCAATAGAATACTAAATAACGGAACTGTGTCAAGCGAAATTCGCACCAAGCAGGATGTTCCAACAGTAATAATAATGAATGGAATAACAACAAAAATCACCATGCATGCAGACTTCACATAGACATGTTATTTCAACGAGAATACTAATAAGGGCGAAAAGTCAGTCCCGTAGAAACGCGTCTGATGTGGATATTCCAATGTAATAATAATAAAAAGCGGAATTCAGTCCCAGAAAACGCATGCAGAAGAGATATTCTAATGTAATAATAAAGACGGAATCAGTCCCACAAACGATATGCATGAGGATATTCCAAATGAATAGTAAAGATGGGATAATGAAGAATGTCACCAAGTATAGGGTAGCACTCACAGTATCAAAGTTATTCCAATGTAATAATAAAGAATGGAATAACATAAGTTCTCTTCATGAATACAAAAGAATAACACCTCTTACGAGTACAACAAATAATATTCCCTACCTTAAGAAGAAGAGTACTAGATATATAAGTAGTGAAGGAAGAAGAGTACTTTCTTCTTTCTCTCTATAGTTTATCTCTCTAGAGTTTCAGTGAATTCGTAAGAAAATAATGAAGGAATGAGCTTCTATTTATAGAAAAATGGACTACATAGTAACTAACTCATGAACGGTCCAGATTGATTTACTTTAATCTGACGGTCCATATTTAAAACAAAATCTTTTAAATAAAATATAATATATTCTATTTATAATATAATAAAATGAATAACTTTTATAAAAGATTTTACTATGCAAACACTACGCAGTGCACTATGCAAAACACTATGCATAATAAAATATAATATATTCTAATTATTGTCCAATAAAGCAGATAAATTTATAAAAGTATATTCTTTTTATATAAAAAGATTTTACTATACAAAATACTATGCAGATAACTATGTAACACTATGCATAATAGAATATAATATATTCTATTTATAGAATAACTTTATAAAAGTATTTTTTTATATAAAAGATTTTCTCGTATTATTACATTAATAATACGAACAAAATCGAGTGACTTATCATGTAAGCATCAATAATTAATACCGTAGTGCTACTTTATGCAACCATACGTATTATTATACTTTTAACACCGGGTGTTTCAACAGTTAACGGTAAAACTTCCGCCGTTATTTTTATAAAGTATTTTTGTCACTTTCTCAATCCGACAATAATTTCGTTGTGGGGTCCACCAATGATTGTGCCATTGTACGAATATTCCCTGTTAAAACGAATATTCCCCAATCAATAGAATATTATATAACAACTTGCGTACTTTGCAAAATTTATAAATATTACCCACAACTATAACATTATATCAATTTCACTCCATAATATTCAAATATAATATTTATAGAAAATTCATCTTTATTCAAAAAGTTGGGGTTTTACATTTAATCATGTATATCTCTCTACTCTATTTTTATTGGATGAAAGGGTGAATGAGATGTAATAGTGATGATGAAAAAGAAAGGAGATGTACCAATGGTGATGACGATGAATAAAAATAAGAGTGTGAAAATGAAGTGGTTAACATTTGGGTGTTAATTTTAGAAATTACTGTAAGACCCAAACTTTTCAACGAATAAAATCGAATTTCCTCTATTTATTATTGTGAATAATAAGGTACTAATTTGATATAATACTTTGGTTATGGGTGAAATGTGAAAATTTTGCAAAATAAGCAAGTGGTTATAAAATATTCAATCGTCAGGGAATATTCATTTGGTCATGGAATATTCTTTCTGTCGGGGAATATTCATACGACGGCGCAGCCATTTGTGGGCCCCATAACGGATAACGGACGGATGAAGAAAACGACAAAATTCAATAACGGCATAGTTGTTACCGTTAAGATCATTGGAATACCCTTATGGTTAAAATACGAAGAATCTGGCGCGTGGTTGCAGACAAGAGCTCACCAGATTGCACAAGATTGTTGAATTATTGATCCTTACATAAGAAGGCACTACTCAATAATTGTCACAGTAGTTACTGTTCAATATTTTATTTTATTGATTAAATAATTGATGCGTTGATATTTTATATTATTGTTGTTCAATAATTATCACTGCACATTATCTCCATTTTCAGATCAATAATTCATATTATTTGAATAATATTATTAGATAGCATTATTGGCAATGTCTAGAAAGTTTACACAAGGAGAGGTTTGGTCACCTAATTCTTGTTAAGTAAGGAGAAATCCTTATCGGAAAGCCCCTCTTTCCAGGAACTACTTTGGTTGTCATAATTGTGATTCTGTAATATTATTTGTGAATAATTAATTATTGATTTATATGATAAAGAAATATTTATTTTATGTGGATATAAATGTTGGATATATTTATTGTGGTTATAAATGAAGGAATTAATGCTGAGGTATTTTATCAGTATTTTGTCGGATTGGAGGTATTAAAAATTATCCGTTGGTGGATTTCGGATATTTTTCTGTTTGGAATTTGGAAAAACTCAAAGCTACAAAGTTGTAGAAAATTCAATTTCGTGTGGAATTATTGTTTAAATTATAAAATATTTTGGAAAATTCTAGAATTGGTTGGTGAGAAATGTGCTCAATTGAATTTCAAATGTGGTGGGTGGCAATAGTAACAAGTAAAGCCATCAGGTAGCAGGTTAGTCTTCTATGGCGTTCTAAGCATTTTTCTATAAATAGGGTGCTTAGTTAGAATTGAAAATCACACTAGAATTCTTAAGTTTTCTCTCTTTCTCTCTCTATATTATCAAGCGTATTATTGTGAGTATTTTGATACTTTGAGTGTTGCTATATCGCAAGTTCTTTCAAAGACTATATCCAAAGATTCCAAATGTAAGTATTATCTTTTTGAGGTAAGGGATGTTTTTTTTTTCGTAAGTGATATTATTTCTTCAATATCATTATGCCGAAATATTGGTTGGAACTTTTTATCAAATTTGGAACTTTTAATGTCGGGGTTACTATTCGTGATTTACTATTCACGAGTTACTATTCATGAGTTACTATTCACGAGTTACTATTCACGAGTACTATTCACAAAGCATGATGATTTTTCTTGTGGAATTTCTATCTTTTGGTGTCGGAGTTACTATTCACATATACGGCACTATTCACCGAAAAATGAAATTTTCTTCTTTTTGTCCAAGATGTCTATTATGGTTACTATCTTTGATTGTATCCATGTTTTGATCTTTATTCTTGAATTTTACTTCAAAATTGGTTATTATGGAGTATTATTGATCTTGGATAAACTGTAATACGAATCCCTAATATTTGATCTTTTATTTCACTGGATTCATTTTCTTTAATATATTTTTCATCATCCTCAGTGCAGAGATGAATGATTAACTGATGAATATCTTTGGCCTGTAGTGCAAAGATGAATGATTACCTAATGAATATCTTTGGCCCGTAGCGCAAAGATGAACAGGTATTGAGATGAACATAACCAACTGGTGATACAAATGAATATCTTTGGCCTGTAGTGCAAAGATGAATATTTGATTCAAGATGTATATTGATTGATGTTACATGGATAAAATATTGATGATGAACTTTTAAATCTTAGAAGATAGTAGAATTCTTTCTTTACTTGACTCTTCTAATGGATTGCTTATTCCGCTGCAGTTATTGATCTAAAACTTGTTGTCTATTATATTTTATCAGATTTTTCCCTGTTGAAGACTAATGATAATTTGTTATATATTATCTTAGTCATAATATTTTCTTACTGGGCTAGTTGAGCTCACCCTTTCTTTCACTGTTCTCTTCAGGAAATGAAAATATAGCTAGGACTAGTCGGGGAATGGATTGACTGTCCAGATGGTTGCATTAGTAGTCCTCACTATTCTGTGAAATAGCGTATCAATAATTGTAATGAGGACCCTTTTGAGTTTTTATATCGCCTATTAGACAATAGTTGTATTTAAACTCACAAGATATGTGTTATTCGTATTTTGCACGACAATTGTATTACTGAAGTTGTATTTGTTTTTGTACCATGTATTTGGCGACTCAGAATGGGTGTTGTATACCTATTTTGGGGGCGTCATAGTTGGTATCAAAGCTTAAGGATATGATCCCTGGCTAAGATGTGAGACTAGAACTAGGAGGGGAGAGATGGGAAATTCCTTCGCTAAGTATGACCTACCTAAGTTTGTTTGGTATTTATTTGGTCACGTCGAGTATATAGGATAATATGTGACATGTCAATTAACCCTTGTTTTGTTGCGGTGTTTGAAAATGGCATCTAAAAATGTTGTGATAAGCAATGAAGCATATGAGACCGCAGTTGAGTCACCAACGATCAATACCTGAGATAATGTGCATCGGGATGGCAATAATCCTCGTGTGAACAACTAAGACCCACCAAATGATTTAACGACAGACGTTTAGGAGCTTTTAGAATTCATGCAACACCAAACGAGAGACTCTGCTCATAATGTAGGTGGAAACAATGGCAACCCATGGTTGGTCACCGCTAAGCGATTCAAGGAGAGCTGGGACCACCGGGAGTTTTGGGAAAGCCGAGAACCACTTACTTACGTAAACGTGGATAAAGCAGATCACCAAGATATTTGATGTCTTGGGATGTTCCGAGGAGCAAAAGGTTCCCTTTGCCACTTTTATGTTGCGAGGAGAGAGATTACTGGTGGGAATCGGTAAAGCGTACTCAATATGCCGCACTGAAGATGTCTTGGGAGAAGTTCCAAGAATTGTTCAACGACAAGTACTTTCCCGAAAGTATTCGTCACATGAAGGAGGTTGAGTTCATCAAGCTGGAGCAAAACAATATGAACGTGTCGCAGTACGAAGCTAAGTTTGCGGAGTTATCCCGATTTGCATGCCATTTGGTTGATAATGAGGAGAGATTTACGCGAATGTTTCTGCGAGGTTTGAAACCCGAAATACGTCAATACCTCATTTCTCACAAACTTTGTTTATATTCAGATGTAGTGAATAGGGCTCAGTTATTGGAGCACAATAATGAGCCAGCCCAACCGAAGGATAACGAGCAACAACACGATAATAATCGTACCGGTGGCAATGGTCATCGGAACAATGATAACCATCGTGGAAGAAATTATCATGCCAGAAATGGTAACCACTTCGGTGGTAATCATGGCCAAGATAATAGAAGAAATGATTCAAGTGGAAATTTCAAGAAGAGAAGATTTAACGATGACAGGAAGACGTCAGCAACAACACCAGCACCAACAACAAATTCTAGGGGAGGAGAACGACCACCAGTTAGATGCTACAGATGCGGAGAGGAGGGACATATAAGTCCAAACTGTTCACAGCTTTCCAAGATATGTTTTAGTTGTGGAAAAGACGGTCACATAGCTCGATTTTGTCCTATAGTGAAATCAAGTGCAGTTGGGACAAAACCAAGTCGGTGGTTTCAGGAAGAGCGTTTTTTGTGACTTCTCAAAGAGCGATTAACCCGAACGAAGTTAGCACGGGTTAGTTATTTATAAATTCTTGCGAAGTCTATACCTTATTAGATACAGGTTCTACCCACTCTTTTATTTCTCCTGTTTGTGCTCAATGATTAAACTTGACTCCGGAGAAATTGGACTTTGACTTATCTGTTGAAACTCCGTTAGGTGAAACCTTCGTTACATCTACAGTTTATAAATCTTGCATGATCCAAGTTGGCACTATCACATTACCTGTTGATCTTATCTCTTTAAAGATACTTGTTTTTGATGTGATTTTAGGAATTGATTGGTTAACCACTCATCATGCCAAAATTGAGTATTTTCGTAAGGTTGTTAGTTTTCATATTTCTTGTAAGACCCCAAATTATTAATAAATGAAATTTATTTTCCTCTATTTATTATTTTGAAATAGTAAGGGTTGATTTGATTAATATGGATAGTTATGGGTAAAATACGCAAATATTTTGAATAAGCAAGTGGTTATAAAATATTCGTATTGTCGGGGAATATTCGTTTGGTCGTGGAATATTTCGTACTTTGTCGGGAATATTAAATGCACACAAGTGATCTTTTGTGGGCCCCATAACGAAAAAGCGATTGGATGAAGAAAGCGACAAATATAAGTTGTTTATAAATAACTACAGTAGTTATTACTGATTAATATTGTTGGAATACCCGTGGTTAAAACACACTAATACGTGTTGTTGAACAAGAAAGATGCAGTATTGCACCAATTATTGATTCTTACGTAAGAAGGCACTTACTCAATAATTGTTACAAAGAATTATCGCTCAAGATTTTATTTTATTGATTCAATAATCTTTGTATTGATATTTTATATTACCGTTGTTTCAATAAATTGTCATTACACAAGATTTTCCATTATCGAAGCAATAATTCATATTATCCTAATAATATTATTAGATAACATTATTGGCAATGTCTAGAAAGTTACATCTAAGGAGAGGTTTGGTCACCTAATTGCTGGCCAAGAAGGAGAAATTCTTATTCGAAAGCCCCTCTTTCTGAGGAGCGGCACAGTTCACAAGATCTTTGTGATTCTATAATATTATTTGTGAATAATTAATTATTGATTTATATGATGAGGAAAATATTGATTTTATGTGGATATAGATGGAGAAAAATTTTAATGTGACAATTGTTGAAAATTAATATTTTATTATTTTACGATAAAATAATTCATTTAAATATATTATTTTAATAATATATTAACGGTGATATTTTTATAATGAATGTGGGATATATGAGTATATGAGGAGGAAGAGTATTTTTGTGGCATTAAATGTTTAACACATGTTTTGTGTGTTGGTGGACCCATTTTTTGACCGAAAATTGATTATAGATCGTAAAATCGACCGTTTGTGGATTTGGTCAATTTCATTTGGAATTTGGAAAAACTTTCTTTTGAAAAGTTGTAGATAATTGAATTTCCTATAAAAAAGTCGTGAGATTGAATTTTTCGATAAAAGAGCTATTTATTGTGAATTATTGAAGTTTGAATATCGGGTGTGAATTGATTTTTGGAGTTTAAATTATTTTTTTGTTAGAAAAAACGTTTTTTTGTATTTTTTGGACATCATTAACATGTGTGGCTGGTGTTTTTGACCAAAAGGTGGGCTAAGGAAAATTTGTATAATTATATTAATATTATATTCAATTTTTTCGCTTTTGGTGTTCTAAGCAATTTCCTATAAATAGGGTGTTTAGGTTAGAATTGAAAATCACACCGTAAACTGAAGTTTTTCTCTCTATATTATCGAAAGTGTATTCTTGTGAGTATTTTGAGTATACTTTGAGTATTGCTATACGGTGCAAGTTCAAGTCATAGCCTATATGTCAGTGTTTCAACTAAGTCTTGTCTTTCGAGGTAAGTGGATGTTATTTTCTTCTCAAATGATATTATTTCTTCAATATCATTATCTTTGAAATATTGGTTCGAACTTTTTATCAAATTTGGAACTTTTTCATGTTCTGGGGTTCTTATTCATGAGTTCTTATTCACGAGTTACTATTCATGAGTTATTATTCACGAAGTTCTTATTCATGAGTTACTATTCACGAGTTACTTATTCACGAAAGTACTATTCACGAAGCGTGAAGATGTTTTTTTGTGAAATTTCTATCTTTTGGTGTTTGAGTTCTTTATTCACGATATACAAGATTATTCACGTGATAACGACATTTATTCACTAATCACGCAAGACTATTCAAGAAAAAATGAAATTTCTTCTTTTCGTCCAAAATATCTATTCGGATACTAGCTTTGATTGTATCCATGTTTTGATCATTCTGAATTTTACACCACTATGATTATTTTTGAGGTATTTTTGGACATGGATAAAACAAAGTACTTAATCCTTAATCCTTAATCCTTGTCATTTTGTTTCATTGGATTCGTTTCTTTAAAAATATTTTCATCATCCTCGCCTTAAATGATGATATTAATCGAATATCTTTGGCCCGTAATGCAAAGATGAATGATTTCTTGATGAATATCTTTGGCCAGAAGGCAAAAGATGAAGCAGTGTTGAGATGAACATGACCGATCGATTAATATCTTTGGCCCGTAGTGCAAAGATGAACAGTGTTTAGATGAACACGACTAATCGGTGATGAATATCTTTGGCTCAGTAGTAAAAGATGAATATTTGATTCCAGATATATGTTTTAATTATGTTTTTTAAGAAAAACGCTTTTTATATGTTGTAGGCATATTTAACATGTATGCATGTGGTGGTTGAATTCAGATTCAAGATGTGAGCGTATGAATTTTGTTTATATATAATATTATTATATTCAATTTTCGCTTTGGTGTTCTAAGCAATTTCTATAAATAGGTGCTTAGGTTAGAATTGAAAATCATACCGTAAATCAAGTTTTCTCTCTATATTATCGAGCGTATTCTTGTGAGTATTTTGAGTATACTTTGAGTATTGCTATACGGTGCAAGTTCAAGTCATAGCCTATATCAGGTGTTTCAACTAGAATCTTGTCTTTCGAGGTAAGGGATGTTATTTTCTTCTCAAATGATATTATTTCTTCAATATCATTATCTTTGAAATATTGGTTCGAACTTTTTATCAAATTTGGAACTTTTTCATGTCAAGTTACTATTCATGAGTTACTATTCATGAGTTACTATTCACGAAGTTACTATTCACGAAAGTTACTATTCACGTAGTACTATTCGTGAAGCGTGATGATGTTTTTTGTGAAATTTCTATCTTTTGGTGTCTGAGTTACTATTCACGATATGCCTTTATTCACGATACGGCAAGACTATTCACGAATACGGCACTATTCAATCTAAAAATAAAATTTCTTCTTTTGTCCAAAATATCTATTCTCGGATACTAGCTTTGATTGTATCCATGTTTTGATCATTCTTGAATTTTACTCCACTCGATTACTTATGAAGTATTTTGAACTTGGATTGTTTAAAATACTGAATCCTTAATATTGTTCTTTTGTTTCCTTTGGATTCGTTTCCTTTAAAATATTTTTCATCATCCTCGGTCCTAAATGATGATATTATCGAATATCTTTGGCCTCAGAGTGCAAAGATGAATGATTTTTTTGATGAATATCTTTGTCCGTAGTGCAAAGATGAAGCAGTGTTGAGATGAACATGACCGATCGATTAATATCTTTGGCCCGTAGTGCAAAGATGAATAGGTGTTTAGATGAACATGATTAATGATGAATATCTTTGGCTCAGTAGTGCAAAGATGAATATTTGATTCAGATATATATTGATTGATGTTACAGGATAAAATATCGACGATGAACTTTTAAATTCATACATAGAAGATAGTAGTTTGCATTCTCTACTTAACTCTTCTAATGAATTGTTGTTTTTTCATTTGCATTGTTGATTTAAAACCGGTTGTCTATTGTATTCTATTAGATTTTTTTCCTCGCTGGAGACTAATGATAATTTGTTGTATATTATCTTAGTCATAATATTCTTTCTTTGGGCTAGTTGAGCTCACCTTTTCCTTTTTGTTCCATTTTTCTTCTCAGGAGGCGAGAATGTAGCGAGTACTAGTCGGGGTATGGAATGAAGGTTCTAGAGAGAGTTGTTTAGTAGTCCTCACCATTTTTGTAAAATAATGTATCAATAATTATGATGGAGATTTATTTGTGTGTGGATATTGTCTAAATGGCAATATCTGGATTTAAACTCACAGTATATATGTTGTCGTATTTTGCACGACAAATGTATTAATAAAGTTGTAGTTATTCCTGTACCATGTATTTGGCGACTCAGAATGGGTTGGATGGAATGGACCTATTTTGGGGGCGTCACATTTCTAACCAACCTGTTATGCGAATTCAAGCAACCAAGCCATTGAAGTCAAACACTTTTATATCAAGCCATTAAGCCATTCGTTTATTGAAAAACGAATGTCAAGCTTTCTTAGCCCATTTCATGGATTTAAACAAAAATACGTCAGATTTGAATGATATTTCTATTGTTAGTGAATTTTCTGACGTATTCCTGAAGGACTTCTTAGCCTACCCCTAGAGCGTGAAATCGAATTTTGTATTGACCCCAGTACAAAACCCATTTCTAAAACCTTTAAATATTTCTTCAACCAAAATGAACATTTAATGCGCCAAAGACGTTGGCTCGAGCTGTTGAAGATTACGATCGTAGCATTCAATACCATCGTGGGAAAACGAAAGTGGTAGCTGACGCGTTAAGTAGAAGATCGTATGCGTTTACGAGTGCGATGTTGTTAACACAAAAACCCATTTTGTATAACTTACAAAAGATGAAGATAGAGTTAAAGACTCTAAGGACCCACGTGAAGATAACGAATATACGAGTAGAATCGACTTTAATCGATAAAGTTAAAACCGCTCAAGCTACACACCGGAGCTGATGAATATAAAGAAGAAGGTGCAAGAATGCGTTATTCTAGAAGTAAGAATCGATGAAGAAAAGAAAGCTTAAGCCTTCGATTTATTTGAAATCCTCGATCGAGTAGGAACTGTGGCCTATAGACTCGCCTTAACACTAAGTATGTCGCGTGTTCATAACGTTTTTCACGTATTGATGTTACGTAAATATGTGGACGACCCGAATCATATTATTGCGTTAGAACCAGACAAGATAGCCAAAGATTTAACGTACGAGGAGGTACCTGTCAAGATCTTGGATAGGAAAGAACATGTCCTATGCACAAAGGTTATACCTCAAGTTAAGGTTTTGTGGAGGAACCATGCTATTGAAGAAATGAACTGGGAGTTGGAATCAGAAATGAAAGCGAGGTATCCTCACCTTTTCGAAACACCAGGTACGTACGTCAATTTCGAGGATGAAATTTCATAAGGAGGGGAGGTTATAAGACCACAACTTTTCAACGAATAAAATCGAATTTCCTCTATTTATTATTGTGAATAATAAGGTATTAATTTGATATAATACTTTGGTTATGGGTGAAATATGAAAATTTTGCAAAATAACCAAGTGGTTATAAAATATTCAATTGTCGGGGAATATTCGTTTGGTCGTGGAATATTCTTTTTGTCGTGAATATTCGCATGACGACTGGCCAAAACCATTTATGGGCCCCATAACGGATAACTATCGGGATGAAAACGACAAAATTCAATAACGGCGTAGTTGTTACTCAATTAAGCTGTTGAAATACCGGTGGTTAAAATACGATGAATACGCGTGGTCGCACAAAGCTTAGACACCGGTATTATGCAAGATTATTGAATTATTGATCCTTACGTAAGAAGGCACTACTCAATAATTGTCACGATAGATTATTATTCAATATTTTATTTTATTGATTTAATAATTGATGCGTTGATATTTTATATTATTGTTGTTCAATAATTATCACTTTGACAAGATTCCATTATCGGATCAATAATTCATATTATTTGAATAATATTATTAGATAGCATTATTGGCAATGTCTAGAAAGTTTTGTCAAGGAGAGGTTTGGTCACCTAATTGCTACGCAAGAGGAGAAATCCTTATCGAAAAGCCCCTCTTTCCAGGAACTACTGGTTATCATAATTGTGATTACGTAATATTATTTGTGAATAATTAATTATTGATTTATATGATAAAGAAATATTTATTTTATGTGGATATAAATGTTGGATATATTTATTGTGGTTATAAATGAAGGAATTAATGCTGAGGTGTTTTATCAGTATTTTGTCGGATTGGAGGTATTAAAAATTATCCGTTGAGGGATTTCGGATATTTTTCTGTTTGGAATTTGGAAAAACTCAAAGCTACAAAGTTGTAGAAAATTCGATTTCGTGTGGAATGGACATAAATTCGTATTTTTCTGATAAACGGGCTATTTTCTATGAATTATTAAAGTTTCTGATTATTGTTTAAATGATAAAATATTTTGGAAAATTCTAGAATTGGTTGGTGAGAAATGTGCTCAATTGAATTTCAAATGAGGTGGGTGGCAATAGTAACAGGTAAAGCCATCAGGTAGCATGTTAGTCTTCTATGGCGTTCTAAGCATTTTCCTATAAATAGGGTGCTTAGTTAGAATTGAAAATCACATTAGAATTCATAAGTTTTCTCTCTTTCTCTCTATTATATAGTTTATTATTGTGAGTATTTTGATACTTTGAGTGTTCTTTATCTATATCTGCAAGTTCCTTCAAAGACTATATCCAAAGATTTCACCCGTAAGTATTATCTTTTTGTGGTAAGGGATGTTATTTTTTTCGTAAGTTATATTATTTCTTCAATATCATTATGCCGAAATATTGGTTGGAACTTTTTATCAAATTTGGAACTTTTCATGTCAGGGTTACTATTCATGAATTACTATTCACGAGTTACTATTCATGAGTTACTATTCACGAGTTACTATTCACAAGTATTATTCACGAAGCATGATGATTTTTCTTGTGGAATTTCTATCTTTTGGTGTCGGAGTTACTATTCACGTATACGGCACTATTCACGTATACGTCACTATTTACCGAAAAATGAAATTTTCTTCTTTTTGTCCAAGATGTTTATTATGGTTACTATCTTTGATTGTATCCATGTTTTGATCTTTATTCTTGAATTTTACTTCGAAATTGGTTATTATGGAGTATTATTGATCTTGGATAAACTGTAATACGAATCCCTAATATTTGATCTTTTATTTCACTGGATTCGTTTTCTTTAATATATTTTTCATCATCCTTAGTGCAAAGATGAATGATTAACTGATGAATATCTTTGGCCTGTAGTGCAAAGATGAATGATTACCTAATGAATATCTTTGGCCCGTAGTGCAAAGATGAATGTGTATTGAGATGAACATAACCAAATTTGGTGATACAAATGAATATCTTTCGGCTCGTAATGCAAAGATGAATATTTGATTCAAGATGTATATTGATTGATGTTACATGGATAAAATATTGATGATGAACTTTTAAATCTTAGAAGATAGTAGAATTCTTTCTTTACTTGACTCTTCTAATGGATTGCTTATTCCGCTGCAGTTGTTGATCTAAAACTTGTTGTCTCATTATATTTTATCGATTTTTTCCTCGTTGAAGACTAATGATAATTTGTTGTATATTATCTTAGTCATAATATTTTCTTCTTGGGCTAGTTGAGCTCACACCTTTCTTTCACCGTTTCTCTTGAAATGAGAATATAGTTGGGACTAATCGGGGAATGGATTGACTATCCGGATGGTTGCATTAGTAGTCATCACTATTACGTGAAATAGCGTATCAATAATTGTAATGAGGACCCTTTTGAGTTTATATATCGCCTACATTGATAACAATAGTTGTATTTAAACTCACAGTATATGTGTTGTCGTATTTTGCACGACAATTGTATTACTGAAGGTATATTTGTTTTTGTACCATGTATTTGGCGACTCAGAATGGGTGTTGTATACCTATTTTGGGGGCGTCATAATTAGGATTGATGAAGAGTAATGGTTTATTGTGGGTTTGGGGTTAAAATGAAAAAAGATGAACATGGGTGAAGAAAGAATGAGTGACGTTAATTTAGTTATTTTATAATTTTTTTTTTACTTTTAATATAAATATATTATTTTTTAAAGTATTAATCATATATTAACCTGAACTTTAAGTCATTTTTGACGATTGAGAGTACGGAGGGTGTTTTTTGTTATGTAAATTAAACTTGAGGGTGCAAGTGGATACGTTTAGTAATTCAAGTGCAAATCTCCACATGCCTATAAAATTTAGGGTCTAAAATGTATTTTAATCTATTTATATTTATAATTAGTTATAATCACTGAATTCACCCATATATGAATATATGATGAAATATCAACTAATTATAATATGACATATTAAAAAATCATTTTTAAAAAATCATTTAAAAAAATTCTATTTTTTAAAAAATCTTTTTTAAAAAAACTGCTTTTTTAAAAAAAAATCTATTTTAAAAAAGTACTAATTTTTACAAATTCTATTTTTTTTAAAATCTATTTTTTTTAAAAAAACTATTTTAAAAATCTATTTTTAAAAAAAATATGTTTTTAAAAAAGTATATATTTTTAGAATTCTATTTTTTTTAAAATCTGTTTTTTTCAAAAAAATTGCTTTTTAAAAAGTGTTTTTTAAAAAAATCTATTTTTTAAAAATCTGCTTTTTAAAAAATTCATTTTTAAAGAATTCTATTTTTTTAAAAATATGTTTTTTAAAAATATAATTTTATAGAATTCTATTTTTAAATTTTTTATAAAAAAATCTGTTTTCAAAAAATATATTTTAAAAAAAAAAACTGCTTTTTAAATTTTTTTTTATTTTATTATGTTTTTGTTATTTTTAAAACTTTAAAAATCTGTTTTTGATTTTTTTTTGCCACATAAGCAATTTTTTTATTTTTTTGCCACATCAGCGCCACTTTAACGTCTGTCAACTATTTTGGACGGAATGACCCAATTAAAAAATTTTAATTAGTTTAATGGATTAATCCAAAAATTAAAAGTTCGGTGGTGTACAGACAAGAAAGCGTCTAAAGATAAGTGGTGAAAAACATAGTTTTGCCATATTTTTTGTCATCATAGCATTAATTGCAAAATTAGTAATCGACGAAGGTTATCATTTTCAAAAAGAATACGACCTAGACGCGGCAACGAATTCCAAATCCATGGTAATTTCGCGCCTACCATCAAAAAAAAACTTTAATCAAGATTTTTTACTATTAAAAACCCGAGCTTTTTTACTTACCTACCACGGACTCAAAAAAAGTAAAAAAAATAAGATAAACCACCTTCGACTACAAAAGTGAGCCCATGGGCTATGGGCTTACTTTTTTGGCCCGTAAAATCCTCGCTTTTTTGGCGGCACTACATACCGCTTGTTTGCCACCTCTAATACGACCCATCCCCGATAAAGTTTAACTGCAAAAAGTAGAAGTATTGATGGTAGATATAGAAATGCGTGGAAGTACAGGGGCATTACTGAAAAACAACAATACTTAGACCTATATATCAGTATCCTACTCTGAACGGGATCAAAGAAATCTTGTTCTCAAAGAAATCAAACTCCAAATCGGCTGTAAATTGGAAAAGGAGAGAAAGAGGAGAGAGATATACGTCGGAATGGAAAGACTACAGAGGATGTTCGCTGGCGCCGGTGGTGCGTTGGGTCACCCGCCGCCGGATTCACCTACACTTGACTCGTCGGAGCAAGTTTATATATCATCCCTCGCCTTGCTCAAGATGCTGAAACATGGTAACCTTCTGTCACATAATCAATTTCTCTTTCAAATTCTAGGGTTTATTTTGTTATGTATAGTAGTATCTGTATGTATGTCTAAAAGCATATTAGGATTTTATTTATTTGATATTAGGGTTTTATTGAATTGTTCTATTCTATTATGGGATAAATAGGGAGAGCGGGAGTTCCGATGGAAGTGATGGGATTGATGCTGGGTGAATTCGTGGATGAGTATACAGTTCGTGTGGTGGATGTGTTTGCGATGCCACAGAGTGGTACTGGGGTTAGTGTTGAAGCTGTCGATCATGTTTTTCAGACTAATATGCTGGATATGCTGAAGCAAACGGGGAGGTAATCAGTCTTTCTGATTCTGTCTTGCTTGATTATTATCGTCTGTTGTACCTTTACTTTTGAACAATCTATGTGTGGATAGACTCAATGTTCTAAAAGGCCGAGGGGGCCTAGCGCCGAGAGGCCTGGGCGGGATTTTTTATTTTTAGCCAATTTTAATATTTTATCTTACATTTATCCAAACAAAACAATAATATAAAGCAAAACAATCTATAATAAAGATAATAAAGACATTTGTTTAAAGTTCAAACACATTCATATTGCTAATGTCAAAGTTCAAACACAAACATGCAATTGTTCAAAGTTCAAACATATTTTTAACGTATTAGTTTTATTCATAAACAAGATTGCTATTAAATAATAAAATTTCAAAATTCAGAATTTTAATTCAATATTAAAACTTAAGAAATTAAACATAAATTTAAGAATTATATTGAATTAAACTAAATATTACAAATGTATCATCATTTATATAATTTGAAGTTGGTACAAGTTCAAAAAATTAGAACTATAATAAAATTATTCATTTTGACTTGATATTATTTACTTTTTGTTGTGATTTAATATACTACAACCGAATATGGTAAATCATTAGAAAAATAAATATATCAATATCTGGTTTGGGTAGTTATTAAAATTAAAAAAAAAACTCTCCGCCTAAGCCCTGCCTAATTTCCTAAAGGGATTTTTTTACCGCCTTGGGCCTAGGTGAGGCGCCATGGGGGCCTAGAGCCTAGCCAAGGGGGGGCCTAGCGCCTAGGCGGACCTAGACGGGGATTTTTAAAACACTGGATAGACTAGATTTTGAATTGTAAATAGTTTGATTTAGCTATTTTTTGTGGAGGAGCATATCATATATGTAGTTATCCGTTCAATTATGAAAATTTAAGGGACAAGAGTTAGTATGATATGTCTAGCCTCATAGTTATCTGCATCTTTGTTTTTTTTTCGAGCTCCTTGACCGAAATTTTGGCAGTTTGAGAGGTTAACGAAAACAAGGATGAAAGGTTAAGTTAGTTCTGGAATATGGGATTATAAGAATAGCTTAATTGAGCTTATTTAAGGAATCAAAGATAGGAAGCTCTAGCTATTTTAATAGTTTAGAACTGAATATTATATGAGTAGGTGATGAGAAGTACCCAGTTTTACAGATTAGATCTTAAAATTGTAGAATGGAAGTCTATCTTAACATGTAACAAGAAAGAATCCACAATTCTATAGAATGGTGTCATGTACACAAATAGAAAAGAGGCCAAGTAATTATAGCTCTGTATGTGTGTGAAAGTTTTAAATTGTTTTAACTTTTAACCGAGTCTAACTTGGACATTTATCAAGATCTTTTTAATCCACAAAGAGGGAAATTACCAGATGCTATACTGGTTAGTCCTCCCTGATTGTTTGTACAAAACTTTCCCAGCATCATGAGGAATTCCTGGATACTCTGATGTTTAAGTGTATATCTTTTTTAGTAATTTGAGCAATCAGTGAATCTGTTGAAAATACCCATTTGCTGATAAATGATCACATTTGATTCAAGCTGTTGAGTTCTGGCTACATGTTTAATCGACAAAGAGGGAAATTACCAGATGCTATACTGTTTAGTCCTCCTGATGGTTTGTACAAAACTTTCCCAGCATCATGAAGAATTCTTGGATACTCTGATGTTTTTAAGTGTATCTTTTTTAGTAATTTTAGCATTGGTGAATCTGTTAAAAATACCCATTTGCTGATAAATGATCACATTTGATTCAAGCCCTTGAGTTCTGGCTACAAGTGTGAATTTACGAAACCCTAATATTCACTTCTTTGTTTGAAATTTTCATTCTGAATAGTGAATATTAGCTTGATAATGATAGTTAACTGATACTTATGCTGATGAGGTCCCGTCTTATGCTTTTGCAAGTTTGTGAATCTCTTACTTTTCATATAAGAATTAATATTTTCTTAAGGTAACCTTAGTTTAGTTATGAGAATAATTGAACAAGTAATGTCTTATTATAGATCTGCATAACAAGATACCATGTAATGTTGGGTTTTGCCTATGATTTGGAGGTTAAAATGTTCACTTATTATAAATCGTAGGTTTTGTTTACTTTGACCATTTTTAATTATCTGATAAACTAGTTTCTTATTGTTTATGCTATTATGCAAAAGTTAACTCTCTTTTTCTTTTCTTTTCTTTTCTTTTGCCCTTCTTGTTTATCTCTGTTTGTGATCCAGGCCTGAGATGGTTGTTGGATGGTACCATTCGCATCCTGGATTTGGCTGTTGGCTTTCTGGTGTAGACATCAATACTCAGCAGGTTCTGACATAATTTTTATGCATTGTATTCTTCTTATAGATATTTGAAGTTCATCCTTTCAATTGCAAATTTGTACTTAGTAAATACAATGAAAATATTTATTAATAAAAAACTTTTTCTTTCATCTTGTCTCTATTCCAGTTGAAGCAAATTTTCTTTATTGTTATTGTAATTAATATTACTATTATTATATGTATTATATTGTTGTTGCTTAACAAAAATTACTTAATTATTGTTATGCTTTCACATTTTTGGCTTGCTTAAAGGGAAAAAAGATTTTCAAATCTTTTGCTATCAGTTGTACTTGTTTGCAACTCATCCTGCATCAAATCTATCAGTGTTTTGCATTTTGGAAGTACTGTTGTGCATGTTTTTTCTTTTTCTGTATCTACTTAATTTCTCACCTTTGTTGGATCATATAAAAAGAAAACATGCTACTTATCTTCGTAGTACGTCTTGGTTTATTTCATTGAATTGTACTTGGGATTGGTTTGGCAGTGAGCTTCTAAAGAAAATTGTTTGCACTGATCCTTTCCGAAGAAAGGCATATATGAACTTGTTTTATAAGCTTATCTTTTACTCCCTCCGTCCCATGATAAAAGTCCTTATTACTATTTTGGATAGTCCCATGTTAAATGTCCATTTTCTTTTAATAACCAAACTTTTACACATATTTACCTATTATACCCGTAGTATTAAATATCTCATATTTTTCTTATTCTAATTCTCTCTCCATATTTAATGACATTATTATGGACAATTTTGTCATTTTATTCATCTTCTTAATATGCGTGAAAAGTCCACCAGGATTTTTATCCTGGGACGGAGGGAGGGAGTATTAGTATTTACTATTAAAGAAAGTAATACCCAAAAATAAATTGTCTTGATTGACAGATAATACTTTTGTTTTGAAAAGTCGGAAAACTGAGACATCTAGGATCAGGATTGCTGGAAGTTGCTGGTAATGAAGCGAGGATGCATAGTCGCATGACTCACACGTTTGTCGTTGTCGATTACCGTTGTGGATGCTTCACCAAGAAGTCAGGCATAGTTATCAGAACACGCCAGAAAATCAAATTATGAAATAGGAATGGTTCTGGGTTCTGTAGTTGAGTCAAATTTTCATCTATGATTATATTATAAGAGGGTGCAACTTATCAGAATATATATATAAATGTATGTTATTTCTAGTAGGGAAAATCAAAATTAATAAGGATGAATAAAATAGGATGATATTGATACGCTAACTTTGGATCATATTAGATTATTAAGACTGATACTCTTTTCTTTTTCCGGCCAATATGTAGTTTTAAGAGACGTTTAATTCTGGGAAAAAAGTAATGTTGGTCACATAAAGGGCTGCTCTTGGCTCAAAGATTGGTTCCCACTTCCATAATAGGAATCTTTTGCTCATTTACCTCTGGACTGAACAATGACTCTTAGATGCATATAAATATATGTTCAAGAATAGTTAGTGTTACGTCTTTTTGTACATATTCATGTATACCTTAAATACCATAAAACGATGAAAAGGTTATCTCTATACATATATATTGATGTTTTAACATATTTGTATAAGAAACTCTGTTTGATTATTTATAAGTTTTTTTTAATTTTTTTTCTTGATGACTATCCTGGATAATAAATGTTTTTTAAATCATCTTTTTGCGCTAGAAGGTCTGTCAAAACCACAATGGATGATCGAATATTAGTAGTTCATTCCCGTGGTACTTTCGCGAGGATAACCTTGGGTTTTATGTTTGTATGAGAATTTGTAATTGACTAGTGTAGTAGTAAATCGTGATTTTCTCTTGAAGTATGATAAGTTCATTAGTAAAAGTGCTTTTTGATCAATTGCTGACACAAGATGCATGGCAGAGCTTTGAAGCTCTGAATCAAAGAGCTGTGGCAGTGGTGGTGGATCCAATTCAGAGTGTTAAAGGGAAGGTGGTGATCGATGCCTTTCGATTAATCAACCCACAAACTATGATGCTTGGTCAAGAGCCAAGGCAGACAACATCCAATCTTGGGCATCTCAATAAACCATCTATTCAAGCGAGTGCTAAACATACAAGTCCCCTTGTGTCTTGTTGAAGCTGTTCTGTTGTACTTTGATTTTTATCATCTAATGGTGAACCGTCTTGCAGGCACTAATCCATGGATTGAACAGGCATTATTACTCGATAGCTATAAATTACAGGAAGAATGAACTTGAGGAGAAGATGTTATTGAACCTTCACAAGAAGAAATGGACTGATGGATTGACACTTCAGCGGTTCGATACACATTCCAAAACTAACGAGCAGACGGTTCAGGTTTGTGATAGCATCAAGAATTTAAAATTTTGTGGGAGTCTGTTATGTTTATTTGTTTGCACGTGGCACCTCTTAAGGAAGTACTTTAGAATTTGTTTGCATCTCTGTCATGGTGTCTGATACAGCATAACATTGAAGAGTATATTATTTGTATGAATGCTTAAATGTTTGGCTCTATCTGCTAGAGCTATGAATAAACCTTTGTGAGCATAAACTGATGGGGTCTGTTGTGCTTCATTTCTTTGCCCCTTTTGTTTTCTGCTGTCTGGGACAGGCGATAGTTACAATGGGTCACTAATTTAATCTTGTTTTATTCATCAAAAAAAGAAGAAGATGAGCAATCCATTTAATATTGTTTCTGGGTAACTAAAGTCGACCACAAGCGGGTAATTTCTTCATCAAGTTTCTTACCTATTGGTTTTTGATCAAAGAACCTTTGTGTGGGGTGTTTTTGGTGTTTGTTTGGGGGGGAGGGGGTGTAGGTTTGCAACTGATAAATGTCTAGTTAACTGTGGTTTTAGTTTCCCAGCTAATATAAAAATGTGAAACCAATAATAATTCAAAAGATGGTTTATTTCAAGACGAAATTTGTAATTTTTTGGTTATGCAGGAAATGCTAAACCTAGCCATCAAATACAACAAAGCCGTTCAAGAGGAGGATGAGTTGCCACCAGAAAAGCTAGCAATTGCTAATGTGGGAAGGCAAGATGCAAAGAAGCATCTTGAGGAGCATGTCTCCAACTTGATGTCTTCAAACATAATTCAAACCTTGGGTACCATGCTTGACACTGTTGTCTTCTAGAGTTCATTGTGTTGGAGACTGAAGCAATATTATTATGTTGTAGTCACGACTTTTTCCTGTTATCTCTACCATGTACAACAATTAGAAAACTGAATAGTGTTTTATTTACATACATATTGTTTAATTTCATTGCGTAATTTAGAGACTTTTGTTCTTCCGATTGAATTTTGTTTCTTTAATATGATAAGGGGGTTGTGATTTCCTAACTCCTGGTGTTGCAAGTTGCTCCAATACATTTTTTCTGTTTAGTCTCTTCTTTTTCCATAAAAAGGGATTAATTTCCACTTCAGGACTATAAATATATATGCCTAATTTGCTATTATTATTTTTTTACCATCATTACAAGCAAATTGCGACATTCATAGTTGCTTATATTATGGTGAAGGAGGTGGTCATTAAATTTGGTATAGCGGACTTTGTTTTTACATGGGCCACCACACATATCGGTTTATTGGACCGAAAAATTAGACATGTTTAATTTTATTTTTTTTATTGCGACTCAAAAAATATAGAGTAATGTTACATACATAAATTATTTTATAAATATTTTATAAACTGTTGATATGGCATATTCCATCTCAATATATTGATCAACAAATTGTTTAAATGTAGTCTTCGACCCCACACAATAAATTGATGATGGCGTATGCTACATCAGTAGTTTGTAAAATGTTTGTAGAATAGTTTGTGTCTAGTATTATTCAAAAATGTATAGTATTTATTCTAATATGAATTTTTACAAAATATAGTGTTTTAGGTGTAATTTGGATACATATACAAAAACAATGTTATACTTATGTATCCAAATTATATCTAAAATACTATATTTTGTAAAAATTCATGTTAAAATAAATACTATATATTTTTTGGGAAAACAATAAAAATAAAATAAAATTAAACCTGTCCAATAAACCGGTCCGCCAAGACTTATTGTTTTATGTAGGCCACCAAGTGTGAATTCTGGGAGTGGTTAGTATGAAGTGAATTTTATAGTAAGTTCACTTTTACGTTTAATGTAATCTTGACACACATACGGGAGGTGATCTCTCCGTCTGCATGCCAACACCGTGACGATTCATCTGATGAAGCTTAGCGTAAGTTCACTTCACGCTAACTTGATCCAAGTAATTCTACATCAAAATTTCTTTTTGACACAATGTAGAAGCACATCTGGTCAATTTTTATTTATGGAGTAGGACCATACATATGTAAAGGAAAAGTGCACACTGACAGCAGCATAAACAAACACAGACAAGTATATTTGTGTAAAGGAAAGGAAAGTACATTCATTCCTTCCACTACGATAATACAACAAAAGCAACATAAACAAATATAGTATCCAACAAACACTATTATTATTATTATTTTTATTTTGATATTTTTACATAAAAGTGAGACTCACTGTATGCTGCTCATAATTATGTGAAAATATCAAAAAATACATGAGAGTTACCCTATCATTTTTCATGTATGAAATCAGCTAAACCCTTTATCAGCTTTGTAGCATTTTCACCGTTGGGATTGAATATGTGAAAAACATGATCTTCCCCTTCTATCTCAATCACCTTTACCTTCCCTTTCCACTCACTCTTCCCCAATGCTTCATAATAATTCACCCCTCTATCCCTCAATATATCCTTCTCTGCAACACTCACAAGAACCCGCCCACACGCTAAACCCGTGAGAGCCGGAGCTCCATCCGCTAACGGGTTCACCAACGGGTCATCGTTCCCTCTATCCGACGGGCAAACAAACCGCCACCAATTATCCACCATTGCCTTCCGACCCGCATCCCTCACCTCTGACCCGATAGCTACTTCCCCCCAGAAGTATGGATTGATCAGAATCATCCCAACAAATTTCAACCCAATGTCCTCATCCCGAACCGCCATGTGGTGGGCTATACTTGATCCGGCACTGTCCCCTGCTAGAAAAACCCGGGAAAAGTCAACGCTCTCGTTGACCCAAGCCTCGGAGCCACCACCCGAGGCATGTAACCCGGCCCATTTAAGAGCGGCCCAAGAATCATCAAAGGCCGCCGGCAGTGGATTTTCAGGGGCCCTTCTATAGTCCACTGAAGCAAGAATAACTTTCGCTTCAGCTACCAGCTGGTTGAGAGAATTATGGTATGCAGGATCCGAAGTTGATGAAATCAAATACGCCCCACCGTGAAAATACAGTACCAGCGGCAGTTTTTGACCGCCGGCGATAAGATTAGGCCGGTAAAGCCTAACAGAGACACCGGTTTCCTGGTCAATAATGACGTCTTTTGACAAAACTCCGGTATGGTGATCAAGGCCAGCCGGGGCAATTTCATATCCGGCAAGCCTTTCGATGGTGCCGTCTTTGTATACTCTAAGCCATGGCAGAACCTCATGAATGATTTCTGATTTGCTAGCATCCATTGATGTTTTCTCTGTTTTTTTGTGTGCGGAGGAGGTTTGAAAAGAAATGGGCATGTTATATAATATATAGAAAGAAAAAGTCCTACAATTAATGTGATGTAGGTAGTAAACAAATTAAGCAATTATTAATTTAGTGATGGGTTGATGAAGGGTGGAGTTAATGATTTTTCACATGTTTTGACTGTTAAAATTGATCAGGTTAGCATGGAGTGAATTTTATGGTAAGTTTATTTTATATTCAATGTAATACTGACATACAGGCAGAAGGAAAATTTCTCTGTCTATTTATCAGTACTATTAGTTATAAAATAAACTTACCATAAAGTTTAATTTATGCTACTTTATGCTAACCACTCTCGTTAAAATGCATGCCTCTCAAATCCTATATCTTACTTAGGTGGTGTTTGATAAAATTGAGCAATTAAGATCTGAATACTCCCTCCGTTCCTAAAAGATTATCGTTTTAGGAAATAAAAGAGTATGTCTTAATAAATTAGATCATCTGAATGAAATAACATCTGAATTTATAATATTGTTTGGTAATTGAATTTTCTAAAATATCTCAATAAGAGCATTTTACAATTTTAACCTTGTAAATTTCTTGGAATACTTTATGAGAAAAATTAAAATATACACAATCAAATTATTAATTTTACTAAAAAAATTAATTACATTAATTAAATTTAATATGTAGAAGAATATTAATAAATAATTATGTTTACATATATGAAGTAGAATCTACTTTCAAGTATGGTATTTTATATATATATAATGGGGTTTCATCTAATTATGAACCGGTTGTTAGGGAAGAACCCATTTTTGGCCAACCGCCACAAATTGCACTTGGCTTTTATGCAAAAATTTATTTTTTATAAGTCGCTACAACCTGTAGCTGGTGAATAAAATCGATTCTTTCCTAACAATCGATCACGATTTTAATCCCATATATAATAGATTATATTAATTATAAAATATATTCCATCCATAAATACAAAATCAGTTTAAGCAGTGAATGACCAAATCAATTTCTTCTATAACTAAATCAACTTCTTCCGTAAGCAGAAGAGAGGAGAGCGAGAGACAATAGAATCAATTTTTTTTTATGACCAAATCAATTTCTACTATAACCAAATCAATTTTTTTCACAAGCAGAACGGAGAAGAGGCGAGGCGAGGCGATCTAGCCAGAACAAAGGAGATCTGGCCAGAGGAGCTTAAAGAACAGACACGAGATGACACCGGAACGAAGAAGATCTGGCTGAGACAATCAGAACGGAGGAGAGATCAAGAAGAAAGACGGAGAGGAGATAATTTCTTTGAATTTGTGAGAGTACTTCTGTAATAAAGTGTTCAGATGCTCCTCCCTCTGATCCAGAGATGATTCCATCTCTTACCGAAATAGAAGCTTACAGAGGTGATAGACTTTATCAAACAAGCAATTGAGTCTGACCGAAAAAAGAGAACTTTCAAAAGTAAAAGTGATAAAAAAATACCACCTTAATATATCATATAATAGAACTCACAGTGACCTTAAAAAACGAAAAATGAGGTTTAGTTGTGGTAGTTGTGCTTTGAGAATTGAGACAACCCCAAAGGGTTGGTGTCACCCTTGATTTTTTATTTTTGAACCTTGAGGTCAGCATCTAGAAGAATTCTTCTGAATGTATTGGACCAACGTGAGGGTGCGTCCTTAAGATCGTTTGGAGAGTGACTTAATTTCGATTGACGCGTAAATTAATTTGAGAATATTTTTTTTAGTGTTTTGACATCATTGAATTTCTATATCTATGTACTCAGATTATTTAGTAAATTTTTCCGGCCTCTACGAGATTTTATTCCTATTTGAATTCTCTGCATAAATTAATGTTCGAATTTGATATATAATTTACAGCAACATAAAAATAGAATGATTAGATTTAATGGTGGTAGTGGAGGGCTTGGTGGTGGTGGTAGGCGCATTCAGATGAAGGTGGTAAGCGAAGTTTATTTTTTTTGGAAGTTTCATTAATCGATTAATAGAAGTCGACATGCATGCATGACGCTTCTATATGTGTCGAAGATTCTATTGCATTAATCGAATTAAATTACCAAAATATAAATTTCATGCTAACCGGATCTTTTTTGTATTCATTAGATTGTTTTGTGAATTTCTTCTTTCTAGAGACTCTTTGGGATTTTATTTTATTTTTGTTTTGAACTTTTCACATAAATTAATATATCCCTTTTTTTATTTGAATAATGTTATGGATACAAAAAAAAATAGATATCAAAGACGAGGAATTGGAGGAAAGACTTAAAATATAGAGTAGTGGATTCACATTATGTTTGGACACATGTACTTTTCATTCCCTAATAAGATTAAAGCTACCTATAACTTGGTTTAGGTAGATCTTAATGTTTTTAACATGTCATTATTGTCTCTGCCTACTCTGGATATCTTAAAATATCCTCAACTGTTGATATCCCAAGCAAAGATAACTATCACATTTTATGCTCAATTGTTGTTATTAAGCGGAAGAAATATAAAAATAAAAATAGTACGACTGCCTAATCATTCTTTTGAATCGTACTTGAAGAATATAATTAGTTTGTTTAAATTAAGAGTCCTTCTACGTGGACAGAAAATTGGGACCGGAAAATTGGATCGGTCTATTTTTTTTTTTTAGTCTCTCAAAAAATGTATAGTATTTATTCCAATAAGAATTTTTACAAAATATAGTGTTTTCGGTGTAATTTGGATACATATAACCCTGTATTTGTATATGTATCCAAATTACACCCAAAACACTATATTTTATAAAAAATCCTGTTGGAATAAATACTATACATTTTTTGAGAGACACTAAAAAAATAAAATAAAATTAGACCGATCCAATTTTCCGGTCCTAATTTCATGTCTGCCAAGACTTTTCCTTAAATTAAATGTCACAACTTGAATATAATAATGTCTCGGAATGAATTGACACAATTTGGGTACCAGCAGATGAATCGAGTTGAACTAAATATTGAGTTGCTCAGATTTAATTCATAAAATTTATTTAGTACGAAATAAGATTTGATTAAGTTTTATTTAGCTATGAAATAAAATTTAAATTTATTTAGTATGAAATAAGATTTGAAATAAGATTTGCTCAGATTTAATTCATAAAATTTATTTATTACGATCTCGAATCGAGCCCGAGCAGTTTGAATTTTTCGAACGAATATGATCCGAGTATCAATAAAAAAATTATAATTTGAAAATTTTTGAGTAATTTATCGAATTTTAAATTTTAATCATATTTGAATCGTTTATATTTTGAGTCGAGTTCGAATAAAATGTTTAGTCGAGAGAGTACGAATCAAGCCCGAATCATCACACCCAAATTACTGTGGATCTTGCCATGAAAATAAAAACAAAAACAACACTTCTCTTTCTCTATTAATTACTCCCTCCGTCCCATAATAAAAGTCTTGGTGGACTTTTTACACATATTAAAAAGATGAATAAAATAACAAAATTGCTCATAATAATGTCATTAAATATGGAGAGAGAATTAGAATAAGAAAAGTATGAGATATTTAATGCTACGGGTATAATAAGAAAATATGTGTAAAAATTTGGTTATTAAAAAAAAATAGACATTTAACATGAGACTACCCAAAATAGTAATAAAAGAATTATATTATACAGCTTATCAATACATAATAAGTATTAACACGAGTACAAGTAATTAAAATTTTATTTAAATAAATTAAATAAAAATTACCTAATTACCCTTCATTTTTCATTAAAGAAAGTTGCCAACCTTTTAATCAAATCGTCAGTCTTCTCATAATTCAAGTTATGCAAATGAAACCCATGGTCCTCCCCTTCAATCTCATGGATCTCAACTTCACCCGTCCACCCGCTCCGACCCAACTCCCTATAATACAACCACCCCCTATCCCTCAACAAATCTTTCCCCGCCACACTCACCAACACCCTTCTACACCCTATCCCCGCCAAGCTTGGTGCACCCTCCGCCACCGGGTTCACCCTCGGGTCATCATTATCCGGACTCGACGGACACACAAACGGCCAACACCTGTCCGTCAACACCTTCTTATACGGATCCAACCCCTCCGACCCGATAGGTTCCGACCCCCAAAAATACGGGTGCACCAACCCCACCCCAAGAATCTCCCCGCCGGACTCCTCTTTTCCGGCAGTCATCGCAACATTATGAGCAATATTAGCACCGGCACTAACTCCGGCAACAAACAATCTCCCAAAATCGGCATAGTTATTCAACCAAACCGCCGGCCCGTTACTGTCCCGGTGAGAAAGAACCCATTTAAGTGCAGCCCACGCGTCTTCATAGGCAGCCGGAAGTGGGTTTTCTGGTGCTCTTCTATAGTTAACGGAAACTGCAATAACTCGAGATTCGGATACGAGTTTGTTGAGGTAGTTGTGGTAGTGGGCGGTGGCCGCCGTGGATAAAAAGAAGCCTCCGCCGTGAAAGTAAAGGAGGACCGGGAGCTTCTGGTGGTCAGTTTGGTTGTTGACGGCGGCGGGGAGGTAGAGGCGGGCGTAAACTTCTGTGTCGGGTATGATTGTAACGTCTATGGAGGAAACGCCGGTGAGAGGGTCGGTGCCGGACGGGAGGGTTTCGGTGCCGAGGAGTCTTTCGACATGGCCGTCTTTGTAGATTCGGATGAACGGGAGAACCTCGTAGGATATTTCAGGATCGCTTGAAGCCATTGGAATAGTAGAAAAATATAAGAATGGAATAGCTTTTGTTGTATGATGCATCTCATGGCTTTTGTTCATAATTTATAGGCAATGTTTTTTTTTTTGACCAAGTGAGAAATTCAAAATTCAAAATTTTGGTATAAAATATTTTGTTTCATAATTTATTCATTTGTTAAAATATTTCATTTCACAAATTTTATTTTGCTTTTTAATTATGTTATGTGTGATATAAAATGACAATAATTACTTGCTTAAATTTTAAAATCACAATATTATTATCATGCTAGCAAGTATACACACTAATATTGATACCATGTGATAATAAAATCTCATATCAAAACATCAAAAAAAAACTTTATATGAACCATATACTTGGATCCGATTAGCATGAAGTTATTTTTTTTTGGTTAGTTAATCGATTACCAATAGAATCGATAAAGATACAATCTCACCCATGCCACAAGATTCTATTACCAATCAACCAACTTATCCCAAAATAAACTTCATACTAACCACTTCCCATATACTTAATGGGAACCTTTTGTGTCAATATTCGATACATGCTATATCTCAACACGTGCCATAAATTTAAGTCGATATTATTATTTTATTTTATAAATTATCATTTATAATTTTACGTTAATCGCAATTTAAATTTATCATGAATTAGTCAACATATAAACTCCTTTTGTGAACAATACGTTTTGAATTATTAACTTGAATTATTAGAGCAAAAAAGAGACGGGTCAGAGTTTAGAAGGGTTAAGATTTTCCAGTCATGAATTTCTACGTACATGCATTCGCTCGTGTAGTAGTAGTCTAGAAAAACAAATTTGAACTCTACTTTTCTTTCTGAGAATACAGACGACTTCAGATGATATTTGCTCTAAAGGTAACGACCCTGTCGATGCTCTATTTGTGTAGAGTATTTCTACACGGACAGAAAAATTGGAAATAAACAATATAATTTATTTGTTCGTATAAACAAATTTATGTTGTTCTTCCGGAAAAAAATAGACAATTAATTTGATCCCGTATATTATAAAATTAAAATTTCAGTGGGTCAATTTGTCTATTACACATTTTTTCTATATTTATCATATATTATAAAGTAATTTTTTTCTCTTTCAGTAGGGTTCAATTGACTCCACACATCACCATGTAGTTTGGATGAAAGAAATATAATTGTTAACGCCAGGATCTTCTGCCACGTCCCAATCACGTAAGACGCCTCGATCCCAGACATAAACACGATAAACACCACAAGCTTGACGCATGGCGGTTCACGTGGGGATAGCTCAGCGTGAGAATCAAGATATCGTGTTCACAAGGTTAAACAAAGGAGGAATATAATGTCTCAGTGTCTTGAGAGAGAAATAATAATTCTCTCAGTATATGTGATTATGAATGAAGAAGTGTATTAGCGTGCACTCTTTGTGAAGACTTCTTTACTAAGTTATACTCTCTCTTTCTGGATTACGTTGTCACCCACTATTACCCCGACACACCCCTCGATCCGATGGGTTCCACCGATCGCATATAGTTTATCCAACGCTTTTTGGTCATTGTTCCCACCGCTTTACGTAGGTTATAATCCCATCCACATTAATGCATGGCGTTCTCTAGTCAACCGTCATGCTTTTCATCATTACAAGTCAAAGATGTAGATATTTAAATATATGATGGGTCGAACCCACCGATCGTATCCGATACTAGAAGGACTTAATAAAGATAATAAAGTGATTAGATCCAATAATGTCAACACCCAATAATGAAGACCCAATGGACTAATCAATACGTAGCCCAATCCATTCTATCCAATAGAGAAATATCACGACCCAACATTGCTTCTCTAGTTTTTTATTAAAACAGAGGTTTAATAGGAAACTATAAACGGCATCGATTCTCAGACAAAAAGGAACTAATATAAGACCAATGAAGGCTCAAAATACGACCATCAAGGCTTTATATGGTGAATATCAAATGGCAACATCAATTAAGATTGGAAGTCCATTTAAAGAGCCCGCTCCGGTTAACATACAACAACAAATATTTCACCGCTCTCGAACAACCCAAACCTTCGCCACAAAAACCATTCTCTTTCAATCTAGGTTCAAGTCAGTAGCGACATCGATGATCATCGGTTCGGCAATAATTCCATCATGGAACCGATGGGTGAAGGAGTGATATACCGCACTAAAGGAAGTTGAGATTTGACCATCAATCAATCGATCGATTAATATTGGTCATCTGAGTAAACATTGTCTTCGTGTGTTTCCGCCCCAAATACAAAGAAGCCAAAAGGATACCAAGATAATGCCAAGAGAATGCCAAGATAATACCAAGAAGATAATCAAGAGAATGCCAAGGGAATACTGAAGAAGGAAAAGCCATTCGAAGTTTATGTTTGGCAAAAGGAAAGAATCAACCTTGACATTGTTCTTCTCAACAATGAATGCCTTCGGAAGGATATCGACAAGGTCAAAGAAGAACTGAAAACGACCAAGGCCACTCATCGGGTCATCACTGATATAAATGCCGATCTGTCGAGCTAAAGGATCAAAGCATCCGGTACATCGTCGGAAGCTCGAAGAAGAGCTCAAAGAGCCGCCCTCAGAGATTTGGGTCCGCCATCGATCAAGACTTTCGTAAGGAGATACAGGCAGAATACAGAAAATCCGCCGAGCTGAACAATAAGATCGTCCATATGTATGCCAAAGGATATGAAATCTGCCGAAGTAAAGGCAAGAAAAAGCTCGGGCCAAGGTAGATCCATCTCTTCTAGACTCTTTAGATGGTGACGACGATGACAAAGGAAGAAGCCCTCAAGATGACCTCTCCTTATCTTTAGCTGTAGAACTTTCTGTAAAAATTCTAACTTGTTGTGAACAGTTAATATTTAAAATATCAACTTCATGCCTTATTACTTCTGAATGAACATTTCTTGTCAATAATTCAGTATCAATTAAATTGTATGAACTTAACTTAGGACATGAACTAGATAAGGCGATAATGCTTAATTTATGAAATGAAGTGAACTCAATTTAATGGATAGAATTTAATGAACAGTATTGAATGAACTGAACTCAACACTTGAACAAAATAAAGTAATGTATACTTATCGTTTCCGAAGTATGAGATCGGTCATGTATGAGGTGAATTTGGATGATCCTCCTTGCACCATCGAAATCTTGCTTACCACTAAAGGGTAGAACAAGTATATAAGGACCAAGATATAAGGATCAAGATATAAGGATCAATAGTGACCATTGATTTACCACCTGGTAAAATCAATATAGGATCATAAGGACCTTGGGCTACCATCGAATGGCCAAATAATCCTACCATACCTCCTTACACTATATAGTGACCATTGATTTACCACCCCGGTAAAATCAATATAGGATCATAAGGACCTTGGGCTACCATCGAATGGCCGGTGAGTCCTACCATACCTCCTTACATTATAGTGACCATTGATTTACCACCCTGGTAAAATCAATATAGGATCATAAGGACCTTGGGCTACCATCGAATGGCCAGCGAGTCCTACCATACCTCCTTTTGCCAAACATAAACTTCAGAATGGCTTTTTCCTTCTCAGATTCCCTTGGCATTCTCTTGATTATTATCTCAGATTATCTTCTGATTCTCTTCTTAAGCATTATCTTGGTAGATCCTTTTCGCTTCTTTGTATTTGGGACTGAAACACACGTAAGACAATGTTTACTGCATGAGATGACTAATATTAATCGATCGATTCAGATTGATGGTCAAATCTCAACTTCCTTTAGTCCGGTATATCACTCCTTCACCCATCGGGCCCATGATGGAATTATCACGAACCGATGATCATCGATGTCGCCATGACTTTCGCCTAGATTCGTAAGAGAATGGTTTTTTATGGCGAAGGTTTGGGTTGTTCGAGAGGCGGTGAAATATTTGTTGTTGTATGTTCTATTGAACGGGCTCTTTAAATGGACTTCAATCTTAATTGATGTTGCCATTTGATATTCACCATATAAAGCTTTTGAAGTCGTATTTTAGGCCTTCATTGGTCTTATATTAGTTCCTTTTTGTCTGAACCGATGCCATTTATAGTTTCTATTAAACCTCCCGCTTAATAAAAACTAGGGGCAATGTGGGTCGTGATATTTCTCTATTGGACCCGAATGGATTGGGCCTACGTATTGATTAGTCCATTGGGTCTTCATTATTGGGTGTTGACATTATTGGATCTAGTCACTTTATTATCTTTATTAAGTCCTTAAAGTATCGGACCCAATCAAAGTGGGTCGACCCATCATATATTTAAATATCTACATCTTTGACTTGTAATGATGAAAAGCATGACGGTTGATTAGAGAACCCGCCATGCATTAATGTGGATGGGATTATAACCCACGGCACGGTGGGAAATAAGTGACCAAAAAGCAAAGTGGATAAACTATATGCAGTCGGTGGAACCCATCAGATCAAGGGGGTGTGTCAGGTAATAGTGGGTTACACTGTAATCCAGCAAAGAGAGTATAACTTAGCAAAGAAGTCTTCACAAAGAGGTACGCCTAATACACTTCTTCATTCATAATCACATATACACAGAGAATTATTATTTCTCTCAAGACACTAGACATTATATTCCTCCTTTGTTTAACCTGTGAACACGATATCGACTCTCACGCTCGAAGCTATCCCCCCGACGAACCGTGGCCGCCAAGCTTGTGGTGTTTATCGTGTTTATTATCGCAAGTGATCGTAGGCGCCTTACGTGGATCGGGACGTGGCGTAAAATCCTGGCGTTAACAATAATAAAGAGTGAAGTAATTCATTCCATTTCAACAAAGTCTAAAATTCATAAATTTAAAAAAAATGTGAATTGTTCATTCCATTTCAGTTAAGTAACCAAACACAATTTTTTCATGGATTCCCCTTCTGCCTTTATTTATCCAATCTAAATGTAGCATTATGAAATTAGCCAGCATGGATGAATGAAAAGATTTTGCTGGCCAACATATGAAGAGCTTCCTAGCGATCAATAACTCATTTTTATAGAATAAAAAAAAAGAGAATTGTTAAATCTACAACAGAAAATGTTATTTCCACAACAAAAGTGTCGCAATAGATCCTATAGCGACGGTTTTCACAGTCGCTATACATCTACAGCGACATTTTTGTTGTGGAAATAACAAAAAATAGTGTGGATTTAACAATTCCCTAAAAAAAATTGTGCTTGGTTGTGATTGGAATAAATAGAACCATTCTTATTCCTCCCAAATTTATTAATTTTATTTCTTGGGGAGGGAGAGTACAGAATAACTCATCCCAACTAGAATAGAATGAATGTTTTCACTCTCATTTAAATTCCGGCAGAATAGAAGACTGTCATGAATAGCCCACATTTCTGTCATGATTCCAAACAATTTTCTAGAAGTACCTCCTAACCAAGTGGATTCATGATTTCTAATAACAGAGGCAGCTCCGGCCCTGCCATCCGAATGAACACTCCCTGTTAGATTTTTTGTATAAAAATCAAGTTTATTTTCCTTGTAATTAATATTACAGTGCCTTAACTCGCCTTATTTTAGATAATTGAATAGAAGTGACATATTTTTTCAACACTCCCATTAACATTGATCTTGACAAATCCCGGTGCAGGAGGGGACCAAGAAATGAGAGCAACTCTTTGAGGGGTTTATAGTTGAGGGGCCAAATTCGTTGGTTCGATCACTTGATGCATTAGTTAAGATCTATGCTATAATAGTAATAATTTAATAAATTATTTTTTAAATTAGGTACAGATAGGATTGTATTTTATAAGTCCTCCATGCAATATATGAGATAGAATTTCATTTTATCTCCAGTATATACTTTTAATTTTTGAGGAACTAGATAAACCTTCTTCCTTGTTATCGAATATATGGTCTCTGTTGTTTTATATAGCGTATGTTTTAATTTTAAAGCATCATTCCTTTATTATAAACTAAAACTATTTTATGTGTCTCAATGTTCTATGATTTGATGATGAATTTAACATGTTTGGCAGAAGGAGCTTTGTTTATATGCTTGATATAATTCTCATTGTCGACTCTGTCACTATATAAGTTAATTGCTCGATGTGAGCTCTGTGTTAAATTCTATTGAAGACTTAGACTTTTTTGTTGTTTCAATTGGTTTTGGAACCGAAAACGCACCAATTAAAATCGTACCGCACAGTTTAAAATCGCACCAATCACAAACAGTTTCGCGTGCGGTTTTGAATTTGTCAAACCGCACCTAAGCGATTTTAAGTGCAATTTTGTGACGCCCCCAAAATTAGGTATACATCACCCATTTTGGGTAGTCAGATACATGGTACAGAATTTAAATACAACTTACTAATATAATCATGCGTGTATAATACGACATAAATCGTGAGTTTGAATACAAATATTGTCTACTAGATATTATACAAACTCAAAAGGAGTCTTCATTACAATTATTATCACACTATTTCACGTAATAGTGAGGACTCCTAATGCTATCCTCTGGACCATTACTCCGTTCCCCGACTCGTCCCAGCCTATATTCTCATTTTTGAAGAGAACAAGTGAAAGAAAGGGTGAGCTCAACTAGCTCAAGAAGAAATATTATGACTAAGATAATGCGAGTAATAAATTATCATTAGCCTACAACAAAAGATGTTAAACCGATAAAATATAATGAACATCAAGTTTAACTACAATGAACCAAGAATCCATTAAAAGAGTCAAGTAGAAAATAAAATCTACTATCTTTTATGATTTAAAAGGTTTTTCATCATCATATATAATGAGACTCACTTTAATAAATATTCCACATCATCGAATCACCCCGCACTACGCCAAGGATATTTTAAGTATCACGACCACAATTATTCATGCACTTCTGAGGCAAGAATAATTGTGTATTCATTAATGGTCATGATCATGCCAACAACTATCCATCAATGCACTACGGCCATCGAGGATTTTTATCACATCATTTGTAATATTACTACCATGATTACAATCAATAGTCTCTCGGTCATAATCATACCAAGTCCATCTATGCACTACAAAAGCCGAGATGACTTTCAACATAATATAAACATGAGGATGATGACAATGATATAAGAATTCAATAAAACAAGTTCAAGAATTATTTTATCCAGAATTATTAACGCCCAAATTGTCAACATACGGTAATGCTTTTGTAGAGTAAAATTCAAGAATGATCGAAGAATATTTCCATGAAAAAAATATGGATGAAACGCAAATATCAAGGATATTCTACTAATTTCATGGAGTATAGAAGTCAAAGTTTTAACCAACTGGGTATAATAAAGAATGGAATAACAAAAGAAATCACCATGCATGCGATAAACCGCATGTGCAAAAGTTATTCCAATAGAATAATAAATAATCGGAACCAGTCCCCGTAAAACGCATGCATACAAGATGTTCCAATGTAATAATAATAAAGACGGAACCAGTCAGGTGTAAAACACATGCACAGGATGTTCCAATGTAATAATAATAAAGATTTTAACCAGTCAGGTGTAAAACACATGCATGCAGGATGTTCCAATGTAATAATAATAAAGATGGAACCAGTCCTGTAAAAACACATGCATGTGATGTTCCAATGTAATAATAGAAGAATGTCACCAAGTATAGGTAAATCTGCAGATACGGAGTTATTCCAATAGAATAATAAGCAATGGAATAACACAGCTTTTCTTCATGAATAAGAAAGAATAACACCCTTTACGAGTACAACAAATAATATTCCCCACCTTAGAAGAACCGAATATTGGAAAAGTGAAGTAGCGAATACTTTTCTTCTTTCTCTCTATAGTTTCTCTCTCTGTAGTTTCAATGAATTAGTAAGAAATAATGAAGGAATAAGCTTTCTATTTATAGAAAACCGAGGGTGGCTCTTGGTCTTAACGAATGGTCAAAATGACTCTTGGTAATATCAAGAGACAACTACTATTGCGAAGGGTAATTAACCTTTGGAACAATCAAGAAGCGAGTTAACTCTTAGTAATATCAAGGGACAACTACTATTTACGAAGGGGTAATTACTATCGACGAAGGTAATTACTATCGATTTAAGGTAAATACTATGAAGAAGGTAATTACTATCGACGAAGGTAAATACTATTGACGAATGTAATTACAATTCACAAAGGTAATTACTATTCACAAAGGTAATTACTATCGACGAAGGTAAATACTATCGATTTAAGGTAATTACTATTCACAAAGGTAATTACTATTCACAAAGGTAATTACTATTAACGAAGAGACTCTTAGATGATGACATATATGGGCCCCCATAAAATAATCAAACTTACCACAATCGCCTCATAATGTATGAGACTCTTTATATACATCAAGGATTGAATAAATATTACCACAAATCATTTTATTTTTAATCAACACATTTTTAATCTTTCAACAATTATTAATCATTTATAACTTGTCGTCTCAATTAATAATATAACATATTATATGATGATGATCTTGTGACAATAATTGAATCAATAATATAAGAGATATGACGCAAGAATTATTGAGTAATAATTGAGTATAGCTAAGTGACTTCTCACGAAGCATCAATAATCAATACCCAGTGCTACTACTTATGAACCAATGCCAGACGTATCTTATACTTTTTACCATCTAGTAGTTCAACAGCTTTTTTAACGGTAACACCTCCATAGTTATTTTATAGAAAGATAATTTTGTCGCTTTCTAACTACGACAATACTTCCGTTAATGGGGTCCATTAATGATTGAGCCGTCGTATTTAATATTCCCCAAACAAAAAGAATATTCCCCACCAAACGTAATATTTTATAAATATTACCCACAACTATAACATTATATCAAATTTATTCCATAATATTCAAAAATAATATTTATAGAAAATTCATCTTTATTTATAAAAGCTGGGGTCTTACAAATTTGAACTTCAAACTGCACCATGTTCACCTCTATTTGCAATTGTGGTAGCATCTAAGAACAACATTTCAACCGCACCAGCAAAACCACACACACACATATATATATATATATAACTTTATATAATTAAATTATATATAATAATATTTACGTATATGTAAATATATAAATTTTTATATATACTAACAAACATATTACTAAATAAATACAAATATATGTAATACAATATATGTAATAATTAATAGTTTTTTGAGGAATCAATTTCATTTAAAAGTTTAGAAATACCATTATCTTTATTATATATATTTTTATTTTGTTAAAAAATAAAAAATATAAAAGTTATTCATGACTTATTCATTTTTTGTTTTTACATTTGACAAAATTAGAAGAAAGATAATAACAACTAAAAGACTTCAAAGAGCAATACTTTATAAATTATGTTGTTAATTATTATTCTTTATTTGAAACATTCTAGGTATTGTTAAGAAAAATATTAATTTGGTGATAATTTAAATTGAATAAAAATAATACTAATTAATATTTTCAATTTGTGTAATGTATATTTTTTTTTGTCTAAATTTGATTTTGCACCCGCAATTGTGACGCCCCCAAATCCGAATTACTTTTACCTCGGGTTTGGTGCTCACGATTCTAACATAACCATTCATTTAACCAAAATACTAACTTAAACATGTCTTAGATTACATAAATATCTTACTTAAATCTCAGGTTTTATAGACCTTTACATAACTTAAATACCAAATAAAATTATAAAACATAATACTAAAGGTATTTATTACATCATCTACTTAAGTTCATATAATTAACACAAACGCTAAATAAATATTTATTCTGCAACTTTGTCTTTTCTCTTATCTTTTCCGGACGTACCAGCGTTCTCGGTTGTAACTGAAAACATTATATTCAATGCAATAGTGAGCAAAAGCTTGCTCAACAAAGAAATAAACAGTTGAATATAATAAAACCAGAATATTTATAATAAAGGCAATAAAATCATGAGATACTGAGGAAAACAGTTCTTTATAAGCTTTGGGGTTAAAGAATCAAGCTTTAGCATGTAGTAAGGTCAAATGACTAATAAACTATGTACTATAATTGACTAGTAAACTCTGTACTATAATTGACAGTACCAAAAATTTATATTTTTTTTGCTTTGATTCTCAAAAAAAGTATAGTATTTTTTAATTGAAATTTTTATAAAATTCAATTATTTTTGTATAATTTAGATACATATAAAAAATATTATTGTACAATTTATTTATTAATCGCTTTTTATATGTATAATGTATCTAAATTAAATCAAATTTTTGCAGTTACCTAATATTATTCTTTGTTTAAGAACAAAATCAATCCATATATTTCAAAGCAAACTCTCAATTAATATTTAATTGTATAAGTTAATTTGATTGATGGAGTATGACGATTGGTTATGAGGGGAAGTTTACCTTTCCTATTTAGTTTTACGGTTCTTCTAAGGGACATTATATTATGGATCGGTCTAGTGACCGATCCAATTTTTTTTCTTCTTGCTTTTACTCTTAAAAAGGTACACAGATCAGAAGTCCCCTTGTTAACAAGGTACGATAAACATCAGAAGCACGCGTTCCATATGGACGGCGGACCACATGCCTACAATAAAAGACCATAAGTTTGAAGTTGTCCCGAAAGACTCCATGGCCAAAAGTTGGGTTGGGAGGAGCTCCCGGATACTGTCTGTTTGAGTGTGATTTGATGGGTTCAAGGTGACCTTACACCAAATGGTTGAATATTTACATTTACAGTAACGAGTTTGATAAGCTGACTTATGATTCTCTTATTTGATATAAGGGAACTTTACACAGGATTCCTAATCTAATTCGGGGACGGACGTAATAAATTGAGACGGTGTGGGTAAACTATAAATTCGCGGTCATAATTCATTTTAGGTACCTTACACTCGTTATTTTTATGTATTAGAGTAATTACATTAGACCTGACAAAATTGGCCCAAACCCGCCCACCCGCTAAAAACGCGGGCTTTGAACTTCAATATTTTTGGTACAATTACATATTCTATTACATTTTTAAAAATAATTACAATAATAGTTCACTCATAAAATATTTACACAATTAATATACTTTTATATTTATTTACAATATTAGTGCAATTATGATTTCTTAATTTATGGAATTAGAAAATTAGGATTCCTTAATTTAAGGATTAGTTATCCTCATGCCTTCTTCTCTCTCTTCTCATCTATAACAACTGCATTATTTAGTCATCATCCTTCTTCTTCATTCAATATATATATATATATATATATATATATATATATATACGCTCTCTTGAAACCTGGACCGAGTTCATGCTCCCTCCTCAAGCAATAGAAACGGATAACATGAATTCTCTGCCTTCATTGAATCTCTGTCTCCAGACGGATTATGAATCCATTGAAGACACACAACATGAAATGAATGAAATGATTGAAGATTCCAAAGAAAGTGTTGCATCCCAAGTTGAAATTTCACTAGTAATCCTCTCGTTCCTCCCAGCTTATTTACCTATCCCATTCTCATTGTGGCCACCGAATGCAGCCATCTTTGAATAAGAGAAAGGAGCAGAGACATCTCATCATGAGTGTTAGGTTTTGTGAAAATCAAAGTAGCAATCAAAATTGCAAAAAATAGCGGAAGCGAGATAAAATCAGATTTTAAATTTTTTCACAAACCAATTACCCGGATCATCCTTTATGCATATTATTAATTAAAACGAAGAATAAGAAATTATGAAATCATACCCTTGTAGAAACGAGCTTCCTCAGGTACGAGTTCACCTCCTACTTTTCCGCCATCTCCTTGAATCTCCGGGTTGATTCCTTCCTTTGATCAATGTAAGCCACCCAAGTGTATGGCCTCTATAGGTGATCCACCAAAGAAGAATAATTATCAAGAAGAAGGGATATATGGCTCAAACCCTAGTTTTTCCTATCTGTATAGAAAAAGGGGTGTTCTCTCAAAATCTAGGAATTACGTATATCTTATATCTAATATAAGACTCCTCTTATAAAAATATCATGTAACCCTATTTCAAATAAAATAAGGTATTATTTATTTAATTAAACTCTTTTAATTAAATGGGCTCCCTAATCCTATTAGGGGTAATTAATTAAACTCCTTTAACTAATTTTCTTTCCTAATCCAATTAGGAATAAATGAGAGTACTAATATTAAATTAATTCCTAAACCTTTTAGAAATTAAAATAATAATAATTATAATAATATTAATAAGACTCCTCTTATTAATTTATATTTAATATTTCTAAAATATTAAATAATAATATTAAGCTATTTAATTTATTCTATCACCATAGATTAAATTAAATATACTTAACATATTATTACAATTATGCCATTAACTTCTTAAATAATTATTCTTCCTTTTATGGTGTGACCCTTTTAGGTTCTCCATATTAAACCTATTGTGAATAAATCAATTGTAACAATTCTAATCTCATTTAAATAAATAAATTAAATTAATAATTTATTTAAATAAATAATATTTATTCTACAATAGGGATAAGCCTCCTAATGATCAACGACTTTCCAGATAATATAGATTTCAACATTAATCATAAAAAGAACCTTTGAGTAAATAGTTACCGCACAATTCAATCCTTCCACCATACAATGTCCCAATTAAATATAAAGACATGGAATTACTTGTCAAGTCTTATTTTATTTAATTATATGTATTTCGATTCCTAAATGAATAACTCTAATGAATGCAAATTAGAAACTACTTTCTAATTTCATTCCACTCGCCAAGGATTCTGGATTGTCATTTATCGAATCACATAGGACATTTCTCCTTTTACTGTAAGTGGTAGATTCTTTATTGATCATTCATTATCTTCATATATAACTTATTACACCCAAGCATACCCTTTGATATACTCTAAGAGTCTTAAGGAATAAGTCAAAGTGTAATTTATTATATATAAGATACTATGATGATCTCAAGTCTAAGGATCATTTGTCTTATTATCACTACAGAATTCCTATTGACATGTAAGTAAAACTCCATTAGGTATTCCTTAGCGAGTCAACGTTCAAAGTGAACTTATTCTCTAATAAGCACCTACATACTTGCTTTAAGTGTCTCCACACAAATGATCATGAGATCAATCATCCTCATCCAATGAAAGCAAGAACGATGTACCAATCTATCCGGATTCACTAATCCCCAATTTAGTAATCCAATGATTGGGAACTATTTTAGTTTTAAGCTTTCTAAGAATTTAGATCTCATTAGAATGATCATCATCATTATTCTAAAAGCGTTGCTTAAAACTATGGGTTTATCACATATTATTAAAACAAAGACCATGTAGATAATAAATACCTTTAATAAATAATTCTTTTATTAACAAATAAATAAGATTGATTACACGAAGATATGCTTTATCATCATACATGATTGGCTTCATATGCATAATACTTTCAATCTCCCACTGCACTAAAGCCAATCGCCGTGGTATCTCATACCCATCTTCTCTAAGTGACGATCAAACCGCCTTTGTTGTGTTAACGCTTTAGTAAATGGATCTCGCAATATTGTCTTGAGAGTCCACACGCGCCGTGGTGACGTCTCATCTTTCAATGATCTCTCCGATCAAATGAAATCGCCGCAACACGTGTTTGGATTTACGATGAGACTGGGTTCCTTAGCAAGCAGTAATGTACTCAAGTGTTGTCGCGAATAAAGGCTTTGGTCCTTTAATGCTAGGAACCACACCAAGTTCAGAATGAACTTCTTCATCCAAATGACTTTCCTTTGCAGCCTTCACTTGCGCTATATACTACGCTCTCTCACATTGAATCAAGAATCGTTTCATTGCTTTGAACTTTTCAACTCATCATGCCTTGCCAAGTTTAAGGTAAACACATACCCCGAAATGGATTTATTGTCATCTTGGTCATTTGAAAACTTGAGTCTGTGAAGCCCTCTAGTTTTAATCCAGACCACCGTAGACAAGAAATACATCCTTAGTTCTTCTTAAGTACTTTTGGGATATTTTTCATTGCCTTCCAAAGGTGTTCTCTCTCTCGGATTCGATCGATATCCGCTTGTTACACTAAGTGCATAAGCGACATCCGGTCTAGTACATATCATACCGTACATGATAGATCCTATTGTTTGAGCATAAGGAATCTTACTCATACGGTTTCTCTCTCCGTGTCTTTGGGGCTTGTTTCTTGGAGAGATGTATTGCATGGCTCACTCCAAGCATGAGACCTCTTTTGGAATCTTCCATGCTAAACCTTTTAGCATCATGTCAATGTATCGTTCCTTGGGATAAGCCAAGCATCCTATTAGATCTATCTCTATAGATCATTATCCCCAAAATATAGGATGCTTCTCCCAAGTCCTTCATGGAGAAGTGTTTAGATAACTTGATTTTAATTGTTTGCATAAAGATAGAATATCATTCCCTATCGTAATATATCATCAACATATAATACAAGGAATGAAATAGCGCTCCCACTAACCTTCAGACACACACATGGTTCATCCTCATTTTTGATAAAATCAAACTTTTTGATTGTCTCATCAAAACGGATGTTCCACCCACGAGAAGCTTGTTTTAATCCATAAATGGATCTTTGTAGCTTATGATTTGATTTGTTCCAACCTTTGAAACAAATCCTCCGGGTTGTGTCATATACACATCCTCCTCAAGTTTCCCATTGAGGAAGGCCGTTTTCACGCCCATCCGCTGATTTTGTAGTCATGGTAAGTCTGCAATCGCAAGCAAAATCCGAATGGACTTGAGCATTGCTCTCTTGGTGAGAAGGTTTCGTCATAGTCAACTCCTTGTCTTTGTTTGAAACCTTTTGCAACCAATCCAGCCTTATAGGTCTCTACCTTGCCGCCCTCGCTCCAGTCTTTCTTTTAAAGACCCATTTAGACCCAATAAGTTTAATGCCTTCGTGTGGTGAGACCAAAGTCCATACTTGGTTCTCATACATGGAGTCCATCTGATTTCATGGCTTCTTGCCACTTCTCGAGTCTTTACTACTCATAGCCTGCTCAGTAATTCAATGGATCATCATCATCTATGATCGTGCACCTCATTGTCATCTTCTATGACAAGTCCATACTGTCTGGCATCTTTGGTACTCTTCCGATTTATGAATAGGGTGTGGTATGAAGGAATCTCTACTTGGTTAGGTACCTCACTTTGATCTCGTAGTATTTTGTGGTTCTTGAACCTCTTCAAGATATATCTTACTCCCAATCGACCCCTTCAAGGATAAACTCCTTTTCCAAGAAGCGGCATGTTTCATAACAAACACCTTTTGATCGGTTGGATGATAGAAATAATAACCCGATGTTTCTTTAGGGTATCCCACAAATCTACATTTGTCGGATCTAGTCTGCATTTTATCGCTTTTCAAACTTTTTGACATAAGTTGGACAACCCCAAGTCTTAACATGCTTAAGATTTGGTTTCCTCCCCATCCATAACTCATATGGGGGTCTGGGGACGGATTTTGTAGGTACCTTGTTAAGTAGGTATGCAGCCTGTGACGCCCCCAAAATAGGTCCATTCCATCCAACCCATTCTGAGTCGCCAAATACATGGTACAGAAACAACTACAACTTTATTATTACAACAGTAAAACTGTGAGTTTGAATACAAATATTATCTTCTAGACAATATCTATACTCAAATAAATCCTCATCACATTTATTGATACATTATTTTACAATAATGGTGAGGACTACTAAACAACTCTCTAGAACCTTCATTCCATACCCTTACCACTAGTACTCGCTACATTCTCGCCTCCCGAGAAGAAAAATGGAACAACAAGGAAAAGGGTGAGCTCAACTAGCCCGAAGAAGAATGTTATGACTAAGATAATATACAACAAATTATCGTTAGTCTTCAACAGGGAAAATCGATAGAATACAATAAACAACAAGTTTCAGATCAATATTCGCAGTGAAATAATAATTCATATAAGAGTTACGTAGAGAATGAAATCTACTATAATCTATGAATTTAATGGTCCATCATCAATATTTTATCCTCGTAACATCAATCAATATTCATCTCAAATCAAATATTCATCTTTGCACTACGAAGCCAAAGATATTCATCGATCGGTTATGTTCATTTAAACACTGTTCATCTTTGCACTACTGAGCCAAAGATATTCTTCAGAAATCATTCATCTTTGCACTCTGGTGCCAAAGATATTCAATAATATCATCATTTAAGATCGAGAATGATGAAAAATATTTTTAAAGAAACGAATCCAATTGAAACAAAATGACAAATATTATGGATTCGTACTTTTAAACAATCCGAGTTCAAAAATACTTCATAAATAATCATAGTGAAGTAAAATTCAAGAATGATCAAAACATGGATACAATCAAAGCTAGTATCCGAATAGATATTTTTTATTTAAAAGAAAAATTTTCATTTTTCTATTGAATAGTCGATTCGTGAATGAAAGTCAGATATCGTGAATAAGGCCTGAGTACACGTGAATAGTAACTCTCGACACCCAAAGATGAAATTCCATAAAAAACATCTTCACGCTTCATTTGAATAGTACTCGTGAATAAGAACTTCGTGAATAGTAACTCATGAATAAGTAACTCGTGAATAAGTAACTCATGAATAAGTAACCCCGACATGAAAAAGTTCCAAATTTGATAAAAAGTACCAACCAATATTTCAAAGATAATGATATTGAAGAATTAATATCATTTGAGAAGAAAATAACATCCCTTACCTCAAAGAATCAAGTGCCGGAAGGAAAGGCTGAAGTGATCTTTGAATGAAACTTGTCTTGAGCAGCCAATTCTCAAAGTATCTAAATACTCACAAAATACGCTCAATAATATAGAGAGAAAGAGAGAAAACTTTGTTTCGTGTGATTTTCAATTCTAACTTAGCCCTCTATTTATAGGAAAATGTTAGCCCTACCAAGCAGACTTGATTCGCTACACGATGGCTTTACCGCTACTATTGCCACCCACCACATTTGAAATAAAATTCAGCACATTTTTTCACCAACCACAAGTGGGGCCCACTCAATTCTAGAATTTTCCACCAAAATCAATTATAAACCTAATTTAGAATCAATCCGACACTTCTTAAAATTCACAACAAATCATTCGTGCATTTTTAACGGTTCAAAATTTGTGGACATATACTCAACTTATGTATGTATAACATACCCAAAAATTACCATAATCCAACAGTCGGATTAAAAATTATAACCCCCGCAATATATCTCAAAACCCCTGATTTGATTTTTAATACCTCCAATCCGATAAAATACTGATAAAACACCTCAACATTAATTCCTTCATTAATAACCACATAAATAAATCCATCATTTATATTCATATAAAATAAATATTTCCTTATCATATGAATCAATAATTAATTATTCACAAATAATATTACGTAATCACATTTATGATAACCAGACAATTTCCTCAGGAAAGAGGGCTTTCGATAAGGATTTCTCCACTCGCACGCAATTAGGTGACCAAACCTCTCCTCGATGTAACTTTCTAGACATTGCCAATAATACTATCTAATAATATTATTCAAATAATATGAATTATTGATCCGATAATGGGAAATATCATGCAAATGACAATTATTGAACAACAATAATATAAAATATCAACAACAATTATTGAATCAATAAAATAAAATATCAATAAGAATTCTATCGTGAAAATTATTGAGTAGTGCCATCTTACGCATTTAATCAATAATTCAACAATACTGTCTGCAATACCGTGTCTTCTTGTGCAACCACGCCAGACATCAGTATTTTAACCGCTAGGGTATTCAAACAATCTTAATTCAGTAATAACTACGCCAGTTATTTATAACCACCCAAACTTTGTCGCTTTCCTCATCCAATCGCTTTCCGGTTATGGGCCCCACACACGTCTGCTTACGGCCGTCATCACGAATATTCCCCGACAAGCATCTGAATATTCCACGACCAAACGAATATTCCCGACGCATCACGAATATTCCACGACCAAACGAATATTCTGAATAAAAATGAATATTTTATAACCACTTGCTTATTTTGAAATATTTGCGTATTTAACCCTTAACTATCCACATTAATCAAATCCACCCTTACTATTTCAAAATAATAAATAAAGGAAATTCTTTTTATTTAAAAAATTTGAGGGTCTTACAACCTCCCTCCTTATGAAATTTCGTCCTCGAAATTGACGTGACGACTGTGTGTTTGAAAAGGTAAAGATACCTCGCTTTCATTTTCGTTTCCAACTCCCGTGTCATTTCCTCAATAGCATGGTTTCTCCACAAAACTTTAACTTATGGTATAACCTCAAAGACATAGGTCATGTTCTTTCCTCTACAAAATCTTGACAGTACCTCCTCGTGACGTTAAGTCTTGGCTATCTCGTCCGGTTCTATCTCAATGACGTGTTTTGGGTCGTCCACATATTTACGTAACATCGAGCACGTGAAAAGCGTTATGAACACGCGTCATACTTGGTGGTAAAACGAGTCTATAGCCACGGTTCCTATTCGATCGAGAATTTCAAATGGATTAATAAATCGAAGGTTTGAGCTTTCCTCACCTCACCGATTCTCGCTTTTAAAATAACAACTTCTTGCACCTCCTTCTTCAAATTCATCACCGGTGTGTGTAAAGCTCGAAGCGACTTTAACTTTATCGATTAAAGTCGATTATACTCGTATATCATCACGCACTCAGATATCATCACGTGGGTACCTAGAGTTTTCATCTCCATCTCTATTATTTGTATATTATACTGAAATTAGTCTTTGACAACATCAGATCAGACTTCAGATACGATCTTCTACTCAACACGTCGCCTACCACGTTCGCTTTTCCAGGATGACATGGTCGTAACATGTCTTTGAAATGAGTCTCCTCTCGAGTTCTTCAAGCTCTTCCCACATTCCTCGCTCCATTCAAATTTTGTATCTCTACGAGTTAGCTACGTTAATGGAATAGCGATTCGAGAATATCCTTCAACGTATCTCCGATAATAACCAACTAAGCCTGAAAACTACGCATTTCGATTCATCGACTTAGGTTGTTCTCAATCGTGACTCATATCCCAACCTTGGATAGCACGTCACAATGACACCTATCAGTTTACTATCGCACGAATATGACGTCTCCTATAGAGAGTCTGGCTTAGGTGAATTCCACAAAGGAAGTCACAAGATAAAGGCTCAGGTACCAAATTCTATAGTTGAATTTTTAACTCCTGAAGTTCAATAGGAGCCATTCGATATGAGATTTTAGAAATGAGTTTTGTACCGGGTTCAAAGTCGATGCAAAATTTAATATCAGTCTTTGGGAGTAAGCCAATAAATTCTTCAGGAAATACGTTAGGAAAAATCAATAACAACAAGAATATTATTCAAATCTGACGTGTCTTTATTCAAATCCATAACATGGACTAAGAAAACTTGACATCCGTAATAAACGAATGACTTCATGGCTTGATATGAAAATGTTTGACTACAATGGTTTCGATCGCTGAGTTGAATAACAAGTTGCTTAGGAATATGAAAACTAACAACCTTACAAAAGCAATCAATTTTGGTATGATGAGTAGTTAACCAATCAATCCCCAAAAGCAAGTATCTTTAAAGAGAGAGATAAGGTCAACGGTGTAAGGTAATGGTGCCAACTTGAATCAAACAAGATTTTTTAAACAACGGATATAATGAAAGTTTCTCTAACTGAGTCTCCATAAATAGGTCAAAGTCTAATTTCTCCGTAGTCAAGTTCAAACGTTGAGCGCAAAGCAAGAGAGATAAAAGAATGGGGTAAGCAAAGTATCTAGTAAGGTATAAACTTCGCAAGAATTTATAATTAACTAACCTGCTAGTAACTTCGTTCGGGTTCCTCGATTTTGATGGCCACAACAAACGCTCTTCCGAGAATCGTTGACTTTGACTTTTTTCGGGACATCCTTTTGAGTCACCATTCCTATTGGATGGGTTTCGATATCGCTGATCTCGAGCGATATGTCCTTCTTTTCCACAATTATAGCATACCTTAAACCTGTTCAGGCGGTTTCAATGATATGTCCCTCTTTCCGCATTTGTAACATACGATCGATGGTTTTTCTCCTCCTGGAACTAGTTGCCTTTGGCTACCGACGTCTTCACATGGTCGTTGTTGAATCTCCTCTTTTAAAATCTCCTCCCAACTCGCTTCTTCTATTTTCATGGCCACGATTACCACCGGAGTGGTTACCGCCTTTGTCCGTATTCTTCTTTCTCACTTTGGTCATCGTTATTACGATGATCGCTATCTTTGGTATGATCCTCGGTTATGGTCCCTCGGTTGAACGTACTCGTTATCTCGTTTCTAACAACCGAGCCACCTGCTACAACAACATCCGAATAGAGAGAAAATTTATGAGAAATGAGATATCGACGTGTCGGGTTTCAAACCTCTCGAAACATCCGCGTCATCGTTCCTCATTCTCCACCAAATGAGGTGCAAACACGATAACTCGCAAACTTCGCCTCGTCTTTGGGACACCGTCATGTTATTCGCCCAATCTAATAAACTCCACTTCCTTCTATACGACGAATACTTTGTGGAAGTACTTGTCATTGAACTGTTTCAAACGTCTCCCACGACATGCCGAGTGCGGTGAATGGTACGCTTCACGTATTCCCACCAAGAATGTCGCCTCGCCACGGAACATAAAAGTAGCGAATGGAACTTTCGTTCTTCGCATCCCAAGACATCGAATATCTTGGTAATTTGCTTGACCCATGTTTCCGCAATGATCGGATCGGCTTTCCTGTAACTCGTGGTCCCAACTCTTTGAACCGCTTGTTCGTGACCACCCGTGAAATGCTATCATCTCCTCCTCAGTATTTTGAACACGAGTCTCTCTCGTCGTCGATTTTGCATGAACCGCAAAAAACTTCTAAACATCCCTCGTTCTCATCTCTTTCCGGTGGTGTTGTTCACGGGAGGAACATTGCCACGACTGTTGCACGCTCCTCCGTTGGTGAGTACTGAGCATCTCCACGGTCTCATTTACACCACTATTAATATTCTCAACGACATTCTCAACATCGCCATAAAACAAGGGTTAATTAAGGAAATCAATCACATAATATCCCTATATCTTGACCAACTAACAAATAAGCTTAGGTAGGACACACTAGCAAAGGATTTACTCGTCTCTCCCTCCTAGTTCTATTCCCGATCTCCACCAGAGATCATATCCTAAGCTCGATACCAATTGTGACGCCCCCAAAATAGGTCCATTCCATCCAACCCATTCTCGAGTCGCCAAATACATGGTATGTAAACAACTACAACTTTATTATTACAACAAGAAAGCGTGAGTTTGAATACAAATATTATCTTCAGACAATATCTATACTCAAATAAATCCTCATCACATTTATTGATACATTATTTTACAATAATGGTGAGGACTACTAAACAACTCTCTCTAGAACCTTCATTCCATACCCCACTAAGACTTTCGCTACATTCTCGCCTCTCCGAGAAGAAAAATGGAACAACAAGGAAAAGGGTGAGCTCAACTAGCCCGATAAAGAATGTTATGACTAAGATAATATACAACAAATTATCGTTAGTCTTCAACAGGAAAAATCGATAGAATACAATAGACAACAAGTTTCGAGATCAATATACGCAATGTGAAATAATAATTCATAGAAGAGTTACGTAGAGAATGAAATCTACTATAATCTATGAATTTAAAAATCCATCATCAATATTTTATCCCGTAACATCAATCAATATTCATCTTAAATCAAATATTCATCTTTGCACTACAGGCCAAAGATATTCATCATCGGTCATGTTCATTTAAACACTGCTCATCTTTGCACTACTGTGCAAAAAGATATTCTTCAGAAATCATTCATCTTTGCACTACAGCCAAAGATATTCAATAATATCATCATTTAAGACCGAGAATGATGAAAATATTTTAAAGAAACGAATCCAGTGAAACAAAATGACAAATATTATGGATTCATACTTTAAACAATCAGAGTTCAAAATACTTCATAAATAATCATAGTGAAGTAAAATTCAAGAATGATCAAAACATGGATACAATCAAAGCTAGTATCCGAATAGATATTTTAGACGAAAAGAAAAATTTCATTTTTCTATTGAATAGTGCCGTATTCGTGAATAGTGTCAGATATCGTGAATAGGCCAGTATCACGTGAATAAGAATCTCACACCCAAAGATAGAAATTCCACAAAAAACATCTTCACGCTTCATTAATAGTACTCGTGAATAGTAACTTCGTGAATAGTAACTCATGAATAGTAACTCGTGAATAGTAACTCATGAATAGTAACCCCGATATGAAAAAGTTCCAAATTTGATAAAAAGTACCAACCAATATTTCAAAGATAATGATATTGAAGAATTAATATCATTTGAGAAGAAAATAACATCCCTTACCGAAAAAAGAATCAAGATTTCAAGGAAAGGCTCAAGTGATCTTTGAATGAAACTTAGATTGAGCATAAACAATTCTCAAAGTATCTAAATACTCACAAAATACGCTCAATAATATAGAGAGAGAAAGAGAGAAAACTTTGTTTCTGGTGTGATTTTCAATTCTAACTTAGCCCTCTATTTATAGGAAAATGTTATTTACCAAGCAGACTTGACTGCTACCTGATGGCTTTACCTGCTACTATTGCCACCCACCACATTTGAAATAAAATTCAGCACATTTTTCACCAACCACAAGTGGGGCCCACTCAATTCTAGAATTTTCCACCAAAATCAATTATAAACCTAATTTCCGAATCCGACACCTCTTAAAATTCACAACAAATCATTCGTGCATTTTTAACGGTTCAAAATTTGTGGACATATACTCAACTTATGTATGTATAACATACCCAAAAATTACCACAATCCAACGGTCGGATTAAAATTATAACCCCATAATATATCTCAAAAACCCCGATTTGATTTTTAATACCTCCAATCCGATAAAATATCGATAAAACACCTCAAAGATTAATTCCTTCATTAATAACCACATAAATAAATCCATCATTTATATTCATATAAAATAAATATTTCTTATCATATGAATCAATAATTAATTATTCACAAATAATATTACGTAATCACATTTATGACAACAAAAGTGTTCCCGAGAAAGGGGCTTTCCGATAAGGATTTCTCCTTCTTGGCGCAATGCAATTAGGTGACCAAACTCTCCTCGATGTAACTTTCTAGACATTGCCAATAATACTATCTAATAATATTATTCAAATAATATGAATTATTGATCCGATAATGGGAAATATCGCAAAGTGACAATTATTGAACAACAATAATATAAAATATCAACGCAAAGAATTATTGAATCAATAAAATAAAATATTGAATAAAGAATTCATCGTGAAAATTATTGAGTAAAGTGCCATCTTATATACGAATCAATAATTCAACAATCTTATGCAATACCGTAAAGCTATTGTGCAACCACGCCAGACATCTTGTATTTTAACCACCGGGTATTCAACAGATCTTAACTGAATAACTATTCTGTTATTTATAACCACCCAAACTTTGTCGTTTTCCTCATCCAATCGCTTCCGTTATGGGGCCCACACATTATGGTCTGGCCGTCAGCATTTAATATTCCCCGACAAAGATTTAATATTCCACGACCAAACGAATATTCCGACAAGCATTTAATATTCCACGCACCAAAACGAATATTCCCTAAAAAAAATGAATATTTTATAACCACTTGCTTATTTTGAAATATTTGCGTATTTAACCCTTAACTATCCACATTAATCAAATCCACCCTTACTATTTCAAAATAATAAATAAAGGAAATTCCTTTTATTTAAAAAATTTTGGTCTTTACGTACCGATTCTAGGCATATATCCCGAAGAAAGCTGGAAGGTCAGTAAAACTCATCATAGATCGAACCATGTCCAACAATGTTCGATTTCTCCTTTCAGATACACCATTCATCCGTGGCGTGCCCTGGTGGAGTCCATTGTGAGATTATACCAATTTCTTTGAGACAATCGAGAAACTCACCACTTAAGTATTCTCCTCCTCGATCGAGTTGAAGAATCTTAATACTCTTACCGGTTTACTTCTCAACTTCACTTCGAACTCTTTGAACTTTTCAAATGATTTGATTTGTATTTCATTAAATACACATATCCAAATCTTGAGTGGTCGTCGGTGAATGTAATAAAATAAGAATACCCTCCTCGTGCGGTCGTTGTCATAGTCCACATACATACGTGTGTACTAACCCTAACAACTCTCAGAACTCTTTCTCCTTTTCCACTAAAAGGAGATTTAGTCATTTTACCCATGAGACAAGATTCACATGTTGGATATGATTCATAATCGAGATAGCTCTAGGAGCCCATCTTTATGCAACTTGGATAATCTTGTTTCATTAATACGATAGGAGTCTATAATTGCTACATGAAGGTATAATTAACATCATCTTTTTTCCTTTTCTTAGTTTGTTCAATTTGAAATATATTTTCATGCAAGTCAAGTGTATATAGTCCATTTCGCAAATTACCAACACCATATAAAATATTATCATTATAAATGGAACAACTGTTGTTCTTTATTATAATATTAAAACCATCCATATCCAATACAGAGATAGAAATAATGTTTCTAATGATATTTGGAACAAAATAACAATTATTTAAATTAATGAACTTGCAGAGCGAAAGCGGTGCTAAACAATAAGTCCCTCATGCCTAATGCAAAGAACCTTTGCTCCATTTCCCACTCGTAGGGGCGACCTCATCCTTTCACTTTCTACTACGACCAAATCCACGCGATATTATTACATATGTGAGAACCACATCCGGTATCCAATACCCAAGTAGAAGATTGACTTTCGAAAAATTAATTTCAATCATAAACAAACCTTGATTAGGATTCAAGCTTCTCGAAGCTTCTTCGCTTTTGTTCTGCGAGATAATCCTTGCAGTTCCTCTTCCAAATGACCGGCTTATCGCAATGGAAGCAAATTCCTTTGCTAATTTGGATCAGTTTCTTTGATCCTTCACTTTCGCCTTTCCTTAGCCTTCTTGGATTTCTTCTTTTCGGAAGATGCCTTGGGCCTCTTCCTTTTCTTGGAAGAATCATCCACCGAAGAAGACATAGTTCTTCTTGGATGGGAAGTGACCTTCACGAGCTTTCAACATGTTAAGTAATTCGAAAAAGTCGACATCCAACTTATTCATATGAAAATTCACAACAAATTGTGAGAAGGTGTGCAGGAGTGGACCGCAAGACTAAATCTTGACTCAACTCCCCATCCATGACGAACCCAAGTCGCCCAAGACGCGTTCAATCGATTGATCATCATTAGGACATGAGTCTCAATGGTAGTGCCCTCATTCATGTAGAGATCGGAAGAGCTCCTTAGATATTTTATATCTAGCAATCCTACTTTGCTTCACCATACAACTCTCGAAGGTGCGAGAGCATAGTTGGAGCATCCATGTTTTCATGCCGACATTTGAAGCTCGTTACTCACGTGGATGCGAGCATGATGCATCGAGCCACAGATGCATCATCTTGCCACCGCATTTAAAAGTAGCAATCTCTTCCTCGAGGCTCTCTCGCAACTTTTGCAGGCATGCGCTAATTTAGGACATAAGAAATCTTTTTTCAAAGAAGTGAGAACAATTTCAGATTCCTTAACCGGTCCAGTAGTAGTTCGATCGGTCGGTTTGTTAGCATCAAGTATGCTACGCAGATGAAATTATTGAATGTGACATTTTCAAAATTACGCATGTAAAAAGACAATATTTTAGCAAACATTCATTTATTAATTACCAAAATAAATTAGGTCTTATTTTATATTGGTATCTCCCACTATTTTCTTCAAACTATATTACCCTCATTTATATAGTTGGCAAAATCTAATTAAAGTTTTGCTTAGTGAGAATAAGGATCCCATTTCAAATATATATAGCCTTGTGGTGACACAACAAACTATATATAAATAAATAGGTAGACAACTCCTCATCAATTACATCAACATGTAACTCCTTATGTTTTGCCTCTTAGATTATTTTGATCAAGTGGTGGCACATCCGAATCAAAATTATCTAAGTTAAGTCCAACCTAGTACTTCCATATATTCAAAAAAAAAAATATCGCCTTGTGGTGACACAACAAAATAATATTGTTCAATTTTTTTATAAGCATCAAATGTGATAAATTAACATCTTAAATACTTAATACTTGCCTTGTGGTGACACAACAAACTCATATTAAATATTTAATACTCTATTAATTTTATCATGCTAGAAAGCGACGTTCGATATTCTAAATATCTTTGAACGCTTAAGACTTAATATATAAAAACTTTGAGGATTTGTTATTATTTGTCTCATCTTGTTTAAGCGGCATGCAAATATATATATAAAATACGCGTCATATTATTAAACATGCAAGCATGTTTGCATAATATATAATATATATAATACTAGCATGCACATATATAATACTATATTACTACCGGATTGATTATGGACTTTTATTCTAGTTTGGTTCACTAGAGCCACCAAGTGAACCAAAAAGGTCAAACCCTAGGGTGCAAAGAATAAACATTTAAATATAACTATTACATTTAAACGGGCTCCATTACAAGCGGGTCTTTTAGCGCTCCTTGCTCCTTGATCTTGGTTTTCAAAAAATTCTAACTAGTCCTATTACATAAACTATTTAATTTAAATAGAAACCTTGATCAACAAATCGAGGGAAGTACATAGGAGAGAGATAGAATTTACATCAAGAAGAAAACCGAGAAAAGGCGAGGCACGCAGATTCCCCATTTAATAAAACCCATTCATTCAAACATCCAACTAAAATAAATCCAATCATATTGGTCAATTGTCTATAATCAATCCCATTTATTATCATACATATCATCATACGTATCAATAAATAAAATCATTCCATATATATATGAGTATCATTTAATGGGCAATTTTATGTTGCATGAAATCCAATTTCAAGATTAAAATAAACTCTTTTATTTTAATTATAAAATTATTAAGATATATTATATATATATAACTTATATATATATAATATTAATCCGTAGTACAAGCTGTTAGCTTGATCTCGGTCAACATGGTGCCAAAAAAAAAAAAATTTGGACAAAACTACTGCCACGTGGACCAGCAATCACGGAAGAGAAAAAAATAAAAAAAAACGGATTCCTTTTCTTTTAAAAAAAAAAAACCGCCTGCAACAACTTTTGTTTAAAACAACTTTTGTTAAAAACAACTTGCTTTGATCTTGAGCAGGTTACATGATATATATATATATATAATAATATATATACTTGCAACTATACTTGTTTCTTAAACTGTCCAGCAACAAAAATCGGACTCAACTTTTTTTTTTTTTCTTTCATAAAATAATAATTTTATACAACAAATTATGCCCAATAAATTATTCTAAATACATACACATACATATATGGAATCAAAATAATTAATAATTAGATAAACCCGCTCTCGATACCAATCGTTAGGTTTTGTGAAAATCAAAGTAGCAATCAAAATTGCAAAAAATAGCGGAAGCGAGATAAAATCAGATTTTAAATTTTTTCACAAACCAATTACCCGGATCATCTTTTATGCATATTATTAATTAAAACGAAGAATAAGAAATTATGAAATCATACACTTGTGAAACGAGCTTCCCAAGCACGAGTTCACCTCCTACTTTTCCGCGATCTCCTTGAATCTAAAGGTTGATTCCTTCCTTTGATCAATGTAAGCCACCCAGTGTATGGCCTCTATAGGTGATCCACCAAAGAAGAATAATTATCAAGAAGAATGGATATATGGCTCAAACCCTAGCTTTTTCTTATCTCGTATAAAAAAGGGTGTTCTCTCAAAATCTAGGAATTACGATATCTTATATCTAATATAAGACTCTCTTATAAAAATATCACGTAACCCTATTTCAAATAAAATAAGGTATTATTTATTTAATTAAACTCTTTTAATTAAATGGGCTCCTAATCCTATTAGGGGTAATTAATTAAACTCCTTTAACTAATTTTCTTTCCTAATCCAATTAGGAATAAATGAAAGTATTAATATTAAATTAATTCCTAAACCTTTTAGAAATTAAAATAATAATAATTATAATAATATTAATAAGACTCCTCTTATTAATTTATATTTAATATTTTTAAAATATTAAATAATAAATATTAAGCTATTTAATTTATTCTATCACCATAGATTAAATTAAATATACTTAATATATTATTACAATTATGCCATTAACTTCTTAAATAATTATTCTTCCTTTTTATGGTAATGACCCTTTAGGTTCTCCATATTAAAGGTTGTGAATAAATCAATTAGAACAATTCTAATCTCATTTAAATAAATAAATTAAACAAATAATTTATTTAAATAAATAATATTTATTCTACAATAGGATAAGCCTCCCTAATGATCAACGACTTTCCGGATAATATAGATTTCAACATTAATCATAAAAGAACCTTTGAGTAAATAGTTACCTGTGACAATTCAATCCTTCCACCATACAATGTCCCAATTAAATATAAGGCATGGAATTACCGGTCAAGTCTTATTTTATTTAATTATATGTATTTCGATTCCTAAATGAATAACTCCTAATGAATGCAAATTAGAAACTACTTTCTAATTTCATTCCACCTCGCCAAGGATTCTGAATTGTCATTTATCGAATCACATAGGACATTTCTCCTTTTACTAGAAGTGGTAGATTCTTTATTGATCATTCATTATCTTCATATATAACTTATTACACCCAAGCATACCCTTTGATATACTCTAAGAGTCTTAAGGAATAAGTCAAAGTGTAATTTATTATATATAAGATACTATGATGATCTCAAGTCTAAGGATCATTGTGTACTACTATCACTCTGAGAATTTCTATTGACGGTAAGTAAAACTCCATTAGGTATTCCTTAGCGAGTCACGTTCAAATGAACTTATTCTCTAATAAGCACCTACATACTTGCTTTAGTGTCTCCACACAAATGATCATGAGATCAATTATCCTCATCCAATGAGCAAGCAACGTATGTACCAATCTATCCGGATTCACTAATCCCCAATTTAGTAATCCAATGATTGGGAACTATTTTAGTTTTAAGCTTTCTAAGAATTTAGATCTCATTAGAATGATCATCATCATTATTCTAAAAGCGTTGCTTAAAACTATGGGTTTATCACATATTATTAAAATAGCACCATGTAGATAATAAATACTTTTAATAAATAATTCTTTTATTAATAAATAAATAAATAAGATTGATTACACAGTATATGCTTTATCATTATACATGATTGGCTTGTATGCATAATACTTTCAATGAGGTCCTAAAGCCGATTCCCGTGTTTTGCAAAGAACCTGTTAATGTAGATTTAGTTTTTTCATGGTACAGTTGGTAGCCAAACATTCATACCAAGGTAACCAATTCAGTGTTATTTGGTTTCTAATTTATTTTTAAAAAATCTATTATAGATTTTTTTATTTAATAGTGCAGTTGGTAGCTAACACTTTATACAAATGTAACCAATTCTGTTTTATTGGGTGACCAATTAATTAAAAAAAATATATTGTAGATTTTTTTTTATAATGCAGTTGGTAGCCAAACCTTAATACAAAGGTAACCTGAAATTTCTTTTGGTTACCCACAAAAACTAAAATGGTTACCTTTGTATAAATATTTGGATATCAACTGCACTAAAATTTATCATTTTTTCCTTTTAATTTCTGGACTAAATCAACCTTCGTCATAATAGCAGTCATGGCGTCCATGGTGTTGAAGCGACGGCGAAGGAGATGAGGAAGATGACCGGCGAAGGGGAGGATGAAGATGACGTTGCCAAATTTTGAATATTTGAATTTGAATTTATTTTGTTTGTTAGATCCAAGATATTTGATCCTATACTAATTCCCTAAATTAAGGAATCCTAATTGCACTAATATTGTAAATAAATAAAGAAAGTGTATTAATTGTGTAAATATTTTATGAGTGCACTAATAGTGTAATTACTTTCTAAATATTGTATACTTATGTAAAGGACCCATCATTTTTTCACCCTCTCAAAACTTGAACCGTTTTGGCCTGGCCCGCCAATGGCCCGACCCATTTGGGTTCGGCCCATAAAATGTGTCAAAATTTGGTCATAAATCAATCCAAGCTTACGGCCCGGCTCGCCCCGTCTGTCAAAACGCGAATTTTGGGCTTAACTTTTTCAGTTCACCAAAACTTGGGCCGTTTGGGCCCTCAGGGGCGGATCCAGCCACAAAATTCATTGGGGTCAAATTTGATTTTTTTTTTTGTTAAGAATGAAAATTATAACTATATTTATTTTTTTAAAATTCAATATAATTTCTCAACACTTAAGTCGTTAAGTTTAATATATATATATATATATATATATATATATATATATGTGTGTGTGTGTGTGTGTGTGTGTGTATTCATAATTTTCTTATAAGGAAAATATTAGAATGATTTTTTTAATCAATAATTTTTTTTATTAAAAACTCAATATAGTACAAATGTGACAAATCCAAAAGAATTGGATAAGTCCACACGGGATAAAAAAAATTAAGTAAATAGTCTTGGGGTTTTAAGACTTTGTCTTTGAGTTTTAATTTGGTGATAAAAAGAAAAAGAAACGAATGAAAACAAAAAGAGATAATGTCAGTTTTGTAATATAAGAGATTTTTTTAAAAGAAAAATGGTGTTTTGAGTTTTAATTAGAAAAAAAATGAGTGTATTTCGAATCAAAAAATTTCTTCTCATTTTTTTTCTACAACTAAATTTTTTTACAGGATGTTAGTTAAAAAAGTAGAAGAAAATACTTACTTTTTAAGCCAAATATTACACATGGAGAGAGAAATAAGAAAAATAGTACAAAATTATCATTATTTAAAAAAATCACTTATACAAAAAGAGGGTGGTGGTGAGGGTGTATACTATGGGAAAAGGAAGGAGCCAAAATTCAGTGGGGACAGGTGCCCCCTGCCCTAGAGTAGATCCGCCCTTGTGGGCCCGGTCCGTTTGTCAGATCTAGTTTACATACTTCTATTGTTGACGTTTTTTAATATGTACTTATTCTCACACTGGAGTTATTCCACAACGATTCTGTCCGTCAACATTTTTGGTGTGATCGTTTATTTATTGTGCAGATTTTAGTTTGTTGTTTGATAATTCGACGAGGTTACAGATTTTGACGTTAACATTATCATCATGCAAATGAGGCATTAAACAATGTTGTGGTTGGTTGGTGAAATTGGAATTTGAATTCGAACGAGAACGAGAATAGGAATGAAAGTAAGTAGGAATAAAACGTCCGTCCGTAAACATAAAATATTAATTTCATTCTCACCAATTGATTCCTTTCTAGATGGGTGGATTCAGCCAATTCCATTTTAAGTCAAAATACATTTGTGATTAAAAAAGTGTTATAAAATATATATTTAAATTTATATTTCCTTTCTCTAGAAAATTCACTTTTTCTCTCTAGAATTAATTTTTTTCACTTCCTCTCATTTTTTTTCATCAACTCTCTGGATTTCTTACTTTCATTCTCTAAAACTTTTTGACGCTCTCTTTCTAAAAAAATCTTTTAACTCTCTAATTAAAATTTTTCACTTGTTCTCTCTTGAATTTTGTCAATTGCCTACATTTACAAAGAACTCTTACAAAAATTAATTTACAAAATAATGTATCAAAGTGTAATTAATAAATAATTCATTATATATGAGTGGGGTCCAGTTATTGTAATCAGCCAAAGTCATACGCATAATTTTGTATCTTTTTTATGTAACAATATAATTTTATGAGTCCGGATCTTAAACTCACCCATTATCCAACTCACCAGAGCTCACTCCTCAGAGCCGGATTTTAAATGACAGTTTTTCGCTTACCATACAACCGTCGTCTCAACCAAACTTTATTTTATACTTCATAAATTTTATAAATTAAATTTAAACAACTCAATACTCGGTTCGACTCGATTCATTTACGCGGTTAGTTTTGATCCCCAATGAGGAAATGTTATATATTTATCTAGATATATTTTTGGAACACTATTATCTAGGCAAATAGCTCAAGAAGCTTCTAAATTACATATGGCCCGACTGAAAATGAGATAAAAATATGTGTTTTACTGGGGATCTGCATTTCACCAAGTTTACTCATAAAATTTTCTCCATAATTAGATTAGCTTACCCTGAAAAGGTTTACAATATTTGGTTAATTTAAGCTTTGCATTTGGTAATAAAGGGGACTAACTTGGATATTCAAGGACCAAATTGCATCCTCTTGCAAAACAAGGCTTAAAATTTGTTACATTTTGATTCACTTTTTCCTGAATACTGATATTTGGTGCAAAACATCCATTATTGAGTCGTATCAGGCTTATAGGCAGCAATGTTACCAGACCAGTCTAGCACTTCTGCTTTTAAGCCATGACCAAGGCTCAGATGGAGTTTTTGGTAGAGGAGGAAGCAACATAACCTTCCGGCAGAGCCCAAATGGCCACCCCTCACAATGGCAGAGCTCCAGAATTATTGACCGCCGCTGCAAATCTGTAAAATCGAAACGGCTCAGGCTAGAGCATCGAGAAAGATTGGACTTTACGGATAGAAATTCTTCCATATTTGTAGTGCTTGAACAACGAGAAAAACGACTGTCAACTGAGAAGAAGTCTTCTTTTTCTTTGACATTAGCACTTTCCTCCTCCTGTTTCATTGCCTTTTGGGTGATTAATTCTCCTGTTGTAGGGAAAAACGCCCAACTTTTACGTCTGGCTTTAGCCTCCATGTATCTACTTATAACTGCCGAGACAAATACCTGAATCCGAAAAGAAAAGAAAATCAAATTATTAGAAGAAGCATATGCTGCAATTAAACAAATCACCTTGGTAAGAAAATTGTGTACACACTTAAAAGTTCAACTAATAATTCATTAGTACTTTCTGTTCATCATTATCGTCATTGCTAGTTGGATTATATTCTTCTTCCGGGCATGAAGAAGAAAGCCTGCCGCAAAAAGTATAGCAATTGGAAAATGCATCCTTGAGGGTTGATTTAAGGAATTTGCATCTCTTGGAGCCATTTAGTGGCACCTCATAATGAAAAAAGGTCATGAGGAAAGAGAAAAGTTGGATGGTAGGTAAAAATGGAGTTCAGAAACCAAATATATAACTGAAGATGTCTACTTCAATGTTCATATTATTGACATGCTTGTCTGAAAGTGGCCTCTCAACATATGTAAAATACTGGACTTTATCCTTTGGGGTGAAGACAAAGTTAAATAAATATGGCAAACATTTAAACAAATTACCTGTTATTGTTATCCCTTGAGCATCTGCAACCGTCCGATGCCAAATCAACTGCTATGAAGTCCCTGCAGAATAACCCAATTATATATTCACTTAAACCCTAAGAAATGGTAAACTAGGACTTTGCACCAAACCATGACTACTACTTGAGAAATATGCTATAACCGATACTTAGTGCATAAAGTTTATTTAACCTTAAATTTAGAAGCTTGATTAGACACACCAATTATAGTTTTCCATTTGAGACTTGAGTAATGATAGTACTACCTTGTTTTGCTGGGGACAATATTCTGCATGTGCTGGAATCAAGTTAAAGATGGAAAACTCATCTTTCCTTCTTACTTAGTCAGTCTCCTTCAACCTTTCTCTTTCATTTCCAAGCAGAATTGTCATAGTTCCATGAAAAGAAATTCTAGTCTTATCATAATTTACCAGATATACCATACTGGCAAATAATACTTCAGACTTTTTCTTTTATAATTGTAAAACTTTTATTGCAACTTTCGAAAACATAGTACCATAAGAATTGGAAAAACGTAAAAGTTCGGACATTTAAACTAGTATATAGTCCATAATCAAAAAACAAAGAAGCATATATAATCATGTATATCAAAATGAGTAATATAGTCTTGAAGGCATGTGCAGCAATTTCTCTCCATCTTCAATGTATTTTGATCATTCCAAGAACTTCTTCTACCAGTATATAAATTTCATAGTGATATTGAAACAGACAGGACTCTACAAGAGCCATAATCATAGGTTCATAACAATTAAGCTTTACACAAAAAATTATGCAACACATTAAAGTATGGGAAACTAGCCTTTACTAGGAAGATATCCATATCCTGGACAGGGAAAAAGAAATAGAATTCAAACTATCTGATCATATTCCCTAAACTTGTCAGGTTCGCTAAATGCAAGTTATCACAAATGATGATTCTTTCATTTGGTTACTACTACGAAGCAGCTGTATTTACATCCAGCATATCCCTAAACACGCAATCAAGTAGACTGGCATCTATAATACAGGATTGTTTCTGCTGCAAATTAACAATGTAACTGAGATATAAGAACTCCAGCCATTACAGTAAATGGCACAATTATAAGAATAGCTTCAAAGTAATTATGGCTATGAGGCTATCTCTAATAACATGTTTGGATAAATGCCAAGAATCACTAAAGTGGTCTAAAGAAGCACAAACTTATCACAAGGAAAAGTTTTGTAATCTACTCCCTCCTATCCAGATTAAATGACGTTTTAGAGTTAAGCACACTTATTAAGAAATAACGCAAAATGTCTTTTGTATCCCTAATTAATTATTTATCTCTCCACAATGAATAAAAAAGGTAATGGTCAAAGATGAAGGCAATTAATGGGTTATTAGAACTTTGGTTGTATATGTGGTAAAATGGCTCATGGAATTGCATTTACTAAGCATATTAAATAGAGGGGTAGATTAGGAAAAAATAGTGCAATATTGCATAAAAATACCAAAACGACACTTATATAGAATAAAATTAAACTCCCTAAAACGTCATTTATTTAGGATAGGAGGGAGTAATATTTAATATAAAAATATGAAAATTAAAAAGATAACATGATACTCCAGTACCTTTATTTATTGCATAGAGATTCTTTTTGAAAAGGAAAAAAAAATTGGCCTTATGGGGACCTCTACATACCTCAACTATAAAACAACAGAATTTGAATCTCAATACATAATCATTGGTTATCATATTGTTGCTTATTCAGAAAATGAGCTCCCCGGTTAAAAATTGTAAGCCACTACTTTCAAGACATTTTGAAAGGCTTGACATGAAATAAAACATATTCCGATCAGAAAGGATCTACTTGTGACGACACAAATCTAACTGTTGACCTGTTCTTCTTGGAAGTAACTTCCATAATTGATCATGCATTCCCTTTCTTGTGAAACACTGTGCACTCCAATCCACAACACATCCTTTTTATCAAAGAAGATACCTCATCTAGTTCATAGTGAAAATTATTATTACATCTGAGCGAATGACGGCACTGGCCCTGTCATAGTAACAAAGATATAATCCATCAGAAGGGGGGGAAAAGAAGTTAAACCCATTTATTCATTGTATCAACCGAGTGAAAAAGGTGCAGAAAAAGCGTATGGTACAAACCTGTTGACGTTTCCCATATTTATTATTCCAGTGGAGCAAAAAGGTTCAATTGATTTCATTCTGGCAGGCTTTTATGGAGGGATTCCAGTATTAAATAAATAATGAGTTGCCCAACTAATCTACTGAAGAACCTAGGGAACATGGAGGTAAGGTAAGTACAAGAAAATCACAAAAAAAGCATTAAACCTCACTTTTCTTCCTCAGATGGATCTCAATGCAAGTTAGAAACCAAGCGTGTAAAAAACTACAGATTTCTGGCTTGCATGACCTCATCAATCAGCCTAAAATAATATTTATATATTTATAAATATACCTGGCTTGCACAACTTCATTTCATCAACCTAAAATAGTATTCATATAGTATACTTATTACCATTTCATAACGGATGAAGAGGGCCTATTACATATTTGTACATGCTTAGTAATCTTTTTAATTATGGTACTAGCTGAACAATAAATAACAATTTCAACAGCTTAAAAGACCCATCTCTTCTCTTTGTTCCTTCATCCATATTATAACTTCAATTCAGAAAGGGAATAGCATGGTGCATCATCCATGTGGAAATCTGTATTTCCATGAAAGCAAATCACTAGCACTACAAATATTTCTCCAGCTCCACGTACTGTCAGAAAATATATGCATATCATTGGGACAACTATTGCATGAATCATCCATGTGGAAATCTGTATTTCCATGAAAGCAAATCAAACTTGATCCAATATTTTGAACCAGAAAAATATAAATTTGAAAATATTTTCAAAATTTTATCATCGACTATTATTGAAAGTTAAACTCAGTATTTTTAAAGACAAACAAAGAAATATTTAAATTAATACTTTTTTTGTTCAAAATATAGGATCAAGTTTGATTTGTTTAAATCAATTCGAGATATATTCAATTTTAAAAGAAATCATACAGTTATTAGTACCATTTAGATAAAATAAAAAAATAGTAAGGTTTATAATTTTGGTAATTATATTGTCTAAAATTAATTAATTTATACTAATTTTGAATTTAGAGATATTTCATATTGAATTCAAAATGTCAATATAAAAATAAATAAATAAAAAGAAGATGAAGAGCATACTTTTTACACAAATTTTAAAAATAAAAAATAAAAAATTGAGGAGAGAGGAGTGAGGAGAGAGAGAGAGAGAGAGAGAGGAGAGAGAAAAACAATTTTTAATAGTTGAAAAAAATTAGAGGAACACATTTGCGTGACTAACACATCTATGAGAAACAGTTATGCTAAAAAAAGTTTAGGGAACATTAGAGGAACATATTTGCATGACTAATGCACCTATGAGGAACAGTTGTGCTAAAAAAAAGTTTAGGGAACAATTTAGCGAAAACATGACAAATATGAGGGTCAGATTTGCAATTTAGTCAAAAAAGTAGATGGTACATTAACAAGCCACACTGAATGCTAAGGTGTACTTGCAAAATGCCCATACAGAATTCAGAATTTTTTAATTTATCATGTGAAAAATTAAGCCACTAAGGCAGAAGAAAACACCAATACAAATGGTCTGCATCATCGCAGACGCGAGCTGCTAGGGGGTGGGAAAGATACTACAACACTGGTTCACCGGAGGGAAACCAGATTACAATTGTCTGCCTACCTATGAGCAGGTTTATTAAAAATTCTAGGAACATGAAGAAAATCGCATCAAGGGATTCAGCTAGCTAACATATAACTGTAGAACAGTCATCCAGCCCACTGCAATCTCCTAACTCTTCTTGGTACCTCTTTGAATCTGATTCTTTATCACCTTCACACTTCAAATTTCATATTTGACTACTCTTCTTTTCTAGAGTTGAGTATGTCAAGCAGTCAAAAAGTAGACTCTGTCCTGGTTTGACCCTAAAAAACAATAAAAAAAATTCCATGATCTGTCGTATAATCCATTCGACCTTCATATCTTCAAAACCATAACAGGATCCTTTAAATTTGCCAACTTGAACTGTCTAGGGTGAATAATGTACCACGTCACATTAAAAGGCCAGCTATCAAAACAATTAAATTTTTTTAATAATAAAAATAAATTTATTGCAGCCCAAAACTATCAAAAAGTTTATCCAGATAAAAATCTTCAACAAAATTGAAAAATGAGAAAACTTTTATTATATCAAGTAACTGTCAAATCAAACATAATTAAAAAGGGAAGAAACAGATGGTACCCATTAATCAATCACTTATTAGGAGATAACTGAAGCTGCTGAGAGGTGAGAGAAATGAGAGACTGAAGCTTAGCAACAGCAGAAGTCTTATTTGGAGGGCATTTGGAGAGAGAAGTATTCAATGACTGAATAGCCTCATCCAGCTTTCCTGAAGCCAAGGCTGCCAGTCCTGCTTTATAAGCTTCATCTACCATTTTAGCATCATATTGAGGCTTCAATTTTGCATCAGGGCTCTTATACTTTGAAGGGTAAGGTGAAGATGGAGGAGATTTGAGGAGGACAGTTGAATGGGCATACTCAAATGCACAAATTGCTGAATTGATTTCAGCCATTAGAGTTTCTGGTGTTGTTGGGATTATTTTCACAGTATCAAATACACTCCAAGGTGGGTTCCTATTTCCAGTACCCATTTCTATTTTTCAGCTCAGATTGATGATGTGATTCCGTAAAAGACGGGGTTTTTGCAGTTTTATTTCAAACCCCTAATCGCTGGATTGATTTGCAGCTTGATGGAGAGTTGTAGGGCATTACTTTTTAGTCTGTGTTGTTTTTGGTCATTTCACAATGTTTCACTAAATAAGATTCTAACTTCTCACTCTCAATTTCAACTATAAACGCTTTAAAATTTGTGTTTATATAAAGTATAGATATACTTCCTCACTCTAATATATAGAATTGTGCACAAATATTTAGAAATTTATTGTATAATATTAATGGTCTATATTGTATTTATATTTAAAAAAAGTGTTATTTATTAGATGAAAAAATAATTAAAGAATCAAATTTATATTTAATATTTGGGATAATATTAAAAATTAAATAATTAATACTTACTTGTAAGCGAAGACGAAATTCTAATTAGTATAAGTTTATGTGAATTTATAAAGTTTAGAAATGTCAAATTTATAATCAACAATAATATTATGTGTATATTTGGTTATTTAAGTTTTTGCGTTTTTCACTTTATTAAATGAAAAATAGTGAGAAAACCAAATTCATATTTAATACTTTTTGGGTAATATTAAAATTTAACAATTAATGTTTAATTGAATTTCTCAAATGACAAATATTAAAAACAAAAATACTTCTCTAAAACCATATTTAAAACTTTGTAAAAAATTAATCGTAACGTATCAAATATGCGCTTAAAAATGGTAGAAAAGAAAATTAATGTAAAAAGTTTTAAAAAATCTTTCAAATATCATGTTAGTGAGATTTTTAAGTAGAAAATTGGATATAAATTAAACGTAAACTTTTTATCCTAACCTAAGAAGATTTATAGGTGTTGATATTACACGAGGTATACGAAATAATAAATAGATGTCAAGCACTAACACTCATGTAAGAGAGATATATTAGAACCTCTATAAATTAATAATTAATATTCACTGATTTTTTTTTATTAATTTAGAAAGTTATTATTTAATCGATAAATTAATAATTTATTAATTTAAAAGAGTTTTTTTTCTATTCGGTGAACATAAATTTAATTACATGAAAATTATTGTATTTTATTGATGTTTATATCATATTTTGTTTGATAAAATGTATCATACTTATTAAATTAATGTAATAATAGAATTCATTGTAAGTGATATTAATTATTTTTAATATCACTCATAGCGTCAACAACACTTACAAATTTTTATTACAATTCGAGAATGCAACACCTGAAATTTGGGACACAATGAGAAAAATTAAGACAAAACAAACCAGAATAGAATTATATTTTACAAGATTACCCTAGATGTATTTGCAATTTAAAAGAATTATTAATTTATGATTTTGATGGGACCATATATTTATATAAGGGTCTTTTTATCGAAATTATTAATTTATCCCAGTAGTCAAAGTCGGACCGAGAAAAAAAAATTATTTTAGAGAGATTATTAATTTATCGACTAAAATTTTATTTTTTTAAAATAATAATTCTCAAATCACATTATTTCTTTTTAAAAAAACAAATCATTATTCCCATTCTACCCTTAAAATAACAAACACTAAAAATTTCATTCCTTCCGTACCCACTTTTCTCTTTTTCAATTCACAAACACAACACATGTAAAAAGTTGATATCACTTCACTTCATTTCTATTTTCTAATCCTCTTTGGCTCTTTCCTCTACCCGCCAACATCCACACCCAACGTAGTACTACTGTAGAAGCACGGGCGGACCACCAGCCACCAGGTAACTTTTCTGTCTCTCTCTCTCTGTATATGTCTATATTTGTATATCTGTATACGTGAATACATAAATTGCTGCTTTATCTATTTGGGTTTCTTCAATTTGGATCATTCTTTAATAGAAGAATATACTTTGGGTTAATTTAACGAATTAATTAGAAGCATGTAATATTTGCGAGCAGGGGCATATCTCTCATAAATTCGACACTGATTAGCTACAATCCAATTTTTGCAAGTTCTAGCTATTCCCTCTCATATTGTACCCCGATTGTATGGTTTTCTTTTTTTCTCACCTTAATTTATTTATCTATTTGTCTATTTGTTTTCTTTTTTCAGTCTATTTAGCTGCTTTATGTGTCGTATGCAATTAAATTTTGCTTTACTGAGCTACTGAATTATTTGGTTTCTTAAAATTTTCATTTTTGTAATTGGGACACAAAATCTGTGGTTAGTTTAGCTCATGTAGTCAATCCTTATGGTTTTGGATTATTTTGTTGGGGGGGAAATAGGGCTTCAGAGGTAAATTTTGATATTTGAAGTAGGATATCTTCTTCGGTTCTTTGCTTTTAATTCATTAAACTTAGATTTATCCTAATTATCAATGTTCTAAAAGGCGCTAGGCGGACGGCCGGTGCCTAGAGGGCCTAGGCGGAATTTTTTATTTTAAGCCAATTTTAATATTTATTTTACATTTATCTAAACAAAACAATAATATAAAGCAAAACAATCTATAATAAAGATAATAAAGGTATTTGCTTAAAGTTGAAACACATCTTTAACGTATTAGTTTTATTCATAAACAAGATCGCTATTAAATAATAAAATTTAAAATTTCAAGAATTCAATTCAATATTAAAATTTAAGAAACTAAACATAAATTAAAGAATTATATTGAATTAAACGGAATATTACAAATGTATCATCATTTATATAATTCGAAGTTGGTACAAGTTCAAAAAATTACAATTATAATAAAATTATCCATTTTGACTTGATCTTGTTCACTTCTTGTTGTGATTTGATATGTTACAACCTGAATATGGTAAATCATTAGAAAAATAAATATATCAAAATCTAGTTTGGGTAGTTATTAAAATAAATAAATAAATTCTCCGCCTAGGCCCGCCTTTCCCGTCTAGCCTTGCCTAATTTCTTAGAGGGATTTTTTGGCATAGGCGAGGCGCCCGGGGGCCTAGCGCCTAGGCGGCATTTAAAAAATCCATAGGTTTGTAGGTAATCATTTGACTTTCGTTTCAGTTTTTTCCCCCACTCTCAGCAGTTAAATACAAGGTCAGCTGAAATAGCTTCATTGATCATTGGAAGGAAGGCCTCTGCATTCACTGATGCAGCGAAAGATACTGTCCGAGATTTTTCATATGAAGGCACTGAATAGTCAATTCAGTTCAAGTTTCTGTTTCGCTTCTGTGCGACCCTTAACAGGGGAAGCTGGAGAAGGAGATCATGATATGTACACAGATGTACCAAAGCCCCGTAAGACAAAATCTGAGAGGAAACCGTACCCAACGCCAATGAAAATTCTGATTCAGAGGGCTAAAGAGGAAAGAGAAGCTAGAAAGACCCAGCCATGTAGAATGCTTGAAGAACCACCAGATAATGGCCTACTCATTCCCGAGCTTGTTGGTGTGGCTCATCAAGTCTATCGAGCTAGAGAATTCCTTGTACTCGGTTTATCAAAACTGGTCAATGCCATTTCTATTCAACGATGCAGGTGTGATCCTTTTGTTTGCACAGTTAAATATTTTTATTCTTTCTTTGTATGAGTTTTACAAAATTGTTTCATTTGCTAAGGATGTTAAGATTATGTTCTTAGTTAGCACCCTAATACTTTTTTCAACATTTTCAATTGGGCTAAGATTTTATAGGGGAAGATATGAATCTAATGGCTTAACTTCATCATTGTTATTTATGTGAACTTGAATATACTTTTTTCTTAATTAAATTTCTGTTTCCATTTAAATGGGCATAGTTCATGAAAAACTTCATTTTATCAAAGTTTTAAGTCAGCGTCAATTGTGAAAAGAGTGATGAGTAGTTCTCGGCAAAACTGAAAGGTCTTCTGTCAATTGACGTCCATGTTATGTATTTCTTCTCAGGTACTGCTTTGAGGTTCACATTGGCTATGCTGGGCATGAAATCAGGACCTGCACAGGTCCGAAGAGTGGTTCTCGTGGTGCTACTCACGTATGGAGAAGAGGAGGTGCGCATGATGTGATTTATTTTCCTAATTGTTTCCATCTCTATGACCGTGTTGGAAAACCAAGAGTGGGACACAATGAGAGGCATACAGTTAGACGCATTCCTGCCATTGTAGAGCTCTGTATACAAGCTGGTTTGGACCTTGAACAGTACCCAACAAGGAGAAGAACAAAGCCTGTGTATTCTGTTGAAGGTAGAATCGTGGATTTTGAGTCAGCGGTAGAATTAGATGAAAGTAAAAGTGATCTAGAAATTTATTCAGCGCCCAAGGATGATAAAACGAGAAGTACTTCACATTTGGATAGTCTTATTAACTCTCAAATGAAACCAAAGGATGAAGAGGATTTGTGTTTGAGAGAACTAAGCACTATGACACTCGAGTCATGGTTTGAGATGATATCAGGAGCCAAGAAGATCATGGGGAAGTACAAAGTGCACACTTGTGGATACTGTCCCGAGGTTCAGGTTGGCCCCAAGGGACACAAGGTGAGAAAGTGTAAAGCATCAAAGCATCAGTCTCGCAATGGTTTGCATGCTTGGCAAGAAGCAACAATTGATGACCTTGTTGGTCCCAACTATGTCTGGCATGTTTTGGACTTGCACGGACCTCCGTTAGTTAACAATCTGAAGAGGTACTATGGAAAGGCCCCAGCTGTGGTTGAGTTGTGTGTGCAAGGAGGTGCGTCCATTCCAGATCAGTATAGGAGTATGATGAGACTAGATGTTGTTCCTCCAGATCGTGATGAAGTTGATCTTGTTACTTGATGTGGCTTTACTTGAAGACTAGACTACATGTTTTTCTAACTATGAGAGGTCGTAGCACCTGAAACAATGGCTTATGATATTGTAAGGCCATGGGCCAATAGAGTAAATGAATAGAAGTTTAATGAGTAGTGGTTAGTTAGGAGTTTCTAGAAAATAAGGTCACACGGAGTGGAAGTTTGTTAGGCTTAGGATAGCATGGTGCATAATAGCAAATACCCATAATCTAGTAGAAACAGAGAGGAATGGAATATATGAGGTCATATTCTGAATATTGTAAGAAGTTAGAAAATGGCTTAGTCCATTGTTTTTTTCTTAGCTTCCTTCTCCATGTTCTCTAAAATTTCATTCCCAAATCCTTAGAATACTCTTTTGCTCTTATTGTTGCTGCTGTTCTTCGTTGGTCAGTTTGACATTATACTGCTCTATTTCTATAGCTACTGTTGCCTATTCTTAAACTAAATTCACTAACTAACAGCCATTGTTAGTTGCTGATTTTTTCTCAGTTTGAATCTAGACTCTAGTTAAGCTCATCATATTTGAACTTAACTGATGTTGTACTGCATTATTTAATTATTGACAAGTCAATCTAAACTATACTTGGTATACATTTATTTCATTTTTCTGGTCTCTTCCTGTATTAGTGGCTTCCACTTTGTCTTGCTGTTGGAGTCCTTGAACAGCACCCATGTGATGCACTTTTCGTTGTATTTTCATGTCTAGGGACAGTGCTAGATGAGAAAGAGATCCGGATACAAAATAGGGTATTTCATAGTTAACTTACTGTGACTTGTTCATGCAGGCTGCAAGGATCTTCCTAACTTTTTTGCAATGGAAGCTGGAGTATTGACAGAGAATATAACTTTTGCATATCATTAGGCGCCAACAAGTATGGTTCCTGTCTGATTTAGCTCTCATTTTGAATTCAACTTCAAGATTCTTCGCTGTTCTTTCCCCCATTTTGATAATTTAATATTGTCAGCTTATATAAGCTCATAGTGGTACTAATTAGTGAACCCTTAGTTTTAATAAGAAAGATTGCTGGCTGATAAGTGCAGGCAATATTGAAGTCAACCAACTCCCATCTTGAGTTATCCAGGAACCTTCTGTAGTTTTATGCGCCAAAAATCTTGCACATCGTAGAACCTCATATTTATGTTTGCACTTGGTCTCCTTGGACGATTGCTTTCCATTAGCTTTTACCTCTTTCAAATTATGAGAAGAGCGAGCAACACTGTAGCTGAACCCAGAGGCAAGGCAGATTATAGGTGTTTCAGAGCATCCACCTCGGGAAAATATCATGTAGTTTTGTCAAGTTCCTATTTGTTTAACTTAATCATACTATCTAAAGGGAAATAAGCTTGACTACTAAGTATTTTGTAGATGATATTTCTTGAAAATACATGTCCTCTTCCTGTACAAGTCCAATAAGTTGAGAATGAGAGTTTCTACCTCCAAGCGAAGGTTCATAAAGCCAAATAAAATTATTAGAAGTAATTTATCAAAGGAAATTTCACGGGCTGCAGAGTAATAACCTTCTCAGAATAAAGCTTGTAGTTTTCCAAGGGTAAACACATCTTCCTTTTCTTTTTATATGTTCATGATGTTATTAGCAAGTCCAACTATCTGTATCCCAAGGTTAAATTTGGTGTTTTTTCCCCACTAATCTCGTTGACAAAATTATACTAATCTTTTAACTATCGGAATACATGGGCAGTATATGTAACTAGAATCTTTGTCGATCCTTCCTAGACCATTGATAGTGTTTATGATTTTTATTTACTTGTCTAGAAGAGAATAGTTTTGTATAGTAAAAATGTATAAATAATGCTTACTCTGAACATAAGCTTGTTGCTTTACTTGTTTTGTTGTTTTTCATTTGTCACATTTTTAGTTAGACAAATGCAGTTTAATAATGTTAAATCTACAAATCAAATGGTGGAATTAAGTGCGCATGTTTGAATTTCTTTAAATAATAGTAACTGAAGATGAGAAACAACAAGGTTCAGATCTGTGACACATAAGCCCAAACCAAGGGAGATCCCAAACCCTAAAAAATAGTTTACTAGTTTAGAAAAACTTCAACAGATTTGCAGTATGTCGCTTTTGACCACGAGGTCACTCTCCTCTTCCCGCTTTCGTTTATCGGCAATCTATCCCCTGAAATAATATAAATGGATAATTAATTCAAATGGTAAAAATTATAATTTCTACATCTAGAACAAATTAATTTGGAGATTAATTATTGAAATTAATACCCATAATTACCGGGTAAAACCCTTACATTAAGTTTTGGTACGAACATTCCAAAATATGGCACACTTACGTTTTGAAACACTAATATATGACGATTCAAAACTTTTTTCCTTATTTACTTCAATTTCTATTACATAAACATGATTGCAATTTTAATAAACTTCTATTGTACATATATGATTACAATTTTATTTTATTATATACAAATGAGGAACATACTCTTATATTACCCTTGGACCACACAACCAATTTCTAGGATCAAATAGGAAGGTTAAGATCGACTACAATCATACTCTAATATATTTAGCATATTTCCAAGTATAATACTCGCACAAGTAAATCCCAAACATTATTAGAAATCATAATATGTAAAAGAAGATTTTAGGAAATGTTGATGTAGCCATATGAGAACCTAGTGGACATCCAATAAGAGATGGCATGTGTAACCTCAAAATGCGCTTGTTGTGACGCTATACTAGTCACAACTCAATTAGTCACAACTCAATGTGTTTTAACTACATCTTGACTAGTTTTAATTATATTTCAATTAGTTTTAACAATATCTTTGTTGAAAGTTATTACCGATTGTCTGGCGTTTACGTTTTAAGTAAACACATTTCGTACCAACTAAGTGATTTGAAGAAATCTACCCATAATGTACTTTGTACCACAAAAGTGGCATTTTTTGTTTCTTTTTCGTTCCACGTGCCATATCGAACCACGATCTAGTAACATAGGCTAGAGTCCGTTAGCTTTATTTACCTTAATTATTCATTCATCTAATGAATTAAATAAAATGGTGCCGGACTTCAATTGATGGTTTTGAATGCTTAATAGGAACTTAAAAGCTAGGATTTAATCTGTAGGTAAGTAACAGAGGCTGAGCGTAACCAAGTTATTTGCCCAGAAATCTGAATGCATGCAAATTCCTATTGCAAGTTTTTAACCTAGCTTCTATTTGTGTCATATATTGATATGGGCTGTGTGACAAACTCTTCGATTCTACTTTTCTGGGTTATTGATATACGATATTATATTACTCTACAAGCATTATGGAGGATATGTACTATGCATTTCATTCTTTCCGGAAGGGAAAAAAAGTACCCCCATCTTGGCAGTTGGCACACTCTTAATACAGTGTGAATATTACTAATAGCTGCCCAAAATTTTGCAGGTGTATTCAACATCATTGGCAATGTTGCTAACTTGCAGTTGTTTCTGTGTTTCTATTTAAATTTCACATCTCCTCGGCCCTTTTCCAGGCTCCATGTAAGTAACTGGGTTCATGTTCTGGACCTTCTATTTGCTTCTTCATATCAGGTACAGGGCCACCTAACCATTTCTTATATCTGTGTCTTCAGTGTTGTTTCTGACTCGGTATATATGCACTCCATAAGAAAGCTGCAGATATGATGAAGACTTGTATCAACTTCTAGCCCAGTTGAGCTGTCGTTGTAAAGCCTTGTATTTTGAAGATTTTTTCTTCTTCAACTAATTTTGTTGAAATGACACAATCCTGACCATTGGTTCCTATTACCTGTAATCAACATGTTGTGTGATTACGGTTAGTTAGCTTCGCCAACAGCCCAAAACGATACAATGTTATTTTGATTGGTGAAATAGTGAAATGTCAAAACTGTCATGCATGAAATCCCAACGCTTCATTCTTCAAGAGCCCAACATTGATTAGAATTTAGAAGGGATAATTTATTGTTGGTATAAGGACTATTTGTTGTTTATAAACAGGATTTGGAAGTTGATTCGGAATTGGAAGTTGATTCACAAGTTGAGTTGGAATATGAGTTTTATGTCGGGTAAATTTTAAATGGGCGTAATTTTTGATCCGTTTGGAGTTACGGGGCCCATAATAAATCAAATCGAAGCTCTCGACGAGCTCTACAAGACTCGTCACCTTTGGCCATGACGTACAACGTTTTAAACCCGAAAAAACATGTTTAAAGGGGTCTCATCGTCCGGTCAAAGTTTGGTCAACCTTGGAGTATTATTTTAATTTTTTTAGTATTTCATTGTTATCTTTTCTAATTAGGATTGGAACGTTAGGGTTTTGTAAACAATCTTTGACAATTATTATCAATTACATTGTGCTTTCTCTTAGAGAATTCTGTATCTTCCTTGTTGTAAGACTTTGGAGCTGTTTATTTAGGATTTAATGTATTTAACTGACTTTTGGTCTGAATCGACCAGACATTCAGTATGTTTGATTTGAATTAAAATGATCTTAATGGTAGAATTGGTAAGCCCAACAGGATTGACCGAATAAGCTGCTATTTTTTATTTGAATCAACCTTAAGCCACTGAATGGATTTTTTACACATGACGCCCCTCTTTCACTCTAATTGATCTTGATAGGTGCACCGAGGTGAAGAAGAGTGGGTTGAGCAAGAAAGATTTGGTGGAAGAGTTACAGATCTGATCTACTTTTTTCATTTTCACCACGGCGGTTCGTTAGATTCGCATTACTCCATCATGTCTTTCCTTTCGCTGTGATGGAGTGGACCCCATCAGCGGTTTCTCTGACAATGTGAGTGCCAACAGTCGAAGCAGATGAGTAGATTTGTTGTTCGGCGTCGGATTTCCATTTGGTTCGATTGAGGAATTGTTGATTTTGTTTTGTTGTTTGTTTTGATTTTGTTATGTTCAATCGATTTAGTGTTTTTTGGACTTGTCAACTTTCAAGAATATTCAACTCAGTATGGTTGAAATCTTCAGAAAAAAAATTATTCAATTTAATTATTAATTCTTTTACTAGTTTATAAAGTTTATAATTATATTAATCTTAAATTAAAAATGTGTACTAGTTTTGAATTTGAAAATATTTTAAATTGATTTTAAAAATCAATATGAATTGTATATTTAGCAACAAAAGAGAGTATTTATATATTAATATTGTAGTAAACGTATTTTTTGGTACATTAATACCAATATACTTGTTCATCATAGTTCAGATGGGTAAAATAGTAAAATAAATAAATTATTATTTAAATATTTCAGGCATATCAATTATCAAACTACTTTTTTCATTCAGTATTCAACTTCATTCAAATTGATTAAACATTCAAAATGGTTTCATTCAGTTTTATCAGAGAATCACTTTATCTACTTTTTGTGTTAATAAGTTAAACTAACCATTATAACCGGCATATGTCATCAAGAGCCCAATATTGCATTAAATTTGGGTCCAAACGTTTTATAAAGAAAGAGGATAAAATACAAATGTGACCACTAAATTTTAGGTGTTTTTTGGTATTGAGCCCCTTTTTTTTTGTCAACGCAAATCTAACCCCTTTCTGTTCAAAAATTTGGATAATTGTCAAAAAAAAATTAGTGAAGCCTAGGATTCGAACTCAAAACCTTAACTTTGAAATCTTGATCATTACACCTGTAAGACCCCAACTTTTATGAATAAAGAATAATTTTCTCGAATTATATTTTTGAATATTATGGTGTTGATTTGATATAATGTTATAGTTGTGGATAATATTTACAAATTTTGCAAAGTAAGCAAGTGATTATATAATATTCGATTGGTCGGAGAATATTCTTTTTGTCAGGGAATATTCGTACGATGACACAATCATTGGTGGACCCCACAACAGAAGTATTGTCGTAGTTAGAAAACGACAAAATTATCTTTCTATAAAAATAACGGTAGGAGGTGTTCAAGATTAAAATTGTTGAACTACCCGTAGTAAAAAAGTGCGATGTCTGGCGTGGTTGCATAGTAGACACGGTATTGATTATTGATGCTTACGTGAGAAGTCACTCGGTTATACTCAATTATTACTACAAAGTAATTCTTTGCATCATATCTCTTATATTATTGATTCAATTATTGTCACAGTATCATCTGAATAATATGTTATATTATTAAATCAATAATTAAGACGACAAGTTACAATATTAATGATTAATAATTGTTGAAAGATTAAATATGTGTTGATTAAAAATAAAATAATTTGTGGTAATATTTATTCAATCCTTGATGTATATAAAATTATTATTATGAGGCGTTTGTGGTAAATTTGGTTATTCTATGGGGGCCCATATGTCATCATCTAAGAGTCTCTTTCGCATGATAGTAATTACCTTTACCGACGTCAAACCACTCTTGTAGTTTCATATTATTGTGTGTCGAACCAATTGTCGTTTCACATTACAGGAGTCGAACCAATTGTCGTTTCACATTACAGGCGTCAAATCACTTGGTGTTTCACATTATAGGCGTCAAACCACTTTTCTTTTCACACATTACAGGAGTCGAACCAATTGTCGTTTCACATTACAGGCGTCAAATCACTTGGTGTTTCACATTATAGGCGTCAAACCACTTTTCTTTTCACATCACTAGTCGTAAAGCCGCTTGCCTTTTCACATTGCAAGTGCTAAGCTAGAAATCTTCTATGAATAGAGGCATAGTTCTTCATTATTTTTCACGAATTCATTCAAGCTATAGAGAGAGAAAGTATTAAGAGAATAAGAGAGAAAGAAGAAGAGTATTCTCATTACTACACCATCTTAAAGATATTCAATCTCCCACTAATGTAAGGGGTGTTGTTTTCTTATTCATGAAGAGAACTTCATTATTCCATTCTTTATTATTACGTTGGAATAACTTTGATATGCTGCTACCCTATACTTGGTGAAATTCTTACATTATTCCATTCTTTATTACTATGTTGGAATAACTTTGTCATGCAAAATCTTCGCATACGTGGTGAAATTCTTCTAATATTCCATTCTTTATTATTACATTTGAATATCACATGCATGCGTTTCTGTGGGACTGGTTCCGATTATTTATTATTCATTGGAATATCCTGCCGGTCTTAATTTACTTTGATCCGGTTCCGTTATTATTATTCGCATTGGAATAACACATACATCTAAGCACCGCGCGCATGGTGATTTCTTTTGTTATTCCATTCTTTATTATACTCGGTTGGTTAAAGTTTTGACTTCTATACTCTATGAAATTAGTGGAATATCCTTGATATTTGTGCTTCATCCAAGATCTTTTCATGAAAATATTCTTACGAGCATTCTTGAATTTTACTCTACAAAGTTGTATCATGTTGGCAATTTGGGACGTTATCGGTTCTAGATAAATTAATTCTTGAACTTGTTTTATTGAATTCTTATATCATTGTCATCATCCTCATGTTTATTTTTTTTGAAAGTCATACATGGCAGTGTAGTGCATAGATGGACTTGGTATGATTATGATTTAGGATTATTCTAAGTATAATCATAATCGTAATGTTACAAATGATGTGGAAAAAATCCTCATTGGCCGTAGTGCATTGATGGACGATTTTTGGTATGATTATGGCTATGGATTCTGTTTGGCCATTTTAAGACCCCGAAATTTATGAAATAAAAGTATTCAATTTTTCTTATAATTACTATTCAGTAAATGGTTAAATTGATAAAAGTTAAAGTTAAGGGTGATATATGAATTTTTTTTCAAAATACACAAGTGGTTATAAAATATTCTTGTTGTCGGGAATATATTATGTATGGCCTTGATCATTTGTGGGCCCCATAATGTAATAACTTTCGGATGAAGAAAATGACAAGTTTGAGTTTTTATAAATAACGGCGTAGTTATTACACAATTAACATTGTTGGAATACCCAAATTGGTTAAAATACGATGTCTGGCGTGGATGCATGTATTGATGAATTATTGATCCTTACGTAAGAAGGCACTACTCAATAATTGTTACGATGAGTTCTTTGTTCAATATTTTATTTTATTGATTCAATAATTATTGCGTTGATATTTTATATTATTGTTGTTTCAATAATTGTCCTTTGACAAAGATTTCCCATTATCGGATCAAAATTCATATTATTTGAATAATATTATTAGATAGCATTATTGGCATTGTCTAGAAAGTTACATCGAGGAGAGGTTTGGTCACCTAATTCGCGCATGATAAGGAGAAATTTTTATTGGAAAGCCCCTCTTTCAGGGCGGCTACTGGTTGTCATAATTGTGATTCGTAATATTATTTGTGAATAATTAATTATTGATATATATGATAAGGAAATATTTATTTGACGTGGATATAAATGATGGATTTGTTTATGTGGTTATAAATGAAGGAATTAATATTGAGATATTTTATCAGTATTTTTGTCGGAATGAAGGTATTAAAAATTAAACCAGTGTTTTTGAGATATATTGCGTGAGTTATAATTTTTAATCCGACCGTTTGATCGTTATAATTTTTGGATATGTTATACATATATAAGTTGAGTATATGTCCACAAATTTTGAACCGTTAAAAAGGAACGTATGATTTGTTATGAATTTTAAGAGGTGAATGGTTCAGAAATTGTTGAAGTATCCGAATTTAGTATTTTGGTGGAAAATTCTAGAATTGAGTGAGCCCCACTTGTGGTTGGTGAAGAAATGTGCTGAATTTTATTTCAAATGTGGTGGGTGAGAATAGTAGCAGGTAAAGCCATCAGGTTGCAGGTCAAGTCTGCTAAAATTTTCCTATAAATAGAGGGCTAAGTTAGAATTGAAAATCACACCAGAAACACAAGCTTTCTCTCTTTCTCTCTCTCTCTCTAGATTATTGAGTGTATTTTGTGAGTATTTAGATACTTGGTGAGTTGATATTCATCAGTGCAAGTTTCTTTCAGCGTCATATCCGATATCCAGTCAGAAGTGTTACTCTGTTGAGGTAAGGGATAGTAAGAGATTGTAAGGGATAGTAAGGGATAGTAAGGGATTTTAAGGGTTATTATGTTTTTCAGTTCGTACTTCTTCTGACCTTCAAAAAATTCTGGAAAAATTTGAAATGATATGTTGATGAGTTTTATTGATTGTGTCCAAAAATGGTGATTTTTTGATGTATAGATTAAGAGTTATGAATTTTATGAGAAAAGACTATTTTAAAAGTAACCGCTTATAATTCCTTGTGGTTAACACCAAAATTGATGAAATTTTTATTGGGAGTACATCTATATAATATCAGTGTACTTTGTGAATTTCGAAATTTTTGGATAAAAGTACAATTTATGATAAATGTCTAAATATTCTATGTTTTTGGCATAGTATGAAAAATAATAAATTAATTTTAAAATTCTAAGAAAAATATATGTTCAATATGGGACTATATTTTGCTAAATCCCAGAAAAGAAATATTTTTGGAACTGATTTGGTATTTTTCATGAAAATGGACTAGTTATGAATAAATAAGTTAAATATGTTATGTGAAGGAAGAAAATTGGAAAATATGATTTTATGGCTTGAGAATCATATATGTGGTATATGCAGAATTTTGATTAGGGTTTTGGTTATTAGTGATGAAATCTTATAAGTTTGGCATTTTATGATGATTAAATGCATTATTTAGTAAAGTGTAAACAATGAAAATAAATTGTTTATAAGTTTAAGAAATGTTATTCTTTCAATATCATTATACCGAAATATTGATATTGATTTTATTGTAAAATTTCTACCTTTTTGTGTCAGGGTTACTATTCATGAGTTACTATTCATAAGTTACTATTCACGAGTTACTATTCACGGGTACTATTCACTACAAAATTGGTTTCTTTTTCTAAACCAAATTATAGTTGATTTATGAATATTACTCTGGAGATTAAAACTATATATTGATTATATTGATTTTATTATCATATATAACATTTTATAACCACGATATTGAAATTCTCTTTCACTTGAGTATAAAGATGGGTAGATTATTGGTATGATCATATGATCATGATTAGGGTTCTCTTTGGCGATAGTGAAAAGTTGAATTGTGGATTTGGTATGACATTTGACCATTGAATTTATAATTGAATATCTTTAGCTTAAGTGCGATGGTGAATTGATCAACATGGTTATAATTATTGTTTATATAAATTACGAAATGATATTATATTTCTTTGAGATATTAATATATTTGGCTTTTGTAGTGCTGAAATATGAACTGTTGAGGAATATCTTGGCACATGAGTGCAAAGATGATTTTGTTGTTGAATATCTTTGGCCAAATTAGTGCGAAGATGAATCGTGGATGAATATCTTTGTTGTAGTGCAAAGATGAATTTATTAGTATGATTATAAAGCGAGGCGTGATTTGGTATAACCATGATCTTTGATGTTTTAGGTAAAGACATATGATGAAAATTATATTCGCCCCTAAATGCGAAGAGGAATTTAGAATTACAATTATGATTATGAGATATTCATATAATTGTGGAAAGGAACCATTGATTGATATTACTGAGGATAAAACATTGTTGGTGGACTTTTAACATGAGAAGATAATAGATCGTATTGTCTATTTGACTCTTCTAATGGATCGCTTCGTTCATTTGCAACTATGGGTGAAATTTTTATCATCTACCATATGTTCTAAATCTACGATTTGTTATTGATGAAGGCTATTGATAATTTAATTATCTTTAGTCATGATATTCTTTCTTGAAGCTAGTTGTGCTCACCCTTTTGCTTTCACAATTCCTTTCGTGTAATAAAAGTGTGTATTTGGGTCGGCCGAGGGTAACAAGGGAATAGAATGGTGGTCTCTAGCTGTGGATTTCTCCCTAAATAGTATAGACAAGTGTGTTGTATACATCTTTTAGTAGTTATATTTGGTGAATCATATAGGGAGAGGCGAACCCAACGTTGGAAGGGTGTTTTGCCACCATCATACAAGATGTCTAATGACATACAACCTCGTGTCATCATAAGACAGGGTTGTGCTCATCCACTTGCTGATTATATTTACGAGCACTACCTATATAATCTTTGTGTTTGTTTAAAGTATAATTCTCAATTTGAGACAGTGGAGATAATGATAAATCAAGAGAAGACTCACCATTGGGAAGAATATGATAGTAATCTTCTCGTTTTTCTTTGGGGTCTATTGGGTCAACCAAGGATAATTTTGTGGCCATATGATATCTATCATAACCTAGAAGCATGGCCTCCCATGTACGAAGGTTTCCTTGAGCATTTCCCAAAGATTTTAGTTTTTAAAATAGTTTTTGACTATACCTTTATGTAAGGTGTCACTGTGAGGTGCTGTCCACGGTTGGGACATGTGTCACATTTAGTATATATTTGTATCCAAACTCACAGTATATGTGTTGTTGTATTTTGCACGACAATTGTTGTAATAAAGTTGTAGTTGTTTTCTGTACCATGTATTTGGCGACTCAGAATGGGTTGGATGGAATGGACCTATTTTGGGGTTGTCACAGCCGTAGTGAAAAGATGAATTATTTTATGGCATGATCAGGACCGTTGATGAAAATATGATTATCTTTAGCCGTAGTGCATGGATAATTCGTGGTCGTGATACTAAAGAATATCTTTGGGCACGTAGTGCGGGGATGATTTGATGATGTGAATTATTTATTGTCGAGTCTCGTGCCGATAAAAGTGATGAAAAACCTTTTAAATCATAGAAGATAGTAGATTGTATTCCCTACTTGACTCTTCTAATGGATTGCTTGTTTCCAACATTAAATTTGATGTTTGTTATATTGAATCGGTTTAACACTTTGTTTTAAGGCTAATGATAATTTATTCGCATTATCTTAGTCATAATATTTCTTATTGGGCTAGTTGAGCTCACCCTTTCTTTCACTGTTCTCTTTAGGAAATGAGAATATAGCTGGGACGAGTCGGGGAACGGAGTGATGGTCCAAGATGGTGCATTAGTAGTCCTCTCTATTCTGTGATATAGTGTGATAATAATTTTAATGAGGACTCCTTTTGAGTTTGTATACTCTCTAGTAGACAATATTTGTATTCAAACTCACAGTTTATGTTTTGTCATATTGTACACGACAATTGTATTATTAAGTTGTATTTAAATTTGCCATATGTATCCGGGCGACTCAAGATTGGTGATGTATACCTAATTTTGGGGGTGTCACAGTTGATATCAAAGCTTAGGGATATGATCCTTGGCTAAGATGTGAGAATAGTACTAGGAGGGGAGAGACGGGGAATTCTTTCGCTAGTATAACCTACCTAAGTTTATGTGGTATTTAATTGGTGGGGATTAATTTAGGGATAATATGTTACATGTCAATTAACCTTTGTTTTGTGGAATTATCCGAAAATGACATCCGAGAATGTTGAGAATAGCAATGAGACAAAGTGATCGTTGATTCACCACATATCAATAATCGAGGATAATGTGCATCGTGAAGGCGACAAACCTCATGCAAACAACAACACTGACCAAATGATGAATGATCAAATGTTCAGAGGCTTTATGCAATTCATGCAACAGCAGGCGAGAATGGCTCCTGTCCAAAATGTAGGTGGAAACACTGAAAACTCTCGGACGGTCACCGCTAAACAGTTCAAGGAGCTGGGACCATCGGAGTTTATTGGAGAGCAAAAACCACTTAAGGCGGAAGCATGGATAAAGCAGATTACCAAGATATTTGATGTCTTGGGATGCTCCGAGGAGCAAAAGGTTCCCTTTGCCGCCCTTATGTTGCGAGGAGAGGCAGATTACTGGTGGGAATCGGTAAAGCGTACTCAACCGCCTTGACCGAAAATGTCTTGGGAGAAGTTCCAAGAACTATTCAACGACAAGTACTTTCCAAAAAGTATTCGTCACATGAAGGAGGTGGAATTCATTAAGTTGGAGCAGAATAATATGGCCGTGTCGCAAAGACGAAGCAAAGTTTGCGAGTTGTCCGGTTTGCGTCCCACTTGGTGGATAATGAAGAAAGAATGACGCGGATGTTTTTAAGAGGTTTGAAGTCGGAGATACGTCAACATCTTATTTCTCATAAACTGTGTTTGTATTCAGATGTTGTAAATAGGGTTCGATTAGTGGGTAGCGATAACGAGTCAACGTGAACTAAAAGAGAAGCGGTAAGGCAAAATGATAATACCGGTGGAGAGCGATCTTCAAGCGGTGACAACAAGCGTGGAGAAATCAATGAGCCGAAGTGGTAACCACGGTGGTAATCGAGCCAAAACAATAAGAATGGGCATTTTAAGAAGAGGAGATTCAACAATGATGGAAAGACGTCAGCACCAGCACCTGTCGTTAAGGAAGGAGAATGACCACCTATCATATGCTTCAAATGCGGTGGGGAGGGGCACATTAGTCCAAACTGTGCGATGCCGTCTAAAGCATGTTATAATTGTGGAAGAAAATGTCACTTAGCCCGATTTTGTTGTTCACCGAAGACAAGTTCAGCTAGGATGGAGGCACCAAAGGCCGTCCCAGAAAAGTCAAAGCCGGTAATGCAAGGGAGAGCGTTTGTTGTGACCTCACAGAAAGCAAGGAACCCGAATGAGGTCATCACGGGTAAGCTTATCATAAACTCTAGCGAAGTCTATACTTTATTTGATACCGATTCTACCCATTCTTTTATTTCTCCTACTTGCGCTCAACGATTAAATTTGACTCCGGAGAAATTAGACTTTGACTTATCTGTGGAAACTCCGTTGGGAGAAACCTTCATTGCATCCACTGTTTATAAGTCTTGTTTGGTTCAAATTGGTACCCTCACATTACCTGTCGATCTTATTTCATTGAAAATACTTGCATTTGACGTGATTATAGGGATTGATTGGTTAACTACTCATCATGCAAAAATTGATTATTTTCGTAAGGTTATTAGCTTTCATATTCCTAACCAACCTATTATGCGAATTCAAGCGACCAAACCATTAAAATCAATCACGTTCATTTCAAGCCATAAAGCTATTCGTTTATTGAAAAATGGATGTCAAGCTTTCTTAGCTCATGTCACAGATTTAAACAAAAATACGTCAGTTTTGAACGATATTTTTATTGTTAATAAATTTCCTGACGTATTCCCTGAAGAACTTCCTGGCCTACCCCCAGAGTGTGAAATTGAATTTTGTATCGACCTTGAACATGGTACCAAACCCATTTCCAAAGCCCCATATCGAATGGCTCCTATTGAACTTCAGGAGTTAAAGACCCAACTGCAGGAATTGTTAGATATTGGCTTTATTTGTCCTAGTACGTCTCCTTGGGGTGCTCCAGTTCTATTCGTGAAGAAGAAAGATGGGAGTATGCGACTTTGTATTGATTATCGGGAGTTGAATCATGTCACCATCAAAAATAGGTACCCATTATCACGTATTGATGACCTGTTTGACCAGTTGCAAGGAGCCAAATTCTTTTCAAAGATTGATCTTCGTTCCGGATATCACCAATTGAAGATTAGAACCGATGACTTTCCAAAGACAACTTTCAGAACTCGATACAGGCATTATGAATTCCTAGTCATGTCCTTTGGATTGACTAATGCTCCTGTTGCCTTCATGGATATGATGAACCGAGTATTCAAGGAATATTTGGATCACTTTGTGGTCGTCTTTATTGATGACATCCTTATTTATTCCAAAAGCCGTGAAGATCAAGAGCAACACTTGAGGCTGACACTCTAAAAGCTTCGTGAATACAAGCTTTATGCCAAGTTGAAGAAATGCGAGTTCTGGCTTGAGGAAGTAGCATTCCTTGGACACGTAGTATCAAGTCATGGAATATCTCGCATTGACGTGAAGAGATGAAGCTATTCAAAGTGGGAGCAACCTAAATCGATTGATCAGTCACGTAGCTTTCTCGATTTAAGCTGGTTATTATCGGAGATTCGTGGAAGGATTTTCTCGAATCGCTACACCATTAACTCAAATTAACTTCGAAAGATACAAAGTTCGGATTGGAGCGAATAATGTGAGAAGAGTTTTAAGAACTCAAGAGGAGACTCATTTTAAGCACTGTTCGACAATACCATCCGGCTCAAGGATTTGTCATCTCTGGTGATGCTTGAAGGCAAAGGGTTGGGATGTGTTCTCATGCAACATGGGAAAGTCATAGCCTATGCCTCACGACAACTCAAAGAATATGAGAGGAATTATCCTACTCATGATCTAGAGTTGGCAACTATTGTTTTTGCACTTAAAATTTGGAGGCATTACTTGTATGGGGAGAAAGTGGAGATATTTACGGATCATAAAAGCCTCAAATATTTCTTCACTCTAAAGGAACTCAACATGCGACAATGACGTTGGCTTGAACTGTTGAAAGATTATGATCATACCATCCAATACCATCCTGGAAAAGCGAACGTGGTAGCTGACGCATTGAGTAGAAGATCATATGCAAGTACGAGTCCGATATTGTCAATGCAAAGGCCCATTTTATGTGACTTGCAAAGGATGGAGATAGAGTTAAAGACTCCAGGGACCCATGTGATGATAGCGAATATACGAGTAGAACCAACTTTAATCGATAAAGTTAAAGCCGCGCTCAAGCTACTGGACACGAGGTCGATGCGCGTATGAGGAAGAAAGTGGAAGAAGGTGCTATCTTAAGTAAGAATCGATGAAGAAGGAATACTTGAGTCAACTCCGGACTTTTGTGTTCCTAACGACCACGATTTAAAGTATAAAATCATGATGGAAGCGCACAACACACCGCAGTTTGCAATCCATCTCAGGAGTACCAAAATGTATCGTGATCTTCGTCATACATTTTGGTGGAGCAATATGAAGAGAGAGATAGCGCTGTTTATCTCAAGGTGTCTAACTTGTCAACGAGTTAAAGCGGAGCATCAAGTACCAAAAGATCCATTGCAACCACTTAAAATTACAGAATGGAAGTGGGAACACATTACCATGGATTTCGTTACCGGTCTTCCTAAAGTTTCTCAAGGCATAGATGCGATTTGGGTTATTGTTGATAGATTGACCAAGTCTGCTCATTTCTTACCGATACGAGAAACTTATACACTTGAACGTCTTGCTCATATGTACATAAATGAGATTGTAAGAATGCATGGTATGCCGATATCCATAGTTTCTGATCGAGACCCAATATTCACTTCACGATTTTGGGTTAGTTTGCAAAAAGCTATGGGCACAGACTTACGATTTAGCTCGACATATCATCCTCAGACGGACGGATAGTTGGAGAGGACTATTCAAACTCTTGAAGATCTATTAAGACTTTGTGTCCTTGATTTCAAGGGAAGTTGGGACAAGTTCTTACCATTGGTGAAGTTTTCCTACAACAACAGTTATCAAGCAAGTATTGGCATGGCTCCATTCGAAGCGTTGTATGGAAGAAAGTGTCGTTCTCCAGTATGTTGGGATGAGGTGGGTGAAGCAACGTTGTTGGGACCGGAGTTGGTACGTATGACTACGGAAAAGATTCAAACGATCCGACAACGTATAAAAACCTCACAAGATCGACAAAAGAGTTATGCAGATCTTCATCGAAAGGATGTGGAATTTGATATAGGAGATCATGTGTGTTTACGTGTTGCTCCGTGGAAAGGAGTTACGAGATTTGGAAAAAGAGGAAAGCTCAATCCTCGATTCATCGGCCCATTTTTAATCCTCGATCGAGTAGGGCTGTGGCTATAGACTACTTTACCGCCAAGTATGTCTCGTGTTCATAATGTTTTTCATATATCTATGTTGCGTAAATATGTGAAAGTCCCGAACCACATTATTGAGTTAGAACCAGACGAGATATAAGAAGATTTAACGTATGAAGAGTTACCTGTTAAAATCTTTGATAAGAAGGATCATGTTCTACGCTCCAAGGTTATACCTCAATTCAAAGTTTTGTGGAGAAACCACGATGTGGAGGAAGTGACTTGAGAGTTAGAATCTGAGATGAAGTCAGGGTATCCTCATCTCTTCGACATACCAGGTATGTACCCTAATTTCGAGGAAGAAATTTCATAAGAAGGGGAGGTTGTAAGACCCCAACTTTTATGAATAAAGAATAATTTTCTCGAATTATATTTTTGAATATTATGGTGTTGATTTGATATAATATAATATTTGATTGGTCGGGGAATATTATTTTTATCAGGGAATATTCGTATGATGGCACAATCATTGGTGGACCCCACAACGGAAGTATTATCGTAGTTAGAAAATGACAAAAATTATATTTCTATAAAAATAACGACGGAGGTGTTATCGTTAAAACTGTTGAACTACCCGGTAGTAAAGAAATACGATGTCTGGCGTGGTTGCGTAAAGACACGGTATTGATTATTGATGCTTACGTGAGAAGTCACTCAGTTATACTCAATTATTATTACAGTAATTTCTGCATCATATTTCTTATATTATTGATTCAATTATTGTCACAGTATCATCTGTATAATATGTTATATTATTAAATCAATAATTGAGACGACAAGTTATAATATTAATGATTAATAATTGTTGAATGATTAAATATGTGTTGATTAAAAATAAAATGATTTGTTGTAATATTTATTCAATCCTTGATGTATATAAAGGGTCTATTATGAAACGTTTGTGGTAAATTTGGTTATTCTATGGGGGGCCATATGTCATCATCTAAGAGTCTCTTTCGCCAATAGTAATTACCTTTACCAGACGTCAAACCACTTATCGTTTCATATTACAGGCGTCGAACCAATTGTCGTTTCACATTACAGGCGTCAAACCACTTGGTGTTTCACATTACAGGCGTCAAACAACTTGGTGTTTCACTTTACAGGCGTCAAACCACTTTTCTTTTCACATCATCAGTCATTAAGCCGCTTGCCTTTTCACATTGCAAGTGCTAAGCTAGAAATCTTCTATAAATAGAGGCCTAGTTCTTCATTATTTTTCACGAATTCATTCAAGCTATAGAGAGAGAAAGTATAGAGAGAATAAGAGAGAAAGAAGAAGAGTATTCTGTTACTACACTACTGCATTATTCAATCTCGTACTAATGTAAGGGGTGTTATTTCTTATTCATGAAGAGAACTTCTGTTATTCCATTCTTTATTATTCTGTTGGAATAACCTGTATACGCGGGCTACCCTATACTTGGTGAAATTCTTCTGTTATTCCATTCTTTATTACTATGTTGGAATAACCTGTCTATGCAAAATAATTGCATACATGGTGAAATTCTTCTAATATTCCATTCTTTATTATTCATTTGGAATATCTCGTCTGCAGTACGTTTTTACGTGGGACTGATTCCGTTATTTATTATTACGTTGAAATATCCCGTCGGTGCAATTTACCGACCAGTTCCGTTATTATTATTACATTGGAATAACTTTGTCTACGCACAAGTACCGCGTGCGTGGTGATTTCATTTGTTATTCCATTCTTTATTATACTCAGTTGGTTAAAGTTTTGACTTCTATACTCCATGAAATTAGTGGAATATCCTTGATATTTGCGCTTCATTCAGTATCTTTTCATGAAAATATTCTTCTGAGCATTCTTGAATTTTACTCTACAAAGCAGTATTATGTTGACAATTTGGACGTTATCAATTCCTAGATAAATTAATTCTTGAACTTGTTTTATTGAATTCTTATATCATTGTCATCATCCTCATGTTTATTTTTTTTGAAAGTCATTTGTGGCCTGTAGTGCATAGATGGACTTGGTATGATTATGACTAGGGATTATTCGGTATAATCATAACCATAATGTTATAAATGATGTGGAAAAAGTCCTCATTGGCCCGTAGTGCATTTATGGACAGTTTTTGGTATGATTATGACTATGGATTCTCTTTGGCCGTAGTGAAAAGATGAATTGTTTTATGGCATGATCGGGGACAGATTGATGAAAACATGATTATCTTTAGTCAGTAGTGCATGGATAATTCGTGGTCGTGATACTAAAGAATATCTTTGGCTTTGTAGAAAGTGGGGATGATTTGATGATGTGGATTATTTATTAAACTGAGTCTCAGCGATAAAAGTGATGAAAAACCTTTTAAATCATAGAAGATAGTAGATTGTATTCCCTACTTGACTCTTCTAATGGATTGCTTGTTCCACTGCTGTTAAATTTGATGTTTGTTATATTGAATCAGTTTAACACTATTTAAGGCTAATGATAATTTATTTTGCATTATCTTAGTCATAATATTTCTTACTGGGCTAGTTGAACTCACCCTTTCTTTCACTGTTCTCTTTAGGAAATGAGAATATAGCTGGGACGAGTCGGGGAACGGAGTGATGGTCCTAGATGGTGCATTAGTAGTCCTCACTATTCTGTGATATAGTGTGATAATAATTGTAATGAGGACTCCTTTTGAGTTTGTATACTCTCTAGTAGATAATATTTGTATTCAAACTCACAGTTTATATTTTGTCGTATTGTACACGACAATTGTATTATTAAGTTATATTTGAATTATGTACCATGTATCTGGCGACTCAAAATGGGTGATGTATACCTAATTTTGGGGGCGTCACAACACTACTCAAGCACCACAATCCAAGTCGTTAAATTTACTCGAGGATTAATTGTTATACCAAAACAATTCATCTCCTCTAACTCCACCATATTATTATTATTATTGTTGTTGTTGTTGTTATTATTATTTATTAAAAAACTCATCCCCTTTTTTTAGATACTGAGAAATTATAATTCACCCCCCCCCCCCCCACAGCTCACTACTTGAAACCATCCATCATCTTTCTTGTTCACTGCTTCAAGGAAATCATTTTCGGTAACAGTTTTCTTTCTTGCTCGAATGACATACATACCAGCCTCTGTCCAGACACTTCTTATAACAACAACACTTCAACTCTTTCGCTCATGAACAAAACACTTTATTGTTTAAGAAGGCAAAAATCAAAATCGCCATTGAAGATATCTAGAACACACCAATAACAACAACAAATAATAAACCCACATCCCACCAAAACCCCTCAAATCAAATTCAATAGTCCCCTAAACCCACCCTACCAATCCCACCAAAACCCACTTTAATCCCACCAAAACCCAGTTCAATCCCATCAAAATTCACTTCTATCCCACCAAACTCCAGTTTAATTACATAACAAATAGTCTCTTTCCCAACCCAAATCAGCGCCAAGAAGCGATTCCAATCCAACACCCCAAATTAGTTGAATCCTATCGATGAAGACCCAAATAAACAAAGCAAAACTGAATTTGTGTCAAGATATCCTTCCCAGATTGACGGTGATTTTGTTTTTGAGATGATTAAGATGCCAAATTTGGAATGTTGTCCTCACTTTTGCTTAATTTATAATTTTGGGTTTGAATTTAACGAACCCTAACTTTTTGAGATCTAAAAATACTGAGTTTTAGATAAGAGAGAAGACAATGGAGATGATGTTGTTTTAAATTAATGGGGGTATATTTGTCTTTTAATATTCTGCTGAGGAAATGAATTGATTTGGTATAAAAATAAATTCTTTTTCTAAAATAATAGCTAGGTATGTGGTGCTTGAGTGGTCTCATTACCAAAATCTCAAACTTTGGTTCGATTCTTGGGGGACCGTATTTTTAGGCAATAAATTGGAATATGTACATGTAAGCGGTTCCATGTGGCAAAAATGTACATGTAAGCGGTGCCACGTATTTAAGTTAACGCACATGAGGCACCTAGATACTCAATATCCAAATTTTTTAATAGAAAGGGGTTCGATTTGCGTTGACCAAAAGAGAATGTCTCAATACCCAAAAATACCTAAAGTTCAGTTGTCACATTTGTATTTTACGCTAAAAAAGGAGGAAGTTCACAAATTGCTTTGAATATTATGTTTCAGGCACGGAGGTAATAGAGGGTGAGGGGGTGAGATTCTTGAGTATGATAATATAGAAAATTAATATTTTCATAAACAAAATGTGATATTACTGGTGAGAAAGGTGAGAAAAAGGTTTGTTTTTATTAGGGATGCAAATGATCCAATCTAATCCGAACTTTGACGAACTCGAACATTATTAGTCGAACTCGAACATATTCATATAACATAATCGAACCAGCCTACATGTGCGAGTTCGGATCGTTAACTGTTCACGAACATGCTCGAGTTCACGAACATAGTCCAACATCATCATGTTCGCGAACATCTAAACGTCTATGCTCACGAACAACTCATGAACATACTTGAACTTGATCAAATTCACGAGCATTTAAATAACTCATTACATGCACTGAAGCAAAAATTAGGTCTAATATTGTAATCATCATTTATCCAAAACAAAAATGATTACTTAGAAGAAGTTAGAAGTTAAAAGTTAACGTATTTAGAAATTCTTGATTTACAAATATCAAAAATCAAATATTAATATCCAAAAAGTCTTTTAAATCTTCAAGGTCCAACCATGTAAATGTAAACAATTGTATTGTATCATTCTTTAATTAATGTCAAATTCTCATTGCATGATGATTAATGAATTTATTTATGTGATTTATGACACGAGTTATAATTTATTAAATTATTAGTGATGTAAATTGTAATAATCCAAAAATCTTTGTTATTTTTTTATGAAAATATTAAAATTATTTAAATTAAATTAGAGGTGAAGAGGTACACATTATTATTTATTAATTATTTAATAAAAAATGTTTACTTATAATCATTATTAAAAAACAAAAAGATGTTTAAGTAATAAAAAAAGAAAATTACTATAAATTTAACAATTATTGATAAGACAAACTTTGAAATTTAATATGAAATAATCAACTATGTAAGACCCCGAATTTTATGAAATAAAAGTATTCAATTTTTCTATTTAGTAAATAGTTAAATTGATATAAAGTTAAATTTAAGGGTGATATGTGATTTTTTTTTTAAATAAGCAAGTGGCTATAAAATACTTATTGTTGTCGGGGAATATTCGTTTGGTCGTGGAATATTTTTGTTGTCAGGGAATATTCATGACGACAAATAAGATCCATTTGTGGGCCCCATAATGTAATAAGCTGTTGGATGAAGAAAACGACAACTTTGAGTTTTTATAAATAACTGCGTAATCAAGTTCAATATTATCTTGTTGGAATACCGGTGGTTAAAATCTGATGTCACGTGTGGTGGTTTAAAGATGATACGTGGTATTGCACAATATTTTTGAATTATTGATTCTTACGTAAGAAGGCACTACTCAATAATTGTTATAGTAATTACTATTCAATATTTTATTTTATTGATTCAATAATTGCTGCGTTGATATTTTATATTATTGTTGTTCAATAATTGTCACTGCACAGTATTTCCATTATCAGATCAATAATTCATATTATTTGAATTGTTATAAAATGTCTAGATTCATATGGATGTCTAGATACATGTAACTCCCATTGAGTATTAAAATGTATGACTCTTGAGTTTTGTAACATCCAAGTAGTTATGTTAGTATTGATGTTTTTATATCTATATAATAACATTTGTAAAGTGAAGGGAATATAGACATATACAATTACAAGATATGAAATGAGAATGCTCCTCCTTTGATCATCATCTTGTTTTTAGTTATTTTTCATAACATTTCATAACACGTTATCAACACGATTTGCTTCTCACTTTCTCGTCTTAAAGCAGATAATCATATTTGGTTTGTTGGTAAGAAGTAGAAGGTATATTTATCTATTATTTATACAAATTATTAGTATACTTTTATGCATGTCTTCAATATCAGATGTTGTAGGATTTTGGTAACTATTTTTTCCATTTGAAAGCATGGTACATAGCAGTTGACATATGTTTCAAGCTTCACTGATTGGTTTAGTATTATTTAGTAATAGTGCAAGTCGGAAGAAAGTGAGGGTGTGGTGTTTTGTTAAGTAGTTATGCAAAAATTAATAGTGAGACAAAGACGTTTTAACAATCATTATTGGTATTTCTATTTTACTTATGCGTTGATGCATCTTGTGTTATACGTTATGTTTGAAACGAAAGTACATAGCAAACACAGTAGCATAGTTATAATATAAGCATGTTGGACACATTAAGTAATATTCTTCCATATTATAAACAAGCTTTGTTTTTATTTAGATAGTTTACTTAAGTTGGTTTAAACATAAAACATTTAATTAACACTTTAGTATAATATAATGATATGTGATACAGTGACACATATACGCTGACGTCGTAGTTACATGTATGCGTTGATATAATAGTTCATGGTGGCACGATTGGTTTTGTTGATTTATTAAGAAACTTGCATTTTTGGTGAGGAATTGTTCAAAATACAATGATTTATATGTTATCAATTCTTATGTTTTTTTGTTGATTTTTTATTACTTGCTCGAGATTCATAGCTCAATAACTTTAGCATGTTAAGATAAACATGAATTTGGTCTAAGCGCGAATATTTCAATTTATTCAATTATTACACACTTCGTGGGGTTTCGATGTGTTATACTGTTTTTAGATGGCACTAAGCTGTTTGCACGGAATAATCATAGCAAATGTACTTAGTAGTGTTGGCTTGTTATTTAGTTTTAATAGAAAATTTAGTTCCGTATTTTACTGCATTTTTATAAAATGTTCCATTATAATTAAATCTGAACATATATAATTATTTAATTTGATGGGGAATATGTTTAATTTTATAAATTTGAATTTGTTGTCCTTGATTTATATCGAGCAAGAATTATTTGTAATGGAATTTTGATCTTTGAGATTCATATAAAGGCAAAAGAACCTTGGAATACAATTAAAGTTGGTAATCATGCATCCTCGAGGATCATGCAAAATTAATTCGATATCATTTCCATGAAAAATTAAAATATGAGTTAATTACAGTAAAAGACTCACTTGTCTTATGAAATGATTTTAAAGGAAAGATTTTAAAAGTGTTGAGTGAAAAACACTGATGAAGACATGTTAGAGAAAATATTTATTATATTTTCATCCCTCGAATATGCTCCTGTAGTAGCAATATTGTGAGTGTAAGTTCATAATATATTCCCTGAAGCGATAAAGGAAATTATATCCCTAGAAGTGATATCATTTCTTCTAGTGGCTTTACAAAATAATGAGTTTTTCCTGAATAATCAACAATCTCGCTCGACCGATTCTATTACATTCCTTGAAGTGAATGTAACCTCATTTGATAATCATAGAGGAAATTATGGTTGTAGTTGTGGTAGTGGACTTGAAAAGAACAATCAACATATAAAAGGGAATGTACCCGTCGTACTCCTAAACACTTGGTAGATTTGTACCAAGACTCCATAAAAGAAAAGGAAATGGAATGATCCTGAAGATCCCATGAATTATTTTGACTTTTCATATGGAGTGGATATAACTAATTTTTATATCTATGGTTTCCTTGATGATATGTTGATAGAAATGTCCATACAAATTAATTATTTTTATTTCATTATAATAAGTAATTTTATGTTTTATTTATGTTTCAAGTAAAATTTATGTTTTGCATATATAAAGTTGTATGGGCCAGAAGCTCATCAAACTTAATTAAAGGCTCTAAAAGAGCGATTATTCATCAAACATAATTGAAGACTCTTGAAGAGTGATTATTCATCAAATTTAATTAAAGTCTCTGGAAGAGCGATTATAATATTTTCAAATGGCACAAAACTTTGTATTGATGATTTTTTATATTCTTCTGAGACAAGCAGAAATTTGCTCAGCTTTAAGGATATACGTTATAATAGTTATTATATTGAAATCAATAACTAAGGCAGTGAAGAATTTCTTTATATTACTTCAATAGTATCGGGCCAGAAGCTCATATTAAAAAAATTATATATTTTCTCTTCTGGGTTATATTATACTAAAATGAGAATAGTTGAAATAAATGTTGTAATACACCAGAAGTGTGCAATACACCAGAAGTGTTTAGATCCAAATATTTTTATGATTTGGCATGATCATCTAGGATCAATAATGATGCATTGAATTATTAAAAACTCCCATGAACATCCTTTAAAGAAACAGAAGATTCCTTTACCTATTGATTATATCAAAGTAAATTAATTACCAAATTATTATATTTAATTATTGTTATTTGGTGTTCATCTTCTAAGAAAGAATTCAAAGTGATATTTTTAAGGTATATTTTGAGAATTATTATTTTAATAGTCTTCCCACCATTAGGGGGAGAAAAGTCGTTGCTTGAAGCACGACGTGAGATCATTGTCTGAAGCACGACGGGAGATTAATTGAAATGTTTCAACGTTATTTAATCTTGATCCTTATACAAATCAATATGAACTAGAAGTTCAAAGGATAATTCATTTGCAATGAATTGCAAATCAATTACCAGAATTATTCACCGATAATAAGAAAATAGTGATATCTCACATTCTAGCTGCTAATACTCTAGCAGAGATTGATGTCCCTGTAGGACAATTAATTAATGCAACAACAAATTGAATCAAAGTCACACCTGAAATATGAAAGAATGATCGGTGTTAAAGATAGAATTTCCCAGAAGAAGAAAGTATAAGAAAAACAAGTTGCAGCCTATAAAGAGGCTATACCCATGAAACAGGCTACAAAATTTATAAATCTATCCAAAACTTATGAACAAAAATCTCTTGTAAATAAAACTCTTGAAGAGTTATTCCCTGAAGAGGATGAGTTATCCCCTGAAGAGGATCAGGTACCTGAAAATAACGAGATCTCAATACATTATGTATATACAGGAGATAGATATATTGGATAGAAATAAAATTGTTGTTGACAACATATTTTTATATAAAGTTGTTCTTTATATTACCAGAAGTAATGATCATGAATATGAACCACAAATTGTTGATGAATGTAGAAATATTTGGCCAATGTGAAAAGAGGCGATTCAAATAGAACTAAATTCACAAAGTAAACATGAAGTTTTTGGACCTGTAGTCCGAACACCTGAAGGTGTAATGCCTGTTAGATATAAATGGGTGTTTCTACGAAATAAGAAAAATGAAATTATATGGTACAAAGCGCGACTTGTAGAACAAGGTTTCTTCGCAAAGACATGGTATTAATTATGAAGAAACATATGCTCTTGTAATGGACACAATTACATTCAGATTTTTAATTAGCTTGGTAGAAAGAGAAATTAATGGATGTTGTTACATCATATCTGATGGATCATTATATAATATATGAAAATCCCTAAAGGATATAAAATGCCTGAAGCATATAATTCTACATCTCGAAATATATATTATATTAAGCTACAAAGATATTTATATGGGTTAAAGCAATCCATATGCATATTGTTATATAATCGCCTAAGTAGATATCTTTTGAAAGAAGGATTTGAGAATAATCCAATTTGTGCATGCATTTTTATTAAAAGATCATAATCTGGATTTGCTATTATTACTGTATTTATTGATGAAAGATTTTGCTCCAGAAGAGTCGACAAAAATAACAAATTTGAGATGAAAGATATTGGTAAGACAAATTTTTGACTTGGACTACAAATTGAACTATGAAATTCTTGTTCATCGATCAACATACACAGAAAAAGTCCTGAAGTAACTTTACATGGATAATGTTAATCCTTTGAGTACTCCAATGATGGGTTGGTCACTTGATATCAAAAAATATCCGTTTTGACCACAAGAAAATGATTAATAAACTTTTGGTCTTGAAGTACCATATCTTTGTGAAATTTATGTTTTGGTCCTGAAGTACTATATCTTAATGTAATTAGTACTTTGATGTATCTTGCAAATTTGACAAGACCTGATATAACATTTGCAGTTAACTTACTAGCAATGTATAGTTATGCACCAACTCGAAGATATTGTAATGAAATTAAACATATTTTACGTTGTCTTCGTGAGACTATTGATTTGGGATTATTTAATCCAAATGGTAATAGAACCAAGCATATTTCACCAAAATTATTTTATACACATGAGCCCCAGAAGAATGAAAATATTGATCATGTGATAATTTGGTTGATATATTCATTAAGTCATTACCAACTATGATTTTGAAGAAGATGGTGCACAATATTGGCATACTTTGACTTAATGATATTTTTACCATGAACAATGGAAATTTTATGTACTTATGAAGGGGAGTAAAAAGGATATGTGCTGATTGTACTCTTTTTTCTTCGCTAAGGTTTTTTCCCACTGGGTTTTTCTTTGCAAGGTTTTAATGAGGCAATCCCAAGGCACTAGAAGTTATACAAGAATATTGTACTCTTTTCCTTCGCCAAATTTTTTTCCACTGAGTTTTTATTTGGTAAGGTTTTTAACGAGGCATATTCTTAGAAAATTGCTATAAAAGAACTCCATCCATTCTGTATGAAGACAATGCTGCATATATAGATCAATTAAAAAGAGGATACATCAAAGGAGATAGAACAAATTACATCTCATCGAAATTCTTTTTCACACGTGACCTTGATAAGTGTGGTGACATTGATGTTAAACAAATTCGATCAAAAGATAATCTAGCAGATTTGTTCACCAAAGCATTACCAACTGCAACGTTTGAAGGATTGCGTCGCAATAATGGAATGAGACAGCTGAAGGACTTAAATATACATTCATGAGGGGGAGCTAATACGCGCTGCACTCTTTTTCCCTTAACCAAAGTTTTTTTCCCGTTGGGTTTTTTCTGGTAAGGTTTTTAATGAGGCAGCTTTTAATGCGTATTGCTATACAATAGACATCCAAGGGGGAGTGTTATAAAATGTCTAGATTCATATGGATGTCTAGATACATGTAACTCCCATTGAGTATTAAAATGTATGACTCTTGAGTTTTGTAACATCCTAGTAGTTATGTTAGTATTGATGTTATTATATCTATATAATAACATTTGTAAAGTGAAGGGAATATAGACATATACAATTACAAGATATGAAATGAGAATGTTCCTCCTTTGATCATCATCTTGTTTTTAGTTATTTTTCATAACATTTCATAACATGAATAATATTATTAGATAGAATTATTGGAAATGTCTAAGGAAGTTCTGTCTAGGAAAGGGGTTTGGTCACCTAATCAAGGCTACCAATAAGAAAAAATCCTTATCGAAATCCCTCTTCACAGGAACGATTGATTGTCATAATTATGATTCTATAATATTATTTGTGAATAATTAATTATTGATTTATATGATAAGGAAATATTTATTTTATGTGGATATAAATGATGGATATATTTATTGTGGTTATAAATGAAGGAATTAATGCTGAGGTGTTTTATCAGTATTTTGTCGGAATGGAAGTTTTGAAAATCGTCCGTATGTGAATTTCAGTCATTTTTTGTTTGGAATTTAGAAAAACTTAAACTTACAAAGTTGTAGAGAATTTAATTTCCTATGGAATAGACATGAGATTTGAATTTTTTTGATAAAAGGGCTATTTATTATGAATTATTGAAGTTTCGGAAATAAATATTTTTATTAAAATATGGTGGGCCCCACTTTTTGTTGGTGAGTAATGAAATGTGCTAGAATTTATTTTCAAAAGTGGTGGGCTTGAATAGTAGCAGGTAAAGCCATCAGGTAGCAGGTTAGTCTGCTATGGCATTCTAAGCATTTTCTTATAAATAGGGTGCTTAGTTAGAATTGAAAATAACACCAGAAACAAGTTTTCTCTCTTTCTCTCTCTATATTATCGAGTGTATTTTTTGAGTATTTAGATACTTTGTGAGTTCTTTATTCATTAGTGCAAGTTTCTTTGATTTTATACCGATATTCCGATCGTAAATCTTTGTTATTTTGAGGTAAGGGATGTTATTTTCTTCCTAATGATGTTATTCTTTCAATATCATTATAGTGAAATATTAGTATGGATTTTATTGTGGAATGTTTACCTTTTTGTGTCGGGGTTACTATTCACGTATACGGTACTATTCATCGAAAAATGAAAATTTCTCCTTTTTGTCCAAGATGTCTATTATGGTTATTATCTTTGATTGTATCCATATTTTGATCTTTATTTTTGAATTCTACTTCACAATTGATTATTATAAGGTATTTTGAACTTGGATAAACTAAAGTACGAATCCCTAATCTTTGATCTTTTATCTCACTGGATTCGTTTTCTTTAAGATATTTTTCATCATCCTCAGTTCTAAATGATGATATTACTGAATATCTTTGGCCTGTAGTGCAAAGATGAATGATTAAATGATGAATATCTTTGGCCTGTAGTGCAAAGATGAATGATTATCTGATGAATATCTTTGGCCCGTAGTGCAAAGATGAACATGTGTTGAGATGAACATGACCAACTGGTGATACAAATGAATATCTTTGACATCTAGTGCAAAGATGAATATTTGATTCAAGATGTATATTGATTGATGTTACATGGATAAAATATTGATGATGGACTTTTAAAACTTAGAAGATAGTAGAATTATTTATCTACTTAACTTTTCTAATGAATTATTGTTTCCGCTGCAGTTGTTGATCTAAAACTTGTTGTCTATTATATTCTATCAGATTTTTCCCTGTTGAAGACTAAGGATAATTTGTTGTATATTATCTTAATCATAATATTCTTTACTGGGCTAGTTGAGCTCACCCTTTTCTTTTTTGTTCCATTTTTCTTCTCAGGAAGCGAGAACATATCAGGAACCAGTCGGGGTATAGAGTGATGGTCCTAGACAGTTGTTTTAGCAGTCCTCACTATTTTTGTAAAATAGTGTATCAATAATTTTAATGAGGACTTATTTGAGTGTGGATATTGTCTAGAAGATAATATTTGTATTTAAACTCACAGTATATGTATTATCGTATTTTGCACGACAATTGTATTACTGAAGTTGTATTTATTTCTGTACCATGTATTTGGCGACTCAGAATGGGTGATGTATACCTATTTTGGGGGCATCACAAACTATTTGTATTTAGAATTTAAAAACATTAACCATGTAAGAAATATAATTCGAATTCGATCATCTCACGAGCTACTCGTGAAAAATTGAACCGAACCGAACTGTTCGCGAACAAAGTCGAAACGAACCAAATGATTCACGAACATGTTTGATCGAGCAATCGAATGTGATAACATGCGCGAACTCGACTCGACTCGACTCGACAAGTTAATCAAATCGAACCGAACTCGAACTAAACCGACCATGTTCGCGAAAAATTTAGATCATTTGCAAGCTTAGTTCTTACTAAAGCCAGTGTCTACATATTGCTACTGATGTTATGCGCATTTAGTGTTTTTCAGAGTTCTAAACGCACTTGAAGATCTTCTATGTTTACTACCGTTTAAGTGTTTAGTGTGTTTGGAGTTCCAAAATACAAAATGAATTTGAAAATTTTATTTGTCTAACAATAATTTAATTCAAATACAGTTTATTTAACTCACAAATACAATATTTGAGCTTATGACGATAGTATTTGAAGCGTTTTACTTCCAAATATACTGTATTAATGTTGTTGTACTTTTTTTAAAAAATACGTATATAAATTATACTTTGCTCGGACGTAGGGATTATATATGTACACAAAAAATGTGACGCCCCCAAAATTAGGTATACAGCACCCATTCTGAGTCGCCAAATACATGGTACACAATTCAAATACAACTTCATTTATACTAATCTTTGAAATGTCAGATAGAATATTAACCACGATTAACTATGAGTTTTAATACAAATGTATGTAACTCTCATGGTACCTCGACCACAACCTTACAATGATACTTTTTACATAAAAGTATAGTTAAAAACCTGCTTTTAGAAATTACAATCTTTGGGAAGTGCTCAAGGAAACCTTCGTACATGGGAGGCCATGCGTTTAGGTTATGATAGATATCATATGTCCACAGAATTATCCTTGGTTGACCCAAAAGTCCCCAAAGAAAAACAAGAAGATTATTATCATCTTCTTTCCAATGGCGAGTCTTCTCTTGACATATAAATATCTCCGTTATCTCCAAGTGAAAATTATGTTTCAAATAAACTCCAAGATCATACAGGTAGTGCTCATAGATATATTCAGCAAGTGGATGTACGCAACCATGTCTTATGAGAACACGAGGTTGTATGTCATTAGACATCTTGTATGATAGTGGAAAAACACCCTTCTAAAGTTGGGTTCGCCTCACCCTATTTGATTCACCAAATATAACTACAAAATGATGTATAGAATACAACACACTTTTATATACTGTTTAGGGAGAACCTTCACAGCTAGAGACCACTGTTCTATTCCCCTATTATCCCCACTCGACCCGGCAACACTCTTACGGCAACACTCTTATTACCTGAAAGGAATTGTGAAGCAGAAAGGGTGAGCACAACTAGCCCAGTAAAGAATATCATGACTAAAGATAATTAAATAATCAATAGCTTTCATCAATAATAAATAAGAGATTTAGAACATATGGTAGATGATAAAACTTTTCAACCATAGTTGCGGTGAACGAAAGCAATCCATTAAGAGTCAATAGACTCGCACCTGTGATGAAGATAATTTTCATCATTGCCTTCACCGAAACATCAAAAATCATGGTTATACCAAATCACAATTCCTACTCAGAATCATTAAATCATCTTGCACTACTACCAAAGATATTCATTATTATCACATCCATGAATTAATATTTCATCTTTTAAACTCATTTCAATAATTAATCCACATCATCGAATCATCCACGACCATGTGCCAAAGATATTCTTTAAGTATCACGACCATTTAATTATCCATGCACTACGGCCAATGATAATCGTGTTTTCAACAACAGTCCTGATCATGCCATAAAACAATTCATCTTTACACTACAGCCAAAGAGAATCCATAGCCATAATCATACCAAAAACTGTCCATCAATGCACTACGGACCAATGAGAACTTTTTCCACATCATTTGTAACATTACGATTATGATTATACCGAATAATCCCTATTCATAATCATACCAAGTCCATCTATGCACTACAGGCCACATATGACTTTCAACATAATATAAGCATGAGGATGATGACAATATTATAAGCATTAGTCAAACTAAATCAAGGATAAATATTAAAGACTTTAAATTTATCCAAACATTATCAATCACTTAATAAAATCATAATCTAATATTGTTAATATTATAACAATAATTTAATCACTTCTTAAACTTATAAACAATTTAATTTAATTGTTTACATTTTTTCCAAATAATGCATTTAATCACTCTAAATGCCATACTCATAAGATTTCATCACCAATAATCAAATTACTCATCAAAAATTTGCATATACCTTATATAGGATTTTCAAGCCATAAAATCCTATTTACCAATTTTTCAACTTCACATAACATATTTAATTCATATGTTCGTAACTAAATCATTTTTATGAAAAATACTAAATCAGTCCCAAAAATTATTCTTTTCTGGGATTTAGCATAACATAGTCCCATATTGAACATATATTTTTCTTGACATTTTTAAAATTCATTTACTATTTTTCAAAAATCAATTTCTAATTAATTCTTTAAGAAATTAGCTACCTCACTGTTAACTCCGTAAATTCCCAAATCTTAAGGGGATCTTATACATGTTAACGTGAGCTTCAGGTTTAAATTTCATGGTCATCTGAGTTATAGAACTCCGGTTATAGCATTTTTTGTCGAAAAAACCTAAATATTAAAATGGTCATAACTTGCTCATTTTAAGTCGGAATGAGCTCATTTTTGGACAGCAGGTACTTTATACCATATACTTTTATGTTCCAAAAAGGCCATAATTTTTCTCACAAATTAAGTGGCCATAACATTCCTTTTAAAATGGTGGCAAAGAAATTTTTTCATATTTTGCGCTTTTTCGTACTTTGCTAAAATCACCCACACAAAAAATCTACAACACCTTTTCCGGTGATTCCACTTGGATAAGTTACAAAACTCATAGACCTAACTCTAGAACTTGACCACACTCAAAAATTAGAAATTAATAGGAGATATGGTCAATTGAATTTCATGTTCCATTTTCAGCAAAATCTGATTTTTCAACCCTTTGTGATTTCTAAGAAACTTTCATGTTTTCACATAATAACCAACATAACTCATCATAACACTTACTAATACCACACATACCCATGATTTTCATTAGTCCAATACTTTTATTATGACTTTCATCATAATCCACGTAAACTGATCATTTCCACAATTTAACAAGGAATGAAATACAACGGATCGTTCACCATGCATGTGGTAATCCACATAGACAGGTTATTCTAACAGAATAATAAATAATGAAATAACAGAAGGATTCACCATACATGCGATAAAGACCGCACAGACATGTTATTCCCAATAGAATAATAAATACGGAACTAGGTTCGGCGTAAAACGCACAAACAGGATATTCCAGCATAATAGTAAAGACGGAACCAGGTCCGACGTAAAACGCACAGACAGGATGTTCCAACAGAGTAATAAAAAAAATGGAATAACAGAAAAATTTCACTAAGTATAGGGTAGCCCGCGTATACAGGTTATTCCAACAGAATAATAAAGAATGGAATAACAGAAGTTCTCTTCAAGAACACAAAAGAAATAATACCTCTTACGAGTATAACAAATAATATCCCCTATCTTAGAAAGAAAAGTACTGGATATAGAAGTAGTGAAGTAGCAGAACACTTTTCTTCTTTCTCTCTATAGTTTCTCTCTCTAGAGTTTCAGTGAATTCGTAAGAAATAATGAAGGAATGAGCTTCTATTTATAGAAAAATGGATTGCATAATAATTAACTCATTTAAGCATTCAGATTGATTTACTTTAATCGACGGTCCATATTTAAAGCAAAATCTTTTAAATAAAATATAATATATTCTATTTATAATCTAATAAAACGAATAACTTTATAAAAGATTTTACTATGCAAACACTATGCATTTACTATGCAAATACTATGCATAATAAAATATAATATATTCTAATTATTGTTTACTAAAAATGTATAACTTTATAAAAGTATTACATGCTTTATAAAAAGTTTTTCTGCTTTTATTACATTAATAATACTAAATAAAAAAAAAGCGAGTGACTTATTACGTAGCATCAATAATCAATCAGTGTCTTCTTCTGACAGACGTATTCTTTGTACTTTTAAACAAGGTGTTTCAATAGTTAACGATAAAACTTCCGCCGTTATTTTCATAAAAATATTTTTGTCGTCTTCTCAATCCGACAATAATTTCGTTGTGGGGTCCACCAATGATTGTACCGTCGTACGGATATTCCCCGACAAAAAGAATATTCCCCGACTAATCGAATATTCCCCGACATAACGAATATTTTATATCAACTTTGTAAGACCCCAACTTTTATAAATAAAGATGAATTTTCTATAAATATTATTTTTGAATATTATGGAGTAAATTTGATATAATGTTATAGTTGTGGGTAATATTTATAAATTTTGCAAAGTAAGCAAGTTGTTATAAAATATTCGTTTGGTCGGGGAATATTCTTTTTGTCGGGGAATATTCGTACGCCGACACAATCATTGGTGGAACCCATAACGGAATTATTGTTTGATCGAGAAAACGACAAAAATATTTTTATGAAAATAACTAGCAGAGGTGTTACCGTTAAAACCGTTGAACTACCTTAGTAGTAAAAGTACAAGAATGCGCGTGGTCGCATAGTAAATACCTGTGATTGATTATTGATTCTATGTGAGAAGTCACTCACCTATACTCAATTATTGCTACAAGAATCACGTGATCATATCTCTTATATTATCGATTCAATTATTATCACAAGATCATCTCAGATAATATGTTATATTATTAAATCAATAATTGAGACGACAAGTTATAAATGATTAATAATTGTTGAAAGATTAAATATGTGTTAATTAAAAATAAAATGATATGTGGTAATATTTATTCAATCCTTGATGTATATAAAGAGTCTATTATGAGGGCGTTTGTGGTAAGTTTGGTTGTTTTATGGGGGGGTATATGTCATCATCTAAGAGTCTCTTCAATAATAGTAATTACCTTTACTAGACGCCAAACCACTTGCCGTTTCATATTCTGAAAGGCCGAACCAATTATCGCTTCACATTACAAAAGGCCAAACCACTTGGTGTTTCACATTACAAAGCGTCAAACCACTTTTCTTTTCACATCACCGGTCGTCAAGCCACTTGCCTTTTCACATTTCAAGTGCTAAGCTAGAAATCTTCTATAAATAGAGGCCTAGTGCTTCATTATTTTCATGAATTCATTCAAGCTTATAGAGAGAAAATGTATAGAGAGAATAAGAGAAGAAAGAAGAGTATTCTCGTTACTACACTATCGCAGATTCAATCTCCTACTAATGTAAGGGTGTTATTCTTTCTTATTCATGAAGAGAACTCATTGTTATTCCATCGCTTATTATTACATTGGAATAACTCAGATATCTGCTTATTTTACCCTATATTTGGTGACATTCTTCTATTATTCTCTGTTGAACATCCTGCTCATGCATGTGTTTTACACCGCACTGGTTAAAATCTTTTTATTATTATTCATTGGAACATCATGCTCGTGTGTTTTACAAGGACCGGTTCCGTCTTTATTATTCGTTGAAATATCCCTGCTTGTGCAAATTTTGCCCGACCGGTTCCGTTATTATTATTCTCGTTAGAATAACTTCGTCTATGCCAAGCACCGCATGCATGGTGATTTCTTTTGTTATTCCATTCTTTATTATACTCGGTTGGTTAAAGTTTTGACTTATACTCCACTTAAATTAGTAGAATATCCTCGATATTTGTGCTTCATCCAAAGATCTTTTCATGGAAATATTCTTCCCGATCATTCTTGAATTTTACTCTACAAAGCAAGATCATGTTGATAATTTTGACATTATTAGTTCCCCTGGATAAATTAATTCTTGAACTTGTTTTATCAATTCTTATATCATTGTCATCATCCTCATGTTTATATTGTGTTGAAAGTCATCCGTGGCCTCAGATTGCATAGATGGACTTGGTATGATTATACTGAGGATTATTGGATTGTATATGTAATCACGACCGTAATGTTACAAATGATGTGGTAAAAGTTATCATTGGCCCATAAGTGCATTGATGGACAAATTGTTGGCGTGATCATGACCATTAATGAATACACGAATGTCCTCGATCAGTAGTGCATGGATAATTTGTGGTCGCGATACTAAAGAATATCATAGGCGTAGTGCAGGGGTGATTCGATGATGTGGATTATTTATTGTCGAGTCCCGCAGATAAAAGTCATGAAAACCTTTTAAATCATAAAAGATAGTAGATTTTATTCTCTACTTGACTCTTTTAATGGATTGTTTGTTCACCGCAGATTAAACTTGATGTTGATATATTTTATCGGGTTTAACACTGTTGAAGGCTAACGATAATTTATTCTCGCATTATCTTAGTCATAATATTTCTTATCGGGCTAGTTGAGCTCACCTTTTCTTTCTTTCACCGTTTCTTCTTGAAATGAGAACATAGCAGGACTAATCGGGAATGGAGTGACGGTCCGGAGGATAAGATTAGTAGTCTTCACTATTCTCGTGAAATAGTTTGTTAATAATTGTAATGAGGACTCCTTTTGAGTTTGTATAATCTCTAAGTAGACAATAATTGTATTCAAACTCACAGATTATGTTTTGTCGTATTGTATACACACGATTGTATTAGTAAGTTGTAGATTGAATTTTGTACCACGATCCGACGACCTAAGATGGGTGATGTATACCTAATTTTGGGGGCGTCACAAACTTGTTTACTTTGCAAAAAAAAAAATTCACATATTACCCTTAACTTTAAACTTTTATCAATTTAACTATTTACCAAAATAGAAAAATTAAATACTTTTATTTCATAAAATTCGGGGTCTCACAAAAAAAATGTGCGCTCATTGAGTCAATGTTAGCGTTGACCTTTTTTTATGTCAAGTGTGCATGAGACTATCACAGTTTAATTGATTAAAAATGGGATAAATTAACTTTTGGTACCTGTATTGGGACACGACTTACAATTTGGTACCCGAAGTGAAAAAAATTACAAACTGGTGATTGTACTCGAAAAATGTTACACTCCGTTAAACATTAGGGACACGACTTACAATTTGGTACCCGAAGTGAAAAAAATTACAAACAGGTGATTGTACTAAAAAAATATTATAATCTGGTGCTTGTACTTTTCAATTTTTAAATAATTGTTAAAATTGATCCAACGGGAGAGACAAACATATAGAGAGAGAAGCGAAGTCGACGAGAAGAAGATCCTCGATGTTTTGTTTCATCTTTTCTTGCCTCCCACATTCACACAATTGCTCCACAGTGGCACCGACTTGGGAATTGTGGTGTAATCCATTCATTTACGATTTCACTCCAAGACGAGCTCATCCTTTCAATTAAACACTGAAAATCCTTTAATAAATATATGGGAACCAGTAATCAATGGAGAATCGAGACAAGAATAATGTGAGAAGAAGAATGACAGAAGAAGAGAACCCTAATTTTCAAACAGAATAAAGATGAAACCTCATTGCTTAACAGAAACAGTAACATTTTTCGAAAGACAATCACCATTTTTATAACTTTTTTCACTTTGGTACCAAATTGTAAGTCGTGTCCCTAATGTTGTTTCTGAAGTGTAATATTTTTTCTGAAGACAATGATTTATAATATTTTTCACTTCAATACCAAATTATAAATGCATTCCCAAAGACAAAGACTCAAAAATTGATTTATCCCGATTAAAAATAGATCAAAAGCCAGAGCAAGGCGTTGACTGTTCGCTTCATTTTGGAGAGACAATGAAGAAGGTATTGGTGACCGGTGCTTCCGATTACCTAGGTGGAAAACTCTGCCACGCCCTACTCAGACAAGGCCACTCCATTCAGGCGTTCGTCCGCCGTACCAGCGACCTCTCCTCACTCCCACCGCCCTCCCACGACTGCGCTCTCGACTTCGCCCACGGGGACGTCACTAAATTGTAAATCGTGTCCCTAATATTTAATTTAATATTTAACGTAGTCGGAGCGTAATATTTTTCGAGTACAATTATTAGTTTATAACTTTTTTTCAGTTCGATTACCAAATTATAATTATAAGCCGTGTTCCCGAATAAAAATAGATCAAAAGCCAGAGCAGGGCGTTGATTGTTCGCTTCATTTTGGAGAGACAATGAAGAAGGTATTGGTGACCGGTGCTTCCGGTTACCTAGGTGGAAAACTCTGCCACGCCCTACTCAGACAAGGCCACTCCGTTCGGGCGTTCGTCCGCCGTACCAGCGACCTCTCCTCACTCCCACCGCCCTCCCACGACTGCGCTCTCGACTTCGCCTACGGCGACGTCACCGACTACCAGTCACTCCTTCAAGCATGCTCCGGCTGCCAAATTATCCTCCACGCTGCGGCCATCGTCGAGCCCTGGCTTCCAGATCCTTCCAAATTCTTCTCCGTGAGCTCAACTTCCCAAATTTCATTCATTTTCACTCTAATTGAATACTTATTTACTCAAAAATCAATTCTCCATTGAATATTATTGGTAATAGTATTCCCCTACCTTTTACATTGAATTTTTTTTTTTTTTTTTTTTTTGCAAGTAGATATTCGAACACACGGCCTGTTCAGGAATGATGAATTTTAAGTACTTATAACTTAAAATATAAGTTGACTTATAATTTGTTTTAAGTTCTGACAAAGTAAAAACATTTGGCATCAATTTGAATTATAATTCAAAAATTGTTCGGGTCATAATGACTTACAAGTTAAAATAAATGTAAAAATTAATATTAATAAAAGGAGGGACAAAATAGAATAGGGGTAGAACAGACATTACATTTGGTCAAATTAACTTAATTTTAAATAACTTATAAGTCATTTTAAAATAAGTTATAAATACTTGCTTCTTCTTTTTTTTGACTTAAAACTCAATTTATAAGTAGAAAAATAAGTCATTCCTGAACAGGTGAATAGTAACAAATGACTTATAAGTTGGTTTGACCAACTTAGTTCAGGCTCTAAATTTTGAGAATTTGATTGAAATGATAGATTAATGTTGGAGGTCTGAAGAACGTATTACAAGCATACAAAGAGACGGGGACGATAGAAAAAATTATATACACGTCGTCGTTTTTCGCTTTAGGGTCAACTGATGGATATGTAGCAGATGAAAATCAAGTAATTTTATGTTTTTATTCAATAATTTATACTATGATTTGCTGCTTGATCATCTGTAATTTAGTGATTTTTAGAAAAGTTTGTGTTTTTGAAATTGTGATAATTAGATTCATCCTGGGAAATTTTTCTGTACGGAGTATGAGAAATCGAAGGCGGTTGCTGATAAGATTGCTTTGGATGCTGCATCTGAAGGGGTGCCTGTAGTAGCGGTTTATCCGGGAGTTATATATGGTTCAGGCAAAGTCACAACTGGAAATGTTGTCGCTAATTTGGTATTTTTTTTATTTTATTTTATTTTATTTTATTTTTTTTTGGGGGGGGGGGGGGGGGTGGAACTTGATGATCTTTTTCCTGCTTTAATTGAGCATGGTGCATTGGATTTATTAGTGCCAATTACATTGTAAAATATATGTTCTCCATTATATCTGCATGAGCTCTAATTCTGTTCACATGCAACGTTCTTGAAGCAAGGGAGGTCTTTTACGGGTAATTACTCATTATAGTCTGTACTAATAATGCACCATACCTGGATATGTATTAGGATGTAGGAATGCGTCTGCAGTCTCTCTTCTTGCTAGATTGTTGTACATCATTAGTACCACATTAAAATATTTCTCCAAGAGTAGCTATTAATACGAATAACAGATTGAAAGTAAACATTGTCCTGTCAGATTATAAATTTTAATTTTTGTGATCTCTTATGTGTATTTGTTCTTCTCTCAGATCATCGAAAGGTTTAATGGACGATTACCCGGTTATATAGGTCAAGGAAAGGATAAGTTTTCTTTTAGTCATGTTGATGACGTGGTAGAAGGGCACATTGCAGCTCTCAACAAAGGTCGACCTGGTGAAAGATATCTTCTTACTGGAGAAAATGCGTCATTCATGCAAGTTTTTGATATAGCTGCTATCATCACTCAGACAAAAAAGCCTTGGTTTAGCATCCCTTTATTTGTGGTTGAGGTTTATGGATGGGTATCAGTTCTTATATCTAGAATAACAGGAATGCTACCCCTGATCAGCCCTCCGGTATGCTCCTTGTGGTTCCTAAAGAGCTGTGTTATTTATATTCTGTTTCTTTTACTAATTTGTTGCATCTTTGTTACTTCTTTTGGATAAGAAAAACAAAATTAAGAAAAGAGATAATGGCTTACATCTATAATTGTGGCATTTTCAAATCTATCATCAAAATTTATAAGAGTCGGAGCAAGTATGTTTGCGAGATTCAAATAGTTAAAGAGAATTTATAATTACTGCTGAGTTTTTCTTCCAAAATTTTGACAATTCAATCCCAAGTTTGATGATTGTGGTACTTTGGAGACTAGGGAGGACGTTTTTCCATTTTAAAACTAACAAGGAGTATTGCACTGTCTAGAGCCTAGACCGTTTTCTGTAATTACCACCATTCTCACGGTTCCTAGCAAATAGCAATCATAACTCTGTCTAGTTGTCTACACATATTGCCTCCATCACGAGTCTCATGACATCACTGCCACCTCCAGTGCCCAAGAACTAAAACCATTTGCCACTACATTACCATTGTCATTTGACCCCACCTTTCTGCTTCTGCCACGATCATCACTTCTCTGCTTGTTTTACCCACGAAATCATGTTTGTCATTGTGCCAACAGGCAGACTCTTCTACACTGATGTCATCGACTCCATATCGAAACAATCTCCAGACATCGTAATTGCCCCTTTCTAATTATCAGTACCAGCATACCACAATCATTGTTGCCACCAAAATTATACCAGCCTAAATAATTCTTCCATGACTTTTGAGTCTTTATTATGCTTTATTTAGTTTTAATGACTTGTAACCAACACTTTCAAACTAAAACTTACAGAGGTTTCGCTTGCATATAGATTGGGTTTGCACATGGGTTCTTCAAATTTTGCTCCTTGGCCCTGAACATTTTATATTCTTCTCTTCTTCCCCATTTTAGTTCCCCTTGCCCCGTCTCCTATTTATCTCTTATATTAATCATTTCCTAAATTCGTGCATGCTCTATGTTTTATGCAGATTGTGAATGTTCTTAGACATCAGTGGGCTTACTCTTGCCAGAAGGCAAAGGGAGAGCTGGATTATAACCCTAGAAGCTTGAAAGAAGGTCTGATAGAGGTACTCCCCTGGTTGAAGAGCTTAGGCAAGATAAAATACTAGAAAGACGGTCATAAATAAGAGTTGAATGTTATTCCTTCTTTCTGTCGGCAAGTTGTTATGTAATCGATAATTGAACACTCGATTTCGTTATTATCTGATGCGAACTCCATACTAGATCGTAAGGAATAGTCCCACATCGGTTACAAATGCAACTTTATGTGGGTTGATATAGCCACCTCTCTCCTCGTAGAATTTAGCTTTTCAAGGTGGGTTAAAGGCAAAGATCGCCCTAAGCTAAAGCCCAAGGTGCTCGGGCTTTAGGCCCAAAATTTTTGGCCCCTTTTTCTTATATCATACAATCATTAAATACTATTAGTTTAATTTAATGGATGAAAGATAATTGATTATGTAGAATCATTCTCTAAAATATTTAAAATTTTTACAAATAAAATTCTTACATAAGTAAAATTAGATCCAACACTATTAAAAATTCTAATATATACATTTAAAAAAAATACCAACCAGTTCACATAAATTAAAAAACAATTACTTCAATGTCTCAATTAGTTTCAATCTTTGTTAGTCTATGCATTTGTCCATCATAATTATGTCTTTACTCATTCTTGTGTTTCTTTGCAAATATGTATAATCCCATTTTTCTCTCTTAATCTGGCTAGTGCAGACTTTACGATTATCTCTATTAATAGACTATGGGTCATGTGTACTTTACTTATTGGTATTACAATTTGACAGTTAAAGACTGAGGTCATAATATAGCTAATATAATACAAAAGAAAATAGGTAAACTATTGCTGGGAAGATTTTGAGTTTTACACTATCTATCATGGGTACTATTTGAAGAATAACCAAACAGGTTAACTCTTGTCATAGCTTGGATATGTCACCCCCTGATTGATCTATGTGAAACTATTTAAAATTCAGTAAGGTTACATTCCATTACTTGAACTATAAAATTTTATGCTTCTTTATTTATAATTTGCCCATTATAAGTGAGTGTTATTCAAGAGGAGCTGTTGATGATATCATCCACCCCTCTGTTGATGATATTATGTCTTTGAATTGATTATTTTTTTGAATTAGTGATAATGTGATATCTGAATGATGTTTTGAAAATATTGAAATAGTCGGTTATTATATTTGGTATTCTTTTGTATTTATGCTCTTTTGTTCAGAAAAAATTCTTAGTTTTTTTTTATACCTATCTTAATAGCAATTCGCAAAGGGTTCAATTTTTATTTTTTTTTCGCTTTAGGCTCTAAAAACTCAAAGCCGACCCTGGTCAAAGAAGCTAAGGTTTGTATCATTATCTGGCCACATAAAATTTTATGGTGTATGTTTTTTAATTAAGATTCAGCCATGTAATAAGATTCTGTAATGTAAATGTCTCTCTATTTTTTAACATCTGCATCGTTCATTATGGTTTCATTTGCTCTCATACAGCACAAAGTTATAAAAACTTAAATTGCCAAATTAATCTTTACTATTTTCTTAAATTTCTACTTCCAAGTATCATTTGTATTCACCCTTGTATATCTAAAGCAGTTTATATTAACTTCAACAATAAGTCAATATTGGACCGGTCTAATTATTTTTTCATTCATGCGACTCTCAAAAAATATATAATATTTATTCTAAACGAAATTTTTATATAATACAATATTTTAGGTGTAATTTGGATAAATATACAATTTGGATAAATATACAAAACAGGTTGTACAGTCGTCTTAGACTCTTTTTTTATTCCTAATTATTTGTCGTTTGTGGTTATCTAGGAGAATTGATTACTATTTTTCTCAAATTGTTCTTTATTACTCTACCTAATTTTTTGATCCATATTTATGAGATAAGTGAGATGAAGGATATTATAGACAATTGATAATATAGTTAATGCTTTTCAATCAATTTCTTAATTCTTGTGCACATGTCTAAAACAACCTATATTAAAGAACGGGGGGAGTATACATTTTTTGGGAGATATATGCAAAAAAAAAAAAAAAAAAAAAAATTAAACCGATTGTAAGACCCCAAATTATTAATAAATGAAATTTATTTTCCTCTATTTTTTTGAAATAGTAAGGGTTGATTTGATTAATGTGGATAGTTATGGGTAAAATACGCAAATATTTGAATAAGCAAGTGGTTATAAAATATTCATTATTGTAGGAGAATATTCGTTTGGTCGTGGAATATTCGTGATGATTTGCCAGTTGATCTTTTGGGCCCCATAACTAAAAAGCGATTGGATGAAGAAAAGACAAATATAAGTTGTTTATAAATAACTGCCAGTAGTTATTATCAATTATCTTTGTTGGAATACCCAGTAGTTAAAACACACTAATACGCGTTATCGAAACAAGAAGATACCAGTATTGCACCAATTATTGTTTCTTACGTAAGAAGACACTACTCAATAATTGTTACAAGAATTAATTTCGCTCAAGATTTTATTTTATTGATTCAATAATTCTTTGCGATTGATATTTTATATTATCGTTGTTTCAATAAATTGTCATTACACAAGATTTTCCATTATCGAAGCAATAATTCATATTATCCGAATAATATTATTAGATAACATTATTGGCAATGTCTAGAAAGTTCGCATTCAGGAGAGGTTTGGTCACCTAATCGCGCCAACAAGAGAAGAGAAATTTTATCGAAAGCCTCTTTCCGGAACTACCGGTCACAAGATCGTGATTCAGTAATATTATTTGTGAATAATTAATTATTAATTTATATGATTAGGAAAATATTGATTTTATGTGGATATAGATGAGAAAAAATTTTAATATGACAATTCTTTGAAAATTAATATTTTATCTTTTTTTGATAAAATAATTCATTTAAATATATTATTTTAATAATATATTAATGGTGATATTTTATAATGAATGTGGGATATATGAGTATATGAGGAGGAAGAGTATTTTTGTGGCATTAAATATTTAACACATATTTTGTGTGTTGGTGGACACAATTATCGATCGAAATTTGATTATAGCTTATAAAATCGCCTTGCGTTTGTGGATTTTGGTCAATTTACATTTGGAATTTGGAAAAACTTTCTTACGTAAAGTTGTAGAGAATTGAATTTCCTATAAAAATCGCAAGATTCAATTTTTGATAAAAGGACTATTTATTATGAATTATTGAAGTTTCAAAGTTCAAATAATTAATTTTAAAGTTTTAATTATTTTAATAAGAAAAACGTTTTTTTACATTTTTGGGACTCATTTAACATGTGTTAGGATGGCTGAGTTCAGATTCATGGATGCGTAGGAAGTTGTGGAAAAATTATAATATTAATTTATTAAAATTTATACTTTAGTGTTCTAAGCATTTTTCTATAAATAGGGTGCTTAGGTTAGAATTGAAAATCACACCGTAAATCAAGTTTTCTCTCTATATTATCGAGCGTATTCTTGTGAGTATTTTTAGTATACTTTGAGTATTGTTATACGGTGCAAGTTCAAGTCATAGCTTTATATCAAGGTGTTTCAACTAAGTACTGCTTTCGAGGTAAGGGATGTTATTTTATTCGAAAATGATATTATTTCTTCAATATCATTACGCTTTAAATATTAGTTGGAAATTTTTATCAAATTTGGAACTTTTTCATGTCGAGGTTACTATTCATGAAGTTATTATTCACTTAATTACTATTCATGAGAGTTCTTATTCACGAAAGTACTATTCACTTAAACGTGAAGATATTTTTTTTGTGAAATTTCTATCTTTTGGTGTTGAGTTACTATTCACGATACGACATTATTCACGATATCTGACATTATTCACTTAATACTAAGACTATTCAATCGAAAAATGAAATTTTTTCTTTTGTTCAAAATATCTATTATGGATACTAGCTTTGATCAGATCAATGTTTTGATCATTCTTGAATTTTACTCCACCGATTACTTATGAAGTATTTTTGAACTTGGATTGTTTAAAATACTTAATCCTTAATATTTGTTCTTTTGTTTCTTTGGATTCGCTTTTCTTTGAAATATTTTTCATCATCCTCTACCCTAAATGATGATATTACCGAATATCTTTGGCCTGTGAGTGCAAAGATGAATGATTTCGATGAATATCTTTGGCCCAGTAGTGCAAAAAGATGAGCAGTGTTGAGATGAATACGACTTCATCGATTAATATCTTTTCGCAGTAGTACAAAGATGAACAGTGTTTAGATGAAATACGATTAATCGATGAATATCTTTGGCCTGTAGTGCAAAGATGAATATTTGATTCTAGATATATATTGATTGATGTTACAAGGATAAAATATCGACGATGAACTTTTAAATTCATATATAGAAGATAGTAGTTTGCATTCTCTACTTAACTCTTCTAATGAATTGTTGTTTCCACTGCGATTGTTGATTTAAAACCGGTTGTCTATTCAGATTCTATTAGATTTTTCCCTCGTTGGAGACTAACGATAATTTGTTGTATATTATCTTAGTCATAATATTCTTTACTAAGGCTAGTTGAGCTCACCCTTTTCCTTTTTGTTCCATTTTTCTTCTCGTGGAGGCGAGAATGTAGCAAGTACTTTAGCCTGGGTATGGAATGATGGTTATATAGAGAGTTGTTTAGTAGTCCTCACCATTTTTATAAAATAATGTATAAATAATTGTGATGAGGATTTATTTGGGTATGTATATTGCCTGTAAGACAATAATTGTATTTAAAACTCACAAGATATATGTTGTCGTATTTTGCACGACAAATGTATTAATAAAGTTGTAGTTATTTCGCATCATGTATTTGGCGACTCAGAATGGGTTGGATGGAATGGACCTATTTTGGGGCGCCGCGGTTGGTATCGAGCTTAGGATATGATCTCCATGAGATCGGGGAATAGAACTAGAGGGAGAGACGAGTAAATCCTTCGCTAGTGTGTCCTACCTAAGCTTATTTGTTAGTTGGTTAGTATATATAGGATATTATGTGATATATTGATTTTCTTAATTAACCCTTGTTTTATGACAAGATTTGACAATGTCGATCGAGAATATTAACAATGGAGTAAATGAGACCGTGGAGATGCCTGTATTTACCAACGAGGAGAACGCAACAGTCGGAAATGTACCTCCTGTGAACAACACCACCGAAAGAGATGATGAACGAGGGATGTTTAGAAGCTTTTTTGCAGTTCATGCAAAATCGCAGACGAGGAGACTCGTGTTCAAAATCTGTGATGAAATGATAGCAATTACGGGTAGTCACGCCCAAGCGATTCAAAGAGTTGGGACCACTGCACTGGGAAAAGCGGATCCGATTAAAGTGAGACGTGGGTCAAACAAATTACCAAGATATTCGATGTCTTGGAATGCACGGAGGAACAGAAAGTTCTATTTGCTACTTTTATGTTCCGTAACGAGGCAGACATCGGTGGGAATCGTGAAGCGTACCCATCCATTACGCACTCAAAGATGTCGCCGGAGACGTTTTCAGAATAGTTCAATGACAAGTACTTCCCCGAAAGTATTCGTCATATGAAGGAAGTGGAGTTTATTAGACCGAGCAGTAATAACACGACGGTGTCCCAAAGACGAGGTGAAGTTTCATGAGTTATCCGTGTTCAGACCTCATTTGGTGGAGAATGAGGAACGATGACGCGGGTGTTTCGAGAGGTTTGAAACCCCAGATACGTCAAGATCTCATTTTCATAAATTTTCTCTATTCAGATGTTGTCAATGAGGGCTCATTGTTAGAGCGAGATAACGAAGTACGTTCAACCGAGGGACCATAACCTGGATCATATCAAGATAGCAATCATCGTAATAACGATAACCAACGGAGAAAGAAGAATACGGACAAAGGCAGAACCACTATGGTGGTAATCGTGGCCATGAAAATAGAAGATGCGAGTCGGGAGGAGATTTTAAAAAGAGGAGATTCAACAACGACCACGTGCAGACGCGTCGCCAAGAAGAATCGGGTTCCAAGGAGGAGAAAGACCATCTGGTCGATAAGTTACAAATGCGGAAAGAGGGACATATATCACACCAAACCGCCCACAACAGCTTTAAGGTATGCTATAATTGTGGAAAAGAAGGACATATCGCTCGAGATCAGACGATATCGAAACCCATCCAAATGGAATGGTGACTCAAAAGATCGCCCCGTAAAAGTAAAAGTCAACGATTCCGGAAGTGCGTTTGTCGTGGATTCCATTAAAATGCGAGGAACCCGAACAAAGTTAGCACGCAAGTTAGTTAATTATAAATTTTACGAAGTTTATACCTTACTAGATATCTGGGATTCTACCCATTCTTTTATCTCTCTTGCTTTGCGCCAACGTTTGAACTTGACTACGGAGAAATTAGACTTTGACCTATTTATGGAGAATCTGTTAGAGAAACTTTCATTACATCCATTGTTTAGAAATCTTGCTTGATTCAGTTGGCACTATCACATTTACCGTTAACCTTATTTCTATAGAGATATTTGCTTTTGATGTGATTTTAAGGTTAACTACTCATCATGCCGAAATTGATTACTTTCGTAAGGTTGTTAGTTTTCATATTCCTAAGCAACCCGTTATTCAATTCAAGCAATCAAACCATTGTAGTCAAACATTTTCATATCAAGCCATGAAGTCATTCGCTTATTACGGATGTCAAGTTTTCTTAGTCCATGTTATGGATTTGAATAAAGACACGCCATATTTGAATAATATTCCTGTTGTTATTGATTTTTCCCGACGTATTTTCAAGAATTTCTTGGCTTACTCCCAAAGCCCGATATTAAATTTTGTATCGACTTTGAACCCAAAGACAAAAACTCATTTCTAAAATCTCATATCGAATGGCTCCTATTGAACTTCGTGAGTTTAAAATTCAACTATAGAATTTGGTACCGAGCCTTTATCTGGTGACTTCCTTCAGAATGCACCGAAGCCGGACTCTCGTAGGGGACACCATATATTCGCGAGCGATAGTAAACCGATAGGTGTCATTGTAACGTGTTATCCAAGGTTGGGATATGAGTCACGATTGAGAACAACCTAAGTCGGTAATCTAAATACGTAGCTTTCAGGCTTAGTTGGTTATTATCGGAGATTCGTTCAAGGATATTCTCGAATCGCTATTCCATTAACGATCTCGACTCGTAGAGATACAAAATTCGAATGGAGCAAGGAATGTGGGAAGAGCTTCAAGAACTCAAGAGGAGACTCATTTCAAAGACATGTTACGACCATGCCATCCTAGAAAAGCGAAAGTGGTAGCCGACGTGTTGAGTAGAAGATCGTATACAAATCTGACGAAGTAACGATATTGTCAAAGACTCATTTCAGATAATTTACAAATAATAGAAATGGAGATGAAAACTCTAGGTACCCACGTGATGATATACGAGTATAATCAACTTTAATAGATAAAGTTAAAGCTATTCAAGCTACACACCGAAGCTGATGAATTTGAAGAAGGAGGTGCAAGAAGTTGTTATTTCAAAAGCAAGAATCGGTGAGGTGAGGAAAGCTCAAACCTTCGATTTATTAATCCATTTGAAATTCTCGATCGAATAGGAACTGTGGCCTATAGACTCGTTTTACCGCCAAGTATGACGCGTGTTCATAACGCTTTTCACGCTTCGATGTTACGTAAATATGTGGACTAATTCAACCACGTCATTGAAGTTAGAACCAGGACGAGATAGCCAAGACTTAACGTACGAGGAGGTACCTATCAAGATCTTGGATAGAACATGTCCTATGTACCGAGGTTATACCACAAGTTAAAGTTTTGTGGAGAAATCATACAATTGAGGAAATGTCCTGGGAGTTGGAAATGGAAATAAAAGCGAGGTATTCTCATCTTTTCGAAACACCAGGTACGTACGTCAATTTCGAGGACGAAATTTCATAAGGAGGGGAGGTTGTAAGACCCCAAATTATTAATAAATGAAATTTATTTTCCTCTATTTTTTTGAAATTGTAAGGTGTAAGACCCCAACTTATTATTAATGAAATTTAATTTTCTCTATTTATTATTTTGAAATAGTAAGGGTTGATTTGATTAATGTGGATAGTTAGGGGTAAGATACGCAAATATTTCAAAATAAGCAAGTGGTTATAAAATATTCATTGTTGTGGGAATATTCGTTTGGTCGTGGAATATTCGGGAATACTATATATATGACGGCCAGCTATCATGTGTGGGCCCCATAATGTAAAACGATTGGATGAAGAAAACGACAAATATAAGTTGTTTAAAAATAATTCACAGAAGTTGTTACCAATTATCATTGTTAAAATACCCCAGTAGTTAAAACACAAGAAGACTACAGTATTGCACCAATTGTTGATTCTTACGTAAGAAGGCACTACTCAATAATGGTTACGAGAATTACCTTATTCAAGATTTTATTGAGTTAATAATTGTGCGTTGATATTTTATATCATTGTTGTTTCAATAATTGTCATTACACAAGATTTTTCATTATCGAAGAAATAATTCATATTATCTCGAATAATATTATTAGATAACATTATTGGCAATGTCTAGAAAGTTCTCATCTAAGGAGAGGTTTGGTCACCTAATTGCGCCGCCAAGAAGAAGAAATTCTTATTGAAAGCCCCCTCTTTCCTGAGGAACCGCTCGGTTGTCAATATGTGATTCTCGTAATATTATTTGTGAATAATTAATTATTGATTCATATGATGAGAAAAATATTGATTTTATGTGGATATAGATGGAGAAAATTTTATTGTGACAATTGTTGAAAATTGATATTTTATCTTTTCTCGATAAAATAATTCATTTAAATATATTATTATATGTTAATAATATAATAATGGTGATATTTTTACAACGAATATGGGATATATGAGTATACGAGGAGAGGAAGAGTATTTTTGTTGCAATAAATGTTTAAAACATGTTAAACATGTCAATTGACCCCATTTATCGATCGAAATTTGATTATAAATTTGTAAAATCGCCTTCGTTTGTGGATTTCGGTCAATTTCTATTTGGAATTTGGAAAAACTTTCTTCTGCAAAGTTGTAGAGAATTGAATTTCCTATAAAAACTCGCGAGATTTGAATTTTCTGATGAAAATAGCTATTTATTATGAATTATTGAAGTTCAAGTTCAAATAATTGATTTTGGAAGTTTAAAATATTTAAAATTAGAAAAAACGTTTTTTCTTACTTTTTCTAGAATGTGGCATGTGTTTGATGGCTAAAATCAGATTCTAGGCATGTGTAGGAAATTTATTATTAATTTATTAAATTTTCGCGCTTTTGTGTTAAAGCAATTTCTATAAATAGGGTGCTTGGGTTAATTGAAAATCACACCGTAAAGCTCAAGTTTTTCTCTCTATATTATCGGCGTATTCTTGTGAGTATTTTGAGTATACTTTGAGTATTGCTATACGGTGCAAGTCCAAGTCATAGCTTATATCCGATGTTTCAAATTTGTAAGATCGATCTTTCGAGGTAAGGATGTTATTTTCTTCTCAAATGATATTATTTCTTTAATATCATTATCTTTCAAATATTGGTTGGAACTTTTATCAAATTTGGAACTTTTTCATGCTTGGGATTACTATTCATGAGTTGCCATTATTCATTTAATTACTATTCACGAAGTTACTATTCACGAAGTTACTATTCGCATGAGTACTATTCATGAAGCGTGAAGATGTTTTTTGTGGAATTTCTATCTTTTGGTGTTTGAGTTACTATTCACGATACGAAGATTATTCACGATATATTACACTATTCACGAATACGACATAATTATTCAATTTAAAAATAAAATTTTTTCTTTTTGTCCAAAATATCTATTCTGGATACTAGCTTTGATTGTATCCATGTTTTGACCATTCTTGAATTTTACACCACTATGATTATTTTTGAGGTATTTTTGGACGTGGATAAAACAAAGTACGAATCCTTAATCCTTAATCCTTGTCATTTTGTTTCACTGGATTCGTTTCTTTAAAAATATTTTTCATCATCCTCAATCTTAAATGATGATATTATTGAATATCTTTGGCTGTAGTGCAAAGATGAATGATTTGAAGAAGAATATCTTTGGCCCACAGTGCAAAGATGAACAGTGTTTAGATGAACATGATTAATCGATGAATATCTTTGGGCCAGTAGAAAAAGATGAATATTTGATTCCGTATGTATATTGATTGATGTTCTACAGGATAAAGGATAGATGATGAACTTTTAAATTCATACATGAAGATAGTAGTTTGCATTCTCTACTTAACTCTTCTAATGAATTATTATTTCCATTGCGTAATATTGATTTAAAATTTGTTGTCTATTGTATTCTATTAGATTTTTCCTCGTTGAAGACTAACGATAATTTGTTGTATATTATCTTAGTCATAATATTCTTCTTTACTCGAGCTAGTTGAGCTCACCCTTTTCCTTTTGTTCCATTTTTCTTCTCGTGAGGCGAGAATATAGCGAGTAGTACGTAGTGGGGTATGGAATGAAGGTTTTAGAAAGAATTGTTTAGTAGTCCTCACCATTTTGTAAAATAATGTATCAATAAATGTGATGAGGATTTATTTGAGTATAGATATTGTCTGAAGATAATATTTGTATTCAAACTCACAGCTTTTTCTTGTTGTAATAATAAAGTTGTAGTTGTTTCGTACTATGTATTGACAACTCGTGAATGGGAGATGTATACCTATTTTGGGGGCGCCACGGTTGGTATCGAGCTTAGGATATGATCTCCATGAGATCGGGAATAGAACTAGGAGGGAGAGACGAATAAATCCTTCGCTAAGTGTGTCCTACCTAAGCTTATTTGTTAGTTGGTCAAGATATAGGGATATTATGTGATATATTGATTTTCTTAATTAACCCTTGTTTTATGACAAGATTTGAGAATGTCGATCGAGAATATTAACAATGGAAATGAGACCGTGGAGATACTCAGACTCACCAATGAGGAGAACGCAACAGTGGCAATGTTCCTCCCGTGAACAACACCATCGAAAGCGAGATGATGAACGAGGAATGTTTAGAAGCTTTTTGCAGTTCATGCAAAATCGCACGAGGAGACTCGTGTTCAAAATACAAGAGAGGAAATGATAGCAATTACACGGGTTGTCACGTACCAAGCGATTCAAAGAGTTGGGACCACGAATTTAAGGGAAAGCCGATCCGATCACGGCGGAAACATGGGTCAAGCAAATTACCAAGATATTCGATGTCTTGGGATGCACGGAGGAACAGAAGGTTCCATTCGCCACCTTTATGTTCCGTGGCGCAGGCAGATTCTTTGGTGGGAGTCTCGTGAAGCGTACTCCATCCAAACCAAGACTCAAGATGTCTCGGGAAACGTTTGAAACTATTTAATAACAAATACTTTCCCGAAAGTGTTCGCTATATGAAGGAAGTGGAGTTCATCGATTAGAGCAAAACAACACGACGGTGTCTCAAAGACGAGGCAAAGTTTGCAGAGTTATCCGTGTTTGCACCTCATTTGGTGGAGAATGAGGAACGTATGACGTGGATGTTTCGAGAGGTTTGAAACCCAAGATACGTCAAGATCTTATTTCTCATAAATTTTCTCTATTCGGGATGTTGTAAGCATGTGGCTCAATTATTAGAGCGAGATAACTTAGTACGGTCAACCGAGGACCACAACCAGGATCGCACAGTAGATAAGAGTCAATGTAATAATGATAACCAAGCGGAGAGAAAGAAACAGACGGACAAAAATGGTAACCACTCCGGTGGTAATCATGACCATGAAAATAGAAGAAGCGAGTCGGGAGGAGATTTTAAAAGAGGAGATTTAACAATGACCATGTGAAGACAGCAGTCTGCGCGCAGAAGAATCGGGTTCTAAGTGGAGGAGAACGACCACCGGCATTATATGCTACAAATACGGAAAAGAGGGATATATCACCAAACCATCCACAACAGTTCAAGGTATGCTATAATTGTGGAAAGGAAGGACATATCGCTCGAGATTGACACGAGAATGAAACCTAGTTCAGTGGGGACGGTGACTCAAAAGATCGTCTCGTAAAAGGCAAAGTCAACGATTACGGAAGAAAGCGTTTGTCAGGATCGGTCAAAATACGAGGAACCCAAACGAGGTGATCACGGGTAAGCTATTTATAAATTCTTGCATAAGTTTATACCTTACTTGATACCTGGGTGCCACCCATTCATTTATCTCTCCTGCATGTGCTCAACGCTTAAACTTGACTCAGGAGAAATTAGACTTTGACCTATCTGTGGAAACTCCGTTAGAGAAACTTTCATCACATCCATCGCTTATAAATCTTGTTTGATTCAAGTTGGCACCATTACCTTACCCGTTGACCTTATCTCTTTAAAGATACTTGCTTTTGATGTGATTTTAGGGATTGATTGGTTAACTACTCATCATGCCAAAATTGATTATTTTCGTAAGGTTGTTAGTTTTCATATTCCTAACCAACCCTGTTAGATTTAATTCAAGCAACTAAACCATTAAAATCAATCACCGTCTATATCTAATCATAAAGCTATTCGTTTATTGAAAAACGGATGTCAAGCTTTCTTAGCCCATGTTATGGATTTGAATAAAGACACGTCAAATTTGAATAATATTCTGTTGTTATTGATTTTCCGACGATTTCAAGAACTTCCGGCCTACCCCGTAACGTGAAGTTGAATTCTTTATTGATCTTGAACCTGGTACAAAGCCCATTTCTAAAACCCCATATCGAATGGCTCCTATTGAACTTCAGAGTTAAGGGTCCAACTACGAGAATTGTTGGACATCGGTTTCATTCGCCCTAGTACATCTCCTCGGGGTGCTCTGTTTTATTGGTAAAAAGAAGAAAGACGGAGTATGCGACTTTGTATTGACTATCGGAATTAAACCATGTCACCATCAAGAATAGGTATCCTCTACCTCATATTGATGACTTGTTTGATCCGTTGCAGAGGGCACAATTCTTTTCAAAAATCGATCTTCGCTCGGATATCATCAATGAAGATTAGAACCGAGGATATTCCAAAGACCGCCTTCGTAAGAACTCGGATGGGCATTATGAATTCTTAGTCATGTCTTTTTGACCGACTAATGCTCCTATGGCTTTCATGGATATGATGAACCGAGTATTCAAGGAATATTTGGATCGATTCGTTGTTGTTTTTATTGATGACATCCTCATATATTCCAAAAGTCGTGAAGATCATGAGCACCATTTGAAGTATTTGGTACTCCAAAGGCTTCGTGAAAACAAACTATATGCCAAATTGAAGAAATGCGAGTTCGCTTCGAGGAAGTAGCATTCCTTGGGCACGCGTGGTGTCGAAACATGGAGTATCTCGTTGATCCGACGAAGATTGAAGCAATACAAAGTTGGGAGCAACCAAGTCGGTGATCAAGACGTAGTTTTTGGGCTTAATTGGTTATTATCGGAGATTCGTGGAAGGGTTTTTCGAATCGCTACTCCATTAACTCACCTAACTCGAAAGGATACGTAAATTCGTTTGGAGCGAAGAATGCGAGAAGAGTTTCCAAGAGCTTAAGAGGAGACTTATTTTTAAGACTGTTTCTAACAATACCATCTGGTTCGGATGGATTTGTTATCTACTGACGATGCTTCGTGCAAAGGGTTAGGATGTGTTCTCATGCAACGTGGGGAAAGTCATAGCCTATGCCTCATGACAACTTAAAGAGTATGAGAGGAATTATCCTACTCATGATCTAGAGTTCATAGCAATGATCGTTTTTGCGCTTAAAGATATGGAGGCACTATCTATATGGAGAGAAAGTGGAGATATATTCGCACCATAAAAGCCTTAAATATTTCTTCACTCAAAAAAAGAACTCAACATGTGGCGTGACGTTGGCTCGAACTATTGAAAGACTACGACCACACTATTCAATACCATCCTAGTAAAGTTTAACGTGGTGGTACGACGATTGAGTAGAAGATCATATGCGGGAACGAGTGCGATGATGTCAAGTATACGCATGACAGAGCCAACTTTAATAGAAAAAGTTAAGGTCGCTTCAAGCCACCTACCCGGAAATGATGCGCGTATGAAGAAGAAAGTACAAGAATGAGCTATTCCTAAGCGAGAATTGATGAAGAAGGAATACTTGAGTCCACTCTAGACTTTGTGTTCCTAACGACTACGATTTGAAGTACAAGATTATGATGGAGGCACACAATACACCATTTGCAATCCATCTTGGAAGTACTAAAATGTATCGTGATCTTCGACATACATTTTGGTGGAACAATATGAAGAGAGAGATTGCAAAGTTTATCTCAATGTGTTTAACTTGTCAACGTGTAAAGGCGGAGCATCTTGTACCTAAGGGTCCGTTGCAACCACTTGAGATTCCGAAATGGAAGTGGGAACACATTACCATGGATTTCGTTACGGGTCTTCCTACGGTTTCTCAAGGCATCAATGCTATTTGGGTTATTGTTGATAGATTAACCAAGTCCGCTCATTTTTGCCGACACGGAGACTTATTCCTTGAACGTCTTCTAGTATATGACGTGAATGAGATTGTGAGGTTGCATGGCATGCCAAGATCCATAGTTTTGGATCGTGACCCAAGATTCACTTCAAGATTTTGGGTTAGCTTGTAAAAAGCTACGGGCACGGATTTGCGATTTAGTTCTAAGATACCATCCCCAAAGCAGACGGACAATCGAGAGAGGACTATTCAAACTCTTGAAGATTTATTAAGACTCTGTGTCCTAGACTTCAAGGGCAGTTGGGATAAGTATTTACCATTGGTGGAATTCTCCTACAACAACAGTTATCAGGCAAGTATAGGTGTGGCTCCATTTGAAGCATTATATGGACGAAAGTGTCGCTCTCCAATATGTTGGGATGAGGTGGGTGAAGCAACATTGTTGGGACCCGAGTTAGTACGTATGACTACCGAAAAGATCCAAATGATTCGACAACAGTTTTACTTCTCAGGAGGCGAGAATATAGCGAGTACGAGTCGGGGTATGGAATGAAGGTTTTAGAAAGAATTGTTTAGTAGTCCTCACCATTTTTGTAAAATAATGTATCAATAAATGTGATGAGGATTTATTTGAGTATAGATATTGTCAGAAGATAATATTTGTATTCAAACTCACGCCATTGTTGTAATAATAAAGTTGTAGTTGTTTACGTACCATGTATTGACAACTCGGAATGGGAGATGTATACCTATTTTGGGGCGCCACAAGAACTCCCCGACATGAAAAAGTTCGAATTTGATAAAATTTCCAACCAATATTTCTAAGATAATGATATTGAAGAAATAACATCATTTTCGAATAAAATAACATCCCTTACCTCTCGAAAGACAAGATTTCTAGTTGAAACACAGGATATAAAGCTATGACTTGAACTCAGACCATCAGTATAGCAATACTCAAAGTATACTCAAAATACTCACAAGAATACGCTCGATAATATAGAGAGAAAACTTGATTTCGGTGTGATTTTCAATTCTAACCTAAGACCCTATTTATAGAAAAAATGCTTAGAACACCAAAGTAGAAAATTTAATAAATTAATATTATAATTTTTCCACAACTTCCTACGCATCCATGAATCTGAACTCAGCCATCCTAACACATGTTAAATGAGTCCCAAAAATGTAAAAACATTTTTCTTATTAAAATAATTAAAACTTTAAAATTAATTATTTCTGAGCTTCGGAACTTTAATAATTCATAATAAATAGTCCTTTTATCAAAAAATTCGAATCTCACGACTCTTTATAGGAAATTCAATTCTCTACAACTTTACGTAAGAAAGTTTTTCCAAATTCCAAACAAAAATTGGACCGAAATCCACAAGCAGGCGATTTTACAAGTTTATAATCAAATTTCGATCAATAATTGTGTCCACCAACACAAAAAAACATGTGTTAAACATTTAATGCCACAAAATACTCTTTTCTCCTCATATACTCATATATCCCACATTCATTATAAAATATCACCGTTAATATATTATTAAAATAATATATTTAAATGAATTATTTTATCGTAAAAAGATAAAATATTAATTTTCAACAATTGTCACATTAAAAATTTTTCCATCTATATCCACATAAAATCAATATTTTCCTCATTATATAAATCAATAATTAATTATTCACAAATAATATTACAGAATCACAAGATCGGCAACTAAGCCGCTCCTCGTGAGAGAGGGGCTTTCAATAAGAATTTCTCCTTATTGCGCAAGCAATTAGGTGACCAAACCTCTCCTTAGATGTAACTTTCTAGACATTGTCAATAATGTTATCTAATAATATTATTCGGATAATATGAATTATTGCTTCGATAATGGAAAATACCTTGTGTAATGACAATTTATCAAACAACAAGTAATATAAAATATCAATACAAAGAATTATTGAATCAATAAAATAAAATCTTTGAATAAAGAATTATCGTAATAATTATTGAGTAGTGCCTTCTTACGTAAGAATTAATAATTGGTACAATCATCAAAGTATCATCGTTCAACAACGCAGATTAGTGTGTTTTAACCACCGGGTATTCCAACAAGATAATTCTTGAATAACTACGCTGTTATTTATAAACAACTTATATTTGTCATTTTCTTCATCCAATCGCTTTCAAGTTATGGGGCCCACAAAAGATCGCTACCAGTGCATTTAATATTCCCCAGATAGTACGTAATATTCCACGACCAAACGAATATTCTCCGACAATAATGAATATTTTATAACCACTTGCTTATTCGAAATATTTGCGTATTTTACCCATAACTATCCACATTAATCAAATCAACCCTTATGTGACGCCCCCAAAATAGGTATACATCTCCCATTCTGAGTTGTCAATACACATGTATGTAAACAACTACAACTTTATTATTACAACAAGAAAGCGTGAGTTTGAATACAAATATTATCTTCAGACAATATCTATACTCAAATAAATCCTCATCACATTTATTGATACATTATTTTACAAAAATGGTGAGGACTACTAAACAATTCTTTCTAAAACCTTCATTCCATACCCCGACTCGTACTCATTTATATTCTCGCCTCCCGAGAAGAAAAAATGGAACAAAAGGAAAAGGGTGAGCTCAACTAGCTCGAAGAAAGAATATTATGACTAAGATAATATACAACAAATTATCGTTAGTCTTCAACAGGAAAAATCTAATAGAATACAATAGACAACAAATTTTAAATCAATATTCGCAATGAAATAATAATTCATTAGAAGAGTTAAGTAGAGAATGCAAACTACTATCTTCTATGTATGAATTTAAAAGTTCATCGCTCATCCTTTATCCCTCGTAACATCAATCAATATACATCGGAATCAAATATTCATCTTTGCACTATGTGCCAAAGATATTCATCACCGGGTCATGTTCATCTAAACACTGTTCGCTCATCTTTGCACAACGGGCCAAAGATATTCTTCAGAAATCATTCATCTTTGCACTACAGCCAAAGATATTCAATAATATCATCATTTAAGACCGAGGATGATGAAAATATTTTTAAAGAAACGAATCCAAATTGAAATAAAATGACAAGGATTAAGGATTAAGGATTCGTACTTTGTTTTATCCACGCCCAAAAATACCTCAAAATAATCATAGTGGTGTAAAATTCAAGAATGATCAAAACATGGATACAATCAAAGCTAGTATCCGAATAGATATTTTGGACAAAAAGAAGAAATTTTATTTTTCTATTGAATAAAGGCCAGTATTCGTGAATAAAGGTCGATACGTGAATAAGACCAAGATATCGTGAATAGTAACTTCGACACCAAAAGATAGAAATTCCACAAAAAACATCTTCACGCTTCATGAATAGTACTCGTGAATAGTAACTCGTGAATAAGAACTTTCGTGAAAGTAACTCATGAATAAGTAACTCGTGAATAGTAACTCATGAATAGTAACCCGACATGAAAAAGTTCCAAATTTGATAAAAGTTCCAACCAATATTTCAAAGATAATGATATTGAAGAAATAATATCATTCGAGAAGAAAATAACATCCCTTACCTCGAAAGATCAAGATTTCTAAATTTAAACACAGGATATAAGCTATGACTTGGACTTGCACCAGTATAGCAATACTCAAAGTATACTCAAAATACTCACAAGAATACGCTCGATAATATAGAGAGAAAACTTCGATTTCGGTGTGATTTTCAATTCTAACCCAAGACCCTATTTATAGGAAATTGCTTAGAACACCAAAGCAGAAAATTTAATAAATTAATAATAAATTTCCTACACATGCCTAGAATCTGATTTCAGCCATCAAACACATGCCACATTCTAGAAAAAGTAAGAAAAACATTTTTCTAATTTTAAATATTTTAAACTTCCAAAAATCAATTATTTTTGAACTTGAACTTCAATAATTCATAATAAATAGCCCTTTCATCAGAAAATTTGAATCTCATGAGTTTTTATAGGAAATTCAATTCTCTACAACTTTGCAGAAGAAGTTTTTCCAAATTCCAAATAGAAATTGACCGAAATCCATAAGCAGAAGCGATTTTACAAAGTTATAATCAAATTTCAATCAATAAATGGGGTCCAATTGACATGTTTAACATGTTTTAAACATTTATTGCAACAAAAAAATACTCTTCCTCCTCGTATACTCATATATTCCACATTCGTTGTAAAAATATCACCATTATTATATTATTAACATATAATAATATATTTAAATGAATTATTTTATCGTAAAAAGACAAAATATCAATTTTCAACAATTGTCACAATAAAAATTTTCTCCATCTATATCCACATAAAATTAATATTTTTCTCATCATATGAATCAATAATTAATTATTCACAAATAATATTCTGTAATCACAATATCGACAACCGTGCGCTTCCCTGTGAGAAGGGGGCTTCAATAAGAATTTCTTCTTCTTGGGCGCCGCAATTAGGTGACCAAACCTCTCCTTAGATGTAACTTTCTAGACATTGCCAATAGTGTTATCTAATAATATTATTCAGATAATATGAATTATTGCTTCGATAATGAAAAATCTTGTGTAATGACAATTATCAAACAAAAGCAATATAAAATATCAACGCTAAAGCAATTATTAACTCAATAAAATAATTTGAGCGGTAATTATCGTAACCATTATTGAGTAGTGCCTTCACGTAAGAATCAACAATTGGTGCAATACTGGTGTGCTATCACGTGTTTTAACCAATAGGGTATTTTAACAAAGATAATCTGTGAATAACTACGCCTGTTATTTTTAAACAACTTATATTTGTCGTTTTCTTCATCCAATCGATTTTTTACGTTATGGGCCCACATACGGTCGCTACTTGCAGTCGCATTTAATATTCCCGAATATTCCACGACCAAACGAATATTCAAAACAACAATGAATATTTTATAACCACTTGCTTATTTTGAAATATTTGCATGATCTTACCCCTAACTATCCACATTAATCAAATCAACCCTTACTATTTCAAAATAATAAATAGAGAAAATTAAATTTCATTAATAATAAGTTGGGGTCTTACGATTATTATTCATGAGTTACTATTCACGAGTTACTATTCATGAGTTACTATTCACGAAGTTACTTATTCATGAGTTACTATTCACGAGTTACTATTCACGAGTACTATTCACGAAGCGTGAAGATGTTTTTTTGTGAAATTTCTATCTTTTGGTGTTGGAGTTACTTATTCACGTATCGACACTTTATTCACGAATCACAAAGACTATTCATAGAAAAATGAAATTTTTTCTTTTTGTCCAAAATATCTATTATGGATACTAGCTTTGATTGTATCCATGTTTTGATCATTCTTGAATTTTACTCCACTCGATTACTTATGAAGTATTTTTGAACTTGGATTGTTTAAAATACTGAATCCTTAATATTTGTTCTTTTGTTTCACTTTGGATTCGTTTTCTTTGAAATATTTTCATCATCCTCACCCTAAATGATGATATTATTAATGAATATCTTTGGCACGTAGTGCAAAAAGATGAATGATTTCTTGATGAATATCTTTGCCCGTAGTAGTAAAAGATGAGCAGTGTTGAGATGAATACGACTTCATCGATTAATATCTTTGGCCCAGTAGTACAAAGATGAACAGTGTTTAGATGAACATGATTAATCATTGATGAATATCTTTGGCACCGTAGTGCAAAAGATGAATATTTGATTCTAGATATATATTGATTGATGTTACAAGGATAAAATATCGACGATGAACTTTTAAATTCATATATAGAAGATAGTAGTTTGCATTCTCTACTTAACTCTTCTAATGAATTGTTGTTTTAATTGCGATTATTGATTTAAAACCCGGTTGTTATCATTGTATTCTATTAGATTTTTCCTCGTTGGAGACTAACGATAATTTGTTGTATATTATCTTAGTTATAATATTCTTTCTTTGGGCTAGTTGAGCTCACCCTTTTTTTTTTGTTCCATTTTTTTTCTCAGGGCAAGAAATGAATGTAGTAAGCGAGTGCAGTCTGCAGTATGGAATGATGGTTATAGAGAGAGTTGTTTAGTAGTCCTCACCATTTTATAAAATAATGTATAAATAATTGTGATGAGGATTTATTTGGTATGTATATTATCTATAAGACAATAATTGTATTTAAACTCACAAAGATATATGTTGTTGTGATTTTGCACGACAAATGTATTAATAAAGTTGTAGTTATTTCGCATCATGTATTCGATTTATTTCAGAATGGGTTGGATGGAATGGACCTATTTTGGGGGCGTCACACCGATCCAATAATCATATCCAATAAACATGTCCATATATAAAGACTCAACTTCAATGCACAGGGCTATCACAATTTTTACCATTTGTACGCTTCATTTGAAACTTTGAAAAGGAAAAGGAAAAGAAAAAGAAAATGAAATTAAAAATTTTATTGGAGCATTTTACTTCATTTTTAACTCTAAATTAACATTGTTCCTAATATTAGATTTTTTTTAAAGTATAAATAGTTAGATTTATCTTTTTTTGAGATATATATTTTATATTTATTTTTTTGTTGTTTTTAATTTCAGACATAACTTAAACATACCCAACATTTGTCAATAGCAAGATTTGAAAGCCCTTTTTAGGCCATTTTCAGGCCGGAGCTCCATCAATCCTAGATAATATTTAGTCATAGACTAAATATAGTTTAAGAGATTTTTCGATAGATTCAAAAGACTATATCAAGGAATCTGATTTTGGTGAACTATAATTTTTAATGATAGTGTTGAAGAATGATCGGTGTACTATAATTCATTAAATATAATATAATCTTTTAATATTATAGTCAATGAAATAGTTCATCTGCCGGAATGATTTAAAGACTATCTCATGGATTGATGTCATATGGACTAAATATAGTCCATCACTTAGTCCACCTTGTTAGAGATACACAAAAGGGATGAGGGTAACTGAGCCAAAATCCTTTGATTATATATATATGTACACACGGTAAGGATCAAAAGCATTTTCTTTAAATAACATTTTTTTATTAAAACTACGTCGTTTTGGAGGGACGCGGTGACATTTTTGTAAATACAATGCCACCGCGTGTATATATATATATATATATATATATATATATATATATATATACTTAGTCGTGTCCGTGCCTCCTATAGACTGTATGAATGATGAGATTTATTTCAAATTTTGGACGGCTCAGATAATTCATTGAGTGAGCGGAAAATTTAAAATTATTTATATTTTATTAGATATATATATATATATATATTTCTACATTTACTTTTATTTTTCCTTTTTCTTTCTTATTCGTCTGCGTTTTTCAAGTCCCAAACAAACATATGTGAATTAAAATGAAACAGTATTTATTTTAAATTGGATGAATTAAGTACTCCTGCACATATATTCAAATTTTTGTGTAAATAAAGTAACTAACCATAGTTAGAAAAAATTACACAGGTAGGTATTTTTTATATATTTAAATTTGAATTTGAATTTGAGAGGTTTGGTCATTGGTGGGTAAATTTGAATGGTGACTGATGAGTAAATTGACCTCTGCAGATTTGACTACAGCACATAAATGGTAAATATCCGTACAAAATTTCACCCATATGGAAATTAAAAATTTACAGCTTGATAAATCCAGATAATTTTACCCAATCAAATTCTACCTGTGAGGTAACTAGCACAAGTGAGCAGTAACTCCATCATTTCCCCTCCATTTCATAGTGGAAATCCAACGGTCGACTGCATATTTTTCCCCCTTCCACAGTTCCCATTGCATTCCATAGTTTCTCTCTCTGAAAAATTCCAAGAATCTCTTTCTCTCTCTCTAAATTTGCAGCTCAAATTCAAACACAAAAATGGTGATGGGTACAACGGAAACCAAATACGAGGAGTTACGCCGGCAAAGATTAGAAGAAAACAAGAAAAGGATGGAAGAACTTCACCTCCCACAGCTCACTCTTGCTCTCAAATCCTCTTCTCCTAAACCCTCTCTTAAACCCTCTCCGGTCAGTCATCTATTTATTTTTTTACATTTTATCGTATTCACAAACTTATTCAAAAAAACCTCTTTATAAAAACTAATTTCCTCTTTCATTTATTTTCAAAAATGAAAAAAGATGAAACGGGTCAAGCGGACAGAAGTGGTGGAGGTGAGAAGATCAAGTCGTGTTGCAAATTTGCCTGCCCCTGTCTACAAAGAAATTGTATGTTTTTTTTAACTATGAGTATTACCCACAAATTTTTTTGGGTTTGTTTATTATTTCATACATTTTGATTTTATTTATGATTACAGGTTTCTTATGAACGTTTTGTTATTCCCAGAAGGTATTTTCTCGGTTGCTACTACCAATTTCTGGGATTTGTTTGTTCTGCTTTGATTGTTTTATTATTCTTATATGTTTGTTCTTAATTATGTATAGAATCCATAGTTATAAGAGGGATTTGTCAAACCGGGTGTATGCATCGGATGAAGGTAGGGCATCTGCTACATTGAAAGCAGAGGAATTGGAATCGAGTCTTGGAGCTGATTATCCTACTTTTGTCAAGCCAATGCTCCAGTCACATGTCACTGGTGGATTTTGGCTGGCAAGTGTTCTTTGTTATATCTGCTTCCATTGTTACTCTCAATCTCATGTTAAATTTGTTCATTTTTTTAGTACATTTTAGTTTGTACCGTTAAAGGGATTTCTGCAGTTACTGGAAAATGTTGTTGATCAAAAATATATTGATAATGTCATAAGAATTGGTATGATTCTTTTTGTGAAGTAAGTATTTTTTAAAATGTAATGAACAGGGCCTTCCAGGTTCTTGGTGCAGGAAACACCTTCCAAAGCGTGACGATACTATTACATTAATTGACGAGGAAGGAGAAGAGTATCCAACAGTGTACTTGTTCTATAAATCAGGACTAAGTGGTGGATGGAGAGGGTTTTCGATTGCTCATGAGTTGGTAGATGGGGATGCACTGGTGTTTCAGTTGATCCGACCAACTGCATTCAAGGTGATAAACCTTAAACCCTACCAAAGCCCTTGATGAATGAATATAACCATAACCTCATCATAGTAACTGATTTCAATCCCCTCACTTTTAGGACCAAACTTACATATTCCCAAGTGTTTAATTCATCTTCCATTTGCAGGTGTACATTACAAGGGTGAATAGTTTTGAAAAGGGTAGCACCCTTGAGGATATGGATGCTTAGATTATTTTACTAGTACTGAATCAATGCTGGTAAGATACTGTACCCTACCCAATTTTGTTTACTAACTTCATTTGGTTAAAAACAAACTTGGTTAACTATAGAAACCACATGGGAAATCAATAACAAGAGCCAGTGCTGATTCTATAAACTGAGCATGAATAACTGGTTCAAGTTCATTATCATCCATCCCTATAGATTGTTCTGCTATAATTTCACAGGCCTATTGTAGATTGATCTTTTGATTGTGCCTTGCTCTATATTTGACTCTTTAGTCTTTAGAATACTAATCTATGTATGTATGTTATTGAGTTGGCATGAGTTTAGTGCATAGATTTCTCTTGCAGGTGAAGGATTGGAGGCACAATTTTGGTCATGCAGTTGGGCGTAGTATTCAGGCTCTATCTGGGAACATACATAGATGGGATCCTGGTCTATAACTTTAGTGATGATGTATGAACTATTAATTAAACTGTTTGTTGTGCACCTTTTTGACTGATATGGTTCTAAAATTGAACAAACAAGTTTATAATAATTCTATGGTGTGTGAGACACACACAGTCCCTCCAAAGTTCAAATTATTGAAATCAGTTTCAGTTGATTTTAAGATTTCAAGATTTCAGTTTCCATCTATTATATTTATTTATTGATACTATTAATATATTTTTCTTTCATAGTTATTCTTCAAAATAATAAATAATTAATTTAATAGTGATGGTATGATAATAAAATTATTATTATAATAAAAAACATTGTGAATTATATGTACTATTTATCAATAAAAATAATAATACTTTTTGTTAATAAATAGGACATTCTTGTGAAAGGATGGGAGTAGTTGGTAGTGGCTAGCTCTAGTATAAGAAAAACATGGGACTCCGTGCATTATGCATTACTATTAATTTAGGGGCTACTTGTTTACATTTGAGTCACAATCTAATCACATTCATTCATTCACACTATTTGTTTTATAATTTTTAAATTCTAAATGAATTTGAATAATTTATTTAAAAATTTATAGTTGAATTAATAAGAAATTGTATTAAATGATAGATAAATATAAATTATATTTAATATCCATTTTTTAACTATTGTAAATAAATTTTGTTATGTACAAATTATTTTTGATTTTTCTTTAACAAATGGGTCAATAACCAATTTTATTAATGTTATTGTAGTATTTTATTTTGATTTTATGGACTAATAAAATATCATTAAAAATTAATATTTATTCTTAAAATTATATTACTAGTAGTATACTCCATTAAAGATTGTTCACAAATTTATATTTAATTTTATTAAATAACATTATTATTTATTTATAATTACATAATAAATTTGTTCATAATATCTAGAAAGTTAAAATAGGAAAATACACCTATTTAAATGTTTTAGACATACAATTATCATATACATCATTTTATTCTATATTCAAAATTTTATTTCATTCAAATTTCATTTAAATTATCTTATACATTTAAAACTTTGCATTAACAATACCTTTGAGGGTGTTTGATAAAACTGAATGAAATAATTCTGAATGTGTAAGTAATCTAAATGAGTTGTATGAAGCAGAATTCTGAATGAAATTTTTTTTTTGATAATTGACATGCCTAAAATATTTGAATAACAGATTTTTATTAATTTACCCCTCTGAAAAATTTAAAATTGTTATATTACTTAATATAATAGTTAATATTGTAAAAAAAAATTTAATATAAAATACTTCATTCAATCCAAAAATCCGACCGATTCAACTATTCAGACGAGTTTTATTCAAACCAAATGTATTGAATAGCTGACCGATTCATTCATTTAATCATTCAACTTCATTCAACTCTAAACAGATCCGGTTAGCATGAAGTTTATATTTTGGTAATTTGGTTGCCAATAGAATACCGACACATATAGAGTCTCACCTACGTATCAATATTCTATTGATCAATTGACCAACTTACTCAAAAATAAACTTCATACTAACCACTTGTTATCTAAACAAACACCCTTAGTCTTACAAAAGGAATTTGATTGGATTGACTATATTATTATACAAACATAGGTTAAGGGTAGGCCATGAACTTTAAGCACACGACAGGCTGTTATGTTGTTGTGTCCGGCTAGCTGGACCCAGCCCCCAAGCACCCCTCTTCCAGCTTGCCATCCACCACTACAACTCTCTTTTCTCTCTCCTCTTACATTATCCTTAATCCTTTCCTTCTAAATACATATTTATATGGTTAATCATTCCTAATTAAAATTAGCTATGAAATGTTTAGTAATTGACTTATCTGATATGATTTGTTTTTAAATTTGATAGAATAAATTAAGATACGAAGAATTTCTCGTACGCATCATTATTACGTGTTCTTACTATTATTTTTCTAACCTCCGTTTTAGATTTAGAGAGAATTCTCTTATTTTTGGTCAGATTCTGCTCTACATTTCTTTTCTTTTTCTAACTCTTTATTACCTAATAATAATTAGTTCTTCGGTTTTCTGGACCTTATTTATTTCTTAGGACTTGTTTTTTTCATGTTATAATTAATTTCTTTGTTTTTATAGGAGAGTTTTCTTATAATCTCTTGTGAAATTTTGTCCGCGGATTATTTTTCTCGATTATGAGAATTTTTTTTTCAATATCTGGATTGACAACATTATAGCTTTGTCAAATTTGAATGATTTCTATTGTTATTTTTGGACTTCACTATTTTTCAAGAATATTTGTGGTGTCCACCAGATGTTACTACGATCGACTTTCTTTTTGATAATCTGTTATTTATTTGAAAGGATTATTATTTCAATTTTTTCTAATGTAATTTTTTTTATCATTTTAACAAATTGCAATTTTTTTTATAGTAGAAAAGACTTTTTGATAAAAATAAATAAATATAGAAATAGGCTACACCACACATTTGTCAAGGAGTAATTAATTAGCCCAACATTGTGTACCTAAATTTAGCTAAATGGAGATTAAAATTACTAAACAATTTTGGGAGGGTTTGGTCATAACTTTGATGAGTAGTACTATGTTAAAAATAAAACACAAGTATTAATACAGTCGACATTAGGAATTTATGACCTATTAATTTAATTAATAATATTGGAAAGAGCTTAATAATAGCCTAATAGAGCCAAAAATTAGGGCTAGTTCGGCTCCAAGCCACTGAGCTTAGCCGATGTTATTAAATGCCTGATCCAACGGACAGGGTGTTCTCCAACTAAACTTCCGAGTCACGCGCTTTCTCCCGGTCCGTGGTTGTCTCTTTCAAAGAAGGCAACCATTTCCCGGTCTAGCCCGTGAAACCTAACAACTCCATTACTTTGGCATGGGGTTAAATACAAAGTCAATCACTGAATTTTTCTGATATTTGGGTATTAAGCTTTTTTCTTACGGTCAACGCAAATTGAGTCCATTTCTATTCAAAAATTTGGACTTTCAACCCCAGACGCCATGTGTACGTTGACATGCTGATGTGGCACACATGGCGCCTACGTGGCACACGTCAGGAGGTCTGACGTGGTATTTAATATTAACATTTGACACGTGTCAACTGCTGACGTGACGAGCCTTTTGAATTTTTTCCAAAAACTACCTCACCAAAAGATTCAAACCTGCAACCTATCATTTGGAAATTTAGTCACTTTACCGCTGGAGCAACATGAATCATTTGTTATTACTCCCTCCGTCCCAAATTAATTGCTTAATTTTGACTTTTTAAAGTCAAATTGACCATTTTTAAAACTAATCTTTTTATTATTTTTGCTAAAATATAGGTGAAGAGATTATAACTAAAAGAAAGTATATACAATTTATTACTAATCCTAATTTTTATAATTTTAGAAATATATTTATATATGCTTAATTATTAATTCTAAAAATAGTCAATTTAACTTTAAAAATCTCAAACCAATGATTAATTTGGGACGGAAGGAAATATCATTGCTGAGATTAATATTATATCAAAACATGAGATTTTTCCCATATATTCCTTTCTTCCCATTCACTACATATACTACAATAATAATAATAATAATAATAATAATAACAATATAATAATAAAAATAAAAATTATTATTTTAACAATATGAAAGGTACGAAGTATTCTAATTTTAAAATCAATCAATCACACTTTTGGTGAGTTCTTTTTTTATTTTATTTTTCCAGTGCTCATAGCCTCGTAGGTTAGCTGAAAATATTGTATCTAGTCTTTGTTCATATTGTACTGTTTAACCAAGATGTTTAAAAAAAGGGATTTTGGCGGTAAATATTGGATGAAAAACTCGGTTGAAACTGGATTATTTTAAACAAGGTAATTGTTATTCTATCGGTAAAAATAATAATTTTACAAGTTTTTTTTTATATAAATAACAAGTGAGATTTACCGTGGTGTAAAAAATTCTCGTCGAACTAAAACAATTAATTAAGGGAGGATTCTTTATATTATACTTTTGCTCAATTTTTTTAATACACATTTAACAACTCATAAGTTGAGTGATACAATTATTTATCATGATAAAAATATTTTTATGAGTATAACTTGGCGGAAGTATTTACAGTTTAAAGCTGTTGAACTACTCAAGTAGTAAAAAGAAATGCGATGTCTGGCGTGGTTGCGTAAGAACACACGGTATTGATTATTGACGCTTATGTGATAAGTCACCAAGATTGTTCAATCGGGTATTCGGGACACTTTTTGTGTTCGGAGTACTATTCACGAGTTACTATTCAAGGTTACTATTCACTTAAATTACTATTCACCGAATATTATTCACTCGAATTATTTGGAGTATTTTTTAGGTATTAGAGATCTTATTCACGATTCTTATTCAACCGATTACTATTCACTCTAGTATTGTTAACTCGGGTATTTGGGACACTTTTTATGTCGCAAGTCTTATTCAAAGAAGTGACTATTCCGTAATTACTATTCACGGGATACTATTCAATTGAAAAATATATTTCTTTTCATTCAAATCATTTTTAAGTACAATATTATTCCATGAAGAAATGCTTTAATTTTTGAATAGTTGGTTGAAATTATAATAAAGGTGATAAGTTTTCTTTTATTGGTATTATTAATGTAATAAATGAAAAACTTTTTATATAAAATGTAAGAATCTTTTATAAAGTTATTACATAAATAGAATATATTATATTCTATTATCGTATAAATATTTTTGTAGTAAAATCTTTTTATATAAAATGAGAATACTTTTATAAAGTTATTTATTTTATTAGACAATAATTAGAATATATTATATTTTATTACGATAGTGTTTGTTTGCAAGGTACTGATAGTGTTTTGCGTAGTAAAATCTTTTATAAAGTTATTCGTTTTATTAGATTATAAATAGAATATATTATATTTTATTTAAAAGATTTTGCTTTAAATATGAACCGTCAGATTAAAGTAAATCAATCGGGACCGCTCATGAGTTAATTCTTATCGCGATCCATTTTTCTATAAATGAAAGCTCATTCCTTCATTATTTCTTACGAATTCATGAAACTCTGTATAGAGAAACTATAGAGAATTCTTCTTCTATAATCTTGGCGTATTTCTTTTTAGAGTTTAAGAAAGCTTTCGAAGCGTAGTGCAAGTTTTCTTGAGTATATTCTCGACCTACTAGTCGAGTACTCTTCTTTTTAAAGGTAGGGAATATTATTTGTTGTACTGTAAGTGGTATTATTTCTTTTGTATTCTTAAAGAGAACTTCTGTTATTCCATTCTTTATTATTCTGTTGGAATAACTTGTATACGCGGGATACCCTATACTTGGTGAAATTCTTCTAATATTACGTTCTTTATTATTCTGTCGGAATATCCTCACATGCAATGCGTTTCGCATGGGACCGGTTCCATTATTTATTATTCGCATACGGAATATATCACATGCATGCGTTTACCGGACTGGTTCCATTATTTATTATTCATTGGAATAACTTGCATACATGCCAAGTACCGCATCGTGGTGATTTCATTGTTATTCCATTCTTTATTATTACATTTGGAACATCCTGTTGGTGCAATTTACCGACACGGTTCCGATTATTATTATTCTGTTGGAATAATGCATACATCAACAATCTGCGCATTTGGTGATTTTGTTGTTATTCAATTCTTTATTATTACGTTGGAACATCCCATGTCGGTGCGAATTTCACCGACACGGTTCCGTTATTATTATTATTCATTGGAATAACTTTTATACTAAGCAATCCGCACGCACATGGTGATTTCTTTTGTTATTCCATTCTTTATTATACTCGGTTGGTTAAAGTTTTGACTTTATACTCCATAAAATTAGTGGAATATCCTCGATATTTGTGCTTCATCCAAGATCTTTTCATGGAAATATTCTTACGAGCATTCTTGAATTTTTACTCTACAAAGTAGTATCGTGTTGACAATTTGGACGTTATTGGTTCTTGGACAAATTAATTCTTGAACTTGTTTTATTGAATTCTTATATCATTGTCATCACCCTCATGTTTATATTTTGTTGAAAGTCTTCGTGGCGTCAGTAGTGCGTAGATGGACTTGGTATGATTATGACGAGGATTATTGGTATAATCATAACCGTAATGTTACAAATGATGTGGAAAAAAGTCCTCGTTGGCTGTAGTAGTGCATTGATGGGACGATTTTGGTATGATTATGGCTATGGATTCTCTTTGGTAGTAGTGTAAAGATGAATTGTTTTATGGCGTGATCGGGGACCATTGATGAAAACATGATTATCTTTAGCCATAGTACATGGATAATTCGTGGTCGTGATCTTAAAAAATATCATTGGTAGTAGTGTGAGGGGTGATTCGATGATGTGAATTATTTATTAAAAAGTGAGTCAAATGATAAAAGTCATGAAAAACCTTTTAAATCATAAAAGATAGTAGATTTTATTCTCTACTTGACTCTTTTAATGGATTGTTTGTTCACTGCTTGATTAAACTTGATGTTTATTATATTTTATCGGTTTTTAACATTGTTGAAGGCTAACGATAATTTATTCTCGCATTATCTTAGTCATAATATTTCTTACTGGGCTAGTTGAGCTCACCCTTTCTTTCATTGTTCTCTTCAGGAAATGAGAATATAGCTGGGACGAGTCGGGGAACGGAGTGATGGTTCAGAGGATAGCATTAGTAGTCCTCTTTATTCTGTGAAATAGTGTGATAATAATTGTAATGAGGACTCCTTTTGAGTTTGTATAATCTCTAGTAGACAATATTTGTATTCAAACTCACAGTTTATGTTTTGTCGTATTGTACACGACAGTTGTGTATTTAAGATTGTATTTGGATTTATGTATTATGTAAGTGGCAACCCAAGATGGTGACGTATACCTAATTTTGGGGGCGTCACAGTTGGTATCAAAGCTTAGGGATATGATCCCTGGCTAAGATGTGAGATAAGAACTAGGAGGGGAGAGACGGGGAATTCCTTCGCTAGTATGACCTACCTAAGTTTATTTGGTATTTAATTGGTCGGTCAAAGTATAGGGATAATATGTGATATGTTAATTAAACCTTGTTTTGTGGCAGTGTTTGAAAATGGCATTCAAGAATGTTGAGATTATCGATGGAGCATGAGAGACCGTTGAGTCTCCATGCATCAATAATCGGGATAATGTGCAACGAGAGGATAATACTTCTCATGAAAACAATAATGCCGATGAAATGGTGAATGATGGGATGGTCAAAGGCTTTATGCAATTCATGCAACAACAAAGCGAAGGCGACTCCACATCCATAATGCGGTGGAAACAATGGTAACCACGGTTGGTCACCGCTAAGCGATTCAAGGATGGGACCACCGGAGTTTTTGGAAAAGCCGTAACCGCTTAAGGCAGAGACATGGATAAAGCAGATTACCAAGATATTTGATGTCTTGGAATGCTCAGAGGAGCAAAAGGTTCCATTCACCACCTTTATGTTGCGTGAAGAAGGAGATCATTGGTGGAAATCGTAAACGCGTACCAACTGGCCGACTCAAGATGTCTTGGGAGAAGTTCCAAGAATTATTCAACGACAAGTACTTTCCTGAAAGTAATCGTCACATGAAGGAGGTAGAATTCATCAAGCTGGAGCAAAAAAATATGACCGTGTCGCGGTACGAGGCTAAGTTTGTGGAGTTATCCCGGTTTGCATCCCATTTGGTCGATAATGAGGAGCGAATGACGCGAATGTTTTTGCGAGGTTTGAAACCCGATATACGTTAATACCTCATTTCTCACAAACTTTGTTTATATTCAGATGTTGTGAATAGGGCTCAGTTATTGGAGCATGATAATGAGTCAGTACAACCAAAAGGCAACGACCAACAACACGATAATAATCATCTCGGTGGCAGCGGTCATCGGAACAACGATAACCATCGTGGGGATATTATCATGCCAAGAATGGTAACCATTTCTAAATTGGTAATCATGGCCAAGATAATAAGAATGAACATTTTAAGAAGAGAAGGTTCAACAATGACGAGAAGACGTCGGCACCAAAGACCCGTTTCAAAGGAAGAAGAAGAGCGCCCATCGGTCGTATATTTCAAATGCGACAAGAGGACACATCCGTCTAAAGCTATGTATTGACAATCCAAAGTGTGTTTTATTTGCGGAAGAGAAGGTCACTTAGCTCGATTTTGTCGTGCACCAAAGTCAAGTCCAGCTGGGACGGTGGCACCAAAGGCGGATACAGACAAAAAAAAGTCGGTGATTTCAAGAAGAGCGTTTTTCGTAACTCCTCAAAAAGCGAGTAACCCGAACGGAGTTAACACGGGTTAGTTAATTATAAATTCTTGCGAAGTCTATACCTTATTAGATACCGATTCTACCCATTCTTTTATCTCTATTGCTTGCGCTCAACGTTTAAATTTGACCCCAGAGAAGTTAGACTTTGACTTATTGGTTGAAATTTCGTTAGTAGAAACCTTCGTTACCTCCACTATTTATAAATCTTGTTGATTCAAATCGACACTTTCACGTTACCTGTCAATCTTATCTTTTTGAAAATACTTGCCTTTGATGCGATTTTAGGAATCGATTGGTTAACTACCTATAATGTTTTTCGTAAGGTTGTTAGCTTTCATATTCCTAACCAACCTGTTATGCGAATTCAAGCAACCAAACCACTAAAGTCAATCATTGTCATATAAAGCCATAAGTAAAGAGCCCCGGTCCTTTCGTTGTTGACTTTCTTATATGGAATGCACCGAAGCCAGACTTTATGTAGGCGATGTCGTGAATGACGATGGCAAGCTGATAGGTATCAATGTGACGTGTTCTCCAAGTCTTGGATGAGAGTCACAGTTTTGAATGATATTTCTATTGTTAATAAATTTCCTGACGTATTCTTGAAGACTTCTTAGCCTACCCCTAGAGCGTGAAATCAAATTTTGTATTGACCCCAGTACAAAACCCATTTCTTAAACCCTCAAATATTTCTTCAACTAAAATGAACGTAACATGCGCCAAAGACGTTGACCCGAGCTGTTGAAGATTACGATCGTACCATTCAATACCATCGTGGGAAAGTGAATGTGGTAGCTGACGTGTTGAGTAGAAGATCGTATGCGTTTACAAGTGTGAATATACGAACCCACGTGAAGATAACAAATATACGATTAGAATCGACTTTAATCGATAAAGTTAAAACAGCTCAAGCTACACACCCGGAGCTGATGAATGTGAAGAATTAAGAAGGTTCAAGAGGGCGTTATTCTAGAAGCAAGAATCGATGAAGAGAGGAAATCTCAACCCTTGATTTTATTGGTCCATTTGAAATCCTCGATCGAGTAGGAACTGTGACTTATATACTCGTTTTATCGCCAAGTATGTCGCGTGTTCATAAAATTTTTAACGTATCGATGTTACGTAAATATGTGGGCAACCCGAACCACATTTGTGACGCCCCCAAAATAGGTATACATCACCCATTCTGAGTTGTCAATACATGGTACAGAAACAACTACAACTTTATTATTACAACAAGAAAGCGTGAGTTTAAATACAAATATTATCTTCTAGACAATATCTATACTCAAATAAATCCTCATCACATTTATTGATACATTATTTTACAAAAATGGTGAGGACTACTAAACAACTCTCTCTAGAACCTTCATTCCATACCCCGACTCGTACTCGTTATATTCTCGCCTCCTGAGAAAAATGGAACAAAAAGGAAAAGGGTGAGCTCAACTAGCTCAGTAAAGAATATTATGACTAAGATAATATACAACAAATTATCGTTAGTCTTCAACAGGGAAAAATCTAATAGAATACAATAGACAACAAATTTTAAATCAATATTCATAATGAAATAATAATTCATTAGAAGAGTTAAGTAGAGAATGCAAACTACTATCTTCTATGTATGAATTTAAAAGTTCATCGTCTATCTTTTATCCCTCGTAACATCAATCAATATACATTTGGAATCAAATATTCATCTTTGCACTACTATGTGCCAAAGATATTCATCGATTGGTCATGTTCATCTAAACACTGCTCATCTTTGCACTACGGCCAAAGATATTCTTCAGAAATCATTCATCTTTGCACTATGTGCCAAAGATATTCAATAATATCATCATTTAAGACCGAGGATGATGAAAATATTTTTTAAAGAAACGAATCCGGTGAAACAAAATGACAAGGATTAAGGATTAAAGATTCAGTACTTTGTTTTATCCATGTTCAAAAATACCTCAAAATAATCATAGTGGTGTAAAATTCAAGAATGATCAAAACATGGATACAATCAAAGCTAGTATCCGAATAGATATTTTGGATTAAAAGAAGAAATTTTATTTTTCATGAATGAATAGTGCCGTATACGTGAATAGTAACTCAGACACCAAAAGATAGAAATTCCACAAAAAACATCTTCACGCTACATGAATAGTACTCGTGAATAAGTAATCGTGAATAAGAACTCATGAATAGTAACTCGTGAATAAGTAACTCATGAATAGTAACCCCGACATGAAAAAGTTCCAAATTTGATAAAAAGTTCCAACCAATATTTCAAAGATAATGATATTGAAGAAATAATATCATTTGAGAAGAAAATAACATCCCTTACCTCAAAGATTAAGACTTTAATTTGGAATACCTGTATAGTCTTGTCAAGGAACTTGCACCGCCTAACAATACTCAAAGTATACTCAAAATACTCACAAGAATACGCCGATAATATAGAGAGAAAACTTCAGATTTCGTGTGATTTTCAATTCTAACCTAAGACCCTATTTATAGAAAACGCTTGTAACACCAAAAGCAGTAAAATTTAATAAAATATTAATATTAATATTACAAATTCCTACGCCCACTTTTAAGGATCTGAATTCAGCATTTACATCACATGCAAGACCCACCTTTAATGACAAAAACGTTTTTCATAATAAAAATAATTAAAACTTCCAAAAATTAATTATTTCGGAGCTTCGGAACTTCAATAATTCATAATAAATAGCCCTTTTATCAGAAAATTCGAATCTCGCGAGTTTTTATAGAAAATTCAATTCTCTACAACTTTGCAGAAGAAAGTTTTTCCAAATTCCAATCAGAAATTGACCGAAATCCACAAACGGGCGATTTTATGTTTATAATCAAATTTTCGATCAATAAATGGGGTCCACCGACATGTTTAACATGTTTTAAACATTTATTGCAACAAAAATACTCTTCCTCCTCAGATACTCATATATCCCACAATCGTTGTAAAATATCACCATTATTATATTATTAAAATATATAATTTAAACGAATTATCTTATCGAAAAAGATAAAATTTCAATTTTCAACAATTGTCACATTAAAATTTTCTCCATCTATATCCACATAAAATCAATATTTTCCTCATCATATGAATCAATAATTAATTATTCACAAATAATATTATGTAATCACAATATTGACAACCTGTGCAGTTCCTGAGGAAGAGGGGCTTTCCAATAAGAATTTCTTCTTCATCGGGCGCAAGCAATTAGTGACCAAACCTCTCCTTAGATGTAAATTTCTAGACATTGCCAATAATGTTATCTAATAATATTATTCAGATAATATGAATTATTGCTTCGATAATGAAAAATACTATGTAATGACAATTATTGAAACAAAAAGAATATAAAATATCAACGCAAAGAATTATTAACTCAATAAAATAAAATATCGAATAAAGTAATTATCGTAACCATTATTGAGTAGTGCCTTCAATAATTGGTGCAATAACTGGTGTCTCTTGTGCAACAACGCCAGACATCGTGTTTTAACCACCGGGTATTCCAATAGTGTTAATTCAGTAATAACTACGCCGTTATTTTTAAACAACTTATATTTATCGTTTTCTTCATCCAATCATTTTTCCGTTATGGGGCCCACACATGCACCTTGCTGCCGTCATGCATTTAATATTCCCGACAAAGCATTGAATATTCCACGACCAAACGAATATTCCCCGACAACAATGAATATTTTATAACCACTTGCTTATTTTGAAATATTTATGATTTAACCCCTAACTATCCACATTAATCAAATCAACCCTTACTATTTCAAAATAATAAATAGAGAAAATTAAATTTCATTAATAATAAGTTGGGGTCTTACAACCTCCCTCCTTATGAAATTTTGTCCTCGAAATCGACGACGCACTGATGTGTTTCAAAAGGTGAGGATACCTCGCTTTCATTTCCGTTTCCAATCCCTGTGTCATTTCTATAAAGCATGATTCCTCCACAAAACTTTAACTTGTGGTATGACTTTCATGCGTAGGACATGCTCCTTCCTATCCAAAATCTTGACAGTACCTCCTTATACACGTTAAGTCTTGGCTATCTCGTCCTGTTCTAACTCTATAACGTGGTTCGGGTCTTTCACATATTTACTGAAGTACGAGATATGTGAAACACATTATGAACACGAGACATACTTGGAGGTAACGCAAGTCTATAGGCTACATTTCCTACTCGGTCAAGAATTTGAAATGGACCAATAAATCGTGGATCGAGCTTTCCTCTCTTCCCAAATCTTGTAACTCCTTCCATGGAGCAACTCGCAACAATACACGATCCCCTACACTAAATTCCACGCCCTTTCGATGAAGATCCGCATAACTCTTTTGTCGATCTTGTGCCGCTTTGTATACGTTGTCGAATCATTTGGATCTTTTCAGTAGTCATACGTATTAACTCGGTCCCAATAATGTTGCTTCACCCACCTCATCCCAACATATCGAGAACAACATTTTCGTCCATATAATGCTTGAATGGAGCCACACCTATACTTGCTCGATAACTGTTGTTGTTGTAGGAGAATTCCACCAATGGTAAATACTTATCCCAACTACCCTTGAAGTCTAGGACACAGAGTCATAATAGATCTTCAAGAGTTTGAATAGTCCTCTCTCGATTGTCCGTCCGCTTTGGGGATGGTATGCCGAACTAAATCGTAAAACTGCGCCCATAGCTTTTTGCAAGCTAACCCAAAATCTTGAAGTGAATCTTGGGTCACGATCCAAACTATGGATACGGTATATGCCATGCAACCTCACAATCTCATTCACACATATACTAGCAAGACGCTCAAGGGAATAAGTCTCCGTGATCGGCAAGAAATGAAAGCAGACTTGGTTAATCTATCAACAATAACCCAAATAGCATTGATGCCTTGAGAAACCGTAGTAGGAAGACCCAGAACTAAATCCATGGTAATGTGTTCCCACTTCCATTCGGAATCTCAAGTGGTTGCAACGGACCCTTAGGTACTAGATGCTCCGCCTTTACACGCCGACAAGTTAAACACATCGAGATAAACTTTGCAATCTCTCTCTTCATATTGTTCCACCAAAATGTATGTCAAGATCACGATACATTTTAGTACTTCCGGATGGATTGCAAAATGGTGTATTGTGTGCCTCCATCATAATCTTGTACTTCAAATCGAGTCGTTAGGAACACAAAGTCAGAGTGGACTCAAGTATTCCTTCTTCATCAATTCTCGCCCTAATAGCTCCTTCTTGTATTTCTCTTCTTCATACGATCACTTCCGGCCTGCGGTGGCTCGAGCAACCTTAACTTTTTCTATTAAAGTTGGCTCTACGCGATACTTGACATCATCGCACTCGCGTTCTCAGATATGATCTTCTACTCAACGCGCACTACCACGCTCGCTTTTTACGGGATGGTATTGAATAGTGTGGTCGTAGTCTTCAATAGCTCGAGCCAACGTCGCCGCCGCATGTTGAGTTCTTTTGAGTGAAGAAATATTTAAGGCTTTTATGGTCCGAATATATCTCCACTTTCTCCCATATAGATAGTGCCTCCATATCTTTAAGCGCTGAAACGATCGGGCCGCTAACTCTAGATCATGAGTAGGATAATTCCTCTCATACTCTTTAAGTTGTCATGAGGCATAGGCTATGACTTTCCCACGCTGCATGAGAACACATCCTAACCCTTTGCTCAAGCATCATTAGAGATAACAAATCCATCCGAACCAGATGGTATTGTTAGAACAGTGCCGAAATAAGTCTCCTCTTAAGCTCTTGGAAACTTTTCTCGCATTCTTCGCTCCAAACGAATTTTGTATCCTTCCGAAGTTAGTCGAGTTAATGGAGTAGCGATTCGAGAAAACCCTTCCACTAAATCTCCGATAATAACCAACTAAAGCCCAAAAAGCTACGCACTTTGGCCACCGACTTTGGTTGTTCCCAACTTTGTATTGCTTCAATCTTTCACGGGTCCACGGATACTCCATGTTTCGACACCACGTGCCCAAGGAATGCTACTTCCTCAAGCCGAACTCGCATTTCTTCAATTTGGCATATAGTTTATTTTCACGAAGCCTTTCGAGTACTAGCTTCAAATGGTGCTCATGATCTTCACGACTTTTGGAATATATAAGGATGTCATCAATAAAGACAACAACAAACCGATCCAAATATTCCTTGAATACTCGGTTCATCATATCCATGAAAGTCATAGGAGCATTAGTTAGTCCGAAAGACATGACTAAGAATTCATAATGCCCATACCGAAGTTTCAAGGCGTCTTTGAATATCCTCGATTCTAATCTTCAAATTGATGATATCCGTAATCTAAGATCGATTTTTGAAAAGAATTGTGCCCTTGCAATCGGGTCAAACAAGTCATCAATACGAGGTAGAGGATACCTATTCTTGATGGTGACATGGTTCAATTCCCGATAGTCAATACAAAGTCGCGATACTCCCGTCTTTCTTCTTTACAAATAAAAACAGAGCACCCCAAGGAGATGTACTAGAGACGAATGAAACCGATGTCCAACAATTCCTCGTAGTTGGACCTTTAACTCTCAAGTTCAATAGAGCCATTCGATATGGGGTTTTAGAAATGGGCTTTGTACCAGTTCAAGATCAATAAAGAATTCAACTTCACGTTCGGGGTAGATCAGGAAGTTCTTGAAATACGTCAGAAAGTCAATAACAACAGAATATTATTCAAATTTGACGTGTCTTTATTCAAATCCATAACATGGGCTAAGAAAGCTTGACATCCGCTTTTTCAATAAACGAATAGCTTTATGATTAGATATGATGTTGATTGATTTTAATGGTTTAGTTGCTTGAATCCGCACAACAGTTGGTTAGAATATGAAAACTAACAACCTTACGAAAACAATCAATTTTGGCATGATGAGTAGTTAACCAATCAATCCCTAAAATCACATCAAAAGCAAGTATCTTTAAAGAGATAAGGTCAATGTAAGGTAATGGTGCCAACTTGAATCAAACAAGATTTATAAAAAGTGGATGTGATGAAAGTTTCTCCTAACTGAGTTTCCACAGATAAGTCAAAGTCTAATTCTCCGAGTCAAGTTTAAACGTTGAGCACATGCGGAGAGATAAATGAATGGGTAGCACCCAGATCAAGTAAGGTATAAACTTCGCAAGAATTTATAAATAGCTTACCCGTGATAACCTCGTTTGGGTTCCTCGATTATGACCGACCACAACAAACGCTTCTTCCGGAATCGTTGACTTTGACTTTTCTCGGGACGATCTTTTGAGTCACCGTCCTCATTGAACTAGGTTTCGCTATCAGCATAATCTCGAGCGATATGTCCTTCCTTTCCACAATTATAGCATACCTTGAACTGTTGTGGGGCGCTTTGATCGATATGTCCCTCTTTTCCAGATTTATAGCATATACGACCGGTGGTCATTCTCCTCCCTTAGAACCGATTGTCACAAGACCGCTGTCGTCTTCACATGGTCGTTGTTAAATCTCCTCTTTTTAAAATCTCCTCCCGACTCGCTTCTTCTCATTTTCATGGCCATGATTACCACCAGAGTGGTTGCCATTTTTGTCCGTCTGCTTTCTTTCTCCATTTGGTTATCATTATTACATTGATCGCTATCTCTGAGTACGATCCTCGGTTGTGGTCCTCGGTTGATGCGTACTCGTTATCTCGCTTCTAATAATTGAGCCATGTTTACAACATCCGAATAAAGAGAAAATTTATGAGAAATGAGATATCGACGTATGCCGGGTTTCAAACCTCTAAGAAACATCCGCCATAACGCTCCTCATTCTCCACCAAATGAGGTGCAAAACCGGATAACTCGCAAACTTTGCCTCGTCATCGAGACACCGCCATGTTGTTTTCGCTCCAGCTTAATAAACTCCACTTCCTTCATACGACGAACACTTTCGTGAAAGTATTTGTCATTAAATAGTTTCTGAAATGTCTCCCAAGACACGCCGAAAGTCTTGTTGGATGGGTACGCTTCACGCACTCCCACCAAGAGTTTGCCTCGCCACGGAACATAAGGTGGCGAATGGAACCTTCTTCTCTCTCTGCGCATCCCAAGACATCGAATATCTTGGTAATTTGTTTGACCCATGTTTCCGCCATGTGATCGGATCCGCTTCCCTTAAATTCGTGGTCCCAACTCTTTGAACTCTTGGGTTGTGACAACCCGTGAATTGCTATCATTTTGCATGAATCGCAAAAAATCTTCTAAACATTCCTCGCTCATCATCCGCTTTCCGTTGGTGTTGTTCACGGGAGGAACATTCTTTGGCTTTGTTGCACGCTTCTCTCGTTGGTGAGTACAAAAGGCTCCACTGGTCTCATTTCCATTGTTAATATTCTCGTTGACATTATCAAATACTATCATAAAACAAGGGTTAATTAAGGAAATCAATATATCACATAATATCCCTATATATCGACCTAACTAACAAATAAGCTTAGGTAAGACACACTATTGCGAAGGATTTACTCGTCTCTCTCCTCCTAGTTCTATTCCCGATCTCCGCCGGAGATCATATCCTAAGCTCGATACAACAACGCCAAAAATAGGTATACATCACCCATTCGATGATAAAGCATATATCATGTTTGATGATAAAGCATATCTTATTAATAATTTATTCATTTATTAATAAAAAGTATTAATTTATTAAAGGCTTTTAATTATCTACACGATGTCGCTTTTTATAATATGTGATAAACCCATAGTTTTAAGCAATGCTTTTAGAATAATGATGATGATCATTCTAATGAGATCTAAATTCTTAGAAAGCTTAAAACTAAAATAGTTCCCAATCATTGGATTACTAAATTGGGGATTAGTGAATCCGGATAGATTGGTACATACGTTGCTTGCTTCATCGATGAGGATGATTGATCTCACGATCATTTGTGTGGAGACACTAAAGCAAGTATGTAGGTGCTTATTAGAGAATAAGTTCATCGAACGTGGCTCGCTAAGGAATACCTAATGGAGTTTTATTTGCTCGTCAATAGGAATTTCAGTAGTGATAGTAAGACAAGTAATCCTCGACTTGAGATCATCATAAGATCTCGTGTATGATGAGTTATACTTTGACTTATTCCTTAAGACCCTTAGGTATATCAAAGGGTATGCTTGGGTATAATAAGTCAGTACATGGAGATAATATATGATCAATAAAGAATCTACCACTTCTAATAAAAGAAGAGAAATGTCCTATGTGATTCGATAAATGACAACCCAAAGAGTCCTCGGGTTAAGGCGTAATGAAATTAGAAAGGAGTTTCTAATTTGCATTATTTGGAGTTGTGCATTTAAGGATCGAAATACATATAATTAAATAAAATAAGACTCGACAAAGAATTCCATGCCTTATATTTAATCGGGACATCAGATGGTGGAAGGATTGAATCAGACGCAGAACTATTTACTCAAAGGTTCTTTTATGATTAATGTTGAAATCTATATTATCCGGAAAGTCGTTGATCGCTAGGGAGGCTTATCCCATTATCAGAATAAATATTATTTATTTAAATAAATTAATTATTTAATTTATTTATTTAAATAAGATTAGAATTGTTCTAATTGATTTATTCACAACCGGCTTAATATGGAGAACCTAAAGGGTCACACCATAAAAGGAAGAATAATTATTTAAGAAGTTAATGGCATAATCGTAATAATATGTTAAGTATATTTAATTTAATCTATGGTGATAGAATAAATTAAATATTTTAATATTTATTATTTAATATTTTAGAAATATTAAATATAAATTAATAAGAGGAGTCTTATTAATATTATTACAATTATTATTATTTTAATTTCTAAAAGAGTTTAGGAATTAATTTAATATAAGTATTTCATTTATTCCTAATAAGATTTAGAGGAAAATTAATTAAAAGAGTTTAATTAATTATCCCTAATAAGATTAGGAGCTTAATTAATTAAAAGAATTTAATTAATTAAATAAAACCCAATTTCTTAATTGTTAAGGTGGGTTGCATTTCACATCTATAAATAAGAGGAGTCTTATTATGGGTGGGATGGGTCGATTTTTTCAACATACGTAATAATTCCAATTTGTTGGAGAAGACGCCTTTTCTATGTAGATAGAAAAATTAGGGTTTGAGCCATAACCACCCTTCTTCTCAAATTTTATTCTTCCTGGTGGATCACCTCAGAGGCCAAACATATGGGTGGCTAACGTTGATCAAAGGAAGGAACCAAAACCGTGGATTCAAGATCGAACGCTAAAAGGATTTGGAGGTGAACTTGCACGAGGAAGCTCGATCTTCAAGGGTATGATTTATTCTTTATCTTTTCGCTTAATTAATAATTATGCATAAAGGGTGATCCGTATATGGTTGGTTTAAAAATTTTAAACTCGATTTTACACGCTCGCATTTTTTTGCAATTTGATCATAAGCATGAATATTACAAACCTAATAAAGGGCATCGAGCCAAAACTTTATGCTAATTATTAATTGTTTTAATTGATATATATCGATATGTGTTTGTAATAATTTAATAATAATTTAATTTTATATATAAAATTATAAAAAAAAAAAAAAAAAAAAAAAAAAAAACCGTGCAGCATGAGTCACGCCTTGACTGTGCTAAAAATCGGCAGAAACAATTTTATTTTTGGGAAGAAGGGCACGGAATTCAAGGCTGGTATCACCCAGCAGCACGAAAAACATAAAAAAAAAAAAACGGAACAATAATTATTTCGGAAGCAATCACACGGAGATGATAATTCATGTAATCATGTTTCATGTGGAGATGATATTAAATGTTATGATTAACAGGTTTTTGAGGATATAAGTTATATATTATATATATATATATATATATATATATATATATATATATATATATATATATATATATATATTATATAATTAAATTAAGTTTATTAATATTTAAAATAAAAGGTTTATTTTAATATTAAAATAAAAGAGTTTATTTTAATTTTAAAATTGAATATATATATATATATAATTATTTTAATCTTAAAATAAAAGTTTATTTTAATTTTAAAATAAAAGGTTTATTTTAATCTTAAAATAAAATGGTTTATTTTAATTTTAAAATTAGAATTTCATGCTAACTAATTAGAGTTGGAATTGGATTCCATGATAACTAATTGGAGTTGAAATTGGATTTTATTTTTCCTAAAATAAAGGAGTTTATTTGTGAATAGGGAAGTAAATCCATCTTTCCTTAAATAAAGGAGTTTATTTAGATATGAAATAGGATTTCATATTATTCAAAATAAAAGAGTTTATTTGTGAATAGGAAAGAAAATCCGTGTTTCCTTAAATAAAGGAGTTTATTTAAATATGAAATAAGATTTCATATTATTCAAAATAAAGGAGTTTATTTGTGAATAGGAAAGAATATCCGTGTTTCCTTTTTAATATTTTTTTTTTACATGGAATCGATTCCATAATTAATTAAAATAAAAGAGTTTATTTTAATTAAAGATTTTTTTTTTATTACATGGAATTGGATTCCATAATTAATTAAAATAAAGGAGTTTATTTTGATTAAAATTTTGATTAAAATAAAATAGTTTATTTTATTCAAAATTGGATAAATTAAAATAAAATAGTTTTATTTTGATTTAAATTTGGATTAAAATAAAGGAGTTTATTTTGATTCAAAAATAGATTTTATACTAACTAAATTTGCCCATTAAATGATATCAATATATATATTAAATGTTTATTATTCATGAGATGAATGTTATTTATCGATGCATATGATGATGTGTATGATAATAAATGGGATTGATTATGACTATCGACCAATGCGATTGGATTTTATTTTAGTTGGATGCACGAATGTATGGGTTTTATTAAATGGGTCTCACAGATTCGCCTTCTAATTTTTCTTAATGTAAATTTATCTCCTCCTATGCATTTCCCTCGATCACGATCAAGGTTTCTATTTATTTTAAAAGTTTTTTGTAATAGAATAGTTAGAATTAATTTTGAAAAATTGGAGATCAAGGAACAAGGAGCGCTTGAAGACCCGCTTTGTAATGGAGCCCAAGTTTAAATGTAATAGTTATATTTAAATATTATTTTTCGCACTTAGGGTTTGACCTTTTGGTTCACTTGGTGGCTCTAGTGAACCAAACTAGAATAAAAGTCCATAATCAATCCGGGTAGAATATAAGATTCTATATGTGCATGCTTATACTATATATATTATATATTATGCAAACATGCTTCAGATGTTCATTAATACGACGCGTATTTTTATATATATATATGTATGCGCTTAAAACAAGATGAGACAAATTAATAACAAACCCTCAATTTTTATATTAAGTCCTAAGCGCTCAAAGATATTTGGAATATCGAACGTCGCTTTCTAAGCATGATAAAATTAATAGAGTATTAAATATTTAATATGAGTTTGTTGTGTCACCACAAGGCAAGTATTAAGTATTTAAGATGTTAATTTATCACATTTGATGCTTATAAAGAAAATTGAACAATATTGTTTTTGTTCAGGTCACCACAAGGATGATATTTTTCTTTTTGAATATATGGAGTGCTAGGTTTGACTTAACTTGGATAATTTTGATTCTGGATGTGCCACCACTGATCAAAATAATCTAAGAGGCAAAATAAAAGGAGTCAGATAGTTGATGTAATTGACAAAAGTTGTCTACCTATTTATTTATATATAGTTTGTTCAGGTCACCACAAGGCTATATACATTTGAAATGGGATCCTTATTCTCACTAGCAAATCTTTAATTAGATTTTATTTAACTATATAAGTGAGGGTAATATAGTTTTAAAGAAAATAGGGAGATACCAATTTAAAACAAGACCCAATTTATTTTGGTAATTAATAAAAGAATGTATGTTAAAATGTTGTTAATTACAAATTCATTTACGTAATTTTACAATGTCTAAAATTACTATCATCATGAAGCATATTAGATGCTAAATTAATCGTAATCAATTAAACGGATTGGTTAAGGAATTTGAGAATAGTTCTCATAGTGAAAAAGCTATCTTATGTCCTTAATACGCCTATCCTCGCAATGGTTGCGCATAATGCCTCCGAGGAAGAGATTGCTACTTTTAGAAAGTGGCAAGATGATGCACAATTGGCTCAACGCATCATGCTCGATCCACGAGTAACGAGCTTCAGCCACAAGATGAAACTATGGATGCTCCTACTATATTCCCGCACATCAAGTAGTTGATGGTGAGGAAAGTAGGACCGATAGATATCGATATTCAAGGAGCTCTTCCGATCTAGAATGGCCAACGGCACTATAGACAAATAAAAAGTTCTTAACATAATCAATTTGATTGATCAATTAGACAACTGGTTTTGTCATGGATGGAGAGTTGAGCCAAGATTTGATCTTGCACTCACTCCCTGACTCCTTTCACAATTGTTGTGAATTTTTCATATGAACAAGCTAGATATCAGCCTCGCTGATTTGCTTAATATATTGAAAAATGTTGAGAGTCACTTTCCAACCAAGAAAGATCAAGTCTTACTGGTAGGGGCCAAAGGATCTTCCAAAAGAAGAACGATTCAAAGAAGGTAAATAGAAAGGCATAAACAAAGGATAATAAGAACAAAATCGATATGGATAAGAAAGGAGTTTGCTTCCACCGCAATAAGCTCGACACCGGAAAGAAATGCATGAAGAAGCATCTTGCAGAGGCTAACCAAAGAAGCTTAGTGAAGTTTTACTATAATACAATTTTGTTCATGATTGAAATAAATTTTTCTTTAAGTCAAGGTTCTACTGGGTATTGGATACCGACTTTTGGTTATCATAAATATAGATTTATGAAGGACCAAATGTAAGTAGAAAGCTAAACAAATATAAGTAATCCTATATACGGAAAAATGAAGCAAAGGTCACACATTAGCTATATAAACTTATAGTTTAAGATCGCTTACACGCAAATCTATTAAGTCAATAAGTTGTTATTGTATTCCAGCTTGTTAAAATATTATTTCCATTTTATTGTTGGACAATAAAATTTTGGTATTATAATTAAGAACAATTGTTGTTCTATTTATAATAATAATGTTTTGTATAGAATCGAATATTACTTAATAAATTTTGTATACTGACTTACATGAAAATAATTTTGCATATTGAACAAATTAGTATAAGAAAAGGAGATGATCATTCAAAGAGTTGAATGTGTGTATTTGTTGAATACAAGTGTGAATTATTTGAAAGGTTCAAAGAATTCGTAAGTGAAACAAATTGGCAAAGTATTAAGATTCTTTGATTAGATCAAGGAATAAATACTTGTGCAATAAGTTTCTAGATCATCTCAAATGGTTTTTCTCATAATGGACACCTCCCGATACGTAATAAATTGATTGATGTATCCGAAAGGAAAAATCATACCTTGTTGGACATGGTGTGGTCCATAATGATTTTACCGACATTCCAAAGATCCTTCCGGGATAATGTCCTAGAAATGGTCAGACATTCACTTAAAAAGGTAACCTCAAAATCCGCCCCAAGACTCCATAAAAGTTATGGATGTGGAGGATTCCTAATCTTAAGTATGTTAAGATAAGGGGTTGTCCAACTTATGTGAAAAGGTTTCAAAGGATAAGTTTGGGACAAGATTTGACAAGTGTCGATTTGTGGGACATCCTAAAGTAAGTTTAGGTATATGTTCTATAATCCTACTTAGCAAAAGGTGTTTATCATAAACACACGCTTCTAAGATAAAGGTGTTTATCATTAAAAGGGCTAGTGGGAGGATAATAGATCTTGAAAAGTTCAAGAACCACAAAACACTATAAGTCAAATAAAGAGAACCTATAGATAGATCTATTGCACCACAACCTAATCAGAATCGAATAAGCATCAAGATACCTAGGAGGTATGGATTCATCATAGATGATGATGATGAGGTACACATCATAGAAGATGATGATCCACTTATATACGATGAGGTAAGTGTTGTATACACTCAGAGAAATGGATCAAGCAAGTTTCTCAAATATGGAACATTCGTTTTGATGAGGCAATCAAAAGAGTTTGATTTTATCAAAATAAGAATGAACCTAGTGTGTACAAAAGGGTCGTTGGGAGCATCGTGACATTCCTAGTATTATATGTTGATATACTACGGATAAGGAATGACATACCAATGCTACAATCAATAAAGATAAAGTTGTCTAAACATTCCTCCATGAATGATTTGGGAAGAGTATCTTAATTGGGGATATAAATCTATATAGATAGATTTAAGAGGATGCTCGACTTAACCCAAGGAACGATATTCATTTGATGCTAAAGTCGTTTAGCATGGCAAACTCCAAGAGATGTCTCATGTCGATGAGCTATGGAGTGTATCTCTCTTAATAGTCCCCATAGACTCAAAAAAGAGAGATCGCATGAGTGACAATCATGTATGCAATGAAATATACGAGACCGATGTCGATCAATCATATTTCGGAGAAGTTCACTATGAGTCGTTGAAAACATCTTAAAGTGCTTAACCCAAGCACTAAGGATGTGATCATATTCATGGTGGGTCTAAATTAAAACTAGAGGGCTTAATGCACTCAAGTTTTTCGATGCACTCAAGACGACGAAAAATCCACTTTAAGGTAAAGGGTTACCTCGAACAAGTTGGTGCAGTGAATCGAAAGGTTCCAAACAAAGAAAGAGTTGTCGGTTTAGTGATAAAGACAAAGTATATAGCTATAAATGAAGTCGCAAGTTGATTGTTTGGATTAAAAGTTCATTACGTAACTAGAATAGTTCCTAAGTCTCATCTTGGATCTAAACATGTGTTGTGGCACTTTCATTTGATTATTAGAATCATTGAAAGATGGGAAATCACTATAGTAGATAGTGGACTCTCATGAACAACATTACATATCCATTAACTAAAGCTTATCCAACAAACAGGATAATCGCCACTTAGAGAAGAAGAGTATAGAGATACCACGACGATCGGGCTTTAGTGCAAGTGGGAGATTGAAAGTAGTATGCACACAAGCCAATCATGTTTGATGATAAAGCATATACTTTGTAACAATCTTATTCATTTATTAATAAAAAGTATTAATTTATTAAAGGCTTTTAATTATCTACATGATGTCGCTTTTATAATATGTGATAAACCCATAGTTTTAAGCAATGCTTTTAGAATAATGATGATGATCATTCTAATGAGATCTAAATTCTTAGAAAGCTTAAAACTAAAATAGTTCCCAATCATTCGATTACTAAATTGGGGATTAGTGAATCCGGATAGATCGGGTACATACGCTTTGCTTCATGGATGAGGATGATTGATCTCACGATCATTTGTGTGGAGACACTAAAGCAAGTATGTAGGTGCTTATTAGAGAATAAGTTCATCGAACGTGGCTCGCTAAGGAATACCTAATGGAGTTTTATTTGCTCGTCAATAGAATTCTCAGTAGTGATAGTAAGACAAGTAATCCTTGGACTTGAGATCATCATAAGATCTTGTGTATGATGAGTTATACTTTGACTTATTCCTTAAGACCCTTAGGTATATCAAAGGGTATGCTTGGGTATAATAAGTTGTATATGGAGATAATGTATGATCAATAAAGAATCTACCACTTTAATAAAAGAAGAGAAATGTCCTATGTGATTCGATAAATGACAACCCAAAGAGTCCTTGGTTAGGCGTAATGAAATTAGAAAGGAGTTTCTAATTTGCATTATTTGAGTTGTGCATTTAAGGATCGAAATACATATAATTAAATAAAATAAGACTTGACAAAGAATTCCATGCCTTATATTTAATTGGGACATCAGATGGTGGAAGGATTGAATTGCATTTAAGAACTATTTACTCAAAGGTTCTTTTATGATTAATGTTGAAATCTATATTATCCGGAAAGTCGCTGATCGCTAGGGAGGCTTATCCCTATCAGAATAAATATTATTTATTTAAATAAATTAATTGTTTAATTTATTTATTTAAATAAGATTAGAATTGTTCTAATTGATTTATTCACAACCGGCTTAATATGGAGAACCTAAAGGGTCACACCATAAAAGGAAGAATAATTATTTAAGAAGTTAATGGCATAATCGTAATAATATGTTAAGTATATTTAATTTAATCTATGGTGATAGAATAAATTAAATAATTTTAATATTTATTATTTAATATTTTAGAAATATTAAATATAAATTAATAAGAGGAGTCTTATTAATATTATTACAATTATTATTATTTTAATTTCTAAAAGAGTTTAGGAATTAATTTAATATAAGTATTTCATTTATTCCTAATAAGATTAGGAAGGTTAAATTAATTAAAAGAGTTTAATTAATTATCCCTAATAAGATTAGGGAGCTTAATTAATTAAAAGAATTTAATTAATTAAATAAAACCCAATTCCTTAATTGTTAAGGTGGGTTGCCCACATCTATAAATAAAGAGAGTCTTATTATGGGTGGGATGGGTTGTTGATTTTTTCAACAACAACGTAATAATTCCAATTTGTTGGAGAGTACACCTTTTCTATAGAGATAGAAAAACTAGGGTTTGAGCCAACCACCCTTCTTCTTGAATTTTTATTCTTCCTCGTGGATCACCTCAGAGGCCAAACACATGGGTGGCTAACGCCGATCAAAGGAAGGAACCAAAACCGGTGGATTCAAGATCGAACGCGAAAGGATTTGGAGGTGAACTTTGCTCGATCTTCAAGGGTATGAGGATTCTTTATCTTTTCTCGATCTTCAAGGGTATGGTTTGTAAAATTTTAAACTCGATTTTATTCTTTATCTTTTCGCTTAATTAATAATTATGCATAAAGGGTGATCCCGTATATGGTTTGTAAAATTTTAAACTCGATTTTACACGCCCGCATTATTTTGCAATTTGATCATGCATATCCACGAGAATATTACAAACCTAATGTATGAATTTAAAAGTTCATCGCTCTATCTTTTATCCCCGTAACATCAATCAATATACATCCGAATCAAATATTCATCTTTGCACTATGTGCCAAAGATATTCATCATTGGTCATGTTCATCTAAACACTGCTCATCTTTGCACTACTACCAAAGATATTCTTCAGAAATCATTCATCTTTGCACTACATGTGCCAAAGATATTCAATAATATCATCATTTAAGACCGAGGATGATGAAAAATATTTTTTAAAGAAACGAATCCAAAGGAAACAAAATGACAAGGATTAAGGATTAAAGATTCAGACTTTGTTTTATCCATGTTCAAAATACCTCAAAAATAATCATAGTGGTGTAAAATTCAAGAATGATCAAAACATGGATACAATCAAAGCTAGTATCCGTAATAGATATTTTGGACTAAAAGAAGAAATTTTATTTTAAATTGAATAGTGCCAGTATCACGTGAATAGTAACTCCGACACCAAAAGATAGAAATTCCACAAAAACATCTTCACGCTTCATGAAATAGACTCGTGAATAATAAGAACTCGTGAATAAGAACTCGTGAATAGTAACTCATGAATAGTAACTCGTGAATAAGAACTCATGAATAGTAACCCGACATGAAAAAGTTCCAAATTTGATAAAAGTTCCAACTAATATTTCAAAGATAATGATATTGAAGAAATAATATCATTTGAGAAGAAAATAACATCCCTTACCTCGAAAGATTAAGATTTTAAATTTGGAATAGGGTATAAGGTCAAGGAACTTGCACATCTAACAATACTCAAAGTATACTCAAAATACTCACAAGAATACGCCGATAATATAGAGAGAGAAAACTTCATTTCGGTGTGATTTTCAATTCTAACCTAAGACCCTATTTATAGAAAACGCTTAGAACACCAAAAAGCAGTAAAATTTAATAAAATATTAATATTAATATTACAAATTTTACGCCCACTTTTAAGGATCTGAATTCAGCATTTACATCACATGCAAGACCCACCTTTAATGACAAAAACGTTTTCATAATAAAAATAATTAAAACTTCCAAAATTAATTATTTGAGCTTCGTAACTTCAATAATTCATAATAAATAGCCCTTTTATCAGAAAATTCGAATCTCATGAGAGTTTTATAGAAAATTCAATTCTCTACAACTTTGCAGAAGAAAGTTTTTCCAAATTCCAATCAAAATTGACCAAATCCACAAACAGGCGATTTTATGTTTATAATCAAATTTCACCAATAAATGGGGTCCACCGACATGTTTAACATGTTTTAAACATTTATTGCAACAAAAATACTCTTCCTCCTCGTATACTCATATATCCCACAATCGTTGTAAAAATATCACCATTATTATATTATTAAAATATAATAATACATTATCTTATCGATAAAATTTCAATTTTCAACAATTGTCACATTAAAATTTTCTCCATCTATATCCACATAAAATCAATATTTTCCTCATCATATGAATCAATAATTAATTATTCACAAATAATATTACAGTAATCACAATATCGACAACCAAAAAGCTCCTCAGAAAGTAGGGCTTTCCAATAAGAATTTTCTTCATCCTGCCGCAATTAGGTGACCAAACCTCTCCTGTATGTAACTTTCTAGATATTGCCAATAATGTTATCTAATAATATTATTCAGATAATATGAATTATTGCTTTCGATAATGAAAAATATCGTATAATGACAATTATCAAAAAACAAAGAATATAAAATATCAACGCAAAGAATTATTAACTCAATAAAATAAAATATCGAACAGTAATTATCGTAACCATTATTGAGTAGTGCCTTCAATAATTGGTGCAATAATCAAAGTGCTATCGCAGGCAACAACGCGTAGACATCGTGTTTTAACCACCGGTATTCCAATAGTGTTAATTCAGAATAACCACGCCTGTTATTTTTAAACAACTTATATTTTGTCGTTTTCTTCATCCAATCGCTTTTTTCGTTATGGGGCCCACATACGGTCGTGCGTCATGCATTTAATATTCCCCGACAAAGCATTTAATATTCCACGACCAAACTAATATTCCCACAACAATGAATATTTTATAACCACTGCTTATTTTGAAATATTTTGCGATTTAACCCCTAACTATCCACATTAATCAAATCAACCCTTACTATTTCAAAATAATAAATAGAGAAAATTAAATTTCATTAATAATAAGTTGGGGTCTTACAACATTATTAATTTAGAACCGGACGAGATAGCCGAAGATTTAACGTATAAGGAGATACGTGTTAACATCTTAGATAAGAAGAATCGTATTCAACACTCAAAGGTTATACCTCAAGAGTTAGAATTTGAAGTGAAGTTAAGGTATCCTCACCATTGTTTTAAGCACTGTGTACGCGACGTAAATTTCGAGGGCGAAATTTCATAAGGAGGGGAGATTGTGAGACCCCAGATATGTGTTGGTCAGTCGGTGATATGTTAATTCTCTTTGGTATGATTATGTGATATGTTAATTCCCACTTCCATTTCGGAATCTCAAGTGGTTGTAATGGACCCTTTGGCACTTGATGCTCCGCCTTTACACGTTGACAAGTTAAACACCTCGAGATAAACTCCGCGATCTCTCTCTTCATATTGTTCCACCAAGGGTTAATTAAACAAATTAACATATCACATAATATCCATATATTATGACTGACCAACAAATAAGCTTAGATAAGACACACTAGCGAAGGATTTACTCATCTCTCCCTCCTAGTTCTATTCCCGATCTCCGCCAGAGACCATATCCCTAAGCTCGATATTAATCGTGACGCCCCCAAAATAGGTATACAACACCCATTCCGAAGTCGCCAAATACATGGTACGTAAAGCAAACTACAACTTCAATAATACAATTGTCGTGCAAAATACGACAACATATCTTGTGAGTTTAAATACAAATATTGTCTTCAGACAATATCCACACTCAAATAAGTCCTCATTACAATTATTCAAACACTATTTTACGGAAATAGTGAGGATCGCTAAAATATCTTTCTAGAACCATCACTCGCACTCGACTAGTTCCTCGCTATGTTCTCACCTCTTGAGAAAAATGGAACAAAAAGGAAAAGGGTGAGCTCAACTAGCCCAAGAAAGAATATTATGACTAAGATAATATACAAAAATTATCGTTAGTCTTCAACAGGAAAAATCGATAAAATATAATAGCCAACAAGTTTTAGATCAACAACTGCAATGGAAGCAAAGAATCCATTAGAAGAGTCAAGTAGAGAATGAGTTCTACTATCTTCTAAGATTTAAAAGTCCATCATCAATATTTTATCCTCAGAACAACAATCAATATACATCTTTAATCAAATATTCATCTTTGCACCATGTGCCAAAGATATTCATTTGTATCACTGGGTTAAGTCATGTTCATCTCAACACTGCTCATCTTTCAGACTACGGCCAAAGATATTCATCGATTAAACATTTATCTGCAGACCACAGTCAAGATATTTAGTAATATCATCATTTAGGACCGAGGATGATGAAAAATATTTTAAAGAAAAACGAATCCAAATTGAAAGCGGAAGGACAAATAGTAGGGATTCAGTATAATGGTTTATCCAAGATCAATAATACTTCATAAATACAAATTTTGAAGCGTAATTCAAAAAATAAAGATCAAAACATGGATACAATCAAAGATAGTAACCATAATAGACATCTTGGACAAAAAGAAGAAAATTTCATTTTTCTATTGAATAGTCAGATATACGTGAATAAGGCCATATACGTGAATAGTAACCCTGACACAAAAAGTTTCAAATTTGATAAAATTTCATATCAATACTTGAAGATAATGATATTGAAGAAATAATATCATATATGAAGAAAATAACATCCCTTACCTCAAAATATCAAGATTTCGATCGAAATATCCAGATAAGGTCAAGGAAACTTCAGACCGATGAATAAAAACTCACAAAGTATCTAAATACTCACAAAATACACTCAATAATCTAGAGAGAGAGAGAAAAAACTTGTTTCTGGTGTGATTTTCAATTCTAACTTAGCCCTCTATTTATAGGAAAATGTTAGCAGACTTGACCTGCAACCTGATGGCTTTACCTGCTACTTTTCCCACCCACCATATTTAAAATAAATTAAGCACATTTCTTTACCAACCATAAGTGGGGCCCACTCAATTCTAGAATTTTTCACCAAAATCATTTATAAACCTAATTTCTGAATCAGTCACCTCTTAAAATTCATAACAAATCATACGTTCATTTTAACGGTTCAAAATTTGTGGACATATACTCAACTTATATATGTATAACATATCCAAAAATTACAACGATCCAACGGTCGGATTAAAAATTTTAACTCACAAAATATATCTCAAAAACACTGGTTTAATTTTTAATACCTTCATTCCGATAAAAATACTGATAAAACACCTCAACATTAACTCCTTCATTTTTAACCACAATAAATATATCCAACATTTATATCCACGTAAAATAAATATTTCTTATCATATGAATCAATAATTAATTATTCACAAATAATATTACGTAATCACATTTATGACAACCTGCCCGGTAGTGAAAGAAAGAGGGCTTTCCATTAAGAATTTCTCCTTATCGCCGCAATTAGGTGACTAAACCTCTCATCGATGTAACTTTCTAGACATTGCCAATAATGTTATCTAATAATATTATTCAAATAATATGAATTATTGATCCGATAATGGGAAATATCTTGTGCGATGATAATTATTGAAACAACAATAATATAAAATATCAACGCAGCAATTATTGAATCAATAAAATAAAATATGAGCAAGAATTCATCGTAACAATTATTGAAGTAGTGCCTTTCACGTAAGGATCAATAATTCATCAATCATCATGCATCCACGCGTAGACATCGTATTTTAACCATAGGGTATTCCAATGTTGTTAATTCAGAATAACTACGCCGTTATTTATAAAAACTCAAACTTGTCGTTTTTCTTCATCCGACGCTTATTATTCATTATGGGGCCCATGAATGATCGCTACCTGTCGCATTTAATATTCCCCGACAACAAGAATATTCCACCACCAAACGAATATTCCTCGACAACAATGATTATTTTATAACCACTGTGATATTTTGCAAAATTTGCACATTTCACCCATAACCAGAGAGAATTATATCAAATTAATACCTTATTATTCACAAATATAATTAGAGGAAATTGATTTTATTTATAATAAGTTGGGGTCTTACAACCTCCCTCCTTATGAAATTTTGCCTCGAAATTGACTTATGTACCTGGTGTTTCAAAAAGGTGAGGATACCTCGCTTTCATTTCTGATTCCAACTCCCAGGTTATTTCTTCAATAGCATGGTTTCTCCATAAAACCTTAACTTGTGGTATAACCTTGGTGCGTAGGACATGCTCTTTCCTATCCAAGATCTTAACAGGTACTTCTTCATACGTTAAATCTTCTGGCTATCTCGTCCCGGTTCTAACGCAATAATAATATGGTTCGTGTCTTTCACATATTTACGAAGCATGGATATGTGAAAAAAATGATGAACACGAGACATACTTGGAGGTAATGCGAGTCTATAGGCCACATTTCCTATTCGGTCAAGAATCTCAAATGGACCAACAAATCGTGGATTGAGCTTTTCTCTCTTCCCAAATCTTGTAACTCCCTTCCATGGTGCAACACGTAATAATACATGATCCCCAATATTAAATTCCACGTCTTTTCGATGAAGATCCGCATAACTCTTTTGTTTTATACGTTGTCGAATCATTTGGATCTTTTCTGTAATCATGCGTACTAATTTTGTTCCCAACAACGTTGCTTCTCCCACGTCGTCCCAGCATACTGGAGAACAACACTTTCGTCCATACAACGCCTCAAATGGAGCCATACCTATACTTGCTTGATAACTGTTGTTGTAGGAGAATTCCACCAGTGGCAAGTACTTATCCTAACTTCCTTTAAAATCTAGGACACAAAGTCTTAATAGATCTTCAAGGGTTTGAATAGTCCTCTCGATTGTCCGTCCGCTTTGAGGATGGTATGCGCGAATCAATCGTAAACTGCGCTCATAGTCAGAAGCTAACTCAAAATCGTGAAGTGAATCTTGGGTCACGATCCGAAACTATGGATACTGGCATGCCATGCAATCTCACAATCTCATTCACGTACATGCGAGTAAGACGTTCAAGGGAATAAGTCTCACGTATCGGTAAGAAATGGGAAGACTTGGTTAATCTATCAAAAATAACCCAAATTGCATCTATACTTTGAGAAACTTTGGGAAGAACTATAACGAAATCCATAGTAATGTGTTCCCACTTCCATTTCAGAATCTCAAGTGGTTGTAATGGACCCTTTGGCACTTGATGCTCCGCCTTTACACGTTGACAAGTTAAACACCTCGAGATAAACTTCGCGATCTCTCTCTTCATATTGTTCCACCAAAATGCATGTCGAATATCATGATACATTTTGGTACTCCCAGGATGGATTGCAAACGGGGTGTTGTGTGCCTACATCATGATTCTATGCTTCAAGTCAGAATCGTTAGGAACACAAAGTCTGTAGTTGAATCTAAGTATTCCTTCTTCATCGATTCTCGCTTCTGGAATAGCTCCTTCTTGCACTTTCTTCTTCATACGTATCAGCTCTAGGTCCGTAGCTTGAGCAGCTTTAACTTTATCGATTAAAGTCGGTTCTGTAAGACCCCAACTTATTATTAATGAAATTTAATTTTCTCTATTTATTATTTTAAAATAGTAAGGGTTGATTTGATTAATGTGGATAGTTAGGGGTAAAATACTCAAATACTTCAAAATAAGCAAGTGGTTATAAAATATTCATTGTTGTTGGGAATATTGGTTTGGTCGTGGAATATTCGATCTCGTTTGGGAATATTCGCATTTACAATAGCCAGCCCATGTGTGGGCCCCATAACTGAAAGCGATTGGATGAAAAAAATGACAAATATAAGTGGTTTAAAAATAACTACAGAAGTTATTACCAAGTATATCTTGTTAAAATACCCTAATGGTTAAAACACGAAGATCACACCTCAGATTGCACCAATTATTGATTCTTATGTAAGAAGGCACTACTCAATAATGGTTACGTAATTATCGCTCAAGTATTTTATTGAGTTAATAATTGTCTGCGTTGATATTTTATATTGTCATTGTTTCAATAATTGTCATTATACAAGATTTTTCATTATCGAAGCAATAATTCATATTATCCGAATAATATTATTAGATAACATTATTGGCAATATCTAGAAATTTCATCAAGGAGAGGTTTGGTCACCTAATCAAGGCGCCAAGAAGGAGAAATTCTTATTCGAAAGCCCTCTTCCCGGAACCGCTCTGGTTGTCAATATTGTGATTCGTAATATTATTTGTGAATAATTAATTATTGATTCATATGATGAGGAAAATATTAATTTTATGTGGATATAGATGGAGAAAATTTTTAATGTGACAATTGTTGAAAATTGAAATTTTATCTTTTCTCGATAAAATAGTTTATTTAAATATATTATTATATTTTAATAATATAATAATGGTGATATTTTTACAACAAATGTGGGATATATGAGTATACGAGGAGGAAGAGTATTTTTGTTGCAATAAATGTTTAAAACATGTTAAACATGCTCTGGTGGACCCCATTTATCGATCGAAATTTGATTATACCATGTAAAATTACCCGCTTATGGATTTTTGGCCAATTTTCATTTGGAATTTGGAAAAACTTTTTCGTAAAGTTGTAGAGAATTGAATTTCCTATAAAAACACGCGAGATTCGAATTTTCTGATGAAAGGCTATTTATTATGAATTATTGAAGTTCAAGCTCAAATAATTGATTTTTGTAAGTTTTAAATATTTATATTCACAAAAACGTTTTTTGTGTTTGGTGGGCATCATTAACACATGTCATGTTGCTGAATTCAGATGCTTGATGCATAGGAGGATGTATGAAAAAATTATAATATTAATTTATTAAATTTTCTGCTTTGGTGTTCTAAGCAATTTCCTATAAATAGGGTGCTTAGGTTAATTGAAAATCACACCGTAAACTCAAGTTTTCTCTCTATATTATCGAGTGTATTCTTGTGAGTATTTTGAGTATACTTTGAGTATTGTTAGGCGGTGCAAGTTCCTTCAAAGACTATATCGGTGTTTCAAATTTGTAAGTACTAATCTTTCAAGTAGTAAGGATATTATTTTTTTTCAGTAATGATATTATTTCTTCAATATCATTATGTTGAAATATTGATCTGAAGTTTTTATCAAATTTGGAACTTTTGGTGTCTGAGTTATTATTCACGATATCAAGACTATTCACGATAACGACATTATTCACGAATACGATCAAGACTATTCATCGAAAAATGAAAATTTTTCTTTTTCGTCAAAATATCTATTCGGATACTAGCTTTGATTGTATCCATGTTTTGATCATTCTTGAATTTTACACCACTGCGATTATTTTTGAGGTATTTTTGACGTGAATAAAACAAAGTACGTAATCTTAATCCTTAATCCTCGTCATTTTGTTTCAATCGATTCGTTTTTTAAAATATTTTTCATCATCTTGGCCTTAAATGATGATATTATGGAATATCTTTGGCCTGTAGTGCAAAAGATGAATGATTTCAAGAATATATTTGGCCCAGAAGTGCAAAGATGAGCAAGTGTTTAGATGAACATGATTAATCGATGAATATCTTTGGCCCAGTAGTGCAAAGATGAATATATGATTCCGTATATATATTGATTGATGTTACAGGATAAAAGATAGACGATGAACTTTTAAATTCATACATGGAAGATAGTAGTTTGCATTCTCTACTTAACTCTTCTAATGAATTATTATTTCGGCCGCGTAATATTGATTTAAAATTTGTTGTCTATCAGATTCTATTAGATTTTTTCCCGTCAAGACTAACGGTAATTTGTTGTATATTATCGTAGTCATAATATTCTTTCTTGAGCTAGTTGAGCTCACCCTTTTCCTTTTTGTTCTATTTTTATCGGAGGTGAGAATATAGAGAGTATTTAGCCTGGGTATGGAATGAAGGTTCTAGAGAGAGTTGTTTAGTAGTCCTCACCATTTTTGTAAAATAATGTATCAATAAATGTGATGAGGATTTATTTGAGTATAGATATTATCTAGAAGATAATATTTGTATTCAAACTCATGATTTTAATGTTGTAATAATAAAGTCAGAAGTTGTTTCGCATCATGTATTGACAACTCGTGAATCAGTGATGTATACCTATTTTGGGGGCGCCATGTGTTCTACTCAGTATATTCGCCATCATCACGTGGGTCCCTCGGAGTCTTTAATTCTACCTCCATCCTTTGCAAGTCATACGAATGGGCCTTTTCAGATTAACAATATCGCACTCATATTCGTGATATGATCTTCACTCAACGCGCCACCTACTACGTTCGCTTTTCCGTGATGATATTGAATAGTGTGATCGTAATCTTCAATAGTTCAAGCCAACGTCGTTCGCCGCATGTTGAGTTCTTTTTGGGTGACGAAATATTCGAGGCTTTTATAGCTCCGATAAATCTCCACTTTCTCCCCGCACAAGTAGTGTCTCCAAATTTTCAAAGCGAATAAATACTCACGCTAACTCTAGATCATGAGTAGGATAATTCCTCTCATATTCTTTTGAGTTGTTGTGAGGCATAGGCTATGACTTTCACATGTTGCATGAGAACGCATCCTAACCCTTCGCTCAAGCATCGCCAGATATAACAAATCCATCCGCATCGGATGGTATTGCTGTAACAGTCGAAATGAGTCTCCTCTCGAGCTCTTTGAAACTCTTCTCGCATTCCTCGCCCATACAAATTTTGTATCTTTTTCGAGTCAACTGAGTTAATCTGATTAGCGATTCGAGAAAACCCTTTCACGAATCTCCGATAATAACCATTTAAGCCCGAAAGCTACACGACTTTGGCCACCGACTTTGGTTGCTCCAAACTTCAGATCGCTTCAATCTTCTTCGGGTCGATGATACTCCATGTTTTAACACCACGCGCCCAAAGAATGCTACTTCTCAAGCCTTTAACTCGATTTCTTTCTTGGCATAAAGTTTGTTTTCACGAAGCCTTTCAAGTATCATCTTCAAATGGTGCTCATGATCTTCACGGCTTTTGGAATAGATGAGGATGTCATCAACAAAGACAACAACAAACTGATCCAAATATTCCTTGAATACACGGTTCATCATATCCATGAAAGAAGTTAGGAGCATTAGTCAATCCAAAAGACATGACTAAGAATTCATAATGCCCGCATCGAAGTTTTGAAGGCACTGTCTTTGGAATATCCTCGCTTTTAATCTTCAAATTTGATGATATCCGTAACAAAAATCAATCTTTGAAAAGAATTGTGCTCCTCAGCAACCGATCGAACAGTCATCAATGCGAGGTAGTAATTGGATACCTATTCTTGATGGTGACATGGTTTAATTCTCTGTAGTCAATACAAAGTCGCGATACTCCGCTTTTCTTCTTTATGAATAAAACAGAGCACCCCAAGGAGATGTACTAGACTAATGAAACCTATGTCTAACGATTCCTCTGTAGTTGGACTTTTAACTCTGAAGTTCAATAGAGCCATTCGACATGGGGTTTTAGAAATGGGTTTTGTACCAGCTCAAGGTCAATAAAGAATTCAACATCACGCTCGGGGTAGACCGGAAGTTCTTCAGAAATACATCGGAAAATTCTCTAACAATGTAAATATTATTCAAATCGATTTGTCTTTTGTTCAAATCCATAACATGGGCTAAGAAATCTTGACATCCATTTTTCAATAAACGAATAGCTTTATGGCTTGATATGATAGTGGATCGATTTTAGTGGTTTAGTTGTTTGAATTCGTATATGACAAAAGTTGGTTAGAATATGAAAACTAACAACCTTATTTAAAACAATCAATTTTGTAATGATGAGTGGTTAACCAATCAATTCCTAAAATCACATCAAAAGCAAGTATCTTTAAAGATATAAGATCAATGTAATGTGATAGTGCCAACTTGGATCATGCAAGATTTATAAACTGTAGATGTAACGAAGGTTTCACCCAACGGAGTTTCAACAGATAAGTCAAAGTCCAATTTCTCCGGAGTCAAGTTTAAACGTTGAGCACAAGCAGGAGAGATAAAAGAATGGTTAGAACCGGTATCTAGTAAGGTATAAACCTTGCAAGAGTTCAAGATTAGCTTACCCGTAATCACCTCGTTCGGGTTCCTCGCGTTTTGGCTACCACGACAAACGCCTCCCAGAAACCGCCGATTTTGACTTATCCGAAACGTTCTTAAAGTCACCATCCTCGTTGAACTTGGTTTTGCCATGTGAACAATCCCGAAGCTATGTGGCCTTCCTTTCCACAGTTGTAACATACCTTGGATTGTTGTGGGACGCTTAATGTCGATGTGTCTTCTTTCCCGCATTTGTAACATTTAATCTGGCGGTTGTTCTCCTCCCCTAGAATTTGTTGTCAGTCCGGTGTTCTTTGTTGATGTCTTCCCGTCATTGTTGAATCTCTCTTTCTTAAATTTCCACTGACTCACCTCTCCTATTATCACGGCCCACGATGACCACCCGAGTGGTTACCGCCTTTGTTCAGTATTTTCCCTCCCGTTGGTTATCATCGATTCGATGATCGCCATCCACGGCAGATGACCTTAGTTGTGGTCCTTGGTTGAACATACTCATTATCTCGCCTAATAATTGAGCCTTGTTTACAACATCGAATATAAAGAAAATTTATGAGATATAAGATATTGTCAATCTCTGCTTTAGACCTCTCGAAACATCCTCGTCATTCGCTCCTCATTGTTGACCAAATGAGGTGTAAACTCGATAACTCTACAAACTTCGCCTCGATCGGGACACCGCCATGTTGTTTTGTTCCAAATCGATAAACTCCACCTCCTTCATATGATTTAATACTTTCGTGAAAGCACTTGTCATTGAATAGTTTCAAATGTTTCCCAAGACACGCTGAAAAGGCGTCGGGTTGGTACGCTTCACGACTCCCACCAAAGAGTTCGGCTTCACCGCTGAACATAAAGGTGGCGAATGGAACCTTCTTTCCTCCGCATCCCAAGACATCGAATATCTTGGTAATTTGCTTGACCCACGTTTCCACCATGATCGGATCCGCTTTCCCTTAAATTCGTGGTCCTAACTCGAATCGCTTTGTCATGTGATAAGCCGCGCATTCATTATCATTTTCACCCGAATTTTGTGCACGAAGTCTCCCTCGTCTGCGTTTTGCATGAACCGAAAAAAGCTCCTAAACATTCCATCATTCATCGTTTGCTTTCAGAAGTGTTGTTTATAAGAGGAATATTGCCTTCTGTTGACGTTCTCCCGGTTTGCAACTCAAAGGTTATTCCACGCCTCATACACTCTATTGTTAAAGTTCTCACGTGCCATTCTTAAATCGCATATAAAACAAGGGTTAATTAAACAAATTAACATATCACATAATATCCCTATATTATGACCGACTAACAAATAAGCTTAGATAAGACACACTCAGCGAAGGATTTACTCATCTCTCCCTCCTAGTTCTATTCCCCGATCTCCGCCAGAGACCATATCCCTAAGCTCGATACCAATGTGACGCCTCCAAAATAGGTATACAACACCCATTCTCGAGTCGCCAAATACATGGTACGTAAAGCAAACTACAACTTCAATAATACAATTGTCGTGCAAAATATGACAACACATACTTTGTGAGTTTAAATACAAATATTATCTTCTAGACAATATCCACACTCAAATAAGTCCTCATTATAATTATTCAAACACTATTTTACTGGAAATAGTGAGGATCGCTAAAACATCTTTCTAGAACCATCACTGCACTCGACTAGTTCTTCGCTATGTTCTCACCTCCCAAGAAAAATGGAACAAAAGGAAAAGGTGAGCTCAACTAGACCAAAGAAAGAATATTATGACAAAGATAATATACAACAAATTATCGTTATTCATCAACAGGAAAAATCGATAAAATATAATAGCCAACAAGTTTTAGATTAACAACCGCAATGAAATAACAATCCATTAAAAGAGTCAAAGAGAATGAGTTCTACTATCTTCTAAGATTTAAAAGTCCATCGTCAATATTTTATCCTCAGAATAACAATCAATATACATCTTTAATCAAATATTCATCTTTGCACTACAGCCAAAGATATTCATTTGTATCACCAATGGGTCATGTTCATCTCAACACTGCTCATCTTTTGACTACGGCCAAAGATATTCATCGATTAATCATTTATCTTCGCACTACAGTCAAGATATTTAGTAATATCATCATTTAGGACCGAGGATGATGAAAAATATTTTAAAGAAAATGAATCGGTGAAACGGAAGGACAAATAGTAGGATTCAGTATAATAGCTTTTATCCAAGATCAATAATACTTATAAATACCAATTTTGAAATGTAATTCAAAAATAAAGATCAAAACATGGATACAATCAAAGATAGTAACCTTAATAGACATCTTGGACAAAAAGAAGAAAAATTTATTTTTCGGTGAATAGTGCCGTATTCGTGAATAGTGCCATATACGTGAATAGTGCCGTATACGTGAATAGTAATCCCGACATAAAAAGTTCTAAATTTGATAAAAATTCAGATCAATACTTCGGCATAATGATATTGAAGAAATAATATCATATATGAAGAAAATAACATCCCTTATGTGACGCCCCCAAAATTAGGTATACATCACCCATCTTGGGTAGTCAGATACATGGTATGTAATTTAAATACAACTTACTAATGTAATCGCTGTGGTATAATACGACATAAACCGTGAGTTTGAATACAAATATTTTCTACTAGATATTATACAAACTCAAAAAAGACATTACAATTATTATCACACTATTTCACTTTGAATAGTGAGGACTACTAATGCTATCCTCGACCATTACTCCGCTCCCCGACTCGTCTCAAATTTATATTCTCATTTCTCAAGAGAAACGGTGAAAGAAAGGGTGAGCTCAACTAGCTCAAGAAGAAATATTATGACTAAGATAATGCGTAATAAATTATCATTAGCTCACAAATAAATGTTAAACCGATAAAATATAATGAACATCAAGTTTAACTACAATGAACCAAAGAATCCATTAAAAGAGTCAAGTAGAAAATAAAATCTACTATCTTTTATGATTTAAAAGGTTTTTCATCATCATTATATAGTTGAGACTCGCTTTTAATAAATATTCCACCACATCTAATCATCCCCGCATACTACTGGCCAAGAATTTTTATTAAATCATCAATGGTCGCGACTATACCGAATAAACCCCGGTCATAATCATACCAAAAACTATTCATCAATGCTTTATGTGCCACCGAGGACTTTTTATCACATCATTTATAACAGTCATGATTATATCGAATGATCCTCGGTCATAATCATACTAAGTCCATCTACGCACGTAAGCCAAAGATGACTTTCAACATAATATAACATGAGGATGATGTCAATGACATAATAATTCAATAAACAAGTTCAAGAATTAATTTATCCAAGAATTATTAACGTCCAAATTGTCAACATGACATCGTTTTGTAGAGTAAAATTCAAGAATGATCAAGAATATTTCCATGAAAAGATATCGATGAAACGCAAATATCAAGGATATTCTACTAATTTCATGGAGTATAAGTCAAAGTTTTAACCAACCGGGTATAATAAAGAATGGAATAACAAAAGAAATCACCACGCACGCGATAGAGATCAGACAAAAAAAGTTATTCCAATGTAATAATAATAATCTAACTGTGTCGTGAAATTCACAACCGATGTGATGTTCCAATGTAATAATAAAGAATGGAATAATAAATGATGGAACCATGTCCCAGCATATATAGCATGTATGTGATATTCCAATGTAATAATAAAACTTTTAATAATAAAAATGGAACTGTGTCCGTGTAAAACACACGCATGTGATATTCAAAAATGTAATAATAATAATAAAGATTTTAACCGTGTCCAAATGTAAAAACACATGCATGTTGATGTTCCAAATGTAATAATAGAAGAATGTCACCAAGTATAGGTAAACCACGATACAAAAGTTATTCCAATGTAATAATAAAGAAATGGAATAATGTAAGTTCTCTTTTGAATACAAAAGAATAATATCCCTTACCGTAAAAGACATCGGATATCAAAGTAAGTGAAGTACTGTATACTCTTCTTCTTTTCTCTATAGATTTTTCTCTATAGCTTTCTCTCTATAATTTCTCTCTAGAGTTTCAAAGTGAATTTGTAAGAAAATAATGAAGGAATGAGCTTCTATTTATAGGAAAATAGAATGCATAGTAATAATCCATGAATCTCATCCAGATTGATTTACTTTAACTGACTATCCATATTTAAAGCAAAATCTTTTAAATAAAATATCATATATTCTATTTATATAAAAATATTTTACTATGCAAACACTATGCAACACTATGCAAAACACTATGCAAAACACTATGCAATACTATGCATAATAAAATATAATATATTCTATTTATGTAATAACTTTAATAAAGTATTCATTTTTATATAAAGATGTTTCGCTTTTATTACGTTAATAATACGTAATAAAATAAAACGTCATTATCGCTATAATAATTCATATTATTAATCGACAATAATGGAATCAAACCGAGTGACTTCTCACATAAGCATCAATAATAAATACCGGTGTGCTACTATGCAACCACACGACATCGCATTTTTTACTACCGAGTAGTTCAACAAAGATCACGGTAGAAAACTTTCGCCGTTATTTCAATAAAATATTTTTGTCGCTTTTTCAATCCGATAATAATTTCGCTGGGGTCCACCAATGATTGAGCCATTGTATTTAATATTCCCCGCTAAACCTAATATTCCCCACCAATCGAATATAATATAACCACTGTGCATACTTTGCAAAATTTATAAATACTACCCATAACTATAATATTATCTCAAATTCACACCATAATATTAAAAATTATTTCGACAAAATTTAAATCTTTATCGATAAAACTGGGGTCTCACAATCTCCCTCCTTATGGAATTTCGCCTCTAAATTAGGGTACGACTCGGTATGATAAGAGGTGAGGATACTTGAATACCTTTATCGTTGAAAACATTAAATTCATCTTTGCAATCCTACCAAAGATATTCATTAACAATTCATCTTCAGACTATGTGCCAAAGATATACAATCGTAAAACTAATAATGCCGAGACTCGACTTAATAGTATCACGACCACTTAATTATCCATGCACCATCGCCGTGGATATTCGTGTTTTTAATTACTACCATGATTATACCGAATAATCCTCGGTCATAATCATACCAAGTCCATCAATGTACTACTACTAAAGATGACTTTTTACCACATCCATGAATTAATATTTCATTCATTGAGACTCAATTTCAATAATTAATCCACATCATCGAATCATCCCCGCACTAAGTGCCAAGGATATTCTTTATTATCACGACCACGAATTATCCATGCACTACGTACAAAGATAATCGTGTATTCATTAAGATCACGACCACAAATTATCCATGCACTACTACCAAAGATAATCGTGTATTCATTAGTATTACGATCACAAATTATCCATGCACTACTACCAAAGATAATCGTGTATTCATTAGTAATCACGACCACAAATTATCCATGCACTACTACCAAAGATAATCGTGTATTCATTAAGATCACGATACAAATTATCCATGCACCACGTACAAAGATAATCGTGTATTCATTAGTATCACGACCACAAATTATCCATGCACTACTACCAAAGATAATCGTGGTATTCATTAGTATCACGACCACAAATTATCCATGCACTACTACCAAAGATAATCGTATTCATTAGTATCGCGACCAATAATTATCCATGCACTACGTACAAAGATAATCGTATTTTCAATTACGGTTATAATTATACCGAACAATCCTCGGTCATAATCATACCAAGTCCATCTACGCACGTAAGCCATGATGACTTTCAACACAATATAAACATGAGGATAATGATATAAAGAATCAATCAAATGAGATAAAGGATAAATATTAAACATTTATAATATAATTTATCCAGATTCAAGAATATCCCCATGTTATCAATCACTTAATAATCTCATAATCTAATATCATTAATATTATAACAATATTTTAATCACTTCTTAAATTTATAAACAATTTATTTTAATTTTTACGCTTTTACCATATAATGCATTTAATCATTCAAAATGTCATACTCATAAGATATCATCACCAATGATCAAATCCTCATCAAAAAAAAAAAATATATGCATATACTCTATATAGGATTCTCTAGCCATAAAATCCTATTTTCAACTTTTGTTACTTTTCACATAACATATTTAACTCATATGTTCAGAATTAAACTATTTTCATAGAAAATACCAAATCAGTCCCAAATATATTTCTTTTCTGGGATTTAGTATAATATAGTCCCATAATGAACATACATTTTTTCTTAATTTTTAAAATTCATTTACTATTTTCAAAAATCAATTTCTAATTAATTCCTTAAGAAATTAGCTACCTCAAGGTTAACTCCAGAAATTCCCAAATCTTGGCAGGACCTTACACATGTTAATGTGAGCCTCAGATTTAAATTTCATGGTCATCTGAGTTGTAGAACTCCCAAGTTATAGTATTTTTCATCGAGAAAATCCTAAATATTGAAATGGTCATAACTTACTCATTTTAAGTCGGAATGAGCTCATTTTTGGACACGATATTCTTTATACCATATACTTTTATGTCCCAAAAGGCCTGAATTTTTCTCACTAATTAAGTGGCCGAAACAGCCTTTTTAAAAAAAACGTGGCAGTGAGCTTTTTTTGGACATTTTCAAGTTTTGACTCCTTTGCTTAAAATCACCCACACTAAAATCTACAACACCTTTTCAAAGTGATTCCACTTGGATTAGTTAGGTAACTCATAGATCTAACTCTAGGACTTGACCACACTCAAAAATTCAAAATATAATAGGAGATTTGGTCAATTGAATTTCATGTTAGGTTTTTCACCAAAATCTGGTTTTTAACTCCTTGTGATTTTTAAGAAACTTTCATGTTTTCACATACTAACCAACATAACTCATCATAACACTTACTAATACTTCATATACCCATGATTTTCATTAGTCCAATGCTTTTATTATGACTTTCATCATAATCCACGTAAATGATCCTTTTAGTTGAAGAAATATTTGAGGGTTTAAGAAATGGGTTTTCAGATCGGGGTCAATACAAAATTCGATTTCACGCCTAGGGTAGGCTAGAAATCTTCAAGAATACGTCAAGAAATTTATTAATGATAGAAATATCATTCAAAACCTGTGACTCTCATCCAAGACTTGGATAATACGTCACATTGATACCAACTGTGACTTCTATCCCTTAACCCAGATAAGACCTCACAATGATACCTATAAACTTGCCATCTTCATTCACGATGTCGCCTAGAGAAAGTCCGGCTTTAAGGCATTCCACACAAGGAAGTCAACAACGAAAGGTTCGGGGCTCTTTACTTATGGCTTGATATGACGATAATCGATTTTATTAGTTTGGTTTCTTGAATTCGCACAACAAAGTTGGTTATGAATATAAAAGCTAACAACCCACGAAAAGCATGATGATTAGTTAACCAATTGATTCCTAAAATCACATCAAAGGCCGTATTTTTAAAAAATAAGATCGACAAGTAACGTGAAAGTGTTTATTTGAATCAAACAAGATTTAAAAATAATAGAGGTAACAAAGGCTCCTACTAACTGAAGTTTCAACCAATAAGTCAAAGTCTAACTTCTCCCGAGTCAAATTTAAACGTTGAACGCAAAGCAAGAGAGATAAAATAATGGGTAGAAACAGTATCTTATAAGGTATAGACTTCAGTAATTTATAATTAACTAACTCGCTAACTTCCGTTCAAGTTACTCGCTTTTTGAGAAGTCACTTAAAAACGCCTCCTTACACTACCGATTTTGACTTTTTCGAACGGTGGCTTTTGGTGCCTCCATCCTAGTTGAACTTGTCTTCGGTGAACGACAAAATCGGGCTAAGTGACCTTCTTTTCCACAATTATAACACGCTTTAGATGACATCGCGCTTTGACCGATATGTCCCTCCCTCCGCATTTGAAACATATATGATAGTGGTCGTTCTCCTTCCTTAACAACCAAAAATTTGGTGTCGACGCCTTTCCATCATTGTTGAATTTTTCTTCTTGAAATTTCCATTCCTATTATCTTGGCCATGGTTACCACCGAAATGATAATTTCCCCACGATGGTTATCGTTGTTCCGATGGTCGATTGCCACCGCAGACGATTATTATTGTGTTGTTGGTCGTTACCTTTTGGTTGTTCGACTCATTATCGCGCCCAATAATCGAGCCCTATTCACAATATCTCAATACAAACAAAGTTTATGAGAAATTAGGTATCGACGTATATCGGGTTTCAAACCTCTTAAAACATTCGCGTCATTCGCTCCTCATTATCGCACCAAATGGGATGCAAACCGAGATAACTTGGCAAACTTAGCCTCATACTCGTGACACACGGTTATATTATTTTGCTCCAAACTTGATAAACTCCACCTCCTTCATGTGACGAATACTTTCGGAAAGTACTTGTCGTTGAATGACTCTTGGAACTTCTCCCAAGACATCTTCGAGTATATGTCATGCAGACGCTTTTACGTGATTCCCACCAAGAATCCGCTTCTTCACGCAACATAAAGGTGGCAAATGGAACCTTTTTCTCCTCTCGAGCATCCCAAGACATCAAATATCTTGGTGATCTGCTTTAACCCACGTCTCCGCCTTTAAGTGGTTCGCTTTCCCAAAAACTCCGGTGGTCCCAACTCCTTGAATCGCTTAGCGGTGACCGAATCGTGGGTTGCCATTATTTTCACCGATTTTATGAACAGGAGCCGCCTTCATTCGATGTTGTATGAATTTAAAAACTCCTAAACGCACTCGTCGCTCGTCATTTGATCGTTGTTGTTGTTTACGGAGGATTATCGCCATCCCGTCGCACATTATCCCGATTATTGATCTGTGGAGACTCAACGGCCTCTCGTGCTCCATTGCTTATCTCAACATTTTTGGATGCCATTTTCAAACATCGCCACAAAACAAGGGTTAATTAACATGTCACATATTATCCCTATACACCGACCGACCAATTAAATACCAAATAAACTTTGGTAGGTCATACTAATAAGAAATTTCCGTCCCTCCCCTCCTATTTCTTATCTCACATCTTAGCCAGGATCATATCCTAAGCTCGATACCAACCGTGACGCCCCCCAAAATTAGGTATACATCACCCATCTTGGGTAGTCAGATACATGGTACAGAATTTAAATACAACTTACTAATGTAACTGTCGTGTACAATACGACATAAACTGTGAGTTTGAATACAAATATTTTCTACTAGATATTATACAAACTCAAAAGATATTACAATTATTATCACACTATTTCACTGAATAGTGAGGACTACTAATGCTATCCTCTGGACCATTACTCCGTTCCCCGACTCGTCTCAAATTTATATTCTCATTTTCAAGAGAACGGTGAAAGAAAGGGTGAGCTCAACTAGCCCAAGAAGAAATATTATGACTAAGATAATGCGTAATAAATTATCATTAGCCTCACAACAATGTTAAACCGATAAAATATAATGAACATCAAGTTTAACTACAATGAACCAAAGAATCCATTAAAAGAGTCAAGTAGAAAATAAAATCTACTATCTTTTATGATTTAAAAGGTTTTTCATCATTATATAAATGAGACTCAAACTTTAATAAATATTCCACCACCATCTAATCATCCCTCGTATCACTTGGCCAAGAATTTTCATTAAATCATCAATGGTCATGACTATACCGAATAAACCCCGGTCATAATCATACCAAAAACTATTCATCAATGCTTTTGTGCCACCGAGGACTTTTATCACATCATTTATAACAGTCATGATTATATCGAATGATCCTCGTCATAATCATACTAAGTCCATCTACGCACGTAAGCCAAAGATGACTTTCAACATAATATAACATGAGGATGATGTCAATGACATAATAATTCAATAAACAAGTTCAAGAATTAATTTATCCAAGAATTATTAACGCCCAAATTGTCAACACGATATCGTTTTGTAGAGTAAAATTCAAGAATGATCGTAAGAATATTTCCATGAAAAGATATGGATGAAATGCAAATATCAAGGATATTCTACTAATTTCATGGAGTATATAAGTCAAAGTTTTAACCAACTGGGTATAATAAAGAATGGAATAACAAAAGAAATCACCACGCATGCGATAGATCGCACAGACAAAAGTTATTCCAACATGTAATAATAATAACGGAACCAAGTCGTGTGAAATTCACAACCACTGGGATGTTCCAAATGTAATAATAAATGCGGAATAATAAATGATGGAACCAGTCCGGCATATATATTGATGATGATGTGATATTCCAATGTAATAATAAAGACGGAATAATAAAAATGGAACCAGTCCGTGTAAAACACACGCATGTGATATTCCAATGTAATAATAATAAAAAGCGGAACCAGTCGGGTGTAAAAACACATGTGATGTTCCAACGGATGTTCCAATGTAATAATAGAAGAATGTCACCAAGTATAGGTAAACCACGTATACAAAGTTATTCCAATGTAATAATAAAGAAATGGAATAATGTAAGTTCTCTTTTGAATACAAAAGAATAATATCCTCACCGTAAAAGACACCTTGGATATCAAAGTAAGTGAAGTACCGTAATACTCTTCTTCTTTCTCTCTATAGATTTTCTCGCTATAGCTTCTCTCTATAATTTCTCTCTGTAGTTTCAGGTGAATTCGTAAGAAAATAATGAAGGAATGAGCTTTATTTATAGGAAAATAGAATGCATAGTAATTAATCCATGAACTATCTGTATTGATTTACTTTAATCGACTCATCCATATTTAAAGCAAAATATTTTAAATAAAATATCATATATTCTATTTATATAAAAACATTTTTTACACTGCAAACACTATGCAAAAACACTATGCAAAACACTATGCAACACTATGCATAATAAAATATAATATATTCTATTTATGTAATAACTTTAATAAAGTATTCATTTTTATATAAAAGATGTTTCATTTTATTACGTTAATAATACTGAATAAAATAAAACGTCATTATCGCTATAATAATTCATATTATTAATCGAATAATAATGGAATCAAACCGAGTGACTTCTCACATAAGCATCAATAATCAATACCGTAGTGCTACTATGCAACCACACGACATCGTACTTTTACTACCGAGTAGTTCAACAAGATCCACGGTAAAACTTCCGCCGTTATTTCAATAAAATATTTTTGTCGTTTTTCAATCCGACAATAATTTCATTGTGGGGTCCACCAATGATTGAGTAGTTGTATTTAATATTCCCCGCTAAACCTAATATTTCCCGACCAATCGAATATAATATAACCACTTGCATACTTTGCAAAATTTATAAATACTACCCACAACTATAATATTATCACAAATTCACACCATAATATTAAAAAATTATTTCGACAAAATTTAAATCTTTATTGATAAAATCTTGGGTCTCACACCTTACCTCAAAATATCAGTACTTCTAATCGAAATATCGGTATAAGGCTGAAGAAAACTTGCACTGATAAATAGAAACTCACAAAGTATCTAAATACTCACAAAATACACTCAATAATATAGAGAGAGAAAGAGAGAAAACTTGTTTCTGGTGTGATTTTTAATTCTAACTTAGCCCTCTATTTATAGGAAAATGTTAGCAGACTTGACCTGCAACCTGATGGCTTTACCTGCTACTATTCCCACTCACCACATTTGAAATAAATTCAGCACATTTCTTCACCAACCATAAGTGGGGCCCACTCAATTCTAGAATTTTTCACCAAAATCATTTATAAACCTAATTTCTGAATCAGTTACCTCTTAAAATTCATAACAAAACATACGTTCATTTTAACGGTTCAAAATTTGTGGACATATACTCAACTTATATATGTATAACATATCCAAAAATTACAACAATCCAACGGTCGGATTAAAAATTATAACTCACACAATATATCTCAAAAATACTGGTTTAATTTTTAACACCTTCATTCCGATAAAAATAATGATAAAACACCTCAACATTAACTCCTTCATTTTTAACCACAATAAATATATCCAACATTTATATACACATAAAATAAATATTTTCTTATCATATGAATCAATAATTAATTATTCACAAATAATATTACAGAATCACATTTATGATGACGGTAGTTCCTGGGAAAGAGGGCTTTCCATTAAGAATTTCTCCTTATTGGCGCCGCATGATTAGGTGACCAAACCTCTCCTCGATGAGAACTTTCTAGACATTGCCAATAATGTTATCTAATAATATTATTCAAATAATATGAATTATTGATCCGATAATGGGAAATCTTGTCAAGTGACAATTATTGAAACAACAATAATATAAAATATCAACGCAGCAGAATTATTGAATCAATAAAATAAAATATTGAGCAAGAATCATCGTAACAATTATTAAGTAGTGTCTTCTTACGTAGGGATCAATAATTCATCAATCACGTGCATCCACGCCAGACATCGTATTTTAACCACCGGGTATTCCAACAAAGTGTTATCAGAATAACTACGTCGTTATTTATAAAACTCAAACTTGTGGTTTTCTTCATCCGAAGCGGTTATTACATTATGGGGGCCCACAAATGTAATACTGGCATCGCATTTAATATTCCCCGACAACAAGAATATTCCACGAACTAAACGAATATTCCCAAACAACAATGATTATTTTATAACCACTTGCATATTTTGCAAAATTTGCACATTTCACCCATGTAGAGAATTATATCAAATTAATATCTTATTATTCACAAATATAATTAGAGGAAATTGATTTTATTTATAATAAGTTGGGGTCTTACAACTATTATTATTATTATTATTATTATTATTATTATTATTATTATTATTATTATTATTATTATTATTATTATTATTAATATTATTATTATTGTAGTATATGTAGTGAATGAGAAGGAATATATGGGGAAAATCTCATATTTTGATATAAATATTAATCTTTGCAACATATTAACAAATGACTGATGTTGCTTCAGCAGTCAAGTGACCAAATTTTCAAACCATAGGTCGCAAGTTTGAAACTGTGGAGATGCAGTTTTTGGAAAAAATTCAAAAGGCTCGCTACGTCAGCAGCTGACACGTGTCAAATATTAATATTAAATACCACATCAGACCTGCTGACGTGTGCCACGTAGGTGCCATGTGTGCCACATCAACAGGTTTATACACACGTGGCGCCTAGGGGTTGAAAGTCCAAATTTTTGAATAGAAAGGGGCTCAGTTTGCGTTGACTGGAAGAAAGGGGCTCAATACCCAAATATCAAAAAAGTTCAGTGGTCGACTTTGCATTTAACCCCTTTGGCATGTGCTATTGTTGCTTACAAATAGAAAACTATTACACATTTTCTTTTTAATTTTTAAATTGAGAATATGAGAGTTCAATTCTTAAATAAATATGTATTTCATTCATAAATTATTCAAAATTTAAAAAATTACTACAATGTATTCAATTTTCACATGAAAAAAATGATAATTCCACACGAGTCTCTCTTACGTGAATGTGGGGTCCACTTACTATTCACGAGAGAAAGATCATATGAAAATATATTTTTTTTTATTGTAGAAATATCAGTTCTCTAATGTTATTGTCTCAACTTTGTATTTTTATTAAGAGAAGAATGAATATTATATGAACTTTGATTGTGCTTTTTTATAATATTATGTAGTGTAAAATTATATATTACAATGTCTTTCTCTTTTGTGTTTGACAATTGTGTTTAGTTTTGTATTACTATCTATAATAGGCTAAAGGGTAAATTGAGCCAATAAATAAGTGTGAAATAGTTTCCTAGGAATATAAATATTTACTAAGGATATATTAATCAATTTGTTATTTTTAGGTGTGCATATAACAACACCCATTCTTAAATTGAGATGATCAAATTTCAAAAAAGATAAAAAAAGAAAGAAAAAGAAAAAGAAAAAGAAAAAGAAGACTCACTCTCTCTAATCTCCCCCTAAATTAAATTAAGGAAAGTTGAATGAGAAACACCATCTATATTGCATATATGTCATGTTACTAAGAGTATATTAGGAAGGTTTTAGTAAGGTAATATTCTAAATGTAAATTAAATATGTTTTTCATTCATTTTTAACAAAATCAATAGACATATTAGAGTATCTTTTTAATATTTTTATTGAATCTATTCATTAAAAATAATCGTTTTAATACATTTTTTATATACCCATATATACTATATTGAATTTGAATCAGATTTCGAATCAATCTATATTGATTGACTGTACCATCACAACTCAATTTTAGATATACACTACTTGGAAAAAAGGATCATAAAGAGAACTAGGGTGAAAGTTTTACGTATGAGAAACTTGCTTTCAATCTACAAAGTATGGGAAAGTAGAAAATTACAATTGAACCCCACGCTTGAAAATATTTTAACTATGAAATTAAATATTTTTTTAAATTTAAATTAATATAATTTATTTAAATTTTAAATACATTAAATTTAATATTTAATATTACGTTTTAAGTAGTGTATACTTTTCTTAATTGTACTGCCTAAAATTAAATTAATTCATGTCAATTTTAAACTTAAAAATATCTCAATTATATCCCTTGATTTTGATTTTTGTCCTATTTGGTTGGCATTTTAATCTTCTTAATTATTGTAATAATCAATCATAATTTTAATTCAATAAATATGTGTAATTGAAAAAAAGGAAAATGTTTTAAAAAGTAAGCGAAATAAAATTGTGAGCAAATTGACGCCGAGATTTTGGGGACAGAACTCCTCCGGCTGAAGGTCAAAAGCATTAGGTTGAAAGGACAGAGAAAAAACGGTGCCCTAATTCATGGCCTCATGGGCCAGCTCAATCTAGGCCCACCAAAGTCTCTTCGGGTATATTGGAATTTAGAATAAAGAAAAAGGTAAATAGAAAAGTTTGACTTCGTAAACATATCTATATCTATATCTAATCTATCTTTTATAATAAAGGACGAAGAAACAAGAGAAATTTATTAGTATTAATTTTTAAAGGAAGAAGAAATAGGGAAAATATATTCTTTTTTTTTTTGGAATTTTTATGTAACAACTATAATAAAAAAGATTATTCACTTTGTCTAACTCCTCCTTTATGTCTAAAGGCGTAAATGAATCGGGTCGAGCCAAGTATTGAGTTAATCAGTTTTGATTCACATAATATATCGAGTATGAAATAAAGTTTGATTCACGGTACCGCTTTTTTTACAAAGTCGAAAGCGTGATCTTGAATTGATCAAAGCGAACTTGAACTTTTTAGGCGATCGAAGACCTTTGGCCCGAGTAATATTCCTCCTTCCCATGGTAACCATGAGGTTGAGAGTTCGAGCATTGGCTTAAAAAGTTAGTGGAAAAAAAAAAATTCCAAACGAAAATGATCCGAATATCAATAGAAAATTATAATTTGAAGAAGTTCGAATAATTTATCGAACTTTAAAATTTACTCATATTTGAATCATTTATATTTTGAGTCGAGAAAGTACGAATCGAGCCCGAACTATTTGATTCATTTTACAGCCTTATTTATATCTTAATTCCGTCTCATTCCTATTTTATCTTCTCAAAAAAATAATTTTTTTATAAGAAATTACATTTAGAAAAATTACTCTTCAATTTTTTTTCGATAAAAAAATTAAAATATTATATCACTTCTAATGTTCTCTGCTGTTTTTTTTGGGTTTAAATCGGACACACATGACACATTAGTGCTAGTAAGACTAGTAGCATCATAATTGTATTAAGAAGATTTAATAAAATTTTAAATTTCAGTTTTTTTCTTCCTCCCTTTTTCTTCACAAACATACTCCCATATATAATAATCAAATTCAAATGCTATATTTTTTTAAATTACATTACAAAATTTTAGAAAAACATCATTCACGTAGTATATTTTTAACATGTTTTAAATTGACATTAAACACTTGAAAAAAACATACAAATAATATTGGACAAAACAAAAGTAGTAATATTTAACCTAAGACTGTAAATAAATCGAGTCGAGTCGAGTATTGAGTTGTTCAGATTTAGTTCACAAATTTTATCGAGTATAAATAAAGTTTGATTTTGACTCATTTAGCTACCGAGTCGAGATCGAGTCCGAATAGTTTGAACTTTTCGAACGAATATGATCCAAATATCAATAGAAAATTACAGTTTGAGGAGGTTCGAGTAATTTATCGAACTTTAAAATTTTGCTCATATTTGACTCATTTATTTATATTTGGTTCAACTCGAATCAATTTTTAATGAAATGGCGAGTAATCGGTTTCAACTATTCGCTTTCATTTTATAGTCTTAATTTAACCCCACCGTTTAATTTGTTTCAGTGGTTTAAAGGAAATTTGGGTCCAGTCGTAAACCCGACTTTAAAGAAAATTTGGGTCCAATCGTAAATATGGAGGTCTTCAGAATGCTCCACGTATCCAAATAAAAAAAAGGAAAAAAGAAAAGAAAAAGTAGTACTATTTCTATTTGTGTATCCGGCTATAAAACGTTCCGTCAAGACCGTTTCTATGTCAATTTCCATTTGTCTATTGAAGATTTGCTAGCTTGATTCTCCATGTTAAAATACAACACTCCAAACATTTGACACACAACATTATTAGTATTTTCTTAATTAATCAAACTTAATCCTAATTGGCCGACTAAGTCGGCTTGATTTTCATTTCTTAATCCTAATGATATATATATATATATATATATATATATATATATTTAAATTTTAAAATATATTGAAAAATGCCATAATAAGCTACAAATATATATAAAGCATAATATTATATCAAATGGCAGTGCTACTAAAATTCAACCTACTCTAATGCATTTATAATATTTATAAAGCAAAATATTATCTTTCATAAAATAAAATTAATTCTTTCAAGTTTAACTTTTTAAGTCAAATTAACTATTTTAGAATTAATAATTAAGCATATATAAATATATTTCTAAAATTATAAAAATTGGGGTTAGTAATAAATTGTATACTTTCTTTTGGTTATAATCTCTTCACCTATATTTTAGCAAAAATAATAAAAATATAAGTTTAAAAATGGTTAATTTGACTTTTTAAAAATCAAAAACCTGAAAGAATTAATTTTGGGATGAAGGAGTATCAAATAACTAAAACTTGTTTATACATATATATTTGATGTATAAACAAGTTTTATAAATAATATTATATTATATATAAACTTGTTTATACATCACTAAATATTTATAAAACATAATATTATATCAAATACTACTAAAATAACTTACTTATATACATAATATTTAATTTCTAAACTTGTTTGTACTAAAAGTCTAAAATGGTATTTGAAAATAGAGTTTGAAAGTTTATCATTAATTGTTTTTTGATGTATAAAAATTTAAATTATAGTTTAAAAAATATTATTATTGGTAAGGATATAATAGTCCAAATGATATTTTTTATATCCAATCTTTTAATTAATCCCGGCTAAAAATCAAATTATTTTAAGTTATCTCATGAATAATCCATTAAAAAACAAGCATGTGACTAGGACTATTTAATTTTAAGATTATAATCCTTGCAAACAAACATAGTCAGATTATGTAAGGAGAATACTTTCAAATATAACTAAGGATATTTGATATTATTGGACACAAAATCTCTTAAATTTTTTAGATTTAATATGGTAAACATTTCAAATTCTTTTAATTTTTAAGCACAATATAACTTACCTTAAATTTAAGATTTATGAAATAATTAACTTATTCACAAACACTATTATTATAGAAAATTAATATTTTCACATTATTTTTTAATATTTATAAATATACGACTCACATATTAACTGTTATATTGATTTTTTATTAATTAACATGTGGGTCATACGTGTGAAAATATTCTTTATTATACTACAATAAATGGCACTTTTCAACGTTAGGTTTCCTTTTTTCTCAACGGAAAAAGCACAACTTGTATTGCTCCTAAAATAAAAAATAAAAAATAAAAAATAAAAAATAAAAAATAACGAAAAAGCACATAGTGTTACGTAGGTAGGCTGGAGCGAGGCGCACGTTAGCTGACGTCGACTCCAAGCACGGCTCAATTTAACGCCGAACTGAAATTTAAAAATTAAAAAAAAAGAAAAAAAAAGAGAAAATTAGTTGTAAGAAGAAAGAGACAAACAGCTCTCCATTTACGTCCTCTCTCTTTCTCTTTCTCTTTCTCTTTCTCTTTCGTCTCTTTCTCTTTCTCTTTCTCTTTCTCTCTCTACCAAAAATTTTCTCTCTCATAAATATGAAATTTTCGCAGTGAAACGCCGGGATCCGCGTTCTTCGATTACTGCAACCAGGCAATCAAATTTCAATATTTCAGTCTTCGTCGTTTTTCGTTGGCCTGTACGCTCCTTTTCTCTCTCTCTTCGTTGATTGAATTTATATAAATATATGTATGCAATTGTATTTATTCACGATTCAAGTAATTGACATAAAAATTCTACTACGTTTTGGTTATCTACATTGTTTCATAGGGTTGTGTTTGTTTAATTAGACTGTAGGGGTTGCATATTATACGATTATATTAGTTTTACTGTTCTGTTTGATGTGTGTTTAGTGTAAAGATCTTAATGATTTTATTTGCAGGATATTTGATTAATTTGATTTGATGTTTAGAGGAATTTTTGTGTTATAGAGGCTTGATTTGTGTAATTGTTGTTATTTGGTTTAGGAATTGACTGGATTTGTGTTGATTGAAAACTGATGAAAGAATAGAAGGGGCACATTTCGGTTTTTGTTGCTAGAGGAGATATATTTGTTTGATTTGAATAGAGGGACCAAAAAATGTCCTCCGCAAAGGGTGAACATCAGACGGTCCCACTCTCGGTATTGCTAAAGCGCGAATTGGCTAATGAGAAGATTGAAAACCCCGAGATATTTCATGGTCAGGCTAACCAAAGCAAGAAAGGCGAAGACTTTACATTAGTCAAGACAGAATGCCAGCGGGTGCTAGGAGATGATGTTACTACATATCATGTTTTTGGGGTATGTTTTGACTACTACTTTGTTTTTTCAGGGACTCTTTTCTGGTTTGAATGCTAATTGTTTGGTTGTATTCGTGCTTTTGAGTCTTACATGATCTGCTGATTGATCAATTTGGAAAGAAATTTATTTTTGAGTTGTTTTCATAGATCATTTGTCGGATACCTTAAATAGTTATTGTGCTAGTTAATTTGTAGGATATATATCAGAAACATTTTTTTCTGCGATAAGTTTTATCAGAAACCTCCTATCAACAAGAAAAGTGCTTTAATATTCTGTGAATAAGCGATAGAAGAGGACAATATTGTTTACATATTGGCAGGGGATTGCCTTATTTTGTTGGATACTTTGGGAGTTAGCATTCATCTTTGAATGCATGAGAGTATATACTTGTTTCCCTTCATTGAGTTGCTGAGGGAGCTACAAAGGGAAATCTAAATGCCAAATGATGGGGATTGGTTGGTAACTCCAAAGCCTGGTGTAACTTAGTGTGGCTAGTGTCATACTTAGAGACCTAGGCACAAGGCTCGCAGGTAAATTGATCATTCTTATTTTTTCCCTTTTCTTGTATCCCAAATTCAAACAAGTATAGCTTAGGATTTTCTGAGTGGATGTATTGAGTTCTTTCTCTATGCTGGTTACTCTCTCATTCGTCCATTTATTTGGTTTCATATGCATCCTTATCTTTCTTTTCCCTTCATAGAAACAGACAACTTATGGGTCTTCTATATCTTTAGTCTACCCCAAATGTTTATTGTTCTTTTTATTTATTTAAAATTATTTCCTTGTTTGTTTTCTTTATCCCTTTTCTATTTATTCACGGGTTTCTGGTAGCCTGTAATGAAGCAAGCTGCCAAGCTTATTGAATTCTGGTAGAGTTTGGTTTGTTTTAGATCTTATTCAAGATTGGTTGTAAAGATAACGAGCAACCTTGATCTCATTTCCAAGCCCATTAAATATTAAGTTCTAATTGGTTCAACACATTGAACTGCTTGGTATTCTGAAAAAAACACACATAAAAAGTCAAGCTACTCAAGTCCGGTTCAATATTGCTCGACTATAGTTCACTTGAGGCCAGCTCAAAAGATAAGCAAGTCCAGTTTGAGCTTCATTTCAAGCTTGCAGAACAAATGAAGTTTGAACTACCCTCGTTTAACTTAGCTCAGTTGATTTGCACCCATACTCTCGGGACTCTTTTCCATTCTTGACTTAAAGGATGGAAATCTTCAATTATTACCAAATAAGATTGCTCTATTGAGTTTATTTGCACTTGTCAAAAAAAATAATCAAAATGATTACCACACCAGAAACTATTCAAAAATGCATGCTATTTTATAATTTGTTTTTTGTTTTGTTTCCATACACATTCACTCTTGTCTCTTTTATTTTATAATTTGTATTTTGCCTTCTTAAAACTTGGTTTGCAGCTTTTTGATAGTCATAGTGGGTCCTTGTTGCTTCTGTCTATTTGTACCCCAGTCGTAATCTGTTTCATTAGTGCTTTTATCTTTTTGCTTATGAAGCTTTACTTTGCAGCTATTTGATGGGCACAATGGGTCTCAAGCTGCTATATACACTAAGGAGAATCTCCTAAGCAATGTTTTGTGTGCTATTCCACCAGATCTTAACAGGGATGAATGGGTTGCAGCATTACCAAGGGCATTGGTTGCAGGGTTTGTTAAAACGGATAAGGATTTGCAAGAGCGAGGTATTTGTAGTTTTTTTCTTTCCGTCTTTGTTTTATTCTTCCTGATTCTTAGGTAAGTTAAATATAAATATGTAGCAGGTCAACAGTATATGAGCACAATTATATGACACAATTAGACACTTCAAGTTTTACTTGAAGTACAAATGACATCACTAGAAGCAGGCTTCTATATGATATGTCTGTGAACACTTCAAAAGTACATTGAGGTTTTTAGAACATACATAGCAATACGCATGCTAGAAATCAATGTATTGCATATAACATGACTTCAACGCGTGCTTATACTAATCATACACATCAAATTCCTTTCCTCTATGCTGTATTTTTTAGGCATCAACTAAATATCAAGGTTGTGCAAGAAAGTTGTTTTGACTTGTTATAAAATCTAATTAGATAGTTTCTATATGCTAAAACTTTGGTCAATTGTACATTAAGTCTACTTGAGAAGTATTTTAGAAATCAAAAATAATGAATGAGTTTCCATTTATCATCATTCTCATGTATCATGTTCTCCCAAATTCTCTGAGAAGAATGGATATGGATACAAGGTACTAATATGATATGATACAGATATATCAATATAATATTTTTTAGGTTCCGTAGTACACTAAATTTTGTACATATCTTTCTATATACGTATCAACTATAAACACTTTTATGATGACACGTTATAATTACCCTTCCTTTTCAAACACATTTCTTTCATGAAGTTCTTATATCTCACTTTCATTTGGGTTAACTGCAGAAGTGTCCCTCAAAGTTTCATAAAATTTTATTTTTAGTCTCAAAGTACCAACTTTCTCAATTGTGGTCCTTCGGGTTTGAATTTTTTACAAAATTGTTCCCTTTTGACATATTAGTGAAATTATAAGTCAAAACTCATGTTTTATATAGTTGAATACACATTTGACCCATTCCAAACGTATGGATATAACAATGTATACGTCTATGAAGCGTAAATAACATAATTATCAATGATTTCGGAAATGCATGTGAAGGATTCCAACCTATAATTTCACTAATATGTTAAAAGGGAATAATTTTGTAAAAAAATTCAAACTTGAAGGAACACTATTGAGAAAATTTATACTTTGGGTTGGGGCTAAAAGTGAAATTTGTGGAAAATTGAGGGAAACTTTTGCAGTTAACCCTTCCATTTTATGACATTGTTTTACTTTCTTCTTATAGCAATTATGTTTCTTTTACACATCTTCATGCTATTGTTTTCGTAAACATGCTGTAACAGGTGTTGATGAAATACTGAGCACATCTCCTGAATGAAGATTTATATTTTTTAATAAAAAAACTTGAACGCCAAAAAATGTCAGACTAAGTATCTGAGAGTATCCGTATCGATTCCTATCTACGGATATGTCGAAGTATTAGAAATATCCTTGGTTCCTAATTTGTAACCTTGCTTGAGTTAATGTATGTATGCTGTTTTTCTTTTCTTTGTCCATCATCATATGGTGGATATTTAATTCTACCTTCTTATTTTTCCAATCCAACTCTATACATATTTCAACAAATACGGCAGTCGGTAGTAGATGATATCAGCCTAATTGTTGAATTACATAGTTTGACTTCACTTCACCTGTGCATAACTGTTTAATTGGTTTTTCATGTTTTTCCACGCATTTTATATATCTGCATCTCGTCTTCTACAATGTATACATGACACTTACATATTGTTATTGGTCACATATCAGCACAAACTTCTGGAACAACTGTCACCTTTGTAATAATTGAAGGATGGGTCGTAACTGTAGCATCGGTTGGTGATTCCCGTTGTATCCTTGAATCTGCTGAAGGGGGAATTTATTATCTGTCAGCAGATCATAGACTTGAATGTAATGAAGAAGAGTAAGTTTACATATTTCTTCTTTTACCCATCACTTCAGATTAGCTTCTGATGCCGAGTCTTTATATTTAGTTTTCTATTCTTTTAAATTTATAAATCAGGAGGGAACGTATAACAGCAAGTGGAGGCGAGGTCGGTCGGCTGAATACTGGTGGTGGTACGCAGGTAAATTTGTTATTTCATTTTAATTACTATTCTTTTGGTCATTAATGTGGTTTGAATATGAGGAAGAACAATTTTTTTTACCAGTCTCAATTTACTGTCTTAAATAATTAACCCCCTCATGTTTTTTTCCACATAAAGATATTTTTGATGTAAAGTTTTGATAGAATGGGTTAGTCTGATTTTTAAAGTACTTAAATGATAGATTGGTCCTTTGAGATGTTGGCCTGGTGGATTATGCCTATCACGATCTATTGGAGATATGGATGTTGGCGAGTTCATTGTTCCTGTTCCTTACGTAAAGCAAGTCAAGGTTTGTTACTCATCTTGATGGCGTACGTAATTTTATGTAAATCTTTAATGATTCTCTCTATTAGCTTCCTTCTGTGAACTAGATTGATGTACATTACATAGTATGTGGAATGAAATCAGAAAGGGAAAACGTCACTTTTCGTGGTAGGGAGTATGGTGAGGAATAACTTTCTAAAAAAGATATATTTGAAACTAGTTGAGATATAGTTAAAACTAGTTGAAAACTAGTTGTAGTGTTGATTTTCAATGAGATTATGCCATACCTGGGCCATAATTACCTATTAAAAAATACTTGTATTTAAAGAAAAATAAAATGAACACAAAATGACACAAAAATAACAAGAATCATAATATTTACAAGCATGTTTTCAGAATAACACATCAGTGAAACATAATACTTTAATTTAACAAAAGATTGAATTTCTTTAATTATTACAAAAACAGTATATAATGAAACGTATAAATTCAAAAAAAAGAAAACAATTTAATAGTGAAAGAAGGAACAAATGACATATTATAAGTACTATATATATGCATTACATGATTGATATACACCAACATTATCATGCATACATATGCACATCACTTCAAAGAGAGTTTAAGGTGGAAAAAATTAATATACTTGATTGGATGCACCAAATATATCTATCTATATAGTAGTATTTAAGTTAATTTTTGGATTTGGCTAGGATATATATTCAGATGTATCCTTGGCATATCCACTCTATGTTATTTTAGTGCATGTATGCTGCCCAAAATGACGTTAGGTGCTTCATAGATAGATTATTGTACAATGAATTTTTCAGTGGTCCATAATGACCAAAACAAATATAGATTATGTCAATCTTCTGTGTTACAACTTCGTTTTGTTATCTCTGCAGCTGTCCTCCGGCGGTGGCAGGCTTGTTATATCAAGTGATGGTGTTTGGGATGCTATAAGTGCAGAAACGGCTCTGGAATGTAGCCGGGGAATGCAACCGGATGTTGCAGCTTCACAAATCGTTAAAGTATATGCTTATAACTTGAGGCTTCCTCTTCTAAGTAATTTTGTTATCCGGATCAATTCCTTTATCTTAGTTAAATATCTAGTTTCAACAATTTACTCCCATCTACAGGAAGCTGTAGGGGTGAAAGGACTTCGAGATGACACAACCTGCATTGTGGTAGATTTACAACCTCCGGAAAAGACGACTCCACCATTGCCACCACCAAAGAAACAGGGAATAGCAGTGTTCAAGTCCATGTTTAAAAAAAAGAGTTCCGAGCCATCTTCCGCTATCGAGAAAGAATACACCGAACCAGATGTGGTTGAGGAATTAGTAGAGGAAGGATCTGCTATGCTTTCAGAAAGGTCTGTAATTTTGAATGTTTCATCGTGCCATGAGAAATTTAAGACTTTTACCTTGGAACAAGGAATGATTTGATTGTCATATGCATTATAAATTCTAGTTGTTTTGCATTAATGTACGAAATGGAAATTGTTTGTGATGGACCACTATCTTCATCCCAGGGTAACATATCCTGCTGGTCTAGGTCTTTGGTGTCTTATGCGTTTGTGTGGCTTGCAGGTTGGATACAAAATACCCAATCTGCAACATGTTCAAGTTGTTCATGTGTGCGGTTTGTCAAGTGGAGATGAAACCTGGAGAGGGTATTTCAATACATGCGGGACCATCAAATACAAAGAAATTGCGGCCCTGGGATGGTCCTTTCCTTTGCTCAAGTTGCCAAGAAAAGAAAGAAGCCATGGAAGGGAGAAGACCTTCGGGAGGTATGAAACCTCTCCCTCTTTCTATCTATCTATCTATCTATCTATCTATATTTTTTTCTTTCAAGAATGCTATTGTTATAAACCTTACTTATTGCTTTAGCTACACTGTTTTCAGATTCCACATACAGTAGTGGAAGTGAATAGACAACTTGATTACATTTGCATCACGTACGCGAGAACTAAACAAATGTTTGGAGCTAATCTTAAATGGGAAGGCGAAAGGATATGACAAACAATTCTTTTTTTGTTTCCCACAAGGAGTTTGATTTGAATACATTTTTGACAAACTTGAGGACTCACGGTGATCTTTCCCCTATGCTTCGATTCTTTTAGTCAGAAGATCAGAGTTAGGGTTGCATAGTGTTGTTTAAAGTAGTCCTGATTTGGGTTGAATTACCAAATATGCATAGCTCCATTGGAAATGCACAAGACTTGGTAAAGTAACAAGCAGATTACCTGAAGTTGTAGATACTTCGTTTTCTCCTTGAATGTGTTCAATTTGATACTAGTCCATCCATCCATAGAGCTAACAGTATGTGTAGCAGTCCTCTGTAATATAATCACATAGGAAGTTTGACAAGAACACTCGGGATTCGGTCCCCAGAAGAAACCTTTAGGATCCTGTTTACATTAATTGGTTCTTCCTTCTGAAGTAAGAAAGGTAAATCTTGAGAATAGAGAAATCAATTATTTTTATTTAAACTAATTATTTTTTAATGGTACAAGTTCATGTTAAGACTTTTTTTCCTTCTGTTTCTAATAATTTGACTTTGGTCCACCAGATGTCTCTTTTCCTTCCATCTTTTTATTTTTGTTTTTATTTTTATTATGGTCGTTGTTTCTTTGAAAGTTGGATTCTTTATTAATTGATCACTTATTTGTAAGGTAGTTAAGATACCTAATAATGACTGGAAACTACTGCTTTCTATGTTTTTTAAGATAACATTCAGAAACACTAGATAAAGAGGGCCAATTTGAACCACCTTTTGTAGATCAAAATTCTGATCTTAACTTTGGATAGATAATCATGATGTTCTTGTTCTTGTTGTTGATGATGTAGGAACGTACTATGAAAATTTGTAAAAAAGAATATCTGCCTGTTTTTTTTGGATTTGTTGTATCTATCATGTATGTTAATCCGGGCACCTAAGAAATTTCAAGTTATACGTTGCAAATTTCGAGGAGTATGAAACACGTGGTAGATAAATTTGCAGACAATTTGAAAAATGGCCGAGTTCAAAAATGGAAACACGTTGCATTTTATTTATAGCAGATGAACAATTTAAATAATAGCAACCTTCAACTTGTTTCTCTGGATTGCCCAGGGCATCCTCCTGGATTGAAAACATGTTTTGTCTTCTCCTGGTGGCCCTATAGAGCACAATAACATACCAAAATGGTTTGAATAACCTATAAAATCCTTAGTTCGTGTGTGTGTGAGAGAGAGAAGGAAACATGGAATAAAACAAAGATTTCACAGTCATTCAGCAAAGAAGTTTTTTTCTTCTTGTGCTTTTTTTTGCCACTAGCCATTGGAAATCTTATTTGTTCTCTCTCTAAAGACAGAAGGAGTCATAGGCGGAAAGGCAACGTGAAGTGGGACAAAAACATGACCATCTACCTCTCTAGCTCCAACTGTCTATGCTGCTTCTTTTTATCTTACATAATATGATTTTGAGTGGTTAAGCAGAGAAGATGACCCTGTGCCACCCAAATAATGCCTCTATGATTGACTTGTTCACCTTAACTTCCATATGATGCCTCCATGAGATGGACCATATACCACACGTGTTATTGGTCTTTCTCTTATTTTCAGACGCACTCTGTCTCCAATCACTGTGGGGATAATACTGGATTATTTGTTTTTGCATTACATGTACAATTCATTTCATCAAACTCATTTTCACAACTAGGAAAGAATTCATATCACGAATTTCCATCCCACCAGGCATCCGAAATGAATTTTGACAATTTCATAGTTTTAACATGTGTATAGTCAATCATCTGTCAAACAGATGTATTCTTAAACTAGTCCATAACGATAGTTATGGGAATTGGTATTTACGCAAGTTAAATTTGATAGTTTTATAAGCGTTTTACATGAATAATAGTATCGTAATTGAATTAATATTTACTGAAAATATCGCACCAATTATAATAAGGTTTGTTAAATTGTCGCGTTTGTAGTAGTATTTGGACCTCAAATATCGCACCAATTTTTAATGAGATAAATAAGTTTACGTTTGTTTAAATAATAAATAATTGTTGTTAGACGAACAAGATTTTCAAGTGAATTTGAACAATTAAATGCTCTAAACAGACCAAACGTTGAGTAACTAAACATACACATATATATTGTTCACCAAATTATTTGACAGATTGATGGCTACAACTACCGTTAACTGTGAATTATTTTGTTTTTCATATATACACATACACAATATACAATATCCGGAACTTAGAATTACCCTTTCTCCTCCTATTGAATGGCTTAGAAGCGTAAGAGAAAACATTTGATGCAGACACACGAGTAAAGAACATTCAATTAATAAAGTTTTTTCATATAATTTCCTTGGACATTTACTACATATGATGGTTTGTCATTGAGTGTTTTTTTTTGGAGGACATAAATTTAATTTTAAAATTACATTTTATTTGTTTATATCTATCTAATCAAGGATGGGTATTAAATTAATGTAATATATATATATATATATATATATATATATATAAATAATGCTCATTATCCACTTTTCAAATTACATTCACATTTTATTTCAAAAAAAAGTATATATATTTAATAATTATAAGTTCATTAAAGAATTTAATATTATTAATTTATGGATACCTTCATATCTCATTCTCATGCATGTATGATTATTTTACAAGATTAAACTACTAGATGTATTTATAATTTAAAAGAATTATTAATTTATGATTTTGATGGGACTATGATTTTTTTAAAAATTATTATTTTATCGAAATTATTAATTTATTTTATTAGCTTAAGTCGGAACTAAAAAAAAATTATTTTAAAGAAACTATTAATTTATTAAGTATTAATTAACACTTTAGAAGATCGTTGCCTAGGTATACTTCTCCCAAAGTTGTTGCGTGCAAAAAGATAACATCGAAACTATGAAACTAAGCAATCTAATCTCATCTCTCCTAGTATTTCTATTATCAAAGATTCCTCTCGAAATAGGCGTGTGACATTATAAATAATAAATATATATGTAGTGTATAGAGGCCAGAGGGTGACATATTATTCGGTAAATACATATATCTTAAAATTTTTAATTCTTTATACTATTATTATTATTGGTAGCGAATAACATTTTTTTTAGTTATTTGAAATATTCATTTTTTCAATAAATAATATGAATAACCAAAGATGATTAGTCCGAAAATGTCATAACAAATATTTATTATAAATTATTCTATATATATATATATAGAAAAATTTATTTCATTTTCTTCATAAGTAACTTATATAGTCTCATACCCACCCTACCCTCCTTGATATAATTATATACCCATTTTTTAAGTTTTATTTTCTTCTCAAATAACTTATAGTCTCGTACCCACCCTACCCTTACCCTTACCCTTACCCTCCTTGATATAATTATAAATTTATTTGTATTCATGTAGGGGAAAAAAGCACATTTTAACAAAGAGTCATGCCCACTGGCCGAAGGCCCTCTTTCCCCTTCTCTCTCCACTGCTTCCTGATCTCCTTATCCCTCTTCCCCAAACACTTTTAACAATATCCATCACCAAAACTGAGTCCTATTCTGGTTATTTAATTAATTCAAGGCATGGAAATCCAAAGCTGCCAAGACAAAGTGAAAGAAAAGCCACTAAACACTTCTTCACCACCCTCAATTTCCTCCTCTCCAGCCCATGAATTCTCCTTCACCGTCTCCCTCCACCAACCACCCCCACCAACCACCACTCACAACCATTCCAACCCCTCTCCACCTCCATTCACCGCCGTGGATCTTTCTCCGGCCGACGAAATATTCTTCCACGGCCACTTACTCCCCCTCCACCTCCTCTCCCACCTCCCCATCTCCCCTCGCTCATCCACAAATTCTTTAGACAGTTTCACCCTCCCAATACATGAACTCCTCCTACAAGACCAAATAAACCCCCGTCAAAACACCACAAATGAACCACAAGGTAGAGTAAAGTCCAACTCATTCTCATTATTCGGGCTATCAAAATGGCGAAAAGGGTGCGAAATTAAAGAGAAAGATGATCAAGAAAAACAGAAGAAAAAGCTACTTAAATTCGACGTAAACAATGTACTAAAAAGGTACATGAAAATGGTTAGGCCGTTATTGCCCTTTAGAGGATCAAGAAACAGGCAGTTTCATCGTCAAACTTATTCGTTTTCGGGTGGTTTAAGTTCAAGAGGTAAGCAAGATCAGTTTAGAGGAAGGAGAGGGGAGTTTTCGGCTCCGACTTCAATGAGAACTTCACCAACAAATAGTGGACTTCTTGTAGCAACTGGGGGTCTTGCTAGTTCTACTAGTGATAGTACTATGGAGGAATTGCAGGCTGCAATTCAAGCTGCAATAACTCATTGCAAGAATTCTATTGCCATGGAGGAGAAAATAAAGTGTTAAGCTTAGGCTAATTCTATTATTAGAAGAATTTCCACTTTTACCTTCTTTAATTTTTTTTATTTTTTTTTATATATTAACTAGTTTTCTTGGTGTGTATGTGTGTATATATATATATATATATATATATATGGAATAATAGTCATATACAATTGTGTATATTTTAATTTTGTAGTCTGTCAAAACTTCATCGTTTTGGCATATTATTTTTGATTTTTAATTTGGGAGAAGATAAGTTGTTTTTTTTAAAAAAAAGTAAATTTGCAAAAATAACGTAATTTTAACAAACTGTGTACAAATAAAACATATCCAACTGTGTAGAGTCATATTGCCCACATATATATAATAAAGGATTAAAATTTCATGGGAGCATAGATAAGTTTGGTTTAGCAACCATTTTGAAAGTTTGGATGTTAATTAATAACGTTGAATACTCAACATAGTTTACTCTATTTTGCTTTGTTTGGTGTGCATGTGAAAATTGAATAAGTTTATTTGGTGAAAGTTGGAAATTAATGACCATTCATTATATAACAATTGAATTACAACGCTACAGAAGAATATTTATAGTAAACTGATATTTTATAATAGAAAATAATATTTTATAATAAAATTATCATTATAGATCTATAAGATGCTTGATTTTCATAAAATCGTTATACATCTATAATTATATTTTTATTTTAAAAATAACAAAATTATTATAAAATATCAATTTCCTATTTATATTGTTTGAGTAAAAATATGTTGTCAAATAATATATATTATAACGATATTTTATAACTATTCATCGAGACATAATATCTTAAGTAACACTTATTATTTTGTTAATATCAATTCTTAATTTTTTTTATATTATTTATCTCATCTCAAATAGGTATAACTATATATATATATATATATAGGAGAATTATAGTTAAAATTGGATGGGAGTTTCATCCCTCCAACGATCCCACTATTTATTTTTTGTGATTTAAAAATTATAATTATTCTTATTTGCATAATTGTTATGCGGATGGTGAACCCTATCTGCATAACAGTAGTGCGGATGTGATATCTCATCTACAAAACTATTATACGAATAAATTAAATCTTAGGACATTTGATATTTTTTATTTTGGATATGAATCATTATATATCTAAATCCACATGTGAAAATAATAACAAATCAGTGCAGGCCAAACACACACCCCCTCCAACTTGTTCAAAAACCAACTTTTTCCTCTCTCAGGACTTTTATCGAACACCTTGAGGGCGTGGCTCCGGTGTGAACCTGGACTATACCCATACCGCCCTCGAAGAAAGAGACGATGAGAAGCGGTTGTTGAGGTCGTCCCATTTGGTGCACTCTCTGAGCCAGCCGGTGAGGGAGGAGAGAGAGATACAATTAACAGGTGAGAGATAGGTGAAACGAGTAGGGAAATCTGGAATCTTACCCGGGTTACAGTCCACCTCAGCCCAAACAAACAAAATTCCGCCCTTGATTGAGACACTAATATAAATACATTAAATAGACTTTTTAAAATAGAATATGTTTCCCCAAAAAAATATATATATAGAATGTGTGTATGATCTATTAAACATTTGAATCATATAAAGTGTGTGTTATCTACCTATTGATTCACAAAATCTTGCTATTGATGATAATGATTATCATAATATGCAGTCCATGCACGAGTTTATGGGTTGGATTGGTTAAAGTATTAGCCTTTAAGGGTCACACCCGACCACACCCCCCATAATCTGCACAAGTTAATATATGTACTTCCAACCCGCGTTTGTCCTTTTACTCCCTCAGTCCATTGCTCTAATGCCTACCAGAAATCAGTAGTAGGCTGCTCCTTAGGCACTAGCTTTTAAGACGACGAGAAGGAAAACTTTTTCTTTCTTTCTCGATTGCTTGGCTTGAAAGTTTGAAATAGGCTGTCATTTGATTTTAAAAATCAAATTGTATTTAAAATTTTAGAACGGATGTTCGACATTGACTTATAAGTTGTCAAATCAACTTATAAGTCATTTGTTACTGTTAGATACTTATTTTTTAATTTATAAGTTGGTTTTTAAGTCAAAAAAATAAGTAACTATTTGTGACATTTTAAAATGACTTATAAGTCATTTTAAAATAAGTTAGTTTGATCAAATGTAATGTCTATTTTGTCTCTCTTTTTATTAATGTCATTTTTAGTAATCTTTACATTATTTTAACCTATAAGTCATTCTGAGCCAAATACCTTCATAACTTATTTTAACTTAATTTTTGACTTATAAATCAAATTGATGCCGAACACTATTACTTATAAGTCACAAATTAAATCAACTTATATTTTAACTTATAAGTCATTTAAAATAAGGAGTTACCGAACAGACTGTAGTACTCTTTAAAAACTTTCTTCCTTGTGTTCAATGAATATTAAGCTTGAAATTTAGTTATAATTTTAATATTCAACATAAAGAATTCTCTTTTGATAGTTTAGTGTACTTAATTTATTGAATGGTTTGTTGATCAATAATGTTCTACTTCTTTTTATTATTATTATTGTATAACAATGGAACGAGAGTATTAATTCAACATAATATAGAATGAGAAAAATTAATTGTTTCACTAAGAGCCTTCGGCTTTAGTGATACTTTAGGCCTCTTGTCAAGCAAGAGGTCACCCACCCACCACCACCACCAAATTAGCAAAAAAAACAAAAAGGAAAAAAACTAATTGTGTTGTGACCATTAATTGGCTTAAGTGTTGGCTTCAAATAGGCCCAATTGACTAAAGATCATACAACCCATCAACAAAATGGGCTGACATGTCAAACATAAATTGGGTCCTGACTTCTTATGTAATGCCATGGCACAGTCAGCCATATATTTGGGCTGTACTTTTGGGTCATTAGCTATACTAAATTGGGTCCTTTACATAAGTATACAACAAATAAAAAGTAATTACACTATTAGTGCATCAACTAAATAATTACAAAAATAATAATCTTCTCATATTTATTTACAATATTAATATCCTTAATTTAGGGAAACACTCATCCGCTTATTCTCTCTCTCTCCTTACCGCCTCCTCTCTCCTCCCTTTCGTCCTCCTTTCTTGAGTAAATCGTCATTGTCAATGCATTGCCGCCCGCATGCGCCGCCGTAGCTTCAACACCTTGAAGATGTAGATCTTGTAAGTCTTCTTCTTCTTCTTCTTCTTCTTCTTCTTCTTCTTCTTCTTCTTCTTTTCTTCTTCTTCTTCCTCCTCCTCGTTCGGTGGCGGTCTTCTTCTTCCTTGTCATACCAATAACACCTTAAAGTTGTAGATCTATAGATCTTGAAGATGTAGCCGCCATGGACGTCGATCTCCTCATTTTAGCTACTAGTTTATTGCTTCAACACCTCCGCTTCTTCTTTTTTTTTTTCGTCCTCCTCATTCATTGTCACGCCTTGGACGCCGATCTCCTCATCCATTACCGCCACAACACGGTCAGGAAATTAAAAGGAGAAGAAGATAAATTTTAGTCTTGATTGGTAGCCAAACATTTATACAAAGGTAACCATTTTAGTTTTTGTGAGTAACAAGAGAAATTTAGGTCTTTGTTGGTAACCATTTTTGTTTTTGTTGGTTACATTTGTATTAAGGTTTGGCTACCAACTGCACTATGAAAAAAAAATCTATAATAGATTTTTTAAAAATAAATTAGTAACCTAATAATATTGTATTGGTTACTTTGGTTTGAATGTTTGGATACCATTTGTCTTATGAAAAAATCGTAATGTCCATATTGTCTACCAATCCTTCTTTTTGATTCAAGCAAACTTTGTATATATTGTAAATAGAGATGAGAGTTAGGCGCTTTTATTTTTTATTTTTCTTCTTCTTCTTCTTTAACAATGGTGGTGATTGGTTATGGATGCGAGTTATGGATGATTATGGAAAGTAGTTCTAACGGAGGGATAGAGGGAGGAGAGAGAGAGAGAAAGTAAAACACATCCCATAATTAAAGGAATTAAAACACATCCCATAATTAAAGGAAGCATAAATATGTACTAATAATGAAAATAAAATTTTAAAAATATTAATTGTGTAAATATTTAATGAGTGCACTTTTCTTGTAATTATGTTTTTAAATGTACTATAAAATGTAATTGTTCCTACTAAATTCTTGTTGTTTCTGACCAAAAAATAAATTAAAACTTTTTCTTGTTTTTTTGTTTTTGCTGATTAAATTCTTCTAGTTGCTTTCTAATGACCATCAATAACTTTTTCTTTCCTCCATCCCTTTTATAGGGACTTGTGTTTTTTTAATATGGTAAAAATTACCAAAGTTGAAAGGAAAAAAGTTATACTCCTTACGTCGTGATATATAAGATTAAAATTAATTTTTTAAAGTCAATTTGAAATATTCTTTAAATTTAAAATTACGGTGATTCATTTTACTTTCTTCTTCTTTTTTAAAAAAGAATGTTATTATACATTTCACCTAATTTATGATTTTATATAATCATATTTTATAAATTGCAAAAATTAATATCAAATTACTCTTATATATTTTTCTTTCTCTATATTCACCAATGACCATTTAGGAGATATTTCAATATATCATAAAGTCTAGTGTGATAGGGTTTGTTATGATCACTTTAATTACCAACATGTCCAAGTCCAAGATTGTAGGTGAAGAAGTATTTTAGGAGTTTTAGATAAGAGATATGGTTCCAAATTCCTTTGAAATTTGAATGGTTGAACCATAAGAAAAAACTTCTGCAAAACTTCAAAACAAAATTACAATTCTATAAAAATAATTCGTAAAATATAAATCTTAAATTGAACAAAAATTTACTGACATCTTCAATGGGTTTGGGCCCGTTGGGGTACACTCAAATATTTGGTTGTATGCATTAATAACAACTAACATATCTCCGTCCCAAATTAATTGCTCAGTTTTGACTTTTTAAAGTCAAATTGACCATTTTTAAAACTAATTTTTTTACTATTTTTGCTAAAATATAGGTGAAGAGATTATAACCAAAAGAAAGTATATACAATTTATTACTAATCCTAATTTTTATAATTTTATAAATATATTTATGTATGCTTAATTATTAATTCTAAAAATAATCAATTTGACTTAAAAAAATCAAAATTGAGCAATTAATTTGGGACGGAGGAGTATTAATTAAGGCATAATAAGAATAAAAGTGATATCCTAATAGTAAAATTTCTTTTTTATTGTGTAAGATGATAAGTTCAAATCTACCTTAATAAGAAGTCAATAGAAGATTTAAAAAACTAAGTTTCCTCTTCTGAATATATATACACACACAGAGGAATAAATACTTGTTATGAATTAAAATGGGAAAATGTAAGACAAACTTTTTATTAATAAGATTTTAAAAAATTTCTCAATAATATAGTGTTGATTTAATAAATATTATAGTTATGAATGATATTAGCAAATTATATGAAATATTCGTTTTTGTCGGGATATATTCGTATAGCGACACTAAAATAATCAATGGGCTCATTAAAACTCATGAAAATCAAATTAAATTATATTATTATTCACTTTATCCGATACACTACAATTTCATATTTATATAATATATATATATATATATATATATATATATAATAAGGGAAAATGTATGTACACAGATGTGTATTACACATGAAGCTATAATGACAGATTTTTGGGCTATATAGCGGCGATTTCACAATTCGTCACATAGCTATTCAGGCTATGGCGACAATTTAAATCGTCGCTATAGCTAAAATATCATCGCCATAGGCTCTTCATGTGTGTATATACAATATATATATATATATACTATCTGGTGAACCCGCGTATGAGGCTAGGGTGAAACAAGAGCTTTCGGGTGATTTTTTGCCAAATATTTAGTACATATATATCATTAGGTTTGTAATATTCAAGAACGTAATCAAATTGCATAAAAGTGCGAGCGTGTAAAAATCGAGTTTAAAATTTACAAACCATATACGGATCACCCTTTATGCACAATTATTAATTAAGCGAAAAGATAAAGAATAAAATCATACCCTTGAAGACCGAGCTTCCTCGGCACAAGTTCACCTCCAAATCCTTTCGCGTTCAATCTTGAATCCACCGGGTTTGGTTCCTTCCTTTGATCGGCGTTAGCCACCCAAATGTTTGGCCTCAGAGGGTGATCCACCGAGGAAGAAGAAAATTCAAGAAGATGGGTGTTATGGCTAACCCTAGTTTTCTATCTCTATAGAAAAGGCATACTCTCAACAACTTGGAATTATTACGTAGTTGTAAAGTCAACAACCCATACCACCCATAATAAGACTCCTCTTATTTATAGATGTGGGCAACCCACCTTAACAATTAAGGAATTTGGTTTTAATTAATTAAATTCTTTTAATTAATTAAGCTCCCTAATCTTATTAGGGATAATTAATTAAACTCCTTTAACTAATTTTCCTTCCTAATCCAATTAGGAATAAATGAGAGTACTTATATTAAATTAATTCCTAAACTCTTTTAGAAATTAAAATAATAATAATTGTAATAATATTAATAAGACTCTTCTTATTAATTTATATTTAATATTTCTAAAATATTAAATAATAAATATTAAGCTATTTAATTTATTCTATCACCATAGATTAAATTAAATATACTTAAATATATTATTACGATTATGCCATTAACTTCTTAAATAATTATTCTTCCTTTTATGGTGTGACCCTTTAGGTTCTCCATATTAAATAGGTTGTGAATAAATCAATTAGAAACAATTCTAATCTTATTTAAATAAATAAATTAAATAATTAATTTATTTAAATAAATAATATTTATTCTGACAAGGGATAAGCCTCCCTAGCGATCAACGCGACTTTCCGGATAATATAGATTTCAACATTAATCATTAAAGAACCTTTGAGTAAATAGTTACCGTACAATTCAATCCTTCCACCATACAATGTCCCAATTAAATATAAGACATGGAATTATTGTCAAGTCTTATTTTATTTAATTATATGTATTTTCGATCCTTAAATGCCTGACTCAAATAATGCAAATTAGAAACTCCTTTCTAATTTCATTACGCTTAACCAAGGACTCTTTGGGTTGTCATTTATCGAATCACATAGGACATTTCTCTTCTTTTATTAGAAGTGGTAGATTCTTTATTGATCATACATTATCTCCATGTATACAACTTATTATACCCAAGCATACCTTTGATATACCCTAAGGGTCTTAAGGAATAAGTCAAAGTATAACTCATCATACACAAGATATCTATGATGATCTCGAGTCAATGATTACTTGACTTACTATCACTACAGAATTCCTATTGATGACGCAAATAAAACTCCATTAGGTATTCCTTAGCGAGCCACGTTCAAATGAACTTATTCTCTAATAAGCACCTACATACTTGCTTTAGTGTCTCCACACAAATGATCGTGAGATCAATCATCCTCATCCAATGAAAGCAAAACGCGTATGTACAAATCTATCAGGATTCACTAATCCCCAATTTAGTAATCCAATGATTGGGAACTATTTTAGTTTTAAGCTTTCAAAGAATTTAGATCTCATTAGAATGATCATCATCATTATTCTAAAAGCATTGCTTAAAACTATGGGTTTATCACATATTATAAAAGCAAAGATCGTGTAGATAATTAAAAGCCTTTAATAAATTAATACTTTTTATTAATAAATAAATAAGATTGTTACAAAGTATATGCTTTATCATTAAACATGATTGGCTTGTGTGCATACTACTTTCAATCTCCCACTTGCACTAAAAAGCCAAATCGTCATGGTATCTCATACTCTTCTTCTCTAAGTGGCGATTATCCTGCTTTGTTGGATAAGTTTTAGTTAATGGATATGTAATGTTGTTCATGAGAGTCCACTATCTCTATAGTGATTTCCCATCTTTCAATGATTCTAATAATCAAATGAAAGTGCCACAACACATGTTTAGATCCAAGATGAGACTTAGGAACTATTCTAGTTACGTAATGAACTTTTAATCCAAGCAGTCAACTTGTAGCTTCATTTATAGCTATATACTTTGTCTTTATTACTAAACCAAAGAACTCTTTCTTTGTTTGAAACCTTTCAATTCAATCGCACCACTTATTCAAGATAACGCTTTACCTTAAAGTGGATTTTTACGTCATCTTGAGTGCCGTCGAAAAACTTGAGTCATTAAGCTCTCTAGTTTTAATTTAGACCCACCATGAATATGATCACATCCTTAGTGCCGGTCGAGCACTTTAAGATGTTTTTCAACGACTCATAGTGAACTTCTCCGAATATGGTGATCGACATGGTCTCGTACATTTCATTGCATGCATGATAGTCACTCATGCGACCTCTCTTTTCGAGTCTGTGGGGACTATTAAGAGATACACTCCATAGCTCATCGACATGAGACATCTCTTGAGTTTGTCATGCTAAACAACTTTAGCATCAAATGAATATCGTTCCTTGGGTTAAGTCGAGCATCCTCTTAAATCTATCTATATAGATTTGCATCCCCAATTAAGATACTCTTCCAAATCATTCATGGAGGAATGTTTTAGACAACTTTATCTTTACTGATTGTAGCATTGGTATGTTATTCCTCATCCGTAGTATATCAACATATAATACTAGAAATTTCACGACGCTCCCACTGACCCTTTTATACACACTAGAATTCTTACCTCATCGTATGTAACTCTGGATCATCATCTTCTATGATGTGTACCTCATCATCATCATCCATGATGAATCCATACCTCTAGGTATCTTGATGCTTATTCATTTCTGATTCTGATTTGTGGTACAATGGAGGTCTATCTATAGGTTCCTCTTATTTGACTTATAGTGTTTTGTGGTTCTTGAACTCTTCAAGATCTATTATCCTCCCACTAGCCCTTTCAATGATAAACACCTTTATCTTAGAAGGAAGCGTGTTTCGCAACAAACACCTTTTTGCTAAGTAGGATTATAGAACATATGCCCCTAAACTTACTTTAGGATGTCCCACAAATCATACATGTCAAATCTTGTCCCAAGCTTATCCTTGAAACCTTTTCACATAAGTTGGACAACCCCTTATCTTAACATACTTAAGATTAGGAATCCTCCCATCCATAACTTTTATGGAGTCTTGGGGTAGGATTTTGAGGTTACCATTTTCGTGAGATATCGCAGCCATTTCTAGGACATGATCCTGAAGGATCTTTGGAATGTTGGTAAAATCATTATGGACCGCACCATGTCCAACAAGGTACGATTTTTCATTCGGATACATCAATCAATTATTGCGTATCGGGATGTGTCCATTATGAGAAAACCATTTGAGATGATCTAGAAACTTATTGCACAAGTATTTATTCCTTGATCTAATCAAAGAATCTTAATACTTTGTCAATTTGTTTCATTCTCGAATTCTTTGATCCTTTCAAATAATTCACACTTGTATTCAACAAATACATACATTCAACTCTTTGAATAATCATCTCATTTTCTTATACTAATTTGTTCAATATGCAAAATTATTTTCATGTAAGTCAAGTATACAAAATTTATTAAGTAATATTTAGGTTCTATACAAAATATTATTATTATAAATAGAACAACAATTGTTCTTAATTATAATACCAAAGATTTCATTGTCCAACAATAAAATGGAAATAATATTTTTAACAAGAATCGGAATACAATAACAACTTATTGACTTAATAGATTTGTTCGTAGCATTGCTAAACTATAAGTTTCTATGGCTAATATGGCAACCTTTGCTATATATTTTCCACACATAGGATTACTTATATTTGTTTAGCTTTTCTACTTCTGTTTGGTCCTTCATAAATCTATATTTATGATAACCAAAGTCGGTATCCAATACCCAAGTAGAACCTTGACTTAAAGAAAAATTTATTTCAATCATGAACAAAAGCGTATTATGAACGAAACTTCACTAAGCTTCTTTGGTTAGCTCTGCAAGATGCTTCTTGCTTTTTTTTCCGATGTCGAGGGCTTATAGCGGTGGAAGCAAACTCCTTTCTTTATCCGTATCGATTTTGTTCTTATTATCCTTTGTTTTTGCCTTTCTATATACCTTCTTTGAATCGTTTCTTCTTTTCGGAAGATCCTTTGGCCCCTACCAAGAAGACTTTATTTTTCTTGGTTGGAAAGTCACTCTCAACATTTTCAACATGTTAAGCAAATCAGAAAAGCTGATATCTAGCTTGTTCATATAAAAAATTCACAACAATTGTGAAAGGAGTCCGGGAGTGAGTGCAAGATCAAATCTTGGCTCAACTCTCCATCCATGACAAAACTCGTTGTCCTAATTGATCAATCAAATTGATAATGTTAAGGACTTTTATCCAGATTGTAGTGTTACTCTGGTCATTCTAGATCGAAAGAGCTTCTTAGATATCTGATATCTAACAGTCCTACTTTCCTCACCATCAACTACTTGATGTGCAGGAATGTAGTAGGAGCATCCATAGTTTCATGCTGACGCTGAAGCTCGTTACTCATGGATGCGAGCATGGTGCATTGAGCCAACTATGCATCATCTTGCCACTTTCTAAAAGTAGCAATGTCTTCCTCAAAGGCATTGTCTGCAACCATTGCAGGGATAGGCGTATTAAGGACATAAGATAGCTTTTCAGCTATGAGAACTATTCTCAAATTCCTTAACCAATCCGTTTAATTCGGTCTAGTTAATTTAGCATCTAATATGCTTCGCAGTGATAGTAATTTTAGACATTGTAAAATTCTGTAAATGAATTTGTAATTAACAACATTTTAACATACATTCTATTATTAATTACCAAAATAAATTAGGTCTTGTTTTAAATTGGTATCTCCCACTATTTTCTTCAAACTATATTACCCTCAATATATATAGTTGGCAAAATCTAATTAAAGATTTGCTAGTGAGAATAAGGATCCCATTTCAAATGTATATAGCCTTGTGGTGACACAACAAACTATATATAAATAAATAGGTAGACAACTTTTGTCAATTACATCAACTATCAACTCCTTGTATTTTGCCTCTTAGATTATTTTGATCAGTGGTGGCACATCCAGAATCAAAATTATCCAAGTTAAGTCCAACCTAGCACTCCATATATTCAAAAAGAAAAATATCATCCTTGTGGTGACACAACAAAACAATATTGTTCAATTTTCTTTATAAGCATCAAATGTGATAAATTAACATCTTAAATACTTAATACTTGCCTTGTGGTGACACAACAAACTCATATTAAATATTTAATACTCTATTAATTTTATCATGCTTGAGAAGCGACGTTCGATATTCCAAATATCTTTGAACGCTTAGGACTTAATATAAAAATTGAGGGGTTTGTTATTAATTTGTCTCATCTTGTTTAACGCAGCATATATATATATATAAAATACGCGTTATATTAATGAACATGCGAAGCATGTTTGCATAATATATAATATATATAGTATAAGCATACACGTATAGAATACTATATTCTACCCGGATTGATTATGGATTTTTATTCTAGTTTGGTTCACTAGAGCCACCAAGTGAACAAAAGGTCAAACCCTAGGGGTGCAAGAAATAATATTTAAATATAACTATTACATTTAAACCGGGCTCTATTACAAACTTGGGTCTTCAAGCGCTTCTTGTCCTTGATCTCTAATTCTTCAAAATTAATTCTAAATATTCCTATTACAAAACAATTTTAAAATAAATTGAAACCTTGATCGTGATCGAGGGAAGTACATAGAGAGAGATAGAATTTACATTAAGAAAAATTAGAGAAGGCAGTCTGTGAGACCCCATTTAATAAAACCCATACATTCATGCATCCAACTAAAATAAAATCCAATCGCATTGGTCGATAGATCCATAATCAATCCCATTTATTATCATACACATCACCATACATCAATAAATAACATTCATCTTATGAATAATAAACATTTAATATATATATTGATATCATTTAATGGGCAAATTTAGTTAGTATAAAATCTATTTTTGAATTAAAATAAACTCCTTTATTTTAATCCAAATTTAAATCAAAATAAACCTCTTTTATTTTAATTTATCTAATTTTGAATAAAATAAACAATTTTATTTTAATCAAAATTTTAATCAAAATAAACTCCTTTATTTTAATTAATTACGGAATCCAATTCCATGTATATATATAAAAAAATCTTTTATTAAAGGAAACACGGATATTCTTTCCTATTCACAAATAAACTCCTTTATTTTGAATAATATGAAAATCTATTTCATATCTAAATAAACTCCTTTATTTAAGGAAATTAGGATTCTCTTTCCTATTCACAAATAAACTCCTTTATTTTGAATAATATGAAATCTTATTTCATATTTAAATAAACTCCTTTATTTAAGGAAAGATCAATTTCAACTCCAATTAGTTATCATGGAATCCAATTCCAACTCTAATTAGTTAGCATAAAATTTAATTTTAAAATTAAAATAAACCCTTTTATTTTAATTATAAAATTATTAAAATTAAAATAAAACTTTATATTTTAATATTAAAATAAACCTTTTATTTTAAAATTAAAATAAACTTTTATTTTAATTATATAATAATTAAGAATATATATATAACTATTATATATATATATAATAACAAAGAATATATATATATATATATAACTATTATATATATATATATATAACAGGTTATATATATTATATATATGGTAACAGGCAATCCGTGAGAAACATGCTGCCTTTTACGTGAATCCTTGTTTTTTTTTTTTTTTTTTTAAAAACGTGGATGTCATCGATTTTCGTGCATGATAGTAATCCGGCCATGCATTCCGTAATACATGATCTGCACCCTTTTTTTTTTTTTTTTTTTTATGTCACATGCCTTACGGTTTTTGAATTTTATACAATAAAATTTTGCCCAATTAAATTGTTCTAAACACATATCAATATACATATCAAATTAAATAATTAATAATTCGCATAAAGGTTTGGCTTTGATACCACTGTTAGGTTTGTAATATTCAAGAACGCAATCAAATTGCATAAAAGTGCGGAAGCGTGTAAAAATCAGAGTTTAAAAATTTACAAACCATATACCCGGATCACCCTTTATGCACAATTATTAATTAAACGAAAAGATAAAGAATAAAATCATACCCTTGAAGACCGAGCTTCCTCAGGTACAAGTTCACCTCCAAATCCTTTCGCGTTCAATCTTGAATCCACCGGGTTTGGTTCCTTCCTTTGATCAACGTTAGCCACCCAAATGTTTGGCCTCTAGAGGTGATCCACCAAGGAAGAAGAAAATTCAAGAAGATGGGTGTTATGGCTAACCCTAATTTTCTATCTCTATAGAAAAGGCATACTCTCAACAACTTGGAATTATTACGTAGTTGTAAAGTCAACAACCCATACCACCCATAATAAGACTCCTCTTATTTATAGATGTGGGCAACCCACCTTAACAATTAAGGAATTTGGTTTTAATTAATTAAATTCTTTTAATTAATTAAGCTCCCTAATCTTATTAGGGATAATTAATTAAACTCCTTTAACTAATTTTCCTTCCTAATCCAATTAGGAATAAATGAGAGTACTTATATTAAATTAATTCCTAAACTCTTTTAGAAATTAAAATAATAATAATTGTAATAATATTAATAAGACTCCTCTTATTAATTTATATTTAATATTTCTAAAATATTAAATAATAAATATTAAGCTATTTAATTTATTCTATCACCATAGATTAAATTAAATATACTTAACATATTATTACGATTATGCCATTAACTTCTTAAATAATTATTCTTCCTTTTATGGTGTGACCCTTTAGGTTCTCCATATTAAAAGGTTGTGAATAAATCAATTAGAACAATTCTAATCTTATTTAAATAAATAAATTAAATAATTAATTTATTTAAATAAATAATATTTATTCTACAATAGGGATAAGCCTCCTAGCGATCAACGACTTTCCAGATAATATAGATTTCAACATTAATCATTAAAGAACCTTTGAGTAAATAGTTACCGCATAATTCAATCCTTTCCACCATACAATGTCCCAATTAAATTTAAGACATGGAATTACTATCAAGTCTTATTTTATTTAATTATATGTATTTCGATCCTTAAATGCACAACTCAAATAATGCAAATTAGAAACTCCTTTCTAATTTCATTACGCCTTATGCCAAGGACTACTTTGGGTTTTCATTTATCGAATCACATAGACATTCTCTTCTTTTATTAGAAGTGGTAGATTCTTTATTGATCATACATTATCTCCATGTACAACTTATTATACCCAAGCATACCCTTTGATATACCCTAAGGGTCTTAAGGAATAAGTCAAAGTATAACTCATCATACACAAGATACTATGATGATCTCAAGTCTAAGGATTACTTGACTACTATCACTACAGAATTCCTATTGACAGCAAATAAAACTCCATTAGGTATTCCTTATGAGAGCCACGTTCGGTGAACTTATTCTCTAATAAGCACCTACATACTTGCTTTAGTGTCTCCACACAAATGATCATGAGATCAATCATCCTCATCCAATGAGCAAGCAACGTATGTACAAATCTATCCGGATTCACTAATCCCCAATTTAGTAATCCAATGATTGGGAACTATTTTAGTTTTAAGCTTTCAAAGAATTTAGATCTCATTAGAATGATCATCATCATTATTCTAAAAGCATTGCTTAAAACTATGGGTTTATCACATATTATAAAACAGCATCATGTAGATAATTAAAAGCCTTTAATAAATTAATACTTTTTATTAATAAATGAATAAGATTGTTACAAAGTATATGCTTTATCATCAAACATGATTGGTTTGTGTGCATACTACTTTCAATATCTTCGTAAGCCCAACCCAAATTAGTTACACCCGGCCCTCAATCCATCGTTTCATGTAAGATTAAAAAAAACAAAAAAACCCTAACCCTCTTCAAAATCGCCTCAGCCCCCCCCCCCCTCCCCCTCCCTTCCCTTTTTTTCCACCTTCCGCCTCTGCCTCTGCTCTGAAGCTCTTGAGTCCTGGGCTGCCGCCGCAATCGTTAAGCAATTATCTCCCATTCAATCTCCAAGTAATTCTCTTTCTTCCTTTTGTTTATGCCAGAGCAAGTTATGCTTGTTTAGATAATATACCATAAACTTATGCTTTGGCAATAGTTAAAAATTGGAAATTGAATAGATTGATTTGAACGGAGGAAGTGGTTAATGTGTTGTTTTAAGAATAGTAATATAATTATCTATAAACTTAGAAAAACAAATACTTATGCCATGAATTATAGATTATGTATTTATTAATTTATGTGTTATTTTCATTGAATATGTGACGCCCCCAAAATAGGTATACAACACCCATTCTGAGTCGTCAAAATACATGGTACAGAAACAACTACAACTTTATTAATACAACATAAAAACTGTGAGTTTAAATACAAATATTGTCATCTAGACAATATCCACACTCAAATAAGTCCTCAGTACAATTATTGATACATTATTTTACAAAAATAGTGAGGACTACTAAAGCGACTTCTAGAACCATCATTCCACACCCCGAGCTAGTACTGCATTTACATTCTCGCCTCCCGAGAAGAAAAATGGAACAACAAGGAAAAGGGTGAGCTCAACTAGCCCAAGATAAAGAACATTATGACTAAGATAACATAGAACAAATTATCGTTAGTCTTCAACAGGAAAAATCTAATAGAATACAATAGACAACCGGTTTTAAATCAATTCAGCAATGGAAATAATAATTCATTAGAAGAGTTAAGTAGAGAATGCAAACTACTATCTTCTATATATGAATTTAAAAGTTCGTCGTCGATATTTTATCCTCGTAATATCAATCAATATATATCCGAATTAAATATTCATCTTTGCACTCACAGCCAAAGATATTCACCGATTGGTCATGTGTTCATCTAAACACAGTTCATCTTTGCACTACGGGCCAAAGATATTCATCGAAATCATTAATCTTTGCACTACGGCCAAAGATATTCAATTATATCATCATTTTAGGAGGATGATGAAAAATATTTTAAATGAAACGAATCCAATTGAAACAAAAGAATAAATATTAAGGATTCATATTTCACTATTTCATGTCCAAAATACCTCATAAATAATCATAGTGGAGTAAAATTCAAGAATGATCAAAACATGGATACAATCAAAGCTAGTATCCGAATAGATATTTTGGACAAAAAGAAAAAAAATTATTTTTAATTGAATAAGTCAGTATTTGTGAATAGTCAGATATCGTGAATAGTAACTCATTACACTAAAAGATAAAAATTTCACAAAAAATATCATCATGCTTCGTGAATAGTACTCGTAAATAGTAACTCGTGAATAGTAACTCATGAATAGTAACTCGTGAATAGTAACTCATGAATAGTAACCCCGACATGAAAAGTTTCAAATTTGATAAAAAATTCAACCAATATTTTAGCATAATGATATTGAAGAAATAATATCATTTTTGAAGAAAATAACACCCCTTACCTCGTAAAGACAGTACTTCTAGTTGAAACACCGGATATAAGCTATGACTTGAACTTACACCGTATAGCAACACTCAAAGTATTAAAATACTCACAAAATACGCTCGATATTATATAGACAGAGAAATTTGTAGTTTCTGGTGTGATTTTCAATTCTAACCTAAGCACCCTATTTATAGGAAAATGCTTAGAACACCAAAGCAGAAAATTGAATATAATAATAATATATATAACCAAATTTCTTACACCCACTCTTAGATCTAAAATCAGCCATTTACATCATATGCAAGACCTAATTATATGACCAAAAACATTTTTGTAATTATAAATATTTAAAACTTCCAAAAATCAATTATTTCGGAACTATGGAACTTCAATAATTCATAATAAATAGCTCTTTCATCAGAAAATTCGAATCTCGCATTTTTTTTATAGGAAATTCAATTCTCTACAACTTTGAAGAAGAAATTTTTTCCAAATTCCAAACAAAAATTGACCGAAATCCATAAACGGGCGATTTTACAGGCTATAATCAAATTTCAGTCAAGAAATGGGTCCACCAACATGTTTAACATGTTTTTAGTATTTATTGCAACAAAAATACTCCTCCTCCTCATTTACTCATTATCCCACATTCATTATAAAAAAATATCATTATTATTATATTATAATAATATAATAAAATATTATTTTATCGAGAAAAGATAAAATATCGATTTTTTAACAATTGTCACTTTAAAATTTTCTCCATCTATATCCACATAAAATCAATATTTTCCTCATCATATAAATTAATAATTAATTATTTACAAATAATATTCTGAGAATCACAAAGATCTTGGCAAACGGTGTAGCCCGGAAAGAGGGCTTTCAATAAAAATTTCTCCTTCTTGGCCGCATGATTAGGTGACCAAACCTCTCCTTAGATGAACTTTCTAGACATTGCCAATAATATTTTCTAATAATATTATTAGGATAATATGAATTATTAGCTTCGATAATGGAAAATCTTGTGTAGTGACAATTATTGAAACAACAAGTAATATAAAATATTAACGCAAGCAATTATTGAATCAACAAAATAAAATAATTTGAGCAATAACTTCATGTAACAATTATTGAGTAGTGCCTTCACGTAAGAATCAATAATTGGTGCAATCTCAGTGTCTTCTTTGTGCAACAAATAGCGTACATTGTATTTTAACCATCGGGTATTCCAACAGTGTTAATCTGTAATAATACGCTGCGTTATTTATAAACAACTTATACTTGTCGTTTTCTTCATCCAATCGCTTTCCATTATGGGGCCCACAAAAAAGATCGCTACTGGCAGTATCGAATATTCCCTGACAACAATGAATATTCCACGACCAAACGAATATTCCCCGACAACAATGAATATTTTATAACCACATGCTTATTTAAAATATTTGCGCATTTTACCCATAACTAACCACATTAATAAAATCAACCTTTACTATTTCAAAATAATAAATAGAGGAAAATAAATTTTATTTATTAATAATTTGGGGTCTTACAGAATATTTGAATTAATATTGTATATTTATGATATATTATATATAAGCAATAAATTTTATGTGGTCACTTATAATTTAGAAGGCATCACTCTCTGCAGTAAGAGAAACAAGGCTTGAGTGTGAGACCTCGAATTTTTATGAAATAAAAATATTCAATTTTTCTATTTTGGTAAACAGTTAAATTGATAAATGTTTAAAGTTAAGGGTAATATGTGAATTTTTTTTTTTGCAAAGTAAGCAAGTTGATATAAAATATTTGTTGTGTCGGGGAATATTCGATTAGTCGGGGAATATCCGTACGATGGTACAATCATTGGTGGACCCCACAACGGAATTATTGTCGGATTGAGAAAACAAAAAAAATATTTTTATGAAAATAACGGCGGAAGTTTTACCGTTAACTTTTAAAACACCCGGTATTAAAAAAAAAGAATGTCTGGCGTGGTTGCATAGCACACTCAGATTGATTATTGATGCTTATGTGATAAGTCACCAGTTTTGTTTTATTGGTATTATTAATGTAATAAAATGAAAAGCTTTTTTATATAAAAGCAGAATACTTTTATAAAGTTATTCGTTTTATTAAGCTAATAGTAAAATCTTTTTATATAAAAATGAATACTTTTATAAAGTTATCCGTTTTATTAGAAAATAATTAGAATATATTATATTTTATTATGCATAGTGTTTGCATAGTACCTGTGTAAGACCCCAACTTATTATAAATAAAATCAAATTTTCTCTAATTATATTTGTGAATAATAAGGTATTAATTTGATATAATTCTCTGGTTATGGTTGAAATGTGTAAATTTTGCAAAATATGCAAGTGGTTATAAAATAATCATTGTTGTCGGGGAATATTCGTTTGGTCGTGGAATATTCTTGTTGTCGGGGAATATTAAATGCAATACCTATTTGTCATTTTTGGGTCCCATAATAGAATAAGCTTGGGATGAAGAAAACGATAAGTTTGAGTTTTTATAAATAATTGGCAGTAGTTATTACTGAATTAACAATCGTTGGAATACCCCCGGTGGTTAAAATACTGATGTCTGGCGTGGATACACAAAAGTATTGATGAATTATTGATCCTTACGTAAGAAGACACTACTCAATAATTGTTACAGAGTTAATTCTTTATTCAATATTTTATTTTATTGATTCAATAATTCTTTGCGTTGATATTTTATATTATTGTTGTTTCAATAATTGTCATCGCACAAGATTTCCCATTATCGGATCAATAATTCATATTATTTGAATAATATTATTAGATAAGCATTATTGGCGATGTCTAGAAAGTTCATCGAGGAGAGGTTTGGTCACCTAATCGCATACTTGTGGCAGTAGTGAGAAATTCTTATTGAAAGCCCCTCTTTCACAGGAACTACGGGTTGTCATAAATGTGATTCTCGTAATATTATTTGTGAATAATTAATTATTGATTCATATGATAAGGAAATATTTATTTTATGTGGATATAAATGTTGGATATATTTATTGTGGTTAAAAATGAAGGAGTTAATGTTGAGGTGTTTTATCAGTATTTTTGTCGAAATGGAGGTATTAAAAATTAAACCAGCGTTTTTGAGATATATTGCGTGAGTTATAATTTTTAATCCGACCGTGGATCGTTGTAGTTTTTGGATATGTTATACATATATAAGTTGAGTATATGTCCACAAATTTTGAACCGTTAAAAATGAACGTATGATTTGTTATGAATTTTAAGAGGTGACTAGAAATTAGGTTTATAAATGATTTTGGTGGAAAATTCTAGAATTTAGTGGGCCCCATTTGTGGTTGATGAAGAAATGTGCTGAATTTTATTTCAAATGTGGTGGGTGGGAATAGTAGCAGGTAAAGCTATCAGGTTGCAGGTCAAGTCTGCTAACATTTTCTTATAAATAGAGGGCTAAGTTAGAATTAAAAATCACACCAGAAACTTAAGCTTTCTCTCTTTCTCTCTCTAGATTATTGAGTGTATTTTGTGAGTATTTAGATACTTTGTGAGTTTCTATTCATCAGTGCAAGTTTCCTTCAGCCTTATACCGATATTCCAACCAGAAGTACTGATATTTTGAGGTAAGGGATGTTATTTTCTTCATATATGATACTATTTCTTTAATATCATTATGCCAAAGTATTGATCTGAATTTTTATCAAATTTGGAACTTTTTGTGTCGGGGTTACTATTTACGATATCGACACTTATTCACGTATACAACACTATTCACGAATCGACCTTTATTCACCAAAAATGAAATTTTCTTCTTTTGTCCAAGATGTCTATTATGGTTACTATCTTTGATTGTATCCATGTTTTGATCTTTATTCTTGAATTTTGCTTCAAAATTGGTATTTATGAAGTATTATTGATCTTGGATAAATCATTATACGAATCCCTACTATTTGTCCTTCCGTTCATTTTGGATTCATTTTTTAAAATATTTTCATCATCCTCGGTCCTAAATGATGATATTACTAAATATCTTGACCTTTGTAGTAAAAAGATAAATGATTAATCGATGAATATCTTTGGCCCGTAGCAAAAAAGATGAGCAGTGTTGAGATGAACATAACCAATTGGTGATGATAAATGAATATCTTTGGCTGTAGTGCAAAGATGAATATTTGATTAAAGATTTATATTGATTATTTTCTGAGGATAAAATATTGATGATGGATTTTTAAATTTTAGAAGATAGTAGAACTCATTCTCTACTGACTTTTCTAATGGATTCTTGTTTCCACCGCATTGTTGATCTAAAATTTGTTGGGCTGTTATATTTTATCGATTTTTCCCTCGCATTGCAGACTAACGATAATTTGTTGTATATTATCTTAGTCATAATATTCTTTATCGGCTAGTTGAGCTCACCCTTTTCCTTTTGTTCCATTTTTCTCGGGAGGTGAGAACATAGCGAGAACTAATCGGGTAACTGAGTGATGGTTCTAGAAAGATGTTTTATAGAGTCCTCACTATTTTCGTAAAATAGTGTTTGAATAATTGTAACGATGACTTATTTGAGTGTGGATATTGTCAGAAGATAATATTTGTATTTAAACTTATAGTATGTGTTGTCGTATTTTGCACGACAATTGTATTATGAAGTTGTAGTTTGCTTTCTCGCATCATGAATTTGGCGACTCGAGAATGGGTGTTGTATACCTATTTTGGGGGCATCACAGTTAATGGTATCGAGCTTAGGGATATGGTCTCTGGCGAAATCGGGGAATAGAACTAGGAGGGAGAGATGAGTAAATCCTTATTAGTGTGTCTTATCTAAGCTTATTTGTTGGTCGGTCATAATATAGGGATATTATGTGATATGTTAATTTGTTTAATTAACCCTTGTTTTATGGCAGTATTTAAGAATGGCCGCTGAGAACGTTAACAATAGAGTGTATGAGACTGTGGAATAACCTTTAGTTGCAAACCAAGAGAACGTGCAACAGGAAGGCAATATTCCTCTTGTAAATAACACTACTGAGCAAACGATGAATGATGGAATGTTTAGGAGATTTTTGCAGTTCATGCAAAACCAGACGAGGGAGACTCGTGCACAAAATACTGGTGGAAATGATAGCAATGAGCGGCTTGTCACAGTCAAGCAGTTCAAGGAGTTGGGACCACCAGAATTTAAGGGAAAGCCAGATCCGATCATGCGGCGGAAACGTGGGTCAAGCAAATTACCAAGATATTCGATGTCTTGGGATGCACGGAGAACGAAGGTTCCATTCCCCACCTTTATGTTCAGCGGTGAGGCGATTCTTGGTGGGAGTCTGTGAAGCGCATCTACCAGTACACGACTCAAAGCATGTCTTGGGAAACATTTCAGAAACTATTCAATGACAAGTACTTTCCGAAAGTATTATTATATGAAGGAGGTGGAGTTTATCGACCGAACAAAACAACACGACCGGTGTCCCAACACGAGGCGAAGTTTGCAGAGTTATCTAGGGTTTGCACCTCATTTGGTGAAAATGAGGAACGAATGGCGAGGATGTTTACGAGAGGTCTAAAGCCCAAGATTTGTAATATCTTATATCTCATAAATTTTCTTTATATTGAGATGTTGTGAGCGAGGGCTCAATTATTAGAGCGAGATAATGAGTATGTTCAACCAGAGGACCACAAACAGTGGTCATACCGGTGATAACACAACCATCATGAGCGATGATAACCAACGAGGAGGGAAAAATACGAACAAAGGCGGTAACCACTCGGGTGGTCATCATGGCCATGATAATAGGAGAGGTGAGTCAAGTGGAAATTTCAGAAAGAAGAGATTCAACAATGACGGGAAGACATCAACAGCAGCACCAGCACCAACAACAAATTCTAGGGGAGGAGAACGACCGCCAGTTAGATGTTACAAATGCGTGAAAGAGGGACATATCAGCTCAAACTGTCCACAACAATCCAAGGTATGTTACAACTGTGGAAAGGAAGGCCACATAGCTCAGGATTGTTCTGTAGCAAAATCAAGTTCAATGGGGATGGTGACTCCAAGGGCTGTCCCGGATAAGTCGAAATCAGCAGTTCCTGAAAGAGCGTTTGTCATGACTGGCCAAAACGCGAGGAACCCAAAAAAGGTGATTACGGGTAAGCTAATCTTGAACTCTTGCGAAGTTTATACCTTACTAGATACCGGTTCTACCCATTCTTTTATCTCTCCTGCTTGTGCTCAACGTTTAAACTTGACTCCGAAGAAATTGGACTTTGACTTATCTGTTGAAACTCCATTGGGTAAAACCTTCGTTACATCTAAAGTTTATAAATCTTGCATGATCCAAGTTGGCACTATCACATTACCTGTTGATCTTATATCTTTAAAGATACTTGCTTTTGATGTGATTTTAGGAATTGATTGGTTAACCACTCATCATGCCAAAATTGATTGTTTTCGTAAGGTTGTTAGTTTTCATATTCCTAACCAACTTGTCATAGGAATTCAAATAACTAAACCACTTAAATCAGTCACTATCATATCAAGCCATAAAGCTATTCGTTTATTGAAAAACGGATGTCAAGCTTTCTTAGCCCATGTTATGGATGAACAAAGACAAGTCAGATTTGAATAATATTTCTGTTGTTAGAGAAATTTCTGATGTATTTCCTGAAGAACTTCCCGGTCTACCCCTAGAGCGTGATGTTGAATTCTTTATTGACATTAAGCCGGGTACAAAACCCATTTCTAAAACCCCATATCGAATGGCTCCTATTGAACTTCAGGAGTTAAAAGTCCAACTACAGGAATTGTTAGACATAGGTTTCATTCGTCTAGTACATCTCCTTTGGTGCTCTATTTTATTCAGTAAAGAAGAAAGACGGGAGTATGCGATTTTGTATTTACTACTGAGAATTAAACCATGTCATTATCAAGAATAGGTATCCTTACCTCGCATTGATGACTGTTTCGACCCGATTCAAGGAGCACAATTCTTTTCAAAGATCGATCTTCGTTCGGATATCATCGATTGAAGATTAAAAGCGAGGATATTCCAAAGGCGCCTTGTAACTGAGTGCGGGCATTATGAATTCTTAGTCATGTCTTTTGGATTGACTAATGCTCCCGCCGCTTTCATGGATATGATGAACCGTGTATTCAAGGAATATTTGGATCGGTTTTGTTGTTGTCTTTATTGATGACATCCTCATCTATTCCAAAAGCCGTGAAGATCGTGAGCACCATTTGAAAGCGATACTTGAAAGGCTTCGTGAAAATAAACTTTATGCCAAGTCAAGAAATGCAAGTTCATCTTGAGGAAGTAGCATTCCTTGGGCACGTGGTGTCAAAAGATGGAGTATCCGTCGACCCGTGAAGATCAAGCAAAGACAAAGTTGGGAGCAACCAAAGTTGGTGGACCAAGTGCGTAGCTACGGGCTTAGCGGTTATTATCGGAGATTCGTGGAAGGATTTTCTCGAATCGCTACTCTCGGTTAACTTCGGTTGACTCGGAAAGATACAAAATTTGTATGGAGCGAGAAATGCGAGAAGAGTTTCCAAGAGCTCAAGAGGAGACTCATTTGGCACTTGTTACGCAATACCATCCGGTGCGGATGGATTTGTTATATCTGGCGATGCTTCGTGCAAAGGGTTAGGATGCGTTCTCATGCAACATGGGAAAGTCATAGCCTTTATGCCTCACAACAACTCAAAGAATATGAGAGGAATTATCCTACTCATGATCTAGAGTTGGCGATGAGTAAATATTCAGCGTTGAAAATTTGGAGACACTACTTGTATGGGAGAAAGTGGAGATTTATACGGACCATAAAAGCCTCAAATATTTCGTCACCCAAAAAGAACTCAACATGCAAGCAACGACATTGGCTTGAACTATTGAAAGATTACGATCACACTATTCAATATCATCCTCGAAAAGGAACGTAGTAGGCGGCGCATTGAGTAGAAGATCATATCGCGAGTACGAAAGCGATATTGTTAATCAAAGGCCCATTCTGTATGACTTGCAAAGGATGGAGGTAGAATTAAAGACTCGAGGACCCATGATGATGATGGCGAATATACGAGTAGAACCGACTTTAATCGATAAAGTTAAAGCTACCAAGCTACGGACTGGAGGCGATACGTATGAAGAAGAAAGTGAAAGAAGGAGCTATTCCGTAAGCGAGAATCGATGAAGAAGGAATACTTAGATTCAACTCGGACTTTGTGGTTCCTAATGATTTCGACTTGAAGCATAGAAATCGTGATGGAGGCACACAACAACACCCCATTTGAAATCCATCTCAGGAGTACCAAAATGTATCATGATATTGACATACATTTTGGTGGAACAATATGAAGAGAGATCATGAGTTTATCTCGAGGTGTTTAACTTGTCAACGTGTAAAGGCGGAGTATCAAGTGCCAAAGGGTCCATTACAACCACTTGAGATTCCAAAATGGAAGTGGGAACACATTACTATGGATTTCGTTACAGGTCTTCCCAAAGTTTCTCAAGGCATAGATGCGATTTGAGTTATTGTTGATAGATTAACCAAGTCCGCCCATTTCTTACCGACACGTGAGACTTATTCCTTGAACGTCTTGCTCGCGTATGCACGTGAATGAGATTAATGAGATTGCATGGCATGCTAGTATCCATAGTTTCGGATCGTGACCCAAGATTCACTTCACGATTTTGGGTTAGCTTGCAGAGAAAGCTATGGAGCGCGGATTTCTGATTTAGTTCGCATACCATCCTCAAACGGACGGACAATCGAGAGGACTATTCAAAACCTGAAGATCTATTAAGACTTTGTGTCCTAGATTTTAAAGGAAGTTGGGATAAGTACTTGATTAATTGGTGGAATTCTCCTACACAATATGATTATCAAGCAAGTATAGGCATGGCTCCATTTGAGGCGTTGTATGGACGAAAGTGTTGTTCTCCAGTATGCTAGGACGAGGTGGGAGAAGCAACGTTGTTGGGACAAGAATTAGTACGCATGACTACAGAAAAGATTCAAATGATTCGACAACGTATACAAACGACACAAGATCGACAAAAGAGTTATGCGGATCTTCATCGAAAAGATGTGGAATTTAATATTGGGGATCATGTATTGTTACATGTTGCACCATGGAAGGGAGTTACAAGATTTGGGAAGAGAGGAAAGCTCAATCCACGATTTGTTGGTCCATTTGAGATTCTTGACCGAATAGGAAATGTGGCCTATAGACTCGCATTACCTCCAAGTATGTCTCGTGTTCATAATGTTTTTCACATATCCATGCTTCGTAAATATGTGAAAGACCCGAACCATATTATTGTGTTAGAACCATACGAGATAGCCGAAGATTTAACGTACGAAGAAGTACCTGTTAAGATCTTGGATAGGAAAGAACATGTCCTACGCACTAAGGTTATACCACAAGTTAAGGTTTTATGGAGAAACCATGCTATTGAAGAAATGACCTGGGAGTTGGAATCAGAAATGAAATCGAGGTATCCTCACATTTTCGAAACACCAGGTACGTATGTCAATTTCGAGGACGAAATTTCATAAGGAAGGGAGGTTGTAAGACCCCAACTTATTATAAATAAAATCGAATTCCTCTAATTATATTTGTGAATAATAAGGTATTAATTTGATATAATTCTTTGGTTATGGGTGAAATGTGCAAATTTTTCAAAATATGCAAGTGGTTATAAAATAATAATTGTTGTCGGGGAATATTCGTTTGGTCGTGGAATATTCTTGTTGTCGGGGAATATTCGTACGACGGCGCATTCATTTTTGGGTCTCATAATAGAATAACTGTCGGATGAAGAAAATGATAAGTTTGAGTTTTTATAAATAACGGCGTAGTTATTCTGTTAATAACTTCGTTGGAATACTGGAATTGGTTAAAATACGATGTCTGGCGTGGATGCACATGATTGATGAATTATTGATCCTTACGTGAAGAAGGCACTACTCAATAATTGTTACTGAGAATTCTTGTTCAATATTTTATTTTATTGATTCAATAATTCTTTGCGTTGATATTTTATATTATTGTTGTTTCAATAATTGTCATCGCATGATATTTCCCATTATCGGATCAATAATTCATATTATTTGAATAATATTATTAGATAGCATTATTGGCAATGTCTAGAAAGTTCATCGAGGAGAAGTTTGGTCACCTAATTGCACGGTAAGTAAGGAGAAATTCTTATTGAAAGCCCCTCTTTCCAGGGAACTACTGGTTGTTATAAATGTGATTACGTAATATTATTTGTGAATAATTAATTATTGATTCATATGATAAGGAAATATTTATTTTATGTGGATATAAATGTTGGATATATTTATTGTGGTTAAAAATGAAGGAGTTAATGTTGAGGTGTTTTATCAGTATTTTTGTCGAAATGGAGGTATTAAAAATTAAACCAGTGTTTTTGAGATATATTGCGTGAGTTATAATTTTTAATCCGACCGTTGGATCGTTGTAATTTTTGGATATGTTATACATATATAAGTTGAGTATATGTCCACAAATTTAGAACCGTTAAAAATGAACGTATGATTTGTTATGAATTTTAAGAGGTGACTGATTCAGAAATTAGGTTTATAAATGATTTTGGTGAAAAATTCTAGAATTGAGTGGGCCCCACTTGTGGTTGATGAAGAAATGTGCTGAATTTTATTTCAAATGTGATGGGTGGGAATAGTAGCAGGTAAAGCCATCAGGTTGCAGGTCAAGTCTGCTAACAATTTCCTATAAATAGAGGGCTAAGTTAGAATTGAAAATCACACCAGAAACTTAAGCTTTCTCTCTTTCTCTCTCTAGATTATTGAGTGTATTTTGTGAGTATTTAGATACTTTGTGAGTTTTTATTCATCGCTGCAAGTTTCCTTCAAACCTTATACCGATATTCCGATCGTAAATCTCGATATTTTGAGGTAAAGGATGTTATTTTCTTCATATATGATATTATTTCTTCAATATCATTATGCCAAAGTATTGATCTGAATTTTTATCAAATTTAGAACTTTTTGTGTCGGGGTTACTATTCACGTATACGACACTATTCACGTGTACGACACTATTCAGGAATACGGCACTATTCACCGAAAAATGAAATTTTCTTCTTTTTGTCCAAGATGTCTATTATGGTTACAATCTTTGATTGTAACCATGTTTTGATCTTTATTCTTGAATTTTGCTTCAAAATTGGTATTTATGATGTATTATTGATCTTGGATAAACTGTTATACGAATCCTTACTATTTGTCCTTCCGTTTTACTGGATTCGTTTTCTTTAAAATATTTTTCATCATCCTCAGTCCTAAATGATGATATTACTAAATATCTTCGGCCTGTAGTGCAAAGATAAATGATTAACTGATGAATATCTTTGGCCCGTAGTGCAAAGATGAACAGGTGTTGAGATGAACATGACCAACTGGTGATATAAATGAATATCTTTGGCCTGTAGTGCAAAGAGCGAATATTTGATTAAAGATGTATATTGATTGTTGTTCTGGGGATAAAATATTGATGATGGACTTTTAAATCTTAGAAGATAGTAGAACTCATTCTCTACTTGACTCTTCTAATGGATTCTTTATTTCATTGCAGTTGTTGATCTAAAACTTGTTGGCTATTATATTTTATCGAGATTTTTCCTGTTGAAGACTAACGATAATTTTTGTATATTATCTTAGTCATAATATTCTTTCTTGGGCTAGTTGAGCTCACCTTTTCCTTTTTGTTCCATTTTTTCTCGGGAGGTGAGAACATAGCGAGGAACTAGTTCGAGTGCGGAGTGATGGTTCTAGAAAGATGTTTTAAGATTTTTATAGTCCTCACTATTTACGTAAAATAGTGTTAGAATAATCATAACGATGACTTATTTGAGTGTGGATATTATCAGAAGACAATATTTGTATTTAAACTCATAGTATGTGTTGTCGTATTTTGTGAAAGTAACACTACAAGAAAATGCTGTAATAGCGACCAAAAACATCAGCGACCGCACTTTTTGGTCGCAGAAAGTGTTACTAGCGACCGCCATTAGCATGACCGCTCTTGAATTTGGTCGCTAGAGTATGTTAGCGACGGAACCGATTTCGCTATTTGGTCGCAAAATCATTTTTACCTCCAAAAATTGGTACGAAATATTGGCGCCTTAGTTATTTGCGACCACTCACCATCAATGACCGCGACGCGATCATTGATACTCCACATCATTTAAAATTAGCGATCGTGCGGTCGGCCGATAATGATCGTGATCTATTCCAATTAACCGCCCAGTTCGGTTCATCACTCTCAATCGAAGAAGAAAAAAAGAGGAGAAAGAGGAGAAGGGGAGAAGAGAAGAGGGAAAAGAGGGGAAAACGCCGCCACCCACCATCACCACCATCACCACAGTCACCGTCGCCACCCACAATCACCACCACCACAGTCACCGTACCGTCGCCACCCACCATCACCACCACCACAACCGCCGGCCGCCGACACCACTGCAGGTACAAATAGCCATTTTTCATACTTAAGATGTAGAATTTATGCATGAGAGTGGTACCAAATATATACTAATTAATTTTACAATTGCTTGAGCCCTTTGTGTGAAGGTAATGAAACAAAAGAATACAATCTCTTTTTACTTTCTATTAATTGCTCTGGCACCCATGTAATCAATCAGTCTCTTTACTTTCTATTTTCTAATTTTTCTTTTTTGGAGGGCTGCGGGACTCATGGGTTGTGGGATTGGAATACTGTTGCTAAAACCTTGATATTAACAACAACCATATTGTTAATGCTTGAATGTTTAAATTTGGACACGATTATAACATTTGGTACCATTGCATAAAAGCATTTCGCTTCTAAGATTTGTGCCCTACTGAGTTTTAGTGGATTTTTTAAGTGGAAAATTAAATGGGATTAGCTTAGTGAATATTTCAATTACTTAAACCAGAAGTTATAATCGACATCCTTAGTTTGTGTATGTAAATTGGCTATTTAGTTAATTCCGTTATTAAAATATGGAGACTCATAGTCAAACCTTTTGGTTTTCGTTGGCTTTGAAACTATTAGCTGAAGTTTGCTTGTGTTTATATTTTCTTCATTGAAATATTTGTTTGGAATAACTAGTACTCCCATTTGCTACTACGATTTATCAAGATTTTGTGAAATATGAATAAGTTTTTTTGCCAAGTCTTCTTTAGCTAGTTCATGAACTTCTTTGTAGGTGCTTAAGGCAATATATATAATTTTTGTTTCTTGAGGATTGGTCTCCATGTAATTTGCAATAGTGACATTTTCTTTAAGTTATTCTTTTTTCCTTATAAAAGATAATTGTAGTGGGTGGAAAATAAAGAGGAAATTACTAAAGAATGTGGTTCTAAATATCTTGACTCGTATATATCGTAAATTCCATATTGGCGAACAATGTTGGAGACTTTTGTGATTAAATGTTGGTGAAAATATTAAATTACTAAGAAATTTGTTAATGCTCGAATAAATAATATGAAGAAATTGAAGGAGGAAGTTTTGAAATGTTTTGCGAATAAAGGGGTAAGTGGGTAACAATATCGTGTATAACAAAATTTGGGTTTTACATATAATTGATCACCGCTTTTGTACCAAAGATATGATATACTCTAAAGTCTAAACCCAAAAAGAAATCTAATTTCCATTTGCTTCCACTTAAGTCGGTTGGAATTCTTAGTGTCCTCAATAAGATGAAAGAGAGGCTTCTCACATTGTGTTATAATTCTATCTTGGTGCGATATTGTTAAAGCGTTAATCCTTCTTTAGCCAACTTTTCAGATGTATATAAGCAGAACGACGTAATCTGAAAAATGACTATTGATTTTGGGGTGATTATGTTATGAGAAGCTTCCACGTAATCTTCTTTCTCAAAATTTTTGGCCGTAATTATGCTTATGACTGTAGCAAAATAATCTAAGAATGACCAATGGTTTCTGGGATGCATTTTTGTTATGAGCTCTACATAATCATTTTGGTGGTTTATGTGCACTTTGCTTCCTTGAGGAGGTAACCTAAACCTAGAAACATGGGTTCAAGATTACTTTGCGGATGTGGATTGTATACTCTGTGTGTGTCGAGTTGAGAGTTGTAATAATTATGCAATAAGAATAAAGCACAAAAATAACACCTTTTCATGTGAAATTGAAGGGAGCATATATATATATATATAGACAAAAAAAGATCTAGGTCCCTTAAATTATGTATGAAGAAGAAATTCCTTCTTTTTTCAGTTTTACCTCTAATTAAAGTGGATGAGCTTAATTATTCTAAAATATGTAATACCATATATGCAAAATATCAATTTTGGGTCACAACATAAGTGACATAACAAATAACTGGCAAAATACCCTTCTTCTTATGGTGTACCTGACAACACAAGTTAAAAATCAAATATACATAGTATCCTTTTTAATTAACTGTTAGTGAGTGATCAAAATATACAAAATACCCTTACATAAATACGCTAATTAATAACATAAAAGCACATCGGATATCCCGCATTAACGATATCTTGAAATTTAACAAAAGCACGAGCAGAATAAATCAGTTAATCAAGTCTTTGTATCCGATAGAATTTGACCATGTATCTTTTGAGAATATAACAATAGAATTTGACCATGTATGCCTTGAATTATAGTTGTGCACATTACATTTTGTGTGTTGGGATTATATTTTCTTTGAATTGGTCGAGTATGCATGCCCGCGTGCGTGTGGATAGTCCATATTATAGGGAGACTCTGTAAGATTTTTTCATATATATAAGTCGAATGGCCATATAACTTGAACATGAGTATAACATAAAACATAACTAGAATTAAGTTTATCCATAATTCAATCAAGAAGAAGGTTCAAAGAAGTTTTTCCATAATTCACGATCGAGAAGATAAAGCGACACACATAAGAAAGCTACACAAACTAAAGGAACCAAGCCCAAGCCATTTTGAGCATGAGACTTGTTAAAATCACATTTTAAAGCCAAAATGGACTATTTTGGACAATTCATAGTACACGACCTTAAAGGACTATTATGAGAAGATCTGAAGTTGCTCATACATGCTAGTTGCTTTCATACAAATGACTATTAAGCTCTCTTTTCAAGCCTAAAGTAACCTTAAGTAACTTAAATATACACGCCTAGACTATCCTAAAGTGGCACAGACTATCTTATCCTATTGTCCTTTTGTTTACATACAATTACATATCCCGATGTTCTCTATATCCACGACATGTTTATGTACCTTTCATTTATAACTTATACTAACATCCTAAATTTCTTATTTATAGATGTCTTACGAACTCTACTGACGAAAGCCTTGGGTTGGGTGGGGCCCTAATCATGTGTAGAAAGGCTCAAAGCTAATCCGGATGATCGCATTCTTATCTGATCCGTCCTCCTCCGGATAAATACGTAAGTTAAACATTGTGTATATATATATAAGGGTTTAATATTTTCATTTTTATAAATATAGTAGTGATTTAAATGTAAGGGTTTTAATATAAATTATTGTATATTGTAGTGATTTTCAAGATAGTAAAATTGTGAAGTGCATTTCACAATTATCTAGCTTGTGAAGCGCCTACGCCTGGTGATTACATAAATGACACACCTCTCGCCCATAAGGATCTGATTTGAAATTTGAATTTCGGTATATTTTTTATCACTACGATAGATAATACATAGCTAATCAAATAATATTGTTTAGTAATATACTTGTTTTAATATTATTATTATTGTTTTATTTGCGTAAGCGATATAGATGGGACGACGCCTTACAGCATCGTGATTATTGAGACACTATTACGGCGAGAAGTGCTAAATCGAACTAAAGATAATTTGAACAAGGAACGACAAAAAGCCCTACACAATCTTTGAGATTGACCATCCAGGGCGGGGTGAAGCGATATATGCATGAAAGATAGCCCACGGTGAGTGCGCCATGCCTATATAGGTGCGGATGTGTGACCGATGGAAAGTCGAGAGTTGGGTCAAGAGGCGCAGATCGCCGCCTCGAACAGATCCTCAGTGTGTATCGAGGGCGAGAAAAGCGAAAGGCACGTGTCAGGCGTAAGTATATATCACAATTGCAAAGACATCGTCGCTGAAATACGTATGTTATGTTTCTGATCATCTTTTGTAGCTAAAATATCATATGTTTACATAATAATATGAGAAAATGAACTATAGGAGTCTCGGTCTCAAGGTCAACCTATCAATTGGTTGGATGTGTATGTGGCCACCCGCGATGGTCTACTGAAGTCGATTCGAGATAAGCGGTAATAAGTTCACTTTATCCTAATATGTTGTTCACCATGATGGTCTTTAGTATTTTTTTATTTATTTTAACTATTTAATTGTTCATCTTCCGATGGGACACTTATAAGGGTTTAATGAGCAGTATTTATCACGAAGGCACCCCCGCGTCCGTCGATTGATCAAGAATTATGGGAGAGGCGTCCATCGTGAAGAAAAATTATGTCAAAGGCCGAGACAAAAGACGCCCCCCACCATCGGTGGCACAGCGACTCGCCACCCGAGTCTACTACATCATCAAAGTTATCCGCCCTATCATACTCCCGCCGATTGTGTGAGAAGCGATCTGTCGGGATCGTGATCTTCTTCAGATATCTTGGGCGGGCATCTGCGGTCTCGAGTCTGATGAGTTGGCGGAGGCGATGGCGGCGGCAGCAGAAGAGGGCGTTGAGCAGCAAAGACAACAACAAGAAGCAGTATATATATATATCGTTTATTGTTTAGCTACATTGTCTTATATGTTTATAGCCTCGAAAGTCGATGTTTTACTTATATGTAACATATATGTTTTATTACTTTGATAATTACGGGATCCTAATTTGGATGATCCATGAAGAGTGCACGACTTTTTTTTTAGATTTTTAAAGCCTTGTACTCTTTTAGATTCATTCTTTGGACAATTGTATTAGTTTATATGGATGTTTACGATATCAATTATATTGTGTTGGATGAATGTTTTGTATTGTATTGGATGAATGTTTATTCATGGATGAATGTTTTGTATTGTATTGGATGGATGTTAATATGGATGCTTGTATATATATATATATATATATATATATATATATATATATAACTGTGTTGGGATTGAAAGCAGGTACAAAGCAGGTTATTTTTGGAAAATCAATAAAATAGGCAAAAATTTAAAAAAAAAAAAGGATCGTGACGCATGCGTCATTATAAATGTATCGGTGATCGCTTGAATCTAGCGGCCATTCATTGCGGTATTATATTCTGTCACGCCACGTGTGACACGCCATTTATGACAAATGACTCAAAGATAAGTCATAATAAGCGGCGGTATCGATTAAGCTAATTGCGATCATTAATTATTGGTCATTATTGGTGGTCGTTGATGTCCTTCCAATGACAGATTATTCTGACTTCGTATCAATGACGACATCTGATACGATCATCAGATGTCTATCTCATGATCGTATGCGATCATTGATGTCTTGATCGGCCGATAAGCTTTTTGTTGTAGTGTAATATGCACACAAGCCAATCATGTTTGATAATAAAGCATATACTTTGTAACAATCTTATTCATTTATTAATAAAAGTATTAATTTATTAAAGGCTTTTAATTATCTACATGATGCTTTTTATAATATGTGATAAACCCATAGTTTTAAGCAATGCTTTTAGAATAATGATGATGATCATTCTAATGAGATCTAAATTCTTAGAAAGCTTAAAACTAAAATAGTTCCCAATCATTGGATTACTAAATTGGGGATTAGTGAATCAGGATAGATTGGTACATACGTTAACTTGCTTCGTTGGATGAGGATGATTGATCTCATGATCATTTGTGTGGAGACACTAAAGCAAGTATGTAGGTGCTTATTAGAGAATAAGTTCCTTTGAGCGTGGCTCGCTAAGGAATACCTAATGGAGTTTTACTTTTTCGTCGATAGGAATTCTCTGTAGTGATAGTAGTACAAGTGATCCTTGGACTTGAGATCATCATAGTATCTTGTGTATGATGAGTTATACTTTGACTTATTCCTTAAGACCCTTAGGGTATATCAAAGGGTATGCTTGGGTATAATAAGTTGTACATGGAGATAATGTATGATCGATAAAGAATCTACCACTTCTAATAAAAGAAGAGAAATGTCTATGCGATTCGATAAATGACAACCCGAGAGTCTCTTGTTAAATGAGAATGAAATTAGAAAGGAGTTTCTAATTTGCATTATTTGAGTTGTGCATTTAAGGATCGAAAATACATATAATTAAATAAAATAAGACTTGTGATGAATTCTATGTCTTATATTTAATTGGGACATTGTATGGTGGAAGGATTGAATTATGACGATAACTATTTACTCAAAGGTTCTTTTATGATTAATGTTGAAATCTATATTATCCGGAAAGTCGTTGATCGCTAGGAGACTTATCCCTATTGTAGAATAAATATTATTTATTTAAATAAATTAGTTGTTTAATTTATTTATTTAAATAAGATTAGAATTGTTCTAATTGATTTATTCACAATAGGTTTAATATGAAGAACCTAAAAGGTCACACCATAAAAGGAAGAATAATTATTTAAGAAGTTAATGGCATAATCGTAATAATATGTTATGTATATTTAATTTAATCTATGGTGATAGAATAAATTAAATAGCTTAATATTTATTATTTAATATTTTAGAAATATTAAATATAAATTAATAAGAGAGTCTTATTAATATTATTACAATTATTATTATTATTTTAATTTCTAAAAGAGTTTAGGAATTAATTTAATATAAGTACTCTCATTTATTCCTAATTGGATTAGGAAGGAAAATTAGTTAAAGGAGTTTAATTAATTATCCCTAATAAGATTAGGGAGCTTAATTAATTAAAAGAATTTAATTAATTAAATAAAACCCAATTCCTTAATTGTTAAGGTGGGTTGCCCACATCTATAAATAAGAGGAGTCTTATTATGGGTGATGGGGGTTGTTGACTTTTACAACTACGTAATAATTCCAATTTGTTGGAGAGTACGCCCTTTTCTATAGAGATAGAAAACTAGGGTTGAGCCAATACACCTTTCTTCTTGAAAATTCTTTTTCCTTGGTGGATCACCTCTAGAGGCCAAACATATGGGTGGCTAACGTTGATCAAAGGAAGGAACCAAACCCAGTGGATTCAAGTTGAACGCGAAAGGATTTGGAGGTGAACTTGTACGAGGAAGCTTCGATCTTGAGGTATGATTTTATTCTTTATCTTTTCGTTTAATTAATAATTGTGCGTATAAAGGGTGATCCGGGTATATGGTTTGTAAAAATTTTAAACTCTGATTTTATCTCGCTTCCGCTTAATTTATGCAATTTGATTGCGTTCTTGAATATTACAAACCTAACATTTTGCACAATAATTGTATTATTGAAGTTGTAGTTTGCTTTCTGTACCATGTATTTGGCGACTCGGAATGGGTGTTGTATACCTATTTTGGGGGTGTCACAACCTGCATAGTGTTTGCATAATAAAATCTTTTATAAAGTTATTCGTTTTATTAGATTATAAATAGAATATATTATATTTTATTTAAAAGATTTTGCTTTAAATATGGACCATCGATTAAAGTAAATCAATACTGGACCGTTTCATGAGTTAGTTCTTATCTGGATCCATTTTTCTATAAATATAAACTCATTCCTTCATTATTTCTTACGAATTCTTTGAAACTCTAGAGAGATAAACTATAGAGAGAAAGAAGAAAAGTATATCGCTACTTCACTACTTCATATATCCAAGACTCTTCTTCTTAAGGTAGGGATATTATTTGTTTTACTCATAAGGGTATTATTTATTTTGTATTCATGAAGAGAACACATTATTCTATTATTTATTATTACATTGGAATAACTTGTATCTGTGAGCTACCCTATACTTGGTGAAATTTTTACATTATTCCATTCTTTATTATTCTGTTGGAATATCCATGCATGCGTTTTCTTTGGGACTGGTTCTATTATTTATTATTACTTTGGAATATCCATGCCTGCATGTGTTTCTGTGGGACTGGTTTCGATTATTTATTATTACATTGGAATATCACGTCGGTCGCGTATTACGCTTACCGACTGTTTTCGTTATTTAGTATTCATTGGAATAACACATACATGCGCAAGCACCGCATGCGTGGTGATTTCATTGTTATTCCATTCTTTATTATTACATTGGAACATCCCGCAGCCGGTGCGGATTTACACCGACTGGTTCCGTTATTATTATTACGTTAGAATAACACATACATGTGAAGTACCGCGTGCGTGGTGATTTCTTTTGTTATTCCATTCTTTATTATACTCAGTTGGTTAAAGTTTTGACTTCTATACTCCATGAAATTAGTGGAATATCCTTGATATTTGCGCTTCATCCAGTATCTTTTCATGGAAATATTCTTCTGAGCATTCTTGAATTTTACTCCACAAAGAAGTATCATGTTGACAATTTGGACGTTATTAGTTCCTGGATAAATTAATTTTTGAACTTGTTTTATTCAATTCTTATATCATTGTCATCATCCTCATGTTTATATTATGTTGAAAGTCATCTGTGGCCTGTAGTGCATAGATGGACTTGGTATGATTATGACCAGGGATTATTCGGTATAATCATGACCGTAATGTTACAAATGATGTGGAAAAAGTCATATGTGGCATGTAGTGCATAGATGGACTTGGTATGATTATGACCAGGGATTATTCGGTATAATCGTGACCATAATGTTACAAATGTTGTGGAAAAAAAATCCTCATTGGCCCGTAGTGCATTGATGGACAGTTTTTGGTATGATTATGGCTATGGATTCTCTTCGACCAAGGGTGCAAAGATGAATTGTTTTATGACATGATCAGGACCGTTGATGAAAACACGATTATCTTTGGCCCGTAGTGCATGGATAATTCGTGGTCGTGATACTAATGAATATTCTTGGCCTGTAGTGCAGAGATGATTCGATGATGTGGATTAATTATTGAGCTGAGTCTCAGCGATGAAATATAAATTCATGGATGTGATATTAACGAATATTCTTGGCCGTAGTGCACGGGTAATTTGATGATGTGGATTATTTATTAAGCCGAGTCTCAGCGATAAAATATTTATTATACACTTTTAATTCGTAGAAGATAGTAGATATCATGCTCTATTTGACTCTTCTAAAATACAGTTGTATGTCTTTGGCATGTAGTGCAAAGATGAATTGTTAATGAATATCTTTGGTAGTAGTCAAAAGACTCTAATTTATTAATATGATTATGAGCGAGGAATTACGATTTAATATAACCATGATTTTTGATGTTTTAGGTGAAGATAGGTGATGAAAATTATCTTAGATCCCACCGCGAAGAGAATTTAGAACCACAATTATGATTATGAGTTATTCATATGATTGTGGACAAGAACTGTTGATTTATTTTACATGGATAAAACATTATTGGTGGAATTTTAACATAGAGAATATAATAGACCTTATAGTCTATTTGACTCTTCTAATGGATTGCTCGTTCCGCTGCAACTATGGTTGAAAAGTTTTATCATCTACCATATGTTCTAAATCTCTGATTTATTATTGATGAAAGCTATTAATAATTTAATTATCTTTAGTCATGATATTCTTTACTGGGCTAGTTATGCTCACCCTTTCTGCTTCACAATTCCTTTCAGGTAATAAGAGTGTTGCCGGGTTGAGCGGGGATAACAGGGGAATATAACGGTGGTCTCTAGCTGTGGAGGTTCTCCTTAAACAGTATAGAAAAGTGTGTTGTATTCAATATATCATTTAGTAGTTATATTTGGTGAATCAACTAGGGTGAGGCGAACCCAACTTTGGAAGAGTGTTTTGCCACTATCATACAAGATGTCTAATGACATACAACCTCGTGTTCTCATAAGACATGGTTGTGCACATCTACTTACTGAATATATCTACGAGCACTACCTATATGATCTTGGGGTTTATGTGAGATATAATTTTCACTTGGAGACAACAGAGATATTTATATGTCAAGAGAAGACTCACCATTGGAAAGAAGATGATAGTAATCTTCTTGTTTTTCTTTGGGGACTTTTGGGTTAACCAAGGATAATTCTGTGGACATATGATATCTATAATAACCTAAACGCATGACCTCCCATGTACGAAGGTTTCATTGAGCACTTCCCAAAGATTTTAATTTCTAAAACAGTTTTTGACTATACTTTTATGTAAAGTATCATTGTAAGGTTGTGGTCGAGGTACCATGAGAGTTACACACATTTGTATTAAAACTCATAGTTAACTGTGGTCGTATTACATCTGACGTATTTCAATGATTATATAAATGAAGTTGTATTTGAATTTTGTACCATGTATCTGGCGACTCAGAATGGGTGATGTATACCTAATTTTGGGGGCGTCACATTGAGTGTTCATGACACCAAGTAGTAGAAACTATGCAGCTTAATTGATATGTATGGTGCAACTATTTCAATATTTAACTGTAATTTTTGAATTTTTAGGTTTTGGGGATTTTCAATTTGAATAAGTCATAATGGAAAGTCAAAGAAGAGGGATTTGATCATCTCCTTGAGCATTTGCAATCAGTTTGCACACAAAATGACATTGACATACCAGATATGAATGCTTCATACAAAAGGGCTACAGGCCGTTCATGCCAACAAAAAGAATCGATTACAGTTTGCTAACACTATCATTTTGATGTGTTTAATTCATCAATAGATTTTCAGCAGGAAGAGTTGAATTCCAGATTTAGTGATGGAGCAGTGGAACTCCTTAATACTTAGATCTGTTTTAGAGCCGAAGGACAACTTTAAATCATTCAAATTTGATGATATTTGCAAGCTTGCTGAGAAATTTTATCCAGAAGATTTCAGTGAACAAGAAATGCATTATTTGAGAAGTCAGCTGAATCATTATAAAATTGATGTTCTCCATCATCAGAGCTTTCAAAATATGTCTACCATCACTGAATTGTGTCGCGGATTAGTTGAAACAAATAAGTTGCATCATTATAATTTGATTGATAGATTGATTCGTCTTGTTTTGACTCTACCTGTTTTCACTGCCACGACAGAACGAGCATTTTCAGGTATGAAACATGTTAAACCTGCTCTTCGCAATAAAATGGGAGAAGAGTTTTTAGCAGATGCTATGATGATTTATATTGAACGAGAGCTTGTTGAAAATATCGATTCAGATTCCATAATGGATGAATTCTATTCTACAAATCATAGAAGGATGCAACTTAAATAGTGTGTGTTTTGTTTCCCTTTTTTCTTACATTTTATGTACCTTTGAACTTTACTACTATGTATGATTTTGAATTTATGATTGATTTTAGTGGGACAATTTCTGATGTATATGGTCGGTACTTAGTAGCCCGGGTGGAAAAAAAATCCTGGCTCCGCCATTGACCCTATATAATAATATATTATAAAGTAAAGTGCAGTGTAGTGTGGCTTTAAATATGCTATCCGATTACGATTACAAATACGAGTCCTTCTACAACGATATTATTTTTGACCGGATTATTGGACATGTCAAAGTTTTTTTTCTCTTGTGACTCCTAAAAAATGTATAGTATTTATTCCAACTGAATTTTTTTTACAGAATATAGTGTTTTAGGTGTAATTTGAATATATGTATCTAAATTACACCTAAAATATATATTTAAATTACAATTAAAACACTATATTCTGTAAAAAAAATTTATTGGAATAAAAATAAACTTGAACATGTTCAATAGTATGGTCCAAAAAACATGTCCGCCTAGACTTATTGAATACTACAATTTATTGCTCACGCCTATAAGTTGTTGTACAATCAAATCAACTTGGAAGTTGGAGCTATGGCGGTAGAGATAATTTTGCATTAAATTTGGTTTCTTTGAAATGGGTGCAGCAGCCCAATTAGGAGGCTAGTTGCCAACTTGGCCATTCTAGATATAACCATCTCAAAAGTGTAGTCAGAGAAAACACAATAAAAACACAAATGAAAAGATAGAAAAATGAGAGGGAGAGTCGTTGAGAAAAGAAAAACATTTTTGTCCCCACAAGTAATAAATCTTTGCAACCAACCCCAAACATCAGGTACCAGTTCAAGGCCGACCCACTGGTATACAGGTCGAGGGTTCAAGTGTTGTTGAGGGCAGGTTATGAAGAAAGACAGACAGACGTGTCCAGAAGGCAGTAGTGTAGTAGTGCGACATCTTAGATTAGGACATTGAAATAAAAACGTTCCATGTCAGGTGATTTGTCCCAAAAGGGCCAAAACATCATATGCATATCTTTTTGCCATCTCAGTAAAATAAAATTTTCTCTCTAGCTCTGGCGATCACTGTTGCCCGTTTTCTCCAGGTGGGGTATTATAATAGGGTGTCTTTTTCTTGGAGTGTGTCATGTGATTATTTGACTGGAAAATTCAAATAATCTAAAACCGAATATGCTTCCACGCCAACTATTCTATATAAAAAAATCCAGTCTTTATGTTGATGGGATTTGGTGTTTTTGAGTTTTCCTCATACGGGTGGGTTGTCTGTAAAAATTTGACCTTTGCAAAAAACTCATAAATATTAATATTGGATATTTTATTATGTTTATCCCATATTGAATTGTTTACTATATTTAGCAGACATTTGAATGTGTTTGGGGATTGTGGGGTTTCTTAATTTTGGCTTTTAATCAGTTTGTTTCTCGTTCTTGTGTCATTTTTCGACCTAGCAAGCTTCGAATCAACTGGGTTCTCGAATTGTTTTGTGCCTTGTGAATTGAATTCTTGGGTAGTGCTATTGTGAAGATTTTAGTATGTATGTAACTTGCATGAGCTAAAAACCCATAATTTTTGGTGGGTAATGGATCGGGTTTGTAATTTATGATGTGATTTTGAGATTTTGGTGATCTGGGTTTTTGGGGAAACTTTATTTTAATAGGATGTATTCCGTGGGGAGGCTAGGCAGTTACTTTACTCGGGTGTCTGCTCCATTTCATCCATTTGGAGGCGCTGTCGATATTGTTGTGGTAGAGCAACAAGATGGTAGCTTCAGATCATCACCTTGGTATGTTCGCTTTGGGAAATTTCAAGGGGTTTGGAAGGCAAAGGAGAATGTTGTAGACATTAGTGTGAATGGAGAGGGGACACATTTTCATATGTATTTGGATCATACAGGGCAGGCCTATTTTCTCAGGGAGGTGGATGCAGAAGAAGGAGATATAATATTATCGCCTACATCGTCAGGTGAGGAGACGAATGAGCAGGATAGGAGACCAGTGAAGGCTAATAGTTGGAATTATGGCGACGATCCTTCTGACTCAGTTACCCAGCTTGAAGTAAGCAATGGCAAAGTCATGGCTAGGACTGGCTCGCGAAGGTCTCGATTATTGTGGCTTGCTTTTGGAAGGAAGTCAATGAAGCAGAATAAATTTCAGGAGAATGGTGCTGATGTTGTTAGGACGAATTCATTGGAGCGTGCTGAGATTGCTGCTGATCTCTTGGAAATGAATTGGTCTACCAATCTTTCCTCAATCAGGAAGGAAAAGGATAATGCTTCATGTTTATCAGACACCGGTGTCTCCAAGGTGGGGAATGGAGCATTGAAACGCCAATCTACTATTTATTATGAAACTTTAGATTCCTCAGGGACTGAGTTGGATGATTTTGGTGAACAAGCGGGTGAAATGATGCTACTTTCTTCTATAAAATCTGGCGAAGTCTCTGTACAGGCAGAAACTTCTCCTAATCCGGAATTTATTACTGAGGCTAGTTCTGAAGTAGAAACTCAACATTTTCATGGAAGTTTAGGTGACGGGAGTGTTCTACCAGAAACCTCTTCTGAACCTACAAGTGTTCAACATATAGATGATTCAGCCAAAGAAGTTGAGTCTTGTAGCGCGCTGACCAGTTCTAGTTTAAGTGACTCAATATCTCAAGTTCAAGATCAGAGAAGTATTGAGGAAGAAGACGAAATGAAGAAGTGCCAACCATTTGGTGAACCTTTTTGTGATTCTCAAGAAGTTAGTAGTGATGTTGTCAGAAGCGAGGCGTTAAATTGTTCTTCATCAGTAGGTTTAGAGGAAGAACAGTTACTTTTCAGTGACCTGGATGACTTCAAACTTGGAGAGGTTAAAAGCACGGAGTTGATTTCTCTAGATCACATGGATATAGAGAATTATTCCTCACTTGCATCGGATGACATCAAATCAGACAATGAATCATTTCATTCAGACTTTGCGTCAGATTCATCTCCACACAAATTTATTCTTCAAGGAAACCTGCCAAATAATGGTGAAGAGTTGATAGAAGAGGTACAAGTGATATCAAGTCATATTAATATTCCTAGAAGTAGTAAAGTTGCAGGTCAGGAACTAGGAGGCACTTTCAGGTCTTTACCTATTATCCGATCGCACTTGGATGAAATGGATGAACATTTTCTTAATTGTCCATTAGGTCATTCTTTAGATTCTAATTTAAATTCGTCGAAGTGGATGCTGCTTAGGGAAAATGTTTCAGGCTTCATAGAGTCAGATGCAGAGAGTGTACATTGTTTATCCAATTCACAGCCTACAACTGTGGATGCTCTGAATTTTGAGGTGCTAAAAAATATAGATACCAGCCCTGCGGTCGGTAAGACAATTATCTCTTACATATTTATGCATCATGGGCTTGAACTTTGACTTTCTTCATAGAATCGGTTTGATTTATTGCTTGCGTAATTGAAAGAAACCAACCTTGTTTTCATAGTGTGCAAGATAAATAGTACTGCGCCCTCCGAATTTATGCAAAGAATACAAATTTTTTTCCTACACAACACAACTCTTTCTATTGATAAAAGTTGCATTTGTTATTTATACAGAAAGAGTTGCATTTGTATAGAAAAAAAGGTTGCATTTGGTGCTTACAAATTTGGTGGACATAGCATTTTTGTAAGATAAATTTGCTTATGGTTGTGTTTTGAAATAAATGATTTTTATTTCGACAATTTGATAACTGATTTACCTTAGACTTGTTATATTCATAGTAATGCTCTTATGTTGAAAAACTGAAACTTTATTTGACTCTGGAAGTTGGACCCATTTAAGTATGGGTAAATATGGAAGCCAGTAGAATGAACTCCTTCCTTTAGTGTCCAAAAGCTCTAAGAAGCAACAAAGTTTAGTAAATGCCCTATTATAACAAGCTTACAAAAATTTCCTGTACTAGAAGCTCTTGGTTCTTTGAAGGTTTGATGTCTGATGGCTTTTTAGGAATTTAATAGAGGTAAATCACTAAATCTGGATAGTATATGTGACTCCTCCAAATGTGGGTACCTTTAAACCCTGGATATGGTGCTACACGGTACTAAACATTCACATACATTTATCTATATAACCTTGTTAACGTGAAAGTAATTACTAGCTATTACAAACATATTCTTACATTCCCAATCACATACATTTATCTATATAACCTTGTTAACGTGAAAGTAATTACTAGCTATTACAAACATATTCTTACATTCCCAAGTTTTATGACCTTTAAATCTTTAATACATGATACTTTACATAGTAATATTACATTACTTCTAACTATTACAAAGAGTTCATAATAGCCTCTACTCATGCATCTTGCTCTTCTCTTTGTCCTTACTGGAACCTTCTACGCGTTCGGGCTTTGCTAAAAACATTTAATTTAAAGCAAGAATAAACATTTATATGCCCAACAAGTATTACAGTTGTATAACAACAAAATCAAGAATCATGCATTCATACTTTAAAACTCTTCAACAACTGACCAATAGTTGTGAAGCGATCTCGAATAACAGGAATAATAACTTTCTTTCTTTTAAAATATTTTTGAAACAACATACTGACTTCATGCTAAGCGGTCATAAGACCAAAAACTTTCCTTTTTTAGTTCATTTGAAAAGGTTTAATAGTAATTCAATCGCAAACCGTCATAACTTACGGGCACGTTGGGTGATCCGCCCTTTGTACCCTGCGTTTAACATTACATGAAAAATGACTATCCGCGTTTATACCATCACCCGACAGGATAGATCGGCATTACCGATAAAAATTCTCCCAATATTAGGGTAGTTCTTCTCAGACTAGAGTTCAAACCAAAACAATTTAGTTGGACAACTCTACTTAACCTAAATAACATTTCAGAGATTTATTTTCAAATCAATGGAACATTTTAACATGTGTCTAGCCGATGCAATTGGCATTGACGTTCCTCTTAAACAGTTCACGAATATTAGAACTTACAAACATAATCAACATGCATTATGGCAAAGCTTGAACAACTTATACAAATACTGAAAGATTTGCATAAGTTCGAAGTTCACACAATGTGAAAGTATTATGTGAATCATGTCATTCATACGGAATATTCCTAAGAATCTAATCCAATAAGCGTAAACTGACATTCAATACGAAAGTTGAATGGAGTTAGAATATTTGCCTTGAGCGTTCTTTAAACTTGACGATAATCGTCATTCAAATTTCCTACACATTTAAGTGCACATAGACATACCATTTAGTCACCTTAGACGTCAATTATGGTTTACATTAACTCTATTCCATGTTGTATAATGTTTGTTTCATTAGAATTGGAACACTTTTTAATTTTATTAACACTTGATTCGGCGTTTTGACGTTCATAAGTCGCACGCCCGACTTACCTTGTGTGAATGCCTACACGACACGCTCTTGCGTATGCTTAGTACGTTCGCCCAAATTGTCTACTAAACATTCATTTACGTTAAGTATTTTACATTCGTAATACTCGTCTTTTTATTAGAATTAAAACATTACTTAAGATTACAAATTCTTGTTAAGAAGTTACAACGTTTGTACATTTATACGCCCGACTTACCTATGCGAATGCCAACACCGCACGACCAAGCAACTCGGAAAATCTCATTTCTATAAACTCTGGACCCCGGTGCTGCATGCCATGGTGGTCATGCCTATGCTTTTATGGTGCGCGCCGCGCTTAATCTGGCGCAGAGCATTTTAGTTTCTGAAATTTTCAGCTTTGAACAATTTCAGTGCACCTACTTTGAAACCTCATAACTTGTTCGTTCGATATCGGAATGAGCTCTTTCTTGATTCATTTTATTTCGTGTAACATGTTTTACAAATTCCCCTGACGAAATAATTTTTCTGATACTCTAATTTGCCCAAAAATTAGCTCAAAAATCCTTCGTGAGCCAATTTTCACTAAATGATGTTTTCAACATCGGATTTTCAAATCTTCACAAATCGCTTATCCGAAATCGGATTAAGCTCGTTCTTGAGCCTACAATTCACTTATACTACAAATTACAAAACCCCCAGAAAATTGAATTTTTCGAAAGCGCTAATTACTCGTAAACTTGGCCCGGGAATCGTTTCAAGCTAGGATTTTTCATGTTTTACGTCTTTTACCGAAAATTTGTCATAACTTCGTTATGGCGTATTTTTCCTCCGTTCCACTTGGAACATCTTCATAACCCCCTTATCTACGATTCCTTCTTCTTGGAATTCGACTTGACCATACCAACAACCATTAACAATAGTTCGTTTACAATCCTCTACGAAGTTTTTTTCCATCCTCATGCTTAGGCTAACGTTTTTAGTTTTTTGTTCACTTGACATGCATATTACCGAGTAATTTACAAGTTATAAACCTCATCCTATTTCTCCAAGATCCTTCATGATCTTCCATTTATAACAACCACCACCACCACCAACTAATCAAAACTTAGAAAAGAGATGAAGATGTTAGGGTTTTAGGCTTACCTCTTGTTGTTGTTTTTCTTCTTCCTTATGCTTGATCAATGCTAGCTCTTTCTCTCCTTCCTCTCTATATCCGACTCTCTCTCCTTTCTCACTATACTCTCTCTTGCACTTTCTCTCTTGCTCTCTTAAAACACTTAAACAATTTAGTAAAGTGAAATGAAGGTATACTTGGATTATACCTTCATCTAACTACTAACCTACCTCTAGTTAGGTTAACTAACTAAGGTAGGCTAATCAAGGTCAAGGTAACCATCCACAATTAGGCTAACAACTAACTCATGTTAGGTTAAGGGAACAAAATGATGGAAAATGAATACTTAATGGTTAAGATAGCTTCTTTGTTGAGACATGCATTTAATGCTTTGTCCAATTAAGATGAAAACTTACCATTTATGGTAAGTGAGTCACCACTTGGTCCCTTCACCCCCCCTTGGCCGACTACCCTTGCCCATTTTGCCCCTCATTTGGTCTTCATTTACTTTATGCTTTAATTTCAACTTCATTTGAGTTTTATTTCATCCATCTTTGCTTTGGCTCCAAGACTAGGTTTTAACCCTAAAGCTCAAGCCTTGGCTAAACCCTAGCCAAGCCATTTCAACTCTTGGCTCAACCCTTACTCAACCCTAGCCAAGTCTTGTAAACCTTAGACTCAACTCTTGGTTCAAACCTAGCCAAGCCTTTTAAATCCTAACCAAGCCATACAAACTCTAGGCTCGGTTAGTCCAACCAAATTTAGTTATTCATTTTCTTTTCTAGTTTTCTAACTTTTTTGGTTACGTCTCGTAACCTGCTCGGTTAGCCGAAAAACCGACTTTCACTTTTCGTAATTTTGATTACGCTTTCCGTTCTCATTTCCCGACTAAACGCTATGTCGTAATTCGAAAAGTCGAAAAAAACAAAAAGGCGTTTTTAGCGTGAATAGTGTTTTTACGTCTTTTCTCGATTTTTTTTTATTTCCCTCGTACGAACTTCAATCACACATAAACGCTCACATAACACATCAGGGTCATAAAACGACCATAAACCACATAAAACACAAATTATCCATAAAATCTCATTTTATTAGATAATTCTTATAAATTTTATTTACAAGGATATTTGATCATTGCCATCATTACAGTATAAAATTTGCTTCTATTACTGATCGAGTTTAATCAGTATTATTGGTGCTGCTTATAGAACGAAACAGTTCCTATACTTGAAGGATACTTGCATATAAGAAAAAGTGACAAACATTTGAACCAAAAATCATTGTAATAACTTTTTGAGTTGACAAAATTCTTACAGGGGATTCTCCTAAAATTGTCGAAACCTCAAGTGGGAAATGGAGTGTCTGGCCCTTTGCTTTCAAAAGATCCAGAAGCATGAAAGATACACAGCCAGGTCTTAATTGTACAAGAAGTCTTGATGCTGAAATTTCTTTGGATGGCACTATTGGTATGGCTCTGCAAAATGAATTGTCTAAACCAAAAGTGACTAAGAAGAAAATTTGGGCAATTTCTCCAACAACTGAACAGCTGGCATCCTTGAATCTTAAGGAAGGGGGAAACATTGTGACCTTCACATTCTCAACCTCAATGCTGGGGAAGCAACAGGTTTTCTGTTGTTGCTTTGGGAAATTGGTTTTCTGTGTATGTATGTGTATGTTGTGTATTTCCGTGCTTACTTGAACTACTTATTTCACAGGTTGATGCTAGAGTTTATCTGTGGAGGTGGGACACTCGTGTCGTGATCACAGACGTTGATGGGACAATCACCAAGTAAGGCTACCCGCTACTATATTATATATATACACACATGATTAATTAAGTTTGAATTGTAGTTATCTTCCCTAGCATTTGCTTCAGTTTGTGTCCTATTCCTTTTGCTATGTATTCGGCTCTTTTGACATATTAACAAACCTAAAGCTTTTTTAGCTACAATTGCTTGCAATGTTTCTCTTTTTTCCACTGTGCTGGTCTCATATTGATATAGTATTGGTGAATTGTTTCTGAATCAGCTGTGTGTGTGTGTGCATATTACTAACTCTTTTGTTTTCGTATCCTTAGATAAGTACATTTTAGAAACTTCTTGATTCTTTTTCAAAAAGCCATACTTCTTGATGCTTATGAGTTATGGGTCATCCTTTTGGTGTCCAGATAATTGAACAAGCTGTTACCTTCATTTTGTGTTGGTTGGCCATAATTGTCGTTTGTTGAATTACTCATATGTCACGATGAAATGGTTCTTCATGCTGCCCAGCTTCAGTGTTGAAACAAATTCTTAACCTTGTTCGCAATTGAGATAAAAGAACTCATGTCTGGGACATTTTTATCGTTTTAAGCTTGCTGGAAATTCTGGATAGATTAGATATTTGCATCTTTTGGTATCTTAAGGGATAATTAGTGGTTATAATAAGTGTTATGATTGGTCTTAAATTCAGAGTACTTTGAACTTTGTAGTAAAGATAGTCACTATGTGATAAAACTCCACGGCACGCTTGCGTGAGGTGGTCGTCGCCCGACAAAGTTGTAAGGTGGAACGCTCACGACACCTCAACCCTTGGCCTATATTGAGACGAGAACCTTGGTACAATTGCTTGTGCTAGGAAATCTGCGTTGAGTGGACACCAACGTCACTTAAACCCCGTACTTATATGAAGCAGGAACATCGGTACAATCGACTATTGATGTGGTAGAAGACACCAAATACAACTATGGTTTGTTGTATGATAAGTCAAAGTTAAATCTCAAAGAAAAACTAAGAGTTAACTCAGGAATTCTTCATAGAACCAAAGAAGAGAATAACCTCACAAGTATATTGATAATCTGAAAATTATGTCGATTACGTCAATTGTAACCCTTATTTATCCTAGTGACAAAAAACCTTAATCCTAATAGGAATTACAAACCAATTTGGAATAAAAATTCCTATTTCTATAAAGCAATTAGAAACTTATGGTAATAAAAACCCTAAAATTGTTGCCATAATTTTACCCTAATAGAAGCCTCTAAAATTGCAATCTAAATAAATCAAAACTTCCCTGCAATCATGCTAAATTACCTAAAATAAAAGGAAACAAAATACAATATAATCTGCCTAATATTTTAGGAAACAAAATCTTTTCTAATTTTTTTATTGGGCTTGTATCAAATTTAAGATTGCTGAATATTCTTCATATCCGTGTGGCCCACATGCTGAATATGCAAACTTAAAAACAAACCCACTTGCCTTAATGTTTGCTCCATGGTTGGTGAATACATTATAGTTGCTAGGAATCATCCGTGGCCCACCATGAATGAATTATCTTTAGTAGCTGATCATAATTGTATCATTCCCCCCTCTTGAAAAGGATTTGTCCTCAAATATGGTGTCCCCTTCTCTTGGACAAATCCGATCCTACATAAAAATAAACCAAATTATTAACACCAAACAAAACATAACCAAAAATCTCATCGGTCACATGAAATATATAAGCAATATCAACAACGCAAGTAAAGTTACGAAAAAAATCATCAAAATTTTCAACTCCCGCAAAGATCATAGCAACATCTAGCATTTTTTTCGTAATGACATGAACAACTCGTAAATGTTTCCCTCCAAGCAAAGCTCGAAGTGGCATAGCACTCTGCAAACTTTTCGTACCACAACCTGGAAACTACACTTTCGATCTTCTTTAATCAATATGTCCACACTATCACGACGCTCTTCCACTCGTAGACCAAATTCTTTCAAAACACTGATATGAAAAGTTCCATCACTTCCTGGATCAAATATCAGCATGTAGAACTTTCATAATGCATAATCTCCCATTCACGAATTCACAAATATATCAACTTCCATGATCCTGGGTCAAATATCAAATTCTACTAGCACAAAAATCAAAACACTTCCCTGTAGACTCTCAATACGCTCAAATTGATTCGCACAAGAAACCATGTTTTCCTCCTCGTCGAGATTGATCCTATCCCGAATCTGTACAACAAAATTAACCTTTCCCTTTCCATTGATATTAACACATTCAAAATCAAGTAATGACGTTAATGAAATTAAAAGGTCATATCCAACTTCACAAGATGAAAACGTAATTGCATAATCACGACAATCAAAAACAAACTCATCAAGTGTTAAAGTGATAAAAATTCAAATATCATCAAAATAGACACTAACAAAATTTTCCATGAAAGAATGCAAAATATGGCTCAATAATCTCATGAAAGCTCATAATGCATTAGCTATTCTGAATGATATAACTACACACGCATGTAAACCATATTTCACTCCATTTTGACGATAAACACTTGTCAAACCAATTTTATCACAATCACAAGTATCATGCATATTAATTTTCATCTTCTCCTTTCCATTTACGTTAACATACTCAAAATCATGCAATGCAAACGACTCAAATGGAAAGACGAAAGCACTGTTATGTAACGACAACTCATGTACAGATTAAACAATATGAAAACAAGAATACTCACAAGAAAACCTAGAATGACTTGTGAAAATAAGAACATTGAAAACGAGAATAAACAACATGATCATAAACTAACTCAACATATATGAAATATCCTCCATAATTCACGATAAAGATGATTCTACCATCAAAATAGCTAAAAACAAATTTATCAATGGAAGCATGCAAAACATGTTTTAATAAACCCATAAAAACATTGGATGCATTAGTTAATCTAATCGAAATATCTATCCACCTATACAAGACACGTTTTAACACAACTTTCCATCCATCACATGCTATCATGCTAATTTGATTAGGCATTGTTATCACATGTCATCAATGAATTTAGACAAAGCACAAATACTATGCAATTCATTTAGCATATTATCTAAGCAAATAAAAGAATATCGATACTTATGTACCAATTCAAAATCAATGCACATGCTCGACGTCTTATCCTTCTTAGGTACTATGATCTCATGAACGGCACACAAACTCATGTTTTCTCTCATGATACCCTTATCCATCAACTATCCAACATGCCTTGGTAACTCCTTCGTTTCCTCGAGAACGCTATAGGCTGATCAGTACGGTATGATAGCACTGAGTACGCAATCAATGACATGTATAAGAGACAAAACAGAACTAGACAAAACAGAGTGAAACTGGTTAGTATTCAAAAGCGCCTCCTTATACGAATGTACAATCATCGGCTGTTTAAAACTCAATACTTTCCAACTCACTCTCTTTTTCATGGTCACTTATTTTTCTTTCTGCTTTTTCCTCGTTCTCTCGTTTATTTCCTGTCTCACTTTTTCCAAACTATCGTTTATTTTCACTCTCATTCTTTTCAATCTCACGTTTGTTTTCAAACTCACTTTTCTGTAATTCCTTTTTTTCACTCGCAATCTTTTGATAATTTTCTTTTTGTCGTTCACTTTCTTATTTTTGCACACTGCTTTTCCGTAAGTGTTCTAGATCTTCATGGACTTGCTCGGGTGTTATAGGACAAAGCGTGACTCTTCTTTGATTGTGCACCAATGAATACTCATTCGTAAAGCCGTCATGCTTCACGTGCCTGTTGTGTCGCCATGGTTCCCAAGTAACAAATGGAAAATGTTTGTCGGAACTACATCGCATAGCACCTCATCCTCATATCTTCTAATTTTAAATGAAACTATCACCTGTTTAGTCACCTTTACCTCTCCAATACCATTGACTCCTTGCAACATATATGGCTGAGGATGCGCAACTGTTGACAAACCTAGCTTCTCCACCATTGTAGTGCTAGCAATGTTAGTACCAATATCACAATCAATTTTTACAATACATATCTTATTTTGGACAAGAAATCTAGTATAAAAGATATCCTCCTTTGCCTCCCCAGGCAGTGATTGCTCCCTCCCACGAAAGAATCCATATGAACTCTTGGTCTCCTTTTCAATGACTCCTTATAGCCAAACATGTTTGCTGCAAAACAAAGGTTAGTAGAAAATTTTTCCTCACACTCCCTTGCGTGTTTCGCTCAAACAATAATTTCACTTGTGTATTGCTCAAGTGGCTTTTACCCTCTAATAATCTCACTACCTTTGCCTTTTATCACTCTATTCTCTTTTATAGGTTCTTTTTGAATTCAACAAACAAAATCAAAGTTTTACTAATCAATTCAAAAATTAACTTATTAAGAACAAAATATAGAAGGTGTGAATTTCGGAATACCACAATATTACAGATTGATCGCTACTCCTCCTGTATGCCCTTTTTAAATTTCCGCGTGTAGGCTTTAGATTTGCCAATTGTAGCTTCGCTTCGGATTTGAACAACCCTTACGATTTTTTTAATCACGAATGCAAATAGTTTTGGATGAACCCTCAGTTGAAATTTGATGACTTGATCAAGTATGACCACACATTTTTCGGGAAAAGCGTATTAAGATTGCTGAAATTTTTATGGTCTCGTTGGATCGGAATTTGATGGTTGATGGCTCGAACTATCGCCGCAAATGATAGCAAGCAATTGATTTTTTTTAATACTTTTTTTTTACTTAATAATCAAACAAGAAAATTAAAGATAGATAACTCGCTAGAAAATTTAGCTTTGATACCAAATGATAGACTCCACGACACGTTTGCGTGAGGTGGTCGTCGTCTGGATCGTTTCTAGCAAAGTCGTAAGGTGGAACACTCACGACACATCAACACTTGGCCTATATTGAGACGAGAACCTTGGTACAATTGTTTGCACTAGGAAATCTGCGTTGAATGGACACCAACAACACCTAAACCCTGTACTTATATGAAGCAGGAACATCGGTACAATCGACGATTGATGCGATAGAAGACGTCAAACACAACTATGCTTTGCTATATGATAAGTCAAAGTTGAATCTCAAAGAAAAACTAAGAATTAACTCAAGAATTCTTCAAAAAACTAAAGAAGAGAATAACCTCACAAGTATATTGATAATCTAAAAATTATAACAATTACATCAATTGTAACCCTTATTTACACTAGTGACAAAAAATCATAATCCTAATAGGAATTACAAACCAATTTGGAATAGAAATCCCTATTTCTATAAAACAATTAGAAACTTATTATGGTAATAAAAATCCTAAAATTGTTGCCATAATTTTACCCTATTAGAAGCCTCTAGAATTGCAATCTAAATAAATCAAAACCCCCCCTAGAATCATGCCTAAAATAAAAGGAAACAAAATACAATATAATCTGCCTAATATTTTAGGAAACAAAATCTTTTCTAATTTCTGAATTAGGCTTTTGTATCAAATTTAAGATTGCTGAATATTCTTCATATCCGTGTGGCCCACATGCTGAATATGCTAACTTAAAAACAAATCCACTTGCTTTAATGTTTGCTGAATACATTATAGTTTCTAGGAATCATCCGTGGCCCACCTTGAATGAATTATCTTTGGTAGCTGATCAGACTTTTGACTAATGTTTACAAACTCTAAAGATATTAAATGTATCAAAAGTTTCTGGAGGGTTCAAGTTCATTGTATGAGAGTTCATGTATGTTGGTGCAATACGAAGAAACAGACTTTCTTAAAAAAAACAAATATTCTACTGCTGGGGTTATCCTGCTTAATTAGCCTTCTTGGCTTTTCTTGCTTTGTATCAGCTTATCACAATGATCCTCTCTGCATTATTTGTTTCTTGAAAAACACATTTCCTGAAGGGTGAGTTTTCATCTTTGTTTGTCTGATAGTTATGTATCTTTTCTGTGTTACAGATCTGATGTTCTAGGACAGTTCATGCCTTTGGTTGGAAAAGATTGGTCACAGACAGGTGTTGCACATCTATTTTCGGCTATTAAGGTTTGCTGTGTTCCTCTTATGTGCTTTTGATTATATTTAGTTTTATCAGTTTGTTGAAACGTTTTATAGTGCCATTACCACTCCAGTAATGAAGTAGGCATGTCATTGGCAACACTATCTTTTAAATGACTTCTCTATGTAGTCATGTGATACCATCATAATTGTCTAATGGAGAATTGTGTTCTGATTAATAGTACTTATGAATCATGAATCATAAATCATATTAGGAATTTTATTGTAATATTAATAAAACAAGGTTACAAACCATGCCATACAATTTTGCTAAATTAATGGGGGATGGGGGGGGCTAGATAAGGGTGGGGAACTACCATCAACAGCTAACAATGAATAACAAGACAGGAAGATTATATGCCACATGCCACAAGATATTTTTATAATTGGATTTGGGCTAACGACACTTCCATCTCTGAATTGCCATACAATTTTGCTAAATTAATGGGGGAGGGTGAACTACTCTAGAAAACATAATTGAACTACTCAAAAAAACAATTTAAGTTATTCAATAGCTAACAATGAATAACAAGACAGGAATCGAAAAATATATATTATATGCCACATGCCACAAGATATTATTAGTATAATTGGATTTGGGCTAATGACACTTCCGTCTCTGCAAGTATACCTCGTGTAGTAAATGGACCCTTGAAGTATAAAATTCTCACCTGGGAGCCCAAGTACATTAATGAAGCACGATAGACCCTAAAGGTTACTCCAGTTGTACTATGTACTTTTATTTATCATCCTGTTTTTGTGTTTCTGGAGTTTGGTAGTGTAATAAGCTTCTAGAAAATTATTTGTGCTCTCACATTCTTCTTCCTGAACAAGGTAAGAGAGGCACAATAATCCCCTTTTCTTTTTTGCTTCTTGCAGGAAAACGGGTATCAATTGCTTTTTCTAAGTGCAAGGGCAATTTCTCAAGCCGGCCTCACTAGACAGTTTCTATTTAATCTTAAGCAGGTAATGATATTCGATCTTATTATTCTATTTCCTGGCTGCAAAGTTTTGGTTAATGCTTATTTCTAGATCTAGAATTGTGAAAATCAATATCTATAAGGTGCATTGTGTTTTGTCCATATTTTGGTATCTCTTTCCCTCAAACAGAAATTCTTTGCAGGATGGGAAGGGTTTACCAGATGGGCCTGTTGTTATTTCCCCTGATGGACTTTTTCCTTCCCTGTTTCGAGAAGGTGAGTAGTTGATATCATTTATCCTTAGTGTCATCCATTTTGTGTTATTCGCAGATTATGGGTTTTTTTTTCATGCAATGTGAACTTGTGTTAGTTTTGAGTAGAAGTAATGTCGTAGTAGTTCCTCCCCCACCCCCCCCCCCCCTTCTTTTTCTTGAGTCAGCGAACCTATTTTGGTTGCTGTTAAAAACCGTGATATGCTTTAACTTGATGGAATATGTCATATTCACTACCAATCCTCTGGTGTATTTTAAATCATGTAGTGTTGGTCTCCATTGTTTCTACGTTTTTCTGGAATCATTCCTTCTTTGATCGAACAACCTTGACTATTCTGTGAAATGGAAGAAATTATTAAGTTAATATAGTTGAGGTTTTGAAATGAATAGTCTTTTCAAAAAAATAATTAATATTTTTGAATTTTATGATAAAAAAAGCTTTGTAATTGTATTGAAAGATAGAAATGCTGTATATATGAAAAATAGATTATAGTCGGTCATATGTAATTGTTGTATGGAAGTGAGATGGAACTTATTCTCTCTTTTTAATGCACCAAGGAATTATTTTTTTTTTTTCTTGCAGTTATTAGAAGAGCTCCTCATGAATTCAAAATTTCTTGCCTGGAGGTTAGTTACTTGTTTTTAAAGTCATATGACTAGCATGTTACTTTTAATGAAATTGAGAGGTAAGGATTAAATAAGGTATATGTATAATCAAAGGCTAGGATCCTAGGGTTACTTGAAGATTAGTATAAGTAGATTATTAGGAGTTTGTAGGTGGCAGCTTTTAGTAAGTTTGATTAATATAGGGTTTTCTTGGTCATTGACCTAAAATTTCAATTTTGAAGTTCCAACCTTATTCTGCTATTGTCTCTATCTCTTAGCTGTTCCTTGTTAACTTTCTTCTCTATAATCTATGTTTGAAGTCGAGAGCAAATTAATTTCTTTAGTGCAAGTTTCTCATTAATTTTTTGAACAATTGCAAATAATCGTTCAACTATAAATAAAGGAGATAAAAAGATAGAGTAACACTGAATTATGAGTATGCACGTAGATTTATATGCATGTCCTATATAATGAAACAGTCTGATCCATAAGCAACCTTCAAATTAACATGATCTAAAAGAATCTTTTTGATAAATAAATTCACTAGAGCGCACAAGGGTGCATCACTGCAACCTTTAATGTAACAACCAGGGTCAAATCAAATCATAGCATACCAAGGCCCAATGCACTATCTTAATAGTATCTTCTTGGGTTATTTTAACTCACCACAGATTCACCCAAAAAGTACATTTGAGTCAAATTTAGACAATGCAAGATGTCTAGTCCTCCTTGATCGAGTCCCTTTGATTACAACCCCTTTTCCAATTATATCTTTCTTTCCTATTGATTTGGCTTGGAGAGAGAATAGTTTGAGAGGAGTCAAGTGATGATTCAGATCATTTGAATGAGTCACGGTCGATATCATTATATACATATCATACTACTCCATATGTTCTGATGTGGGATTGGGGTGTTACATTTAAAAGACACATGTTCCTATACATGTGAATAAGTTGAATAACTGACCCCAGTGTACAAATATTCATTTATTTTAAAATTTTCAATAGGCAATCTTGGAACCAATCAGTTTCTGAAGGGACAACATTTTGAAGAGCTATTACTGCTGCTTTTTTTCTTCTTTTTTTTTTTTTGGGGGGGGGGGAGGTCGCATTTTCTACTCTGTAATACTGAATAGACGGGAGTCTAAATCTTCTGGTTCTCAAATTTGCAGGATATCAAGGCGTGTTTTCCTTCTGATAGGAATCCATTTTATGCTGGTTTTGGAAACAGACACACTGATGAGTACAGCTACCGTAAGGTTGGAATCCCGAAAGGAAAAATATTTATAATTAATCCCAAGGTACTTATGTACGAAAATCTTAATTAGTTATTGGACAAGGTTTTGTGTGTAACATTGTTATTGATATCTTTATTGATGATGTTTTTGAGTTTTCAGGGTGAGGTTGTTGTGAACAGCTGTGATAACAAATCGTATACTTCCCTTCATGCTCTTGTGAATTGCATGTTTCCTTCCATGTCCTCTGAGCAGGTTTGCTTCTCTGAACTTTTATGTTCTAGAATTACAACTATTTTGGTGTTTTTGAAAATAATAATGATAAGGCTCTCTTTCATAAGACTCATCGTCTAGTAGTAGCTAGACTCTGCTTGCCGCCTTCACTCCTCAACCCGAAGTTCTTGTTGTAAGTGAAGAAAAATGTCTCTGAACAGAGAAAAGAAAAGAATGGAACAACTACAATTCCCATAAAGAATTCGTGAATAAAATATCATCAAACTATGTTTTGGAATGCTCATTGAGAGCGTATCTCCCTCAGAATACCCTTCCCCGCAATGACCGAAAGGCTGATAACAGATAGAACTTCACTAAGAGCACAATTTTTGGTCATTGCTTCATAATCTAGGGGATTGACACATTAATATCATTTTTGTTAGAAGATTCAATCTTATCCCATAATTATAGTTATTGTTATCCCATAATTAGTGTGTATACATTGCTGTAAATTAGGGATTACCATAACTATAAATTAGGGATTGCTACATTGTGAAACTTGTGTATATAAGTCAATGTAATTGAGAGCAGAATTATCAAGGAATAATAACCCAAAATCAGTTTCTTCCTTTCTACATGGTATCAGAGCCTTGTTCCTTATTATCAGAAAGCTAGCCAACTCAGTTTCACTTTCTGCTTCCATTCTTATTTCCTCTCAGAAAACTTGTTGAGCAAATCTATATGAAGAAATTAAGATCATAATTGGGTTACCCATTGCCAGATGATCATCATAGAGGTGTCGAACTTCTGACCCACCATCGCACGTGCCTCCACGCACCACCTCACTCGCATGAGGGTCGACGCGCTTACGCGCCACCTTCGGCCGATCGGCATGCGTGAGATTTTTAAAGCGAACTTATCTTGCCGATGCGACCACTTATCTGGTGTTTGCCTCACTCTCCTCTTGCTATCTACAGTAGTCTTGTGGTGTTTGGTTCATGTTTATCCAATCTGTTTTACACCAGTTGGTTGTTTTCGTATGTAGCTTCAATTTTTTGTTGTTACTACTGATTCTTTTTGCTTCTTCTGCATAAATTTTGTTTCCAAATGTAGTGCAATTATTTGTTATCCTTGGTAAAGTTTATCCTTCTTGGATATATATTGTATCTACCTGTTATATGGCGGAACAAAGTGGTGCTATCAGTGGGGTTTATAACAGTAACATGAGACAACAAGTTGTTAGAAGCCATACTCTTAATTCAACATTAGTTTTAAGCCCCTTCAAACTAGATGAAACCAACTATTTGGCTTAGTCTTAAGCATGTCGCATGTCATTTGAGGCCAATCGTTTGCAACACTTCATCCATGGAACAACTAATATGCCTGAAAAAACTAGTATGACCCAAGAGGAGTGGAAATCTGATAATTCTATGGCGAAGACGTGGATTTTTAATTCGATGGAACCTAGTATGCTGTGAAGCGATTACATGTTCTTAGACACACTTTTATGAGCTTTGGGAGGCTATCTCTCAAACTTTCTTCATTTTTAGTGATATGTCCAAGGTATATGACATTTGTAAAAGAATTTGTGAGATGGGTCAAGGGGAGAAAACCGTGGCTCAGTATTTTGCAGAGATTAGTGCACTTTGGCAAGAGCTTGATCATTATCGGGGTTTTTCAGCCAAATGTACGAAAGATGCAGCAGTTTATCAAAAGTTTGTTAGTGAAGATAGAGTTGTGGTTTTTTTGGCTGGTTTGAACATAGAGTATGATCAAGTTCGACCACAGTTGATTGGTCAGACACCATTTCCATCACTGCGAAAGGCTCATGCTAGAGTCTAACAAGAGGAAAGTAGACATCGAGTGATGGTTCTAAATCTAAATCATGTTGTTGATCGATCAAAGAAAGGTTGGTTCTTATCCTAAGCCTGACTTCTCCATTCAGTCTCCTGTCACACACTCGAATGAGAAGGAGTCCCGCGAATGTGACTACTGTGGGGAAAGAACCATTCCGAGGATCGTTGTTTTAAGCTTCATGGACATCCTAAAGGACGCGGAGGTCGGTCTGGTAGTGGACGTGGACGTGGTTCCCAGGCCTATATGTCCACTACAACATTTCCTGTTGATGCATCCAGTACTTCAGAAGTTACTACTGCTCTCACTTTTGAGGAAATTTCCACTTTCCGAAAACTCTGTTCCAAATCCATTTCTTCTCATTATGCACAATTAGGCATACACTCTTGTGCTTTTAATGTTTCATCAACTCGCCCCAGTTGGATCATAGACACGAGTGCTTCTGAGCATATGACCGGGTCTTCCAATCTCTTTACCTTATACACGCCTTGTTCTGGCAAAGGCAAGGTTCAAGTAACTGATGGTTCCCTTTTCTCCCATCTCCGGGAGTGGTAGTTTGTACTGCTTCATTAACATTATCATTTGTTCATATTCCTTCATTTATTGAAAACTTATTATCTATCTAACGTCTTACCGAATCCTTACATTGCTTAGTTACTTTTTCCTAACTCATTGTGTTTTTCAGGATTTAGTGACGATGCAGAAGATTGGCAGTGGTAGTGCAGTTGGTAGTTTATTATTTGGATGTTCCCTCGTCTAACATGCCTCTGATTATAGATGAGACTGCTACTCAAGCTCTTTAATCTACTTTTGAATCTAACTCGACTTCTCTTCATCAATGACATCGACGCTCGAGACATCTCCTTTATCAAGATTTAGAGTCTTTATTTCCATCTTTAGTTAAACAGTGTAATAAAACTTAGTTTTTGTGTGAAACATGTAAATTGGGTAAACACAAACGTTCTATTTATTCTGCTATTAACAGTCGACATTCTAAACCTTTTGTTGTTATACATACTGATGCGTGAGGACCCTCTCAAGTTGTTTCTCGTTTTGGTTATAGATAGTTTGTTAGTTTTATTGATTGTTATTCTCGTATAACTTGAATTTATTTTCTTCATTCCAAAAATGAGATATTTGACTGTTTTCAAAAATTTCATAAGATGATCCAAACTCAATTTGAAGCTGAAGTCAAAATTCTTCATAGCGATAATGATCGTGAATATATTAATAATAATGTTTTTGCATCTTATCTCTCTCGGCATGGCATCATACTTCAAACCTCCTGTGTCCAAAACCGCGAACAAAATGGAGTGGCAAAAAGAAAAAATCGGCACTTACTAGATGTAACACGCACTCTTATGTTCACTATGAACACACCTAAATTTCTATGGGGAGATGTTCTAACACCTGCATTTCTTATAAATCGGCTTCCTTCTAGAATTCTTGGGAATAGAAGTCCCATTTCTTTCTTCCAGCACACGACAAATCCTTCTCTGTCACCTCGAGTTTTTGGCTGTGTGTATTATGTTCATGATAAATCTCTCACTCGGGAAAAACTAGATCCCATGGCTTTAGGTGTGTTTTTATTGGGTATTCTCCCACCCAAAAAGGTTACAAATATTATCACCCTCCTTCACACAAGTTTTTTGTCACTCGTGATGTCACTTTTTGGGAGTTTTAACCTTTTTATTATTTCCCACCACCTCCTCGTGGTTGTTATTGATGAGGAAAACTTCCTCCCCGAGGTTGGTATTACAAGTAGTACTATTCCACCTTATATATCTTCTCCATCTTCTCTTGTTCCTGTTGTTGTCTCTGATAAATCTTCACAAGGGGAGTCACAAGAGTCGCATGCTAGACAAAATGAGCTTGAATTAAGGGCCTATGTTCGAAAAGACAAGAATAAAGTCACTATTTCTGCACCACTACAACAACTCTGCTCAGAACCTATTCCTGATAATGCTAATGGTAAGAATCTTACTTGTTCTTCTGATGATACTTATCTTCCTATTGTTCTTAGAAAAGGGGTTAGATCATGTACCCAACATCCTATCTCTAATTTCTTAGCCTATAATAAATTATATGCATCCTACCATTCCCTTGTTTCTTCTTTGTCTTCGATATCTGTTCCTCAGGGGTGGAAGAAGCAATTAACGATGAGCACTGAAAAAAACTATGATAGAAGAGATGAATGCCCTAAAAAAGAATGATACATGGGAACTAGTCATTCTTCCTTGTGGAAAAAACTAGTTGGATGCAAGTGGGTATATATAGTCAGACAAAAGTCTGATGGGACAGTTGAGAGACTTAAAGCCAGACTAGTTGCAAAGGGTATAATCAAACCCATGGGATTGATTAGCAGGAGACATTTGCTCCCGTGGCAAAGATGAACTCTGTTCATACCATAGTCTCATGTGAACCTAACTTCGGCTGAGATCTTCAGCAATTAGACATAAAAAATGTGTTCCTTCATGATAACTTGGAGGAGGAAGTGTACATGGAAATATCTCCTGGTTTTGCTTCATCTGCTAGGTAAGGTTTGTAAGTAGCGAAAGGCTCTGTATGGTCTGAAGGAATCTCTTAGAGTCTGGTTTGGTAGATTCCACAAAACAATGATAAAGTTTGGGTACAAGCAGACTCGAGTAAATCATACTCTATTTGTTAAACAAATAAAGGGTAAGATTATTATTTTTATTGTTTATGTTGACGACATTAGGGTGACAAGGGATAATAGAGAAGAGATAGTAAATCTCAAAGCAAGACTGACAAGAGAGTTTGAGATCAAAGATTTGGTCCTTTGAAATATTTCCTTGGTATTTAAGTTGCGAGATCTTCCAGTGGGATATTTCTATCTCAAAGGAAATATGTACTTGATCTTCTAACAGAAGTTGGTATGTTGGGATATAAGCCTGTTGATTCTCCTATTGAAGTTAATCATCATTTAGTATGGGGCTCAGAATCAACGATTGATAGAGAAAAATATTAACGTTCAGTGGGACGATTGATATATCTTATGTTGTGGGAGTAATAAGTCAGTATATGCATGATCTTCGACATTGTCACATGAAAACTGTTTACAGAATTCTGAGATATCTCAAGTCTGCTCCTGGAAAAGGTATATTGTTCATGTCACATGGTCATGAGAATTGAAGCATTCTCCGACTCAGATTGGGCCAACTCTATAGAGGATCGTCGTTCTATATCTGGTAACTGCTCATTTGTTGGAGGCAATCTTGTTACTTGGGGCAATAAGAAACAATCCGTGGCGGTAAGATCCGGTCTTCGAGGCAAGAATATCGAGCTATCGCATTGGGTATATGTGAACTAATGTGGTTTCGAAATTTGTTAGAAGATTTGGGTGTTACAACTAAAAGGTCTATGCAGTTATTTTGTGAGAATAAAGCAACCATTAGTATTGCAAACGACTTGGTACAACATGATAGAAAGAAGCATATTGAGATTGACAGACACTTCATTAAAGAAAAGTTAACTAGTGGTCTTATTTTACTTATCTTTCGTCAAAACAGAATATTAGCTTATTGATATTGACTAAATGTCTTAGTAGTAAGATGTTTCATCCATTCTGTTTCAAGTTGGACATGCGAGACATCTATATACCAACTTGAGGGGGAGTGTTAGAAGATACTGTTAGAAGATACAATCTTATTCCATAATTGTAGTTAATCTTATCCCATAATTAGTGTGTGTACATTGTTGTAAATTAGGGAGTGTTGCATTGTGAAACTTGTGTATATAAGTCAATGTAATTGAGAGCAGAATTATCAAGAATAATAACCCAAAATCAGTTATTCCTTTTTGCAATTTTTTACCTGAAGGTTTTCAGTGATACAAGTTCTTGATTTTTTTTTGCTCTAGAGTTTATTGGATCCCCTTTATAGTTTTAAATAAAAATCGCTCCATCATCGCAGTCACGTATTGTAATGGTCGCGGACCCCTGAGGCGTGAATTTGTTTTATTTCAATTCACACCTTGCCTTAAGGAACAGATATAATGTGTTATCAATAGATTTTAGTCACTTTTTCCAATCAAATACATAGTTATAATATATAAATTTTATAAATGTTTCTAATAACTTTTAAGGCACTAAATTTCAACTATTTAAACCATTAAGAATAACAAATGCAATCAATTAATGACATAAAAAACTACATAATATTTTGGAATAAACATACCCACAGTTTATAACCTACCCTCCAACTTTATGTAAACAATTTTATTCAATAGTTTTATGTACATAGTATTTTTAATTGAGCTTGTTTTGAACTTGGTTTAAGTAGATTTGACTAGGTTTAGACTTTATAGGAAAAATCATTTGTGGAACTCTCTCTCTCTCTGTTTGTTTGATTGTTTGTCCACAAAATATCAAAATTTATTTTCTATTGTGAGGGTCGCAGTATTTAACAGCCGTACTGGCCCATCCACTCTTCATAGCACCAGCTCTGTTTGGTTACTTTAGTATGATTCAAATTCCACTCAGTTATATTTTCTTCTACCCTTTGATTCCAGGAAGATTTTAACTCGTGGAATTTCTGGAAATTGCCACCTCCTCTAATTGATATATGAAGGCGCCAACATATTATTTCTTAACCATTTCAAAATGGAAAGGGAGAATCCCTATTGCTTGCCCTGCAACTGTTCAGGTGAGTTGCGGTTTTCCTTCTGTATAAAATGGAGAAAAATCAAGGAAAAAGATTTTGGGCTGTCCTCTCTTGTTGGAATGACTGTACAGATCAATATATCATGACTTGGTGCTATTTACACAGGAAACAATTCCAGTGTAATTAAAAAGAATGGTATACTTAATATATCTTCGAGCACCTTGAACCAGATGGATTTAACCAAAACTATGGATCAAGCAATGTGATTTCCTTACTCGAGCATTTTGATCGTATGTTGGATCCAAACCATCTTATTTGGCATACGGAACAATAGCTGCTGCATCTTCTCCTGTTTTGCGAGTGAAAAGGCATAAATTTTCTATCATACAGATATCGTTGCACCTCTGTTGGTTATCTTTTATAAATACATGATTCTGACCAGAGAACTACGTCCAAGGGATTGGTTGATAGTATTATCCCTTTGATTTCAAAAAGATTATTTTGGTGCTGAAAATTTTTGTGTGGAGGTGAATTTGACATGAAGATAGGGCTCCATTCTATGGGAACTTTGTTGTTTGTGCTGGATATATGGAATGGAATTGAACTTTACAAAGGAAGATAGAAATCGAAATTTGTTGATTTTTTTTCCTGGTTTTCCGGGTTAATTATGGGCAAATGGGCATCATTAGTTTTGAAGGAAGATATTGGTATTTTCCAGTTGAATGGTGCATCTAAATTAGTTCAGTTGTATATTTGTATACTGTGTTCATGATTCCATGAACACTGCTATGTTATATGTAAGCATTTATAGGAAAACAGTGCATCTTAATAATAGAGGAGATATGTACATCTCTCAGTATATTTATGTACAATTGTATTAAAAGTCGATCTCTGTTCCAATTTCTGTGCAATATTTATGTTTTCCATTTTTTCTTGAATGCTAATCCTTTTGTTTAGAGAGAGAAGAGTTTTGACTTTTTTTTTTTGGTATTTAACAAAGCAAAATTTATTTATTTTTTTCTTTTTGTTTGTTGTGTAGAGTGGGTGAATGCTATACTCCCTTTATTTCACAAAAAAAAAAGTTTCATTTGCGAGTTAATATTAAGAAATATAATTAATGTTTTGTTTGATTGATTAAAAGAGTATACAATCCTAATATTACCCTTCAAAATTCATTGAAAAGGTGAAAGATAAACAATTTAATATTTAATGCAGGGATAATATGATAAATTAAATCATTAATATTTTTAAAAATAAATAAAAAAAAACGGAGCGAGTATAAATGACGCAATATCTTTAAATTTTTATAAATGAAACTTTTTTAGTATATGAAGTTTTTGTCCCCAAGCCATGGAATAAAAACTATAAATAATTATTAAGAGTTGACATTGTGCAATTATAGCTAAATATTGTTGCACCTTGACCTTGTGCTAGCAGAATATGAACGGTGCACTTTCCTTGTCAATGTGGGTGTAAGATCACACCCTCCCCAACTGCTGCTTCTATATATATATATATATATATATATATATATATATATATATATAGTATTATTAGTATAATTATTTGGTAAACAACTACTTTTGAAAATATGAGAGTTTACATTTTCTGGTTTTTTTTTTAATTTTATTTTTGGCCTCATGGGAGAAACGAGGAATTATCATAAATTTAATGACTTTATATTTATTTATTAAACTTATTATTATAATTTTATTATCATGTTAATAATATTTTACTATTTTTAGGAGTAAACATGAAATAAAAAAATACATTTTAAAATTATTTATGATTATTTTTATGGGACGGAAAGTGTGCAGTTATTAGGTTTATTAATCGGACTAGCAAAAAAAGTTGAGAAATTAAGAATCAGATAGGGTAGTCAAACTGTTATCATTTATTATATTTTTAGAATAAAGTTAATGTTATTAACTCGAAGGACGGTCTGATTTAATTGGCCACAAATAAGGGTGTAAACGAGTAGAACCGGAGCGAACAAAGTCGTCTCAATTTTTTTATTTTATTTTTTATAATTAGGTACAAGATCTCAAGTTTGGTTACAACATTCAAAAGAAAAATTGGGATATATATATATATATATATATATATATATATATATATATATATATATATTTTTTTGCGGGTATTCAGATATGACCACTTTTAATGATTTTGACAGAAAATCATCGCTAAATTCGTCGTTATATGGTTTGAAATGTTGCATTCCTATAGCCCGGTTAATAGAAGAGGGAGTACTTGGATAACATATTATTTTCAGAGTCCAAAAATTAGTTAAATCATCTATATAATAAAACAGAACCCATTTTGAATCTTTCATTTGACAAAACACAAGAACGGTTCAGATTCATTCTAACTTAATTTTTTTAACTTAATCTAAAGGCTCGTAAACATATATTTTAGTTCATACCAGTATAATAAATATACTAAATTATCGCTAAAAGTTCGGATAAAATTCTAGTTATAAGTTAAAATTCACGAAGAATTGTCAAAATATTTGACGACTTTTCACCCATTAGAATATATATCTTGCTAACCCCAAGCTTTTGTACATCATTTAAGTGGTCTTTTTACATTTAAAAAGATTGGAATTATTTCTAAATTATACAAAATGTAACACTGAGAAATTACTTATCAACTATGCTCTTCTAAGTTTAACTTAATCGTCATGGAAACATGTGTTAATAATGGATTTTTGGTGAGTTGTAATTATCCAACCAAAAGACTACATACAAATAGTTACATAAAAAAATATTTAAAAAAAAAAGTGAAGAAAATAAGAGATTGGTGAAACTTTATAAATTTGGAACAGCTAAAAGGGGCACTTCATTGCACATAAGAAGTTGACAGGCCAACTATAGTAGTTGTGCTTTATTACCTGTTTCTCCTATAGGATTTCTACCACAAATCATTATGGTTAGCTTTATCCCCTATATATATATATATATTCTGATTAGTCAACGTATTGGTTCGTTAGTGTAATTATTATAGCGACGGATTGACCGCCGTCGCTATAGCATAAAAAACCGAAACGTAACTATAGTTATGACAACGGTTTGTAACGTCGATATACCGGTCTATTTAGCGACGGATGAACCGTCGCTATAGCCGGTTCGTCTTTGGTTCATTTTCCCCGGTTCACTGGAGAAATTTTTTGTATATATATATATAACTTGACCATTCTATCCCTATCTTGCCTTCCAAATTAAGCACAAGAACTCCATAAGCCTCCTAATTTAAGCTTTTATATTTTACATGAAAATTGATTAAAATATGATTAGTCACTCTTAATACCAAGTTTAAACTGACCTTTTTCTATGAATTTAAATGCTTGAATCATTAATTGTTCTAGCGTGTCACTTACATTATGAGACTAGGACATTAATTCTTGCCCAAATATATGTTCCATTAATAAGTGTACAAAAGAATAGTCCCTTATATTAAATGGCTTAAAAAATTATTAAAATTTATTTTATTTTTGTTATTTTGGGTCATGAGATCCACTATATAAAAAAAGTATATTTTCGACAAACCCTATTATTTCCAACAAATCGCTCTTATTTTTGACAAAATTATTTTCAGTAGATTTTTTCGTAGAAAATAAACGAATTTATTCCGTCAAAAATAAATATTTTTATTTTTTTTGCAGTGAGATCTAGAAATAACTCGAAAAGGGTCCTTTGGATATCATAAAAGTATTTCTAGAAATTAAAAAAATAACATCATATACTTAGATTACTATAACCTCATTTTGTCCTATCCTTTTTGTCTCAAAGGAAAGGAAAATCCAAATAAAGAAACAGACGCTTGGAGCTCTCCAAGTGGTTTTAAATTACTTCCATTTGAATTTTACTCCATTTTCCCATCCTCTTGCATCTAACAACTTCAACCATGCCCCTTCTTATATAAGTATATGCTATATATAATCATATACTAATACTTGACAAATACCATTCAAAATATTTATATAAAAAACATAGGGGTATTAGCTAGTTGAGAAATATATATGATCAGTTCTCTCTAGTGCTGTCTATTAAATATAGCTCTCTCTTTGCCTTGTGGTGTTTGGAGGAAAAATTAATGATGAAGTCTCCGTCAAAAGCTCTGGTCACTAGAATCAATCTCATTTTCCTGGCTTTCTTCCTAGTAGTCTATGCTACTCTTCTTCTCCGGCCATCTTCTTCTGTCTATCACGAAAATGCAGCATCGCTTGTTAGGTGCTCCCTGCGCGAATGCCATCACAAGGTAAGGTGAGCTGCCTCAAGTATCTTGTCAATTTTATTTACCAAATCTAACAAGTTCTTGCTTCCAAGAACTTGATAAGATTCGTTTTCTTGATTACCCATCTGGTTATATTTGAATTTTTTTTAGAGTGTTGTTGTGTATGACGAGAAATTAATGCCGATATTAAATACAGATGTATGTGATTTACATGTCTGTTTTTTTATCGCCTACAGTTTCACGTTACTCACAATTCACATCCAACATATATATCATTTTCCTTTTTGTTTAGGTAGATAAAGGGATTAAGATGAAGGCAATCTTGGAAGAACCGCCAAAAAGTCATGAATCAGAATCAAATGAAATGAATTTGATTAGAAGAGAGAAACCAAGTTTCTTGAAAGAAATGGGAAGAGGAATGAAGATTGGGATGGTGAATATGGAAGGAGAGAATGTGAGTGAATGGAAAATGCAGGGGCAAATTTTTCCGATTTACTTTGAGCAAGTTTCCGAGTTATTTGAATGGAAGGACTTGTTTCCTGAATGGATTGATGAGGAAGAAGAGATTGATGGTCCATTGTGTCCCGAAATTCCAATGCCAAATATCGAAAATTATGGATATATGGACATGATAGTGGCGAAATTGCCATGCAAGTGGCCAGAAGAAGGGTGGGCGAGGGATGTTTTTAGGCTGCAAGTGCATCTGATAGCGGCAAAGTTGGCGGTGAAGAAAGGGAGGAGGGATTGGAAGAAAAGGACAAAAGTGGTGTTTTTGAGCAAGTGTAGGCCTATGTTGGAGCTGTTTCCGTGCGATGATTTGGGGAAACAAGAAGGTGACTGGTGGTTTTTTGAGCCGGAGATGGCAAAGTTGGAGCAGAAGGTTTCACTGCCGGTTGGCTCATGCAATTTGGCTTTGCCTCTTTGGGGAAAAGGTACAGTACTATCTCTATAGTTTTCTGAGTCCTATATATATACTAGTTGTGTCCTGTGCCTCCCGCCCTACATGGTCGGTAAAATTTATCCCAAACTTAGATGATTTATTAGGGTGAACGAGAAATTCAAAATCAGTTGTATTTTGTTAGATAGATTGTATGTCGATTTCTATTGCGAGTAGACACAATGACTTAGAAACTAAATTAATATAAATACACACAGTAATTGATGTGTCTAATATATATGATATTTTTCTAAAATACAACAAAATATTTAATATTAGTACGAATAACTTTTAGTTGAGTGGTTACAAATATTGTTTTTAGAAACTGATATTTTCACATGTTAAAATGATATTTTTACACGAGTCTCTCGACCCATCCACTATTCATGTTAATTTTTTAGATGCATGGAAATATAATAGGTTCTCTTGCTTTTTCAATAAACTTTCAGGAATAGACGAGGTTTATGATGTGTCAAAGATTGAACGCAGCACCAAGACGGTAAAACGAGAAGCCTACGCCACTGTCCTCCATTCCTCCGAATCCTATGTTTGTGGCGCAATCACCCTTGCACAGTCTCTCCTCAAAACCGGTACCAAGCGCGACCTTATTCTTCTAATGGACAGCTCCATCTCCAAACCCAAACGCCAGGCCCTCGCCTCGGCCGGGTGGAAGATCCGAATGATCAAGAGGATCCGAAACCCAAAAGCTGAAAAAAACTCATACAATGAGTACAACTACAGCAAGTTCAGATTATGGCAGCTCACTGAATATGACAAGATCATTTTCATTGACGCAGATATCATCGTTTTGCGTAACATCGACATTCTCTTCCATTTTCCTCAGCTATCCGCGAGTGGAAATGACGGGTCAATATTCAATTCGGGTATCATGGTCATTGCCCCGTCAAATTGTACATTCCGTATATTCATGCAACGTACAAAAGAAATCGTATCGTACAATGGCGGTGACCAAGGGTTCCTCAACGAAGTTTTTGTTTGGTGGCATAGGTTGCCAAGGAGAGTCAATTTTTTAAAGAACTTTTGGTCAAATAATACAATTGAAGCTGGTGTAAAGAACCAACTATTCGGGTCGGATCCTCCAAAATTGTATGCTATACATTACTTGGGGTTGAAGCCATGGCTTTGTTATAGGGACTATGATTGTAATTGGGATATTGGTGAGCAAAGGGTTTACGCGAGCGATATCGCCCACCAGAGGTGGTGGAAGCTTCATGATGCCATGGATGAAGGGTTGCACAAGTTCTGCGGGTTATCGAATCAGAGGAAGATTGAGTTGCAGTGGGACAGGAAGTTGGCTGGGAAAATGGGATTAACTGATGAGCATTGGAGAATTAATGTTACTGATCCGCGACGATTAGCTTAACTGGAATTTCAAGATTTTTTTATTTTTGGATTATTTTCTACCTTGCACGTTCTTGTATGTAATTTTTTTTTTTGCATCTAATCATTTATGAGATTCGTTGTTATTCATGTATAATTTATGTCTGAATATATTGTTAGAAATGACTCATACTTCTGCGGATTAGACTAATGGTCACTACAACAGGGTGCATGTCAAGCGTACATTGTTTGGTGTGTTGATTATGGTTATGTGAAGCATCTTAATTATGAATGAAAAACATTTTAGGATTTCACGCTTTTGTAATTGGACATGAGTATTTGCATCTTAGTCGAAATCTGTTCCGATAAACATGTTGTTATTTGGAGATTTTGCATGCCAAATGCAGATTTCGATGATTCTTCATACATTATCTTAATTCAATGGCATATTATCAAGTGTGGCAATAGCAAAATTTTATCTGTAAGATTCGATTAAATCTTATCTATATTATTTAGTTTTAATTAAGGTTTTCTGGTATATATCATGAATAACCTGACATTTGTTTGCATCTAAATTTTAGCTGCCTAGTCAATTTATTGTTGGATTATTGGATTTTAATCATATCATAAAGAGGGAGAATCTTGATCAAGCTTGATTGGTTACTTGACCGGGTAAAAAGCAATAGTTGTGAGTGATTATAAAAGGACAGAGAGTAATGGTTGAGCTAACCAATTTAGGTACACCTAACAGAGCTAAAATTCTACTCTTATATCACACACCACAAATAATTCAAAGAAACTAAGAGGGCCGAAAGAATAAGTTAATAGGAAGTTCTTAATCCATCATAAGCTGTAAAAATAGTTAAATGAATTCTCAAATGCATATTTAACTTAACTTCTGCTTCGGCATAGTAGTAAAAGCTGTTCTTTCAGTTCTGCTTCTTCAGAAGCTGCATTGGCTTACAAGAAAAGAGAGAGGAAGCATCAATAAAACTAGGCTTCACTTAGACACTGACATCTAATTTATTAAGTTGTTCCTTCAAGTATTTCCATCTAGTTTCATCCCTAGCTTCATATGTTTCAATGACATGGATGTGATGCTACATCATAGCCATTCCAACGGTCTCTCATTACAAGAAAAATGCTCATCTGCGACTGACTGCGATTGCTGATATCAATCTGTAATCGCCTCTGGTCGCTGATATTAGTCGTAGTTTTTTTGGTCGCTAATTGTCCATCGGCGACCACCATCAGCGACCGACTTATCCGCGACCACTATTAGCGACGGATACGGTCGCCAATTTAAGTCTGGCTGAGTCAATCTTTAGAATGACGTGGAGCCACGTGTCAACGACTGATATTAGCGACCGCAAACGACCGTTAATAGGGAAAAAAATTATATTCAGTTTCGGTCGCTGAAAGTTCCTAGCGATCGCATGCGGTCGCTAATACTAACATTAAAAAAATGGTTATTCTGTGGATTTCCCAAAAAAATTGTACCTGTTTTGTACATGCTTTATATCCCAACACACAATAATATTTATAAATAAACCAACATCCATATAAATCCATCGATGTTTCCATCCATTTTATATATATATATATATATATATATACAAATTAATAAAACCAAAACAGTAATATAAATATCCACAAATACTGCTCGTATATATAAACAAGTATTGTTCGAGTAAAATTTGTATACAAATGTTAGAACGTACAATATAAACATGCATTCAATTATTTAGTCAGTAAAAATAATAATTCAAATGTCGATTAACAAGAGAACAGTGAATATAAATGTCTTCACAAAGCAATAATATCGTTCAAATGGGGTTGTAACAAAAGAATAAAACATGTATTATTAAATGTAAAGTATGTAAGCTAAACATTCAAAGCTAAACATAAAGCTAAAGTACATAAAGCTAAACAATGACAAAATTACCTCATCAGGCTCATCCTAGTGTTGTGTTGCTCTCGCCACTACATCTGCTAACTCATCAGGACTCAGAGACAGCAGATGACCGCCAAGTATATGAAGAAGATTCTGATCCTAACATAATTCTCTCACACAGTTAGCAGGAGTGTGCGGCGTCGGATGGCACGAGGACTGAGTAGACTGACTAGCAGAGCTGCATGTGCCACTGATAGTCGGTCGTCGTCGTTGTCCTTGGCCTTTGACATAGTTCTTCTTGACAACAGATGCCCTCTCCCACAATTCTTGACCAATTGGTGGTCGCGGTGTGCCTTTAGGATAACGCTCATTCAGTAGACTCTTATAAGTGTCATGTCAGTAGGTTAACAATTAAATAGTTAAAAATAAATATAAAATGCTTAAGAATGACGTAAAAATTTATAAACATATTGTGGGCCCAAGTGCAAAATTAGGGTTCACATGACCTAATTGAATTAAATGTGCAAATTAGGGTTCCACGATCTCATTAAATGTGCAAATTAGGGTTCGCATAACCTAATGGAATGAAGACAGAAAAGTCAAAAATAAATGTGCTAGACCCGGGAGAAGGCTCGTGGAGGCGACTCGTTTTGAGAATTGATTGAGGGATTGGATTGGTGGCTATAAGGACAGGACGATCTGAGCATTACTGTGATGATTAAATTTCTCTGAAAGAATGTGCTTGGCACATGACCACTTTTCAGAAAACCCTACAAATACCCATTCCCTTCCATTGGGAAGGGGACCTCTCTTCAGACGTAGGACTTACACTCTTGGAAGATCGAAGGACCAGAACATTCTCTCTCAACACTCTGGAAGACTCTTGGAATCCCAATAACCCTAACAAGGTTTCCGGATACTAGGGTGGAAGAACTCAAGAAGAAGGCTTTTGGAATCCCAATAACCCTAACACGGTTCCCGGATTCTAGGAGTTATGCCATGTGTCATTAGAGTAATTGCCCACCTGTTCTTCTCCCCTCTTCAATCAATCAACCAATCTCGTGCTCTTCGTGGATTTCTCTCCTCCTCAGCCAACACGAAACCATAACTAGCAAGGCGCGATTTCCTTACCCACATTTCTTTGGCGACTCTGCTGGGGAGGTATAGAATTCGTGAATGGTATGCCCACAACTTGAAGTGGGAGAACAACAAGAAGAGCTTCACCAACAAATAACATTACCTCACTGGATCTAGTTCCAAGGCAAGCAAGTCAAGCTTTCCAAGGCGTGAATCTAAATCTCGATCAACCCATCCTTGAAGACGCCTCGGAAGGAAGTTCAACATCACCATACATGGCGGATCAACAACTAGCGAATGTCAGGCAGACAAGCGCGGGAAGGCAAAGTGACGAAGAAAGTGGAGAACAGACAAATGTTGTGCAACTGGAGATGCTCAAGGCGTTGAAGGAAGCACAGGAAGGACAAGGGATGATGATGGCTGTGATGCTGGAGATGTAGAGGAAGCAAGAGGAAATGAGAAATTTCCGCCAGTAGTTGATGCAGATTCCCGCTTTCAAGGCCATGTTCCCAGACAATTTACAGGGAGAACAGGCAGGAGTGGAGGACGACAACAACGATAGCAACAATAAGGAGAATCAGACTACACCTCCATTGACGAAGAATCAGTCTGTTCTAATCATTCACTTGGAACCTCAGAACAGTGGTGACGTGCCACAACCCAGACTGGAAGTTAGCCAGCCTCAAACAAACATCATTCCGACCACTATCCTCTTATTTTCACAAGTGCATATACCAACCATCCCAAGCCTCGTCCAACAAACCAACCCACAAACACAACCGATACAGAATTTACATGATGTCAGTGTACATCAACTAATTTCTGTACCATACACACGACCAATGCCGCCATACATCACAACACCACAGAGAGTCCATACCGCGAGCCAATATGTGACAAAGGATGATATGATCGATGTGATCAATCAACTTCATAGGCAGACATCCCAACCTTCGGAGTTAGACTTTACTCCACCTTACCCGGCACAGATTTTGAGACAACCTTACCCGGCAAGGTATATCGAGCATACCCCGTAATTTCCAAAATATAATGGGGAGAAAAGAAATGCCAAGGAACACATTGACAGGTTCGTGGAGTCGATGTCTCCATGGTTAGGATATGATGAAATGAACAATCACAATTTGTTGATGAGGGAATTCAACAAGACTTTGACGGATAATGCTTTCAGTTGGTACTACAACTTGGAGAAGGGATCAGTCCATGATTGGGATGATCTAAAATTATAATTTTTAAAGAAATTGTTCTATGTGCAGAAACAGGTAACCATCGTAGAGCTCATGTGATTCAAGCAGAAACCAAACGAGGAGCTGTCAGATTACGTGGATAGGTTCAGGACCCAAGCACAGAGTGTGCAGAGCCAATTGAAGAAAAGAACTTGGTTAGCATATGCAACAATGGTGCTTTAGACACCTTCAGGCCCCATCTCATTACCAAGGCTTGTGATTCATTTGCAACCCTCTCATCTTTTGCACAAGACTTGGGAGGAATCATGACATTTTCCACCAGCCGTGCGATGGTTACATGGAAGAACAAGAGGACATCAACTGTGGCTTTGGTGGATTCTCAGTCAAAATCACAAGGGGGAAAGAGGGAGAAGAATGAGAAATTTGAGCGAAGCAGAGAAAAGCATGGGGACAAGTATACTAGAATGCCAGTTTCGGAGGCTATCACATGCAGCGAGAAGGCATTCAGGAGCCTGTACGAACAATAGGTCGAGGACGGAGTGGTGAAACCTCCAAGGCCCCAGTTGGTTGTGACGGAAGAGATGAAAAGAAGACCAGACTTCTGTGTGTACCACCAATACGCAGGACATTCCACTATGGACTGTTACAGTCTGCGGAGGATATACCATGAGAAGCTGGCAGCCGAGGAGATTGAACTAAGAGAAGAAACGTGCAACACTATCACCCATGGTGCAGTCCCGAAAGTCAAGAACCCAAATACTGTCTCTACCATCGAAAGAACTCTGAATTAAAGATGAATTAAAAATCCACCCAAGATGGTGGTCCACCAAAAATGGTGGTTTAAGTCCTCAGGAGTATCCCTTGCCAAATAATTGGATGACCAAGGGAGGAGGCACAAGAATTGACGAATTAAAAAAAATCCACCCCCAAGATGGAGGTCCACTCTAAATGGTGGTCAAGTCCTCGTAGACTGCACTTGCCAAGAAATTGGACGACCCAAGTGACGAGGCACCCGATTTCAAGTCCCCGTAGACTGCACTTGCCAAGAAATTGGATAACCCAAGTGACGAGGCACCCGAGTGTTACAATTTATCATCAAAAGTGAATGAGGCACCTGACTACAAGTCCTCAGACCCGAAAAGTTATAATTTCAACTTTAAAATAATGGAAGCGGTAGAGGAGGATGTGGAGGCGGCAGAGGAGGAGGTGGAGGTGGCAGCGGAAGGCGACAATAATAGAGGCGGAGGTGGTCATAACGGAGGTTGATGAGGCGGAGGAGGAGGCGACCAAAATGGAGGTGGCGGAGGAGGAGGTGAAGGTGGCGGCGGAAGGGGAGGAGATGACGAAGGGGAAGCAGATCGAGAGGGAAGGAGATGGCGGTGGAGGAGGAGGAGGAGGAGGAGGTGGAGGTGGAGGTGGAGGTGGAGGTGGCGGCTGGAGGGGAGGAGATGACGAAGGGGAAGCGGATCGGGAGGGGAGGAGATGGCGGTGAGGTTGCAAATCTGAAGTGTTTATTTTTGATGATGATGATATTTAAAATACCCACATAAATTAAAGGGATAATAAATACATTAATTTTGTAAATAAAATATTTAAATGCATTAATTGTGTAAATATTTTATGAGTGCACTATTGTTGTAAACATTTTTAAAAATGTAATAGAAAGTGTAATTGTTCCTAACAAAAATACCTATTGGGAAGACCTAAAAATTTGTCGATTTTAGTGGGCCTAAAACCCGATCACCTTGGGCTTTAACCCAGGGTCGATGCTGAGTAATGTTACTATCACATAAAATTGATAATATACTGCTCACATACATATTGGTATAGTTGACATGATTTGCTCTGCATGTGAATCATATCGATATACATATGAATGTGTGTGAATAGTATGTGATCGGTTTTTATGGGACAACAGACTTATTGCTTCTTCTAAATAGATAAACAAATCTAAGATCCGATCTATGTAATTCCGGTCCCACCACAAGTAAGGAGATTTCATAACGCCTTTATGATAAGGGCAGTCTCGTCATTGACATATCCTACAGTCGTGGCATTACAATGTCCTTTTTGTCTTTTTGACCGTTTGTCTTTGTGCGAAACGCCTGATCCCACACGCTCTTCCCTCGCGTTTGGACAAACAATCTACTATGACCGAATCACCCCCATTGCAACTTCCAAAATTTAGAAAACTTTTGTTAAATACTTATAGAATCCTCAAAAGAATGATTAGAGATATAATTTTTTTTATATGTAAAAAAATGAGATAAAATATATAGATATCAGTAAATATGTCATTTAGTGAGGTCTTAGTATAAAAAATAAAAATATTTATCACTTTATATAATCTTCTAGGCACTGGCAAAGCTACATACACCATTGTGGGGTCAATTGACCCCACTGAAAAAATAATTATTTTATAATGTGAGATAAATTTTAAAAAATTTAAGTATTATGTATAAATTGACCCCACTTCAATTTTATAAATTTTCTATTATACGGGGTCAAATTGAAAATTTATAACTTTGTCAATCAAATTTTAAACACATATGACTCATATTTTCTCAATATATGTATATCTCTCAATAATATTTTAAACTAAATAGTAATCTAACTTATATTATTTTTAAAAATAATTAATGAATTAATTACTTATGAAGCAGTTGTGATTAAAAAGTTTATTATGAGTCGATATAATAGTGTATATATACCATGTATTATTACTTATTATATTCTCTCATTGTAATATAGTATAGTATAGTATAGTATAGTATAGTATATATATATATATATATATATATATATATATATATATATATATATATATATATATATATGTATATGTGTGTGTGTGTGTGTGTGTGTATGTAGAGAGAGAGAGAGAGAGAGAGAGAGAGAGAGACCCAAAAGTATAAAAGTATTAAAAAAAAATGACTTGGGAGTAGTGTGAGATCCCAAATTTTATGAAATGAAAGTATTCAATTTTCTTATAATTATTCTATTTAGTAAATGGTTAAATTGATAAAAGGTTAAAGTTAAGGGTGATATGTGAAAAATTTTCAAAGTAAGAAAGTTGTCATAAAATACTCGTTGGTAAAGTATGCGAATGTCTGGCGTGGTTGCGTAGTAGTAACACGGTATTGATTATTGATGTTTACGTGAGAAGTCACTCGCTTATACTCAATTATTGCTAAAGTAATTCACATCATATCTCTCATATTATTGATTCAATTATTGTCACAATATCATCTCGCATTATTAAATCAATAATTAAGACGACAAAGTTATTCATATTATTATTTGCAATATCGACAATGTCAGAAGTTACTGTCGAGGAGAGGTTTGGTCACCTAAATGCGGCATGATAAGGAGAAATCCTTATCGAAAAGCCCCTCTTTCACGGAACGACACGATTGTTAAATATTGTGAGTTATAATATTAATGATGAATAAGTTCGTGTTGATTAAAGATGAAATTGATAGTTCCATTGTATTGGAATTATTAGTGTTAGTGGAAATCGACATTTATTTCGATAATAATTGATGTCTGGAGGTTATATTGACCAATTGGGTAATTAACCGGATAAATGAGCAATTAATTGCTATTGATTCACATGATTATAACTATTTATTCACATGTGTGTACTATTGATTCACATTCTTGTACTATTAGGGGAGTTGGTGCAAGATTGATAATACTTGCATGACTAAGTTAAAAATAGAGGTATAGATGAAGGTATTATACTGTAATTGTTTTTTTCACATGATTAGAACTATTGAGTCACATGATTTACTATTAGGGGAGGTGGTGCAAGTTTGATAATACTTGCAGGACTAAATTAAAAAAAAAAAGAGGAAGGTATTATACTGTAATATTTCGAGCCCCAAAACGTGCAATTATCAAAACTATATTTTTCTATAAATAGAAGCTCATTCCTTCATTATTTTTCATCCAATTCACTAAAGCTATAGAGCAATTATTATAGAGAGAAATTATAGAGAGAAAGAAGAAGAGAAGTCTGATACCTCACTATTCCAGTATCCAGTTTCTTCTGAGATAAGGGGTATTATTCTTTCGTATTCATGAAGAGAGTTATTGTCTTTCAATACTCGTAAGGGTTGTTATTCCATTCTTTATTATTATGTTAGAATAACGTCATGCATGGCCTATCGCATGCCCGGTGAATTCTCATTGTTATTCCATTCTTTATTATTACGTTTAATAACTCGTCTATGCATGCGATTATCCCATGTACGGTGAATTTCATTGTTATTCTATTCTTTATTATTACATTGGAATAACTTGCATACTATGTGGATTCTGCGATGCATGGTGAATGATCCTTCGTATTCATTCCTTATTAAATTGTGGAAATGATCTGTCTACGTGGATAACCGCATGACGGGCGAAAATCCATTTGCAGTTTCATATATTCTATTATACTCAGTTGGTTAAAGTTTTGGCTTCTATACTCCATGAAATTAGTAGAATATCCTGGATATTTGTGTGAGACCCCAGATTTTATGAATAAATATATAATTTTCTCGAAATATATTTTTGAATATTATGGTGTGGATTTGATATAATGTTATAGTTGTGGGTAATATTTATAAATTTTGCAAAGTAAGCAAGTGGTTATATAATATTCGATTGGTCGGGGAATATTCATTTTAACATGGAATATTTGTACGACGGCACAATCATTGGTGGACCCCACAACGGAAGTATTGTTGTAGTTAAAAAACGACAAAATTATCTTTCTATAAAAATAACGGCGGAGGTGTTACCATTAAAACTGTTGAACTACCGGTAGTAAAAAAATGCGATGTCTGGCGTGGTTACATAGTAGCACACGGTATTGATTATCGATGCTTCGTGAGAAGTCACCGGTTATACTCAATTATTTCTACGATAATTCACGCATCATATCTCTCATATTATTTATTCAATTATTGTTACAGTATCATCTGCATAATATGTTATATTATTAAATCAATAATTGAGACGACAAAGTTATTCATATTATTATTTGCAATATTGAAAATGTCAGAAGTTACATCGAGGAGATGTTTGGTCACCTAATTGCGGCATGATAAGGAGAAATCCTTATCGGAAAGCCCTCTCTTCCCTGAACGACACGGTTGTTAAATATTATGAATTATAATATTAATGATGAATAAGTTCGTGTTGATTAAAGATGAATTTTATAGTTCCATTGTGTTGGACTTATTTGTGTTAGTATAATTGATGTCTGGAGGTTATATTGTTCAATTGGGTATTCGGGACACTTTTCGTGTCAAGTACTATTCATTTAATTACTATTCACGAGTTACTATTCATGAGTTACTATTCAAAAGTACTTATTCACCCGTAAGATATATTTCTTTTCGGTCAAATCATTTTTGGGTACAATATTATTCCATGAGGAGATGTCTTTAATTTTTCGAATCAGTTGGTTGAAGATATAATAGTAAATCAATATGGACCGCTGGTGAAAAGTTATAATAGTAAATCAATATGGATCGCTGGTTTAAAGTTTTAATGGTAAATCAGTATGGACCGTTGCTTTAAGTTTTAATAGTAAACCAATATTGTAAGACCCCAATTTTTATGAATAAAAATGAATTTTCTTTAAATATCATTTTTGGATATTATGGAATGAATTTAATATAATGTTATAGTTGTGGGTAATATTTATAAATTTTACAAAGTATGCAAGTTGTCATATTATATTCGATTGGTCGGGAAATATTCTTTTTGTCGGGGAATATCCAAATGCGGCGATACAATCATTGGTGGACCCCCATAATGTAATTATTATCGGATTGAGAAAGCGACAAAAATATTTTATTGAAAATAACGGCGGAAGTTTTACTGATTAATCTTGTTGAACTACTCGGTAGTAAAAGAAATCTGATGTCTGGCGTGGTTGCATAAGTAGCAGCACGGTATTGATTATTAATGCTTACGTGAGAAGTCACTCAATTTTGCTTATTAGTTGGACCCCACTTTACCCATTTTTCAAAATAATCGGTAGGAAGTTATTAGATATATATATATATATATATATATATATATATATATATATATATATATATATAATATTGGTGGGAGGCATGAGTGGGGCTAGTGTGCCCATATGTTGGTAGAAAATGGGATGTCTCGGATGGTGGGAGAAAAGGGTCAGGAGGGAGTTAGCATTATTAGTGTTATTAGCATTATTAGTGTTATATGATATATTATACATATATGCAAACTTTGTTGACAATTAAGGCAGTAAGGAGAAATGGACCGTGAATTTTATTTGCACATGCTATATATATATATTTAATATATATATATATATATAATATATTTTATTTAAAAAAATTTGCTTTAAATTTGGACCGTCCGATTAAAAGTAAATCAATCTGGACCGTTCATGAATTAGTTACTATGCAGTCCATTCTTCTATAAATAGAAGCTCATTCCTTCATTATTTTCTTACGAATTCACTGAAACTCCAGAGAGAGAAAATTATATAGAGAAAGAAGAAGAGAAGTCGGTTAACTTTCTTTTCCTATATCCAGTTTCTTTTACGGTAAGGGATATTATTTGTTGTACTCGTAAGGGGTATTATTTCTTTTGTATTCATGAAGAGAACTTCTGTTATTCCATTATTTATTATTCATTGGAATAACTTTTGTATCATGAGCTACCCTATACTTGGTGAAATTCTTACATTATTCCATTCGTTATTATTACATTTGGAATATCCTCATGCATGCGTTTTACTGTGGGACTGATAAAATCTTTATTATTACATTGAAATATCTTGTTATGCATGCGTTTCTGCTTGAACCGATTCCATCTTTATTATTACGTTGGAATATCACATGCATGCGTTTTACGCCGGACTGGTTCCGTTAATTATTATTCTGTTGGAATAACCTGCCTGTGCGGTCCATCGCATGCCTGGTGATTTCTTTTGTTATTCTATTCCTTATTATACTCAGTTGGTTAAAGTTTTAACTTCTATACTCCATGAAATTAGTGGAATATTCTTGACATTTGCGCTTCATCCAGTATCTTTTCATGGAAATATTCTTTTGAGCATTCTTGAATTTTACTCTACAAAGAAGTATCATGTTGACAATTTGGACGTTATTAGTTACTGAATAAGTTAATTCTTGAACTTGTTTTATTGAATTCTTATATCATTGTCATCATCCTCATGTTTAAATTTTTTTAAAGTCATATGTGGCCTGTAGTGCATAGATGGACTTGGTATGATTATGACCAGGGATTATTCGGTGTAATCATGACCGTAATATTATAAATGATGTGGTAAAAGTCCTCATTGGCTCGTAGTGCATTGATGGACCGTTGTTGGCATGATCATGACCATTGATGAATACACGAATGTCCTTGGCCCGTAGTGCATGGATAATTTGTGGTCGTGATACTAAAGAATATCCTCGCCGTAGTAGTGCGGGGTGATTCGATGATGTGGATTATTTATTAAAATTCGAGTCTCGGCGATAAAAGTCATGAAAAACCTTTTAAATCATAGAAGATAGTAGATTTTATTCTCTACTTGACTCTTCTAATGGATTGCTTGTTCAATCGCAGATTAAACTTGATGTTTGTTATATTGTATCGGTTTAACACTATTTAAGGCTAATGATAATTTATTCTGCATTATCTTAGTCATAATATTTCTTACTGGGCTAGTTGAGCTCACCCTTTCTTTCACTGTTCTCTTCAGGAAATGAGAACGTAGCTGGGACGAGTCGGGAAACGGAGTGATAGTCCGAATGATAGTATTAGCTAGTAGTCCTCACTATTCTGTTAAATAGTGTGACAATAAATGTAATGAGGACTCATTCTGAGAGTGGATATTTTTTAGAAAATAGTATTTGTATTTAAACTCACAGCTCTCTTGTTGTATAATTAAGATTGTATTTATGTTCTGTACCATGTATTTGACGACTCAGAATAGGTGATGTATACCTATTTCGGGGGTGTCACAAATATGGACCGTCCGTTTAAAAGTAAATCAATCTGGACCGCTCATGAATTAGTTACTATTCAGTCCATTCTCCTATAAATAGAAGCTCATTCCTTCATTATTTCTTACGAATTCACTGAAACTCTAGAGAGAGAGACTATAGAGAGAAAGAAGAAAAGTGTTCTGCTGTCACTACTTCTATATCCAGTACTCTTCTTTCTAAGGTAGGGAATATTATTGGTTGTACTCATAAGGGGTATTCTTTCTTTCTTATTCATGAAGAGAACTTACATTATTCCATTCTTTATTATTCATTGGAATAACTTTTGTATCTGCTGGATACCTATACTTGGTGAAATTCATACATTATTCCATTCTTATTATTCATTCGAATAACTTTGTTTATGCCAAGTACCGCATACATGGTAAAATTATTCTAATATTCCGTTCTTTATTATTACAGCCGGAATATCACATGCGTGCGTTACGTCGGACTGGTTCCATTATTTATTATTACGTCGGAATATCCTATACGTGCTTTTCTGCCGGACTGGTTCCATTATTTATTATTCTCGTCGAAATATCTTATCATGCGTTTCTGTGGGACTGGGTTCCATTATTTATTATTACATTTGGAATAACACATGCATGCGCCTATCGCACGCATGGAGAATCCTTTTGTTATTCTATTTTTTATTATTCTGTTAGAATAACCTGTCTATGTGGATTACCACATGCATGGTGAATGATCATTCGTATTCATTCCTTATTAAATTGTGGAAATGATGCGTCCACGTGGATTACTGGCGTGGCGGCGAAAATCCATTCGCAGTTTCATATATTCTATTATACTCAGTTAGTTAAAGTTTTGGCTTCTATACTCCATGAAATTAGTAAAATATCCTTGATATTTGCGCTTCATCCAGTATCTTTTCATGGAAATATTCTTCTGAGCATTCTTAAATTTTATTGCACAAAGCAGTATCATGTTGACAATTTGGACGTTATTGAGTTCAGGATAAATTAACTTATAAATCTTTAAAATTTATTCTTGAACTGTTTTATTGAATTGTCATCATCCTCATGCTTATATTATGTTGAAAGTCATCTTTGGCTTACGTGAATAAATGGACTTGGTATGATTATGACCAGGGATTATTTGGTATAATCATGACTGTAATGTGACGAATGATGTGGTAAAAGTCCTCATTTGCCTGTAGTTCATTAGTGGACAGTTGTTGGTATGATTATGACCAGGGATTATTCGGTATAGTCATGACCATTGATGATTACATGAATATCCTTGGCCGTGGAGCAGGGATGATTCGATTTTATTTATTAAGCCGAGTCTCAGCGATAAAGTTGATGAAAAACTTTTTAAATCATAGAAGATAGTAGATTTTATACTTTACTTGACTCTTCTAATGGATTGCTTGATCCGCTGCAGTTAAACTTGATGTTTATTATATTTTATCAGTTTAACACCGTTGAAGGCTAATGATAATTTATTCTGCATTATCTTAGTCATAATATTTCTTATTGGGCTAGTTGAGCTCACCCTTTCTTTCAATGTTTTCTTCAAGAAATGAGAACGTAGCTGGGACTAGTCGGGGAACATAGAGATGGTCCTAGATGGTGTATTAGTAGTCCTCACTATTTTGTGAAATAGTGTTATAATAAATGTAATGAGGACTCCATTGAGTGTGGATATTGTCTAGATGACAATATTTGTATTAAAACTCATGACTATGTTTTGTAAGTATTTCACCACATTGTTGTATAATTAAGTTGTATTTGTATTCAGTACCTTGTATCTGGCGACTCAAGATGGGTGATGTATACCTATTTTGGGGGCGTCACAATTGGTATCAAAGATTAGGGATATGATCCCTGGCTGAGATGTGATACAAAAACTAGGAGGCGAGAGACGGGGAATTCTTTCGCTAGTATGACCTACCTAAGTTTATTTGGTATTTAATTGGTCGATTAGAGTATATGGATAATATGTGACATGTTAATTAACCCTTGTTTTGTGGCAGTATCTGAAAATGGCATTCAAAAATGTTGGGATAAGCAATGAAGCACATGAGACATTTGAGTCACTAACGATCAATATCCAGGATAATGTGCAACAGGAAGACAATAATCCTCAGGTAAACAATAACACCGATGAAATGATGAACGATGGGATGTTCAGAGGTTTTATGAAATTCATGCAACATCAGGCGAGAGAGACTCATGTTCATAATGCAGGTGGAAACAATGGCAACCCACGGTCGACCACCGCTAAGCAGTTCAAGGAGCTGGGACCACCGGAGTTTTTGGGAAAGCCAGAACCACTTAAGGCGGAGACGTGGTTAAAGCAGATCACCAAGATATTTGATGTCTTGGGATGCTCCGAGGAGCAAAAGGTTCCCTTTACCACCTTTATGTTGCGTGAAGAAGCAGATTATTGGTGGGAATCTGTAAAACGTACCCAACCTGACGCACTCAAGATGCCTTGGGAGAAGTTCCAAGAGCTATTCAATGACAAGTACTTTCCCGAAAGTATTTGTCACATGAAGGAGGTGGAGTTTATCAAGTTGGAACAAAACAATATGACCGTGTCGCGAAGACGAGGCTATGTTTTTACGAGTTATCCCGATTGCATCCCATTTGGTCGATAATGAGGAGCGAATGACACGAATGTTTCTAAGAGGTTTGAAACCCGATATACGTCAATACCTCATTTCTCACAAACTTTGTTTATATTCAGATGTTGTGAATAGGGCTCAGTTATTGGAGCGCGATAATGATTCAAATATGAACCAAAAAGGTAACGACTAACAACACGATAATAATCATATCGGTGGCAGCGACCATCGGAACAATGATAACCATCGTGGGGAAATTATCACGCGAGAATGGTAACCACTTCGGTGGTAATCATGGCAAGATAATAGAAGTGGAAATTTCAAGAAGAGAAGGTTCAATAATGATGGAAAGACAACAAAGACAAAGACTGTTAAGGAAGGAGAATGACCATGGGTCAGATGCTTCAAATGCGGAGGGGAGGGACATATCAGTCAAAACTGCGTGATGCAGTCCAAAGCATGTTATAATTTTGGAAAAGAAGGTCACCTAGCCCAATTTTGTCGTGCACCAAAGTCAAGTCCAGCTGGGATAGTGATGCCAAAGGATGTCCTAGACAAGCCAAAGCCGGTAGTTTAAGAGAGAGCATTTTTTTTATGAGGAACCTAAATAAAGTTATCACGGGTTAGTTAATTATAAATTCTTACAAATTCTATACCTTATTAGATACCGGTTTTACCCATTCTTTTATCTCTCTTGCTTGCGCTCAACGTTTAAATTTGACTTTGGAGAAATTAGACTTTGACTTATTGGTTAAAAATTCGATAGTAGAAACCTTCGTTACATCCACTTTTTATAAATCTTGTTGATTCAAATCGACACTTTCACATTACCTGTCGATCTTATCTCTTTGAAAATACTTGCCTTTGATGTGATTTTAGGAATTGATTGATTAACTACTCATCAAGCTTTTTGTAAGGTTGTTAGCTTTCATATTCCTAACCAACCTGTTATACAAATTCAAGCAACCAAACCACTAAAGTCAATCATTGTCATATCAAGCCATAGGTAAAGAGCCCCGGTCCTTTCGTTGTTGACTTCCTTGTGTGGAATACACCGAAGCCAGACTTTCAGTAGGCGACGTCATGAATGACAATGGCAAGTTGATAGGTATCAATGTGACGTACTATCCAAGTCTTGGATGAGGGTCACAATTTTGAATGATATTTCTATTGATAATAAATTTCCTGACGTATTCTTGAAGACTTCTTAGCCTACCCTTAGAGCATGAAATTGAATTTTGTATTGACCCCAGTATAAAACCCATTTCTAAAACCCTCAACTATTTTCTTCACTCAAAACGAACGTGTAATGTGCCAAAGACGTTGGCTTAAGCTGTTGAAGATTACGATCGTACCATTCAATATCATTATGGAATAGCAAACGTGGTAGCTAACGCGTTGAGTAGAAGATTGTATGTGAGACCCCAGATTTTATCAATAAAGATTTAAATTTTGTTGAAATAATTTTTTTAATATTATGGTGTGAATTTAAGATAATATTATAGTTGTGAGTAGTATTTATAAATTTTGCAAAGTATGCAAGTGGTTATATTATATTCGATTGGTGGGGAATATTCGGTTTAGCGAGGGAATATTCGCATACAACTACTCAATCATTGGTGGACCCCTTATGTAAAATTATTGTCGGATTGAGAAAACGACAAAAATATTTTATTGAAATAACGGCGGAAGTTTTACCCATGGTCTTGTTGAACTACTCGGTAGTAAAAGTAATGAATATCGTGTGGTGGTTGCATAGTAAAGCACTTACGGTATTGATTATTGATGCTTATGTGAGAAGTCACTCGGTTTGATTCCATTATCGATTAATAATATGAATTATTATAGCGATAATGACGTTTTGTTTTATTCAGTATTATTAACGTAATAAAAGCGAAACATCTTTTATATAAAATAGAATACTTTATTAAAGTTATTCTATAAATAGAATATATTATATTTTATTATGCATAGTGTTGCATAGTATTTTGCATAGTGTTTGCATAGTAAAATGTTTTTATATAAATAGAATATATTATATTTTATTTAAAAGATTTTTCTTTAAATATGGACCGTCAGATTAAAGTAAATCAAACTGGACCGTTCATGGATTAGTTACTTATGCATTCCATTTTCCTATAAATGAAGCTCATTCCTTCATTATTTTCTTACAAATTCACCTTTGAAACTCAGAGAGAAATTGTAGAGAAAGTATAGAGAAAATCTATAGAGAAAGAAGAAGAGTATTACGGTACTTCACTACTTTGATATTCGGTTCTTTTTTACGGTAAGGGGTGTTATTCTTTCTTCTTGAAGAGAACTTACATTATTCCATTCATTATTATTACATTGGAATAACTCGTAAAAGTGGCATACCCTATACATAACTCGTATATCTGTGGCATACCCTATACTTGGTGAAATCCTTATGTTATTCCATTGCTTATTATTACATTGGAATAACTCAGATATCTGTGGTTTACCCTATACTTGGTGACATTCTTCTATTATTACATTGGAACATCCATGCATGTGTTTTACAGGACACGGTTCCGCTTTTTATTATTACATTGGAATATCACATGCGTGTGTTTTACAGGACTGGTTAAAATCTTTATCATTACATTGGAATATCCTATCGTGTGTTTTTACCGGATCCGGTTCCATCTTTATTATTACATTGGAACATCACGTCGGTGTGAATTTCACGACCGTTCCGTTATTATTATTATTGTTGGAATAACTTTGTCTGCGCATGGCAACCGCATGCATGCGTGGTGATTTCTTTTGTTATTCCATTCTTTATTATACCCGGTTGGTTAAAACTTTGACTTCTATACTCCATGAAATTAGTAGAATATCCTTGATATTTGCGTTTCATCCAGTATCTTTTCACGGAAATATTCTTCTGATCATTCTTGAATTTTACTCTATGAAACGGTATTATGTTGACAATTTGGACGTTAATAATTCATGGATTAAATAATTCTTGAACTTGTTTTATTGAATTACTATGTCATTGTCATCATCCTCATGTTATATTATGTTATCTTTGGCTTACGTGCATAGATGAACTTAGTATGATTATGACCAGGGATCATTCGGTATAATCATGACTTGATATAAATGATGTGACAAAAGTCCTTAGTGGCTCGTAATGCGTTGATGGATTGTTTTTGGTATGATTATGACCGGGGGTGATTCGGTATAGTCATGACCATTGATAATTTGATGAAAATCCTTGATAGTGATACGGGGATGATTAGATGTGGTGGTTTATTTATTGTTGAGTCTCGGTGATAAAAATTGATGAAAACCTTTTAAAACCTAAAAGATAGTAGACTTTATTCTCTACTTGACTCTTTTAATGGCTTGCTTATTCCACGCAGATTAAAGCTGGTTGTCTATTGTATTTTATCGGTTTTAACATTGTTGAAGGCTAATGATAATTTATTCGCATTATCTTAGTCATAATATTTCTTCTTGGGCTAGATTGAGCTCACCCTTTTCTTTCTTTGTTCTCTTCTGTGAAATGAGAACATATATTTGGGGACGAGTCTGGGGACGAAGTAATGGTCGAGAGGATAGCATTAGTAGTCCTCACTATTACGTGAAATAGTGTGATAATAGTTGTAATGAGGACTCCTTTTGAGTTTGTATAATATCTAGTAGACAATATTTGTATTCAAACTCACGATTTATGTCGTATTATACCTACGGTTATATTAGTAAGTTGTATTTGAATTTATGTACCATGTAAGTGGCGACCCAAGATGGGTGACGTATACCTAATTTTGGGGCGTCGCGGTTGGTATCGAGCTTAGGGATATGATCCCTGGTGAGATGTGAGATAAGAACTAGGAGGGAGAGCAGGGAATTCCTTCACTAGTATGACCTACCTAAATTTATTTGGTATTTAATTGGTCATTGAGTATAGGAATAATATGTGATATGTTAATTAACCCTTTTTTTGTGGCGGTGTTTGAGAATGGCATCCGAAAATCTTTGAGATAAGCAATGAAGCACATGATGAGTGTTGATTCGGTTCAAACAAAAGGTAACGACCAACAACACGATAATAATCATCTTTGGTGGCAGCGGCTATCGAACAATGATAACCATCGTGGGGAAATTATCATGCTAAGAATGGTAACCACTTGATTGGTAATCATGGCAAAGATAATAGAAGTGGAAATTTCAAGAAGAGAAGGTCATTTAGCTCGATTTTGTCGTATAGTGAAGTCAAGTCCAATTTGGGATAGTGGCACCAAAGGTCATCCCTGCACAAACCAAAGTTTAGTTTAAGAGAGCGTTTTTTTTTCTCGTGACGAGGAACCTGAATAAGATTATCACGGGTAAGTAATCATAAGCTCTTCTTGAAGTCTATACCGTGTTAGATCTAGGTTCTACCCATTCTTTTATCTCTCTTGTTTGCATTCAACGTTTAAATTTGACTCAGGAGAAGTTAGACTTTGACTTATTGGTTGAAACCGTTAGTAGGAGCCTTCGTTATCGCTTACTTATTTTTTTAATCTTGTTGTTTCAAATAAACACTTTCACGTTAATTCTGTCGATCTTATCTCTTTGAAAATACTTGCCTTTGAGGTAATTTTTGAAAATGATTGATTAACTACTCATTATTCTTTTTGTAAGGTTGTTAGCTTTCATATTCCTAACCAACTGTTATACTTAATTCAAAGTAACCAAACCCTAAAGTTAATCACTGTTATATCAAGCCATAAGTAAAGAGCCCCGAACCTTTCGTTGTTGACTTCCTTGTGTGGAATGCACCGAAGCCAGACTTTCTGTAGGCGACGTCATGACTGAAGATGGCAAGTTTATAGGTATCATTGTGAGGTCTTTATCTAGGTTAAGGGATAGAAGTCACAATTGGTATTAATGTGACGACTATCCAAGTCTTGGACGAGTAATGTTTTGAATGATATTTCTATCATTAATAAATTTCTTGGCGTATTCTTGAAGACTTCCTAGCCTACCCTAGAACGTGAAATCGAATTTTGTATTGACCCCAAAGATAAAAACCCATTTCTTAAACCCTCAAATATTTCTTCAACTAAAATGAGCAGTTTACGTGGTTTATGATGAAAGTCATAATAAAAGCATAGAAATGATGAAAATCATGGGTATATGAAGTATTAGTAAGTTTTAAGATGAGTTATGTTGGTTAGTATGTGAAAACATGAAAGTTTCTTAGAAATCACAAAGAGTTGAAAATCGATTTTGGTGAAAACGTAACATGAAATTCAATTGACCATATTTCCTATTATATTTTGAATTTTTGAGTATGGTCAAGTCCTAGAGTTAGATCTATGAGTTACCTAACTAATCCAAGTGGGAATTTTGGAAAAGGTGTTGTAGATTTTTGTGTGGGTGATTTGCCAAAGTCGTAAATTTCAAAAATGCTAACGCCCAGAAACTTTAAGGGACTGTTTCGGCCACTTAAATTATGAGAAAAATTCTAGCCTTTTAGGACATGAAGGTATATGGTATAAAGTACCTCCTGTCCAAAAATGAGCTCATTCGACTTAAAATGAGCAAGTTATGACTATTTCAATATTTAGGTTTTTCAAAAAAAAACGCTATAACCGGAGTTCTATAACTCAGATGACCATGAAATTTAAACTAGAAGCTCACGTTAACATGTGTAAGGTCCTGCCAAGATTTGGGAATTTTGGAGTTAAACTTGAGGTAGCTAATTTCTTAAGGAATTAATTAGAAATTGATTTTTGAAAAATAGTAAATGAATTTTAAAAATTCGAGAAAAATATATTTTCATTATGGGACTATATTATGCTAAATCCCAGAAAAGAAATATTTTTGGGACTGATTTGGTATTTTCATGAAAATAGTTTAATTACTGAACATATGAGTTAAATATGTTATGTGAAGTAAAAAAAGTTGAAAATAGGATTTTATGGCTAGAGAATCCTATATAGAGTATATGCATATTTTTTTGAGAGATTTGATAATTGGTGATGATATCTTATGAGTATGGCATTTTGAATGATTAAATGCATTATATGGTAAAGCGTAAACAATTAAGATAAATTGTTTATAAATTTAAGAAATGATTAAAATATTGTTATTATATTAATGATATTAGATTATGAGATTATTAAGTGATTGATAACATGGGGATATTCTTGAATCCTGGAAAAATTATATTATAAATGTTTAATATTTATCCTTTATCTCATTTGATTGATTCTTTATATCATTATCCTCACGCTTATATTATGTTGAAAGTCATACGTGGCTCAGTAGTGCATAGATGGACTTGGTATGATTATGACCGAGGATTGTTCGGTATAATCATAACCAGTAATTGAATACACAATTATCTTTGGCCGTAGTGCATGGATAATTTGTGGTCGTGATACTAATGAATACCACAGATTATCTTTGGTAGTAGTCATGGATAATTTGTGGTCGTGATACTAATGAATAATACGAGTTATCTTTGGTAGTAGTGCATGGATAATTTGTGGTCGTGATACTAATGAATACACAGTTATCTTTGGCAGTAGTGCATGGATAATTTGTGGTCGTGATACTAATGAATACATTTATCTTCGTAGTAGTGCATGGATAATTTGTGGTCGCGATACTAATGAATACACAGTTATCTTCGGTAGTAGTGCATGGATAATTTGTGGTCGTGATACTAATGAATACACAGTTATCTTTGGTAGTAGTGCATGGATAATTTGTGGTCGTGATACTAATGAATACACGATTATCTTTGGCCGTAGTGCATGGATAATTCGTGGTCGTGATACTTAATGAATATCCTTGGCACGTAGTGCGGGGATGATTCGATGATATGGATTAATTATTGAAATTGAGAGTCTCAAGAATGAAATATTAATTCATGGATGTGGTAAAAGTCATCTTTGGTAGTAGTGCATTGATAGACTTGGTATGATTATGACCAAGGATTATTCGGTATAATCATGATCAGTAATTGAAAACACGAATATCCTTGCCGTTGGTGCATAGATAATTCGTGGTCGTGATACTATTAAGTGCGTCTCAAAGCATTATTGGTTTTACTGATTGTATATCTTTGCTTTTCAGTGCAAAAGATGAATTGTTAATGAATATCTTTGGCGGGATTGTAAAAATGAATTTAATGTTTTCAACGATAAAGGTATTCAAGGTATCCTCACCTCTTTATCATATCAGTCGCATACCCTAATTTCGAGGGCGAAATTCCATAAGGAGGGAGATTGTGAGACCCAGATTTTATCAATAAAGATTTAAATTTTGTTGAAATAATTTTTTAATATTATGGTGTGAATTTAAGATAATATTATAGTTGTGGGTAGTATTTATAAATTTTGCAAAGTATGCAAGTGGTTATATTATATTCGATTGGTGGGAATATTAGGTTTAGCAGGGAATATTAAATACAACGACTCAATCATTGGTGGACCCTACAATAATGTAATTATCATCGGATTGAGAAAACGACAAAAATATTTTATTGAAATAACGGGCGGAAGTTTTACCGTAGTTCTTGTTGAACTACTCGGTAGTAAAAATGCGAGAATACGTGTGGTTGCATAGTAGCACACGGTATTGATTATTGATGCTTATGTGAGAAGTCACTCGGTTTGATTCCATTATTGTCGATTAATAATATGAATTATTATAGCGATAATGACGTTTTGTTTTATTCAGTATTATTAACGTAATAAAAGCGAAACATCTTTTATATAAAATAGAATACTTTATTAAAGTTATTCTATAAATAGAATATATTATATTTTATTATGCATAGTGTTGCATAGTAGATTTTGCATAGTGTTTGCATAGTAAAATGTTTTATATAAATAGAATATATTATATTTTATTTAAAAGATTTTTCTTTAAATATGGACCGTCAGATTAAAGTAAATCAATCCGGACCGTTCATGGATTAGTTCTTATGCATTCCATTTTCCTATAAATAGAAGCTCATTCCTTCATTATTTTCTTACAAATTCATGAAACTCTGAGAGAGAAATTGTAGAGAGAAGTTTATAGAGAAAATCTATAGAGAGAAAGAAGAAGAGTATTCGGTACTTCACTACTTTGATATTCGGTTCTTTTTACGGTAGAGGGTGTTATTCTTTCTTCTTGAAGAGAACTTCATTATTCCATTCATTATTATTCATTGGAATAACTTTTGTAAAAGTGGCATACCCTATACATAACTTTGTATCATGTGCATACCCTATACTTGGTGAAATCCTTATGTTATTCCATTGCTTATTATTACATTGGAATAACTTTTATATCATGATTTACCCTATACTTGGTGACATTCTTCTATTATTCATTGGAACATCACATGCATGTGTTTACACCGGACTGGTTCCGCTTTTTATTATTCTGTTGGAACATCACATGTCATGTGTTTTACAGGACTGGTTCCGCCTCTTTATCATTCTCGTTGGAATATCCTATCGTGTGTTTTACACCGGATCCGGTTCCATCTTTATTATTCTGTTGGAACATCCCAAATTGTGAATTTCACGACTGGTTCCGTTATTATTATTACATTGGAATAACTTTGTCATCTGCAATACCGCATGCATGGTGATTTCTTTTGTTATTCCATTCTTTATTATACCCAGTTGGTTAAAACTTTGACTTCTATACTCCATGAAATTAGTAGAATATCCTTGATATTTACGTTTCATCCAATATCTTTTCACGGAAATATTCTTCTGATCATTCTTGAATTTTACTCTATGAAACAGTATTATGTTGACAATTTGGACGTTAATAATTCATGGATTAAATAATTCTTGAACTTGTTTTATTGAATTACTATGTCATTGTCATCATCCTCATGTTATATTATGTTATCTTTGGCTTACGTGCATAGATGAACTTAGTATGATTATGACCGAGGATCATTCGGTATAATCGTGACTTGATATAAATGATGTGACAAAAGTCCTCAGTGGCCTGTAATGCAGTGATGGATAGTTTTTGGTATGATTATGACCAGGGGTGATTCGGTATAGTCATGACCATTGATAATTTGATGAAAATCCTTGACCGTGGTACAGGGATGATTAGATGTGGTGGTTTATTTATTGTCGAGTCTCAAATGATAAAAATTGATGAAAACCTTTTAAAACCTAAAAGATAGTAGACTTTATTCTCTACTTGACTCTTTTAATGGATTGCTTATTCATTTCTGCAGCTTAAAGCGGTTGTCTATTGTATTTTATCGGTTTAACACTGTTCAAGGCTAATGATAATTTATTCGCATTATCTTAGTCATAATATTTCTTCTTGGGCTAGTTGAGCTCACCCTTTCTTTCACTTTATTCTCTTGTGAAATGAGAACATATATTTGGGACGAGTCGGGGAACGAAGTAATGGTCGAGAGGATAGCATTAGTAGTCCTCACTATTACGTGAAATAGTGTGATAATAGTTGTAATGAGGACTCCTTTTGAGTTTGTATAATATCTAGTAGACAATATTTGTATTCAAACTCACGATTTATGTCGATATTGTACACGACAGTTATATTAGTAAGTTGTATTTGAATTTATGTACCATGTAAGTGGCGACCCAAGATGGGTGACGTATACCTAATTTTGGGGGCGTCACATTGTATGCGTTTACGAGTACGATGTTGTTAACATAAAAACTCATTTCGTATAACTTACAAATGATGAAGATAGAGTTAAAGACTCTAGGAATCCATGTGAAGATAACGAATATACAAGTAGAATCGACTTTAATCGATAAAGTTAAAGCCGCTCAAGCTATACACCCGGAGCTGATGAATGTGAAGAAGAAGGTTCAAGAGGGCGTTATTCTAGAAGCAAGAATCGACGAAGAGAGGAAATCTCAACCCTTGATTTAATTGGCCCATTTGAAATCCTCGATAAAGTAGGAACTGTGGCTTATAGACTCGTTTTACCGCCAAGTATGTCGCGTGTTCATAACGTTTTTAATGTATCGACGTTACGTAAATATGGGGACGACCCGAACCACATTATTAATTTAGAACCAGACGAGATAGCGGAAGATTTAACATATGAGGAGATACGTGTTAAAATCTTGGATAAGAAGGATCATATTCAACACTCAAAGGTTATACTTCAAGAGTTAGAATCTAAAATGAAGTCAAGGTATCCTCATCTCTTCGGCATATCAGGTACGTACGTAAATTTCGAGGGCGAAATTCCATAAGGAGAGGAGATTGTGAGACCCCAGATTTTATGAATAAATATATAATTTTTTTGAAATATATTTTTGAATATTATGGTGTGGATTTAATATAATGTTATAGTTATGGGTAATATTTATAAATTTTGCAAAGTAAGCAAGTGATTATATAATATTCGATTGGTCAGGGAATATTCATTTTAACGGGGAATATTTGTACGATTAGCTGATCATTGGTGGACCCCTGGCGGAAGTATTATCGTAGTTAGAAAATGACAAAATTATCTTTCTATAAAAATAACTATGAGGTGTTACCATTAAAGCCATTGAACTACCGGTAGTAAAAAATAAAGAATCTGGCGTGGTTGCATAGTAGTAGCACACGGTATTGATTATTGATGCTTACGTGAGAAGTCATTCGGTTATACTCAATTACTTCTATAGTAATTGCTGCATCATATCTCTCATATTATTAATTTAATTATTGTTACAGATCATCGCATAATATGTTATATTATTAAATCAATAATTGAGACGACAAAGTTATTCATATTATTATTTGCAATATTGACAATGTCTAGAAGTTCTGTCAAGGAGATGTTTGGTCACCTAATTGCGCGCCAATAAGGAGAAATCCTTATCGGAAAGCCCCCTATTTCCTGGGAACGACCTGGTTGTTAAATATTGTGAATTATAATATTAATGTTGAATAAGTTCGTGTTGATTAAAGATGAATTTTATAGTTCCATTATGTTGGACTTATTTGTGTTAGTATAATTGATGTCTGGAGGTTATATTGTTCAATTGGGTATTCGGGACACTTTTTGTGTCGGAGTACTATTCATGAATTACTATTCACGAGTTACTATTCATGAGTTACTATTCACGGGGTACTATTCACCCGTAAGATATATTTCTTTTCGGTCCAAATCATTTTTGGGTACAATATTATTCCATGAGGAGATGTGCTAATTTTTCAGACCGTTGGTTGAAGATATAATAGTAAATCAATATGGACCGCTGGTGAAAAGTTATAATAGTAAATCAATACGCATCGCTGGTTTAAAGTTTTAATAGTAAATCAGTATGGACCGTTTCTTTAAGTTTTAATAGTAAACCAATATGGACCGTCCGTTTAAAATTAAATCTGTGACAACCCCAAAATAGGTCCATTCCATCCAACCCATTCTGAGTCGCTAAATACATGGTACAAAAAACAACTATAACTTTATTACAACAATTGTCGACCAAAATACAATAATACATATGCTGTGAGTTTGGATACAAATATATACCAACTGTGACACTCATCTCAACCTTGGATAGCACGTCACAATGACACCTTACATAAAGGTATAGTCAAAAACTGTTTTAGAAATTAGAATATTTGGGAAGTGCTCAAGGAAACCTTCGTTCATGGGAGGCCATGCGTCTAGGTTATGATAGATATCATATGGCCACAGAATTATCCTTGGTTGACCCAATAGACCCCAAAGAAAAACAAGAAGATTACTATCATATTCTTCCCAATGGTGAGTCTTCTCTTGACATATCATTATCTCCTTTGTCTCTAATTGAGAATTATACTTCAAATAAACACCAAGATTATATAGGTAGTGCTGCTCGTAGATATACTCGAAGAAGTGGATGTGCACAACCACGTCTTATGATGACACGAGGTTGTATGTCTTTAGACATCTTGTATGATAGTGGCAAAACACCCTTCCAACGTTGGGTTTGCCTCACCCTAGTTGATTCACCAAATATAACTACTAAATGATGACCACCGTTCTATTCCCCTGTTACCCCCACTCGACCCAGCTACACTCTTATTACCTGAAAGGAATTGTGAAACAGAAGGGTGAGCATAACTAGCCCAGTAAAGAATATCATGACTAAAGATAATTAAATTATCAATAGCCTTCATCAATAATAAATCAGAGATTTAGAACATATGGTAGATGATAAGAATTTCAACCATAGTTGCAGCGGAACGAGCAATCCATTAGAAGAGTCAAATAGACCATAAAGTCTATTATCTTCTCTATGTTAAAAATCCACCAACAATATTTTATCCCTGTAACATCAATCAACAGTTCTGGTCCACAATCATATGAATAACTCATAATCATAATTGTGATTCTAAATTTCTCTTCGCATCCAGGACGAAGATAATTTTCATCACATGTCTTTTCCTGAAACATCAAAGATCATGGTTATACCAAATCACAGTTCCTGTTTATAATCATACTAACAATTTCATCTTTGCACTACGGGCCAAAGATATTCATCAACAAACCATCTTTGCACTTTCTGGGCCAAAAAGATATTCAACAACAGTCATCTTTGCACTACGGGCCAAAGATATTCATCAACAATTCATCTTTGCACTCTCTGATGAAAGATATTCCTCAACAGATTCATATTTGCACTACAGGCCAAATATATTCCTCAACGATTCATATTTCACACCATGGTCAAATATATTAATATCTCAAAGAAATATATAATCATTTCAGAATTTATATAAACAATTATAACCATGTTGATCATTTCACCTTTGCACTTAAGCTAAAGATATTCAATTATAAATTCAATGGTCATGATCATACCAGTCAACAATTCAACTTTGCACTACTGGCCAAAGAGAACCCATAGTCATGATCATACCAAAAATCTACCCATCTTTACACTCAAGCAAAGAGAAATATCATCATTAGGGTTATAAAATGTTATATATGATAATAAAATAATATGATCAACATATAGTTTTAATCTCAAGAGTAATATTCATAAATCAACTATAATTTGGTCAGAAAAAGAAACCACTTTTGTCATGAATAGTAACTCGTGAATAGTAACTCATGAATAGTAACTCGTGAATAGTAACCCCGACATGAAAAAGGTAGAAATTCCACAATAAAATCCATACCAATATTTTGGTATAATGATATTGAAAGAATAATATTTCTTAAGCTTATAAACAATTTATTTTAATTGTTTACACTTTACTAAATAATGCATTTAATCATTCTATAATGCCAAACTCATAAGATTTTATCACCAATAACCAAAACCCTCATCAAAAATCTGCATATACCTCATATAGGATTCTCAAGCCATAAAATCCTATTTTCCAATTTCTTACTTCACATAACATATTTAATTCATTTACTCATAACTAGTCCATTTTCATGAATACTAAATCAGTTCCAAAAATATTTATTTTCTGAGATTTAGCAGAATATAGTCCCATATTGAACATATATTTTTCTCAGAATTTTTAAAATTCATTTACTATTTTTCATATGGCTAAAACCGCCGAATATTTAGACATTTATCATAAATTGTACTTTTATCCAACAATTCCGAAATTCACAGATTATACTGATATTATATAGATATACTTCCAATAAAAATTTCATCAATTTTGGAGTTAACCACAAGGAGTTATAAGCGGTTACTTTTAAAATAGTATTTTCTCATAAAATTCATAACTCTTAATCTATACATCCAAAAATTACCATTTTTGCACACAATCAATAAAACTCATCAAAATGTCATTTCAAATTTTTCCAGAATTTTTGAAGGTCTGAAAAGTTACGAAACATGAAAAACATAACAACCCTTAAAATTCCTTACCTCAAAAGAGCTGTATTTCTAACTTGAATATCGGATATAACGCTGAACGAACTTGCGTCGTATAGCAACACTCAAGATATCTAAATACTAACAAAAATATGCTTGATAATATAGAGAGAGAAAACTTATGTTTCTGGTGTGATTTTCAATTCTAACTTAAGCACCTATTTATAGGAAAATCTTTAGAAGCCTTGAAAGGAGACTAAATTAATAAAATATTAATATATCTTCTTCCTCATTCCACGCCCACTCTTGCTGAAAAATTTGAGCAACCAACATTGAAATCAATTCAGCACATGGTTTGAAAAGTAAAAGTGGGTCCCACCCATAAATTAATAAAAATCATTTTATTTTCTGAAACTTCAACAATTCATAGAAAATAGACCGTTTATCGGAAAAAAAATACGAATTTTATGTCCATTACTTTTGAAATCAAATTCTCTACAACTTTGTAGCTTTGAGTTTTTCCAAATTCCAAACCAAAAATATCCAAAATCCACAAACGGATGATTTTTAATACCTCTACACCGACAAAATACTGATAAAACACCTCAGCATTAATTCCTTTATTTTTATCCATATAAAAATAAATATATCCATCATTTATATCCACGTAAAATAAATATTTCCTTATAATATAAATTAATAATTAATTATTCACAAATAATATTACAAAATCACAATAATGACAACCAGGCAGTTCCCAGGAAAGAGGGGGCTTTCCGATAAGGATTTCTCCTTACTGGCGCGCAATTAGGTGACCAAACCTCTCATTGACAGAACTTTCTAGACATTGCCAATAATGCTATCTAATAATATTATTCCAAATAATATGAATTATTGATCTGATAATGGAGATGATGTGCAGTGACAATTATTGAGCAACAATAATATAAAATATCAACGTAGCAATTATTGAATCAATAAAATAAAATATTGAACAGTAATTACTGTAACAATTATTGAGTAGTTCCTTCTTACGTAAGGATCAATAATTCAAAAAATCGTGTAAAAAAGCGTATCTTCATGTGCAAAACGCAGACATTCGTATTTTAACCACCGGGTATTCCAACAGTGTTAATGGTAACAACTACGCCGTTATTTATAAAAACTCATTTTTTGTCGTTTTCTTCATCCGATAGTTATTCTTTATGGGGCCCACAAATGGCTGCGCCGTCGTACGAATATTCCCCGATAAAAAGAATATTCCATGACCAAACGAATATTTCCCGACAATTAAATATTTTATAACCACTTGCGTATTTTGAAAAATTCATATCTCACCCTTAACTTTAAACTTTTATCAATTTAACCATTTACTGAATAGTTATTATAAGAAAAATTGAATACTTTTATTTCATAAAATTCGGGGTCTTACAAAATCAAATTGGACCGTTCATGAATTAGTTACTATTCAGTCCATTCTCCTATAAATAGAAGCTCATTCCTTCATTATTTCTTACGAATTCACTGAAACTCTAGAGAGAGAAACTATAGAGAGAAAGAATAAAAGTGTTCTGCTACTTAACTACTTCTATATCCAGTACTCTTCTTTCTAAGGTAGGGAATATTATTGGTTGTACTCATAAGGGGTATTCTTTCTTTCTTATTCATGAAGAGAACATCTGTTATTCCATTCTTTATTATTACATTGGAATAACTCAGATATCTGAGAGATACCTTATACTTGGTAAAATTCTTACATTATTCCATTCTTATTATTCTATTGGAATAACTTTGTTTATCTGCCAAGTACCACATCGTGGTGAAATTCTTCTAATATTCCGTTCTTTATTATTTTATCGGAAATATCACATGCATCAAGCGTCTCACGCAGGACACGGTTCCATTATTTGTTATTACGTCCGGAATATCATGTATACGTGCATTTACATGGACACGGGTTCCATTATTTATTATTCGGCCGAAATATCACATGCATGCGTTTCTTGGGACTGGTTCCATTATTTATTATTCTGTTGGGAATAACCTATCTTTGCAGTCTATCGCACGCATGGTGAATCCTTTTATTATTCCATTCTTTATTATTTTATTGGAATAACCTGTCTATGTGGATTACCACATGCATGGTGAATGATCCTTCGTATTCATTCCTTATTAAATTATGGAAATGATTTGTCTACGTGGATTACCACATGGCGGGCAAAAATCCATTTGCAGTTTCATATATTCTATTATACTCAGTTGGTTAAAGCTTTGGCTTCTATACTCCATGAAATTAGTGGAATATCTTTGATATTTGCGCTTCATCCAGTATCTTTTCATGGAAATATTCTTCTGAGCATTCTTGAATTTTACTGCACAAAGTAGTATCATGTTGACAATTTGGACGTTATTGAGTTCAGGATAAATTAACTTATAAATCTTTAAAATTTATTCTTGAACTGTTTTATTGAATTGTCACCATCCTCATGCTTATATTATGTTTAAAGTCATCTTTGGCTTACGTGCATAGATGGACTTGGTATGATTATGACCAGGGATTATTCGGTATAATCATGACCATAATGTGACGAATGATGTGGTAAAAGTCCTCATTGGCCTGTAGTTCATTGGTGGACAGTTGTTGGTATGATTATGACTAGGGATTATTCGGTATAGTCATGACCATTGATGATTACATGAATATCCTTGGTCGTGGAGTAGGGATGATTTGATTTTATTTATTAAACTGAGTCTCAGCGATAAAGTTGATGAAAAACTTTTTAAATCATAGAAGATAGTAGATTTTATACTTTACTTTACTCTTCTAATGGATTGCTTGATCCGCTGCAGTTAAACTTGATGTTTATTATATTTTATCAGTTTAACACCGTTGAAGGCTAATGATAATTTATTCTGCATTATCTTAGTCATAATATTTCTTCTTTGGGCTAGTTGAGCTCACCCTTTCTTTCACCGTTCTCTTCGGAAAATGAGAAGCGAAATGAGACTAGTCGGGGAACAGAGTGATGGTCCTAGATAGTGTATTAGTAGTCCTCATTATTCTATGAAATAGTGTGATAATAAATGTAATGAGGACTCCATTGAGTGTGGATATTGTCTAGATGACAATATTTGTATTAAAACTCATGACCTATGTTTTGTCGTATTTCACACACATTTGTTGTATAATTAAGTTGTATTTATATTCAGTACCTTGTATCTGGCGACTCAAGATGGGTGATGTATACCTATTTTGGGGGCATCACAATTTGCGCTTCATCCAGTATCTTTTCATGGAAATATTATTCTGAGCTTTGTTGATAATTATTGATCTTTTCATAACGGAATACTATTAATGAGTTACTATTCACCCGGTTACTATTCACTCAAATATTATTCACTCGGGTATTCGGGGTACTTTTCATGCCGGAGTACTATTCACGAGTTACTATTCACCTAATTACTATTCACCCGAATATTATTTACTCGGGTATTTGGGGTACTTTATATGTCGGGGTACTATTCACGAGGTACTATTCCCGAAGTACTATTCACAGGTTACTATTCACGGGGTACTATTTACCCGAAAAATACATTTCTTTTCTGTCCAAATTATTTTTGGTACATGAATATTATTCTTAAATTTTACTCCACAAAGCAGTATCATGTTGACAATTTGGATATTTTTAAACTCTGGATAAATTTAAAGTCTTTAATATTTATCCTTGATTTCGTTTGATTAATGCTTATATCATTGTCATCATCCTCATACTTATATTGTGATGAAAGTCATCTTTGGCTTACGTGCATAGATGGACTGTTGATTATTGATTTTACAGTTGTATATTTTTGGCTTACGTGCAAAGATGGACTAATGATTATTGGTTTTATAGTTGTATATCTTTGGCTCACGTGCAAAGATGGACAGGTGTATGACATGATCATAACCACTGGTGATAATAACAAATATCCTTGGCCCGTAGTGCATGGATAATTCGATGATGTGATTGGCAGGATCATGACCATTAGTTAACAGTTGAATGTCTTTGGCCGTAGTGCACTGACAGACAATTGATTGGTATGATCATGACCATTGGTTTTATAGTTGAATATCTTTGGCCCGTAGTGCAAAGGTAGACAACTGATTGGTATGATCATTGTTATTACATTTGAATATCTTTAGCCTTTGGGGTAAGGATATTGAGTAAACGTTCCATTAAGCCTTTGTGGCAAGGAGAAACTGTTGATTTACATGATTATAAATATGAATTGTGGATTTAACTATAATCTTTGGTGGTTTAGGTGAAGACAGGTGATGATAGTTCTTTTTGTCTTGGGTATAACAAAGAACTGTTGTTGAGTATTACATGAATGAAATATTAAAGATGGACTTTTAATCTAGAAGAGATAGTATACATTATGTTCTACTTAACTCTTCTAATGGATTGTTTGTTCCGCTGCAGTTAAACTTATTTTCTATTATATATATTCTATCAGTTTAACACTGTTGAAGGCTAATGATAATTTATTCTGCATTATCTTAGTCATAATATTTCTTACTGGGCTAGTTGAGCTCACCCTTTTTTTTCACTGTTCTCTTCAGGAAATGAGAATAGAGCTGGGACTAGTCGGGGAACGGAGTGACGGTCCGAGATGATAGCATTAGTAGTCCTCACTATTTTATGAAATAGTGTGATAATAAATGTATTGAGGACTCCATTTGAGTTTGAATACTGTCATGAGAAAATATTCATGTAAACTCTCAGCTATGTTTTGTCGTATTTTTACACGACAGTTATATAATTAAGTTTGTAGTTGAGTTCTGTACTATGTATCTGGTGACTCAAGATGGGTGATATATACCTATTTTGGGGGCGTAACAGTTGGTATCAAAGCTTAGGGATATGATCCCTGACTGAGATGTGACACAAGAACTAGGAGGGGAGAGACGTGGAATTCCTTCGCTAGTATGACCTACCTAAGTTTATTTGGTATTTAATTGGTCGGTTAGAGTATAGGGATAATATGTGACATGTCAATTAACCCTTATTTTGAAACTATATTCTAGAATGATATCTGAAATACAGGAGATGAGAAATGGAAAAATCCTGATAAAGAAGAGATAACCAGGAAGGTATAATCCGAAAAGAAATCAAGGTATTCTCATCTCTTCGAACTACCAGGTACGTAAATTTCGAGGGCAAAATTTCATAATGAGGGGAGATTGTGAGACCCCGAAATTTATGAAATGAAAGTATTCAATTTTCTCATAATTATTCTATTTAGTACATGGTTAAATTGATAAAAGGTTAAAGTTAAGGGTGATATGTGAAAATTTTTCAAAGTAAGAAAGTTGTCATAAAATATAAATATGGGTAAAAGTACAAAGAATACACGTGGTTGCATAGTAGCACACGGTATTGATTATTGATGTTTACGTAAGAAGTCACTCAGTTATACTCAATTTTTGCTACAGTAATTGCTGTATCATATCTCTCATATTATTGTCACAGTATCATCTGTATTATTAAATAAATAATTGAGACGACAAAGTTATTCATATTATTATTTGCAATATTGACAATGTCTAAAAGTTCTGTCAAGGAGAGGTTTTGTGAGACCCCAAATTTTATGAAATAAAAGTATTCAATTTTTCTATTTTGGTAAATAGTTAAATTGATAAAAGTTTAAAGTTAAGGGTGATATGTGAAAATTTTTCAAAGTAGACAAGTTGTCATAAAATACTCGGTTACTATTCACTCTAGTATTGTTCACTAGAGTATTTGGGGCACTTTTTGTGTCAGAGTACTATTCATGAGTCACTATTTACGGGTTACTATTCACCCGAATATTATTCACTCGGGTATTTGGGGTATTTTTGTGCTGGGGTACTATTCACAGGATACTATTCCCGAAGTACTATTCACGAGGTACTATTCACCCAAAAAATATATTTCTTATCAGTCCAAATTATTTTTGGGTACAATATTATTCCATGAGGAGATGTGGTAATTTTTTAGACCGTTGGTTGAAATTATAATAGTAAATCAATATGGATTGTTGATTTATAGTTTTAATAGTAACTTGTCCCTTCAGTTTTCCAAGAGTTATTTGTCCCTTCATTTTTCCAAGAGTTATTTGTCCCTTCAGTTTTCCAAGAGTTATTTGCCCCTTCGGTGTTTCAAGAGTTAATTGCCCCTTCGCAAATAGTAGTTGTCTCTTCAATATTACCAAGAGTCATTTTGACCTTTCGTTAAGACCAAGAGCCACTTTCCATTTTTCTATAAATAAAAGCTCATTCCTTTATTATTTCTTACGAATTCACTAAAACTCTAGAGAGAGAAACTATAGAGAGAAAGAAGAAAAGTATTCTGCTACTTCACTTTTCCAATATCCAGTTTCTTCTAAGGTAAGGGATATCATTATTGTGTAAGGGATATTATTTGTTGTACCTGTAAGTGGTATTATTTCTTTCTTATTCATGAAGAGAACTTCTGTTAGTCCATTCTTTATTATTATGTTGGAATAACCAAAGATATGCAAAGATCTTGCATACATGGTGAAATTCTTCTATTATTCCATTCTTTACTATTCGTCGGAATATCACATGCATGTGCGTTTCTATGGGACTGGTTCCATTATTTATTATTACGCCGAATATCCCGTCTCAATGCATTTACGTGGGACTGGTTCCATTATTTATTATTCATTAGAATATCCCGCCGGCGGTGCAGTATCACGCCTTGACTTCAGTTCCATTCTTTATTATTCTTTTTGGGAATAACTTTATGCATACGGTCTCTATCGCATGCATGGTGAATCCTTCTGTTATTCCATTCTTTATTATTTTGTTGGAATAACCTGTCTATGTGGATTACCACATGCATGGTGAATGATCCTTTGTATTTCATTCCTTACTAATTTGTGGAAATGATCTGTTTACGTGGATTATGATGAAAGTCATAATAAAAGCATTGGACTAATGAAAATCATGGGTATATGTGGTATTAGTAAGTGTTATGATGAGTTATGTTGGTTAGTATGTGAAAACATGAAAGTTTCTTAGAAATCACAAAGGGTTGAAAAATCAGATTTTGGTGAAAATGGAACATGAAATTCAATTGACCATATCTCCTATTATATTTTGGATTTTTGAGTGTGGTCACATTCTAGAGTTAGATCTATGAGTTTCCTGACTTATCCAAGTGGAATCACTGGAAAAGGTATTGTAGATTTTCGTGTAGACTGATTTTAGCGAAGGAGTCAAAAACTGAAAAGTGCCAAAAAGCTACTGCCATAAAATTTAAAAGGGCATTTTTGGCCACTTAATTTGTGAGAAAAATTTTGGCCTTTTGGGACATGAAAATATATGGTATAAAGTACCTTCTGTCCAAAAATGAGCTCATTCCGACTTAAAATGAGCAAGTTATGACCATTTCAATATTTAGGCTTTTCCGACGGAAAACGCTATAACCGGAGTTCTATAACTCCGATGACCATGAAATTTAAACTGGAAACTCATGTTAACATGTGTAAGATCCTGCTAAGATTTGGGAATTTCTGGAGTTAAACTTAAGGTAGCTATTTTCTTAAGGAATTAATTAGAAATTGATTTTTGAAAAATAGTAAATGAATTTTAAAAATTTCGAGAAAAATATATGTTCAATATGGGACTATATTATGCTTAATCCCAGAAAAGAATAATTTTTGGGACTGATTTGGTTTTTTTTATGAAAATAATCTAGCTACGAGTAAATGAGACGTTATTAGTTCTTGGTTAAATTATTTCTTGAACTTGTTTTATTGAATTCTTATATCATTGTCATCATCCTCATATTTATATTTTGTTGAAATTCATCTGTGGCCTGTAGTGCATAGATGGACTTGGTATGATTATGACCAGGGATTATTCGGTATAATCATGATCGTAATGTTACAAATGAAGTGGTAAAAGTCCTCATTGGCCCGTAGTGCATTGATGGACAGTTTTTGGTATGATTATGGCTATGTATTCTCTTCGGCCAAGGGTGCAAAGATGAATTGTTTTATAGCATGATCAGGACCGTTGATAAAAACACGATTATCTTTGGCCCGTAGTGCATGGATAATTTGTGGTTGTGATCTTAATGAAAAAGTCCTCATTGGCCGTAGTGCATTGATGGACGAGTTTTGGTATGATTATGGCTATGGATTCTCTTCGACCAAGGGTGCAAAGATGAATTATTTTATGGCATGATCAGGACCGTTGAAGAAAACACGATTATCTTTGGCTCGTAGTGCATAGATAATTCGTGGTCGTGATACTAAAGAATATCCTTGGCCTGTAGTGTAGGGATGATTTGATGATGTGGATTAATTATTGAGCTGAGTCTCAGCAATGAAATATTAATTCATGGATGTGATAATAATTAATATCCTTGGCCGTAGTGCATGGATAATTCATGGATGTGATATTAACGAATATCCTTGGCCGTAGTGCATGGGTGATTCGATGATGTGGATTATTTATTAAGCTGAGTCTCAACATTATTGGTTTTACAGTTGTATATCTTTGGCCTGTAGTGCAAAGATGAATTTATTAGTATGATTATGAGTAGGAATTGTGATTTGGTATAACCATGATTTGTGATATTTCAGGTGAAGATAGTTGATGAGAAACATCTTCATCCTGGGTGCGAAAAGGGAATTCAAAATCACAATTATGATTATGAGTTATTCATATGATTGTGGACAGGAATTGTTGATTGATGTTACAGGGATAAAACATTATTGGTGGACTTTTAACATGGAGAAGATAATAGACCTGATGGTCTATTTGACTCTTCAAATGGATTACTCGTTCCGCTGCAACTATGGTTGAAAAGTTTTATCATCTACCATATGTTCTAAATCTCTAATTTATTATTGATGAAAGCTATAAATAATTTAATTATCTTTAGTCATGATATTCTTTACTGGGCTAGTTGTGTAAGACCCCAACTTTTTGAATAAAGATTAAATTTTCTCGAAATATATTTTTGAATATTATGGTGTGGATTTGATATAATGTTATAAATGTGGGTAATATTTACAAATTTTGCAAAGTACGTAAGTTGTTATATAATATTCGATTGGTCGAGGAATATTCGTTTTAACAGGGAATATTCGTACAATGGAACAATCATTGGTAGACCCCCCCCCCCCCCCACAACGGAATTATTTTCGGATTGAGAAAACGATAAAAATACATTATGAAAATAACGACGAAAGTTTTACCGTTAACTATTGAACTACCCGGTAGTAAAAGTAGAGTAATATGCGTGGTTGCATAGTAGCACACGGTATTGATTATTGATGCTTACGTGAGAAGTCACTCAGTTATACTCAATTATTATTCTGATAATTCTTTGCATCATATATCTCATATTATTGATTCGATTATTGTCGTAGTATCATCTGCATAATATGTTATTTTATTAAATCAATAATTGAGACGACAAAATTATTCATATTATTAAATTGCAATATTTACAATGTCTAGAAGTTCTGTCAAGGAGAGGTTTGGTCACCTAATTGCGCGCCAATCGGGAGAAATCCTTATTGGAAAGTCCCCTCTTTCCTAGGAACGACCTGGTCGATAAATATTGTGAGTTATAATATTAATGATGAATGTTATTAAAATTGAAGTTGTGTTCGGAGTTGAATTTGGAGACGTGGACGTGATATTTGAGTCCGGAACGATGAAATTAGTAAAAATAGTCTATAAACACAAATTTTTCGGAATTCACTATTTGGTCAAAAAGTCAACAGTTGACTTTTTTGAGAAAAGTCAAACTTTAAAATTTCAAATTTTTTAATTTTGATAAAAATGGTTTCATTGTGTTGGAATTATTTGTGTTAGTGAAAATCGACAATTATTTCGATAATAATTGATGTTTGGAGGTTATATTGACTAATCGGGTATTTAACCGGATAAATGAGCAATTGATTGCTATTATTTCACATGATTATAACTATTTGTTCACATGTGTATACTATTGTTTCAAATTCTTGTTACTATTAGGGGAGTTGGTGCAAGATTGATAATACTTGCATGACTAAGTTAAAAATGGAGGTATAGATGGAGGTACTATACTGTAATTCGTATTTTCACATGACTAGAACTATTGATTCACATAATTTACTATTGAATCACATTATTTACTATTAGGGGAGGTGGTGCAAGTTTTATAATACTTCCATTACTAAATTAAAAATAAAGGAAAAGTTGGAGGTATTGTACTGAAATTATTTGAGCCCCAAAACGTGCAATTATCGAAACTATATTTTTCTATAAATAGAAGCTCATTCTTCCTTCATTTCTCACCAATTCATAAAAGCTTTAGAGCGATTATTATAGAGAGAAATTATAGAAAGAAGAAGAGAAGTCTGCTACCTCACTATTCCAGTATCCAATTTTTCTAAAGGTAGGGTGTAAGACCCCAACTTTTACAAATAAAGATGAATTTTCTATAAATATTATTTTTGAATATTATGGAATAAATTTGATATAATGTTATAGTTGTGGGTAATATTTATAAATTTTGCAAAGTAAGCAAGTTGTTATAAAATATTCGTTTGGTGGGGAATATTTTTTTTGTGGGGAATATTAAATGACGACGGCTCAATCATTGGTGGACCCTATTAACGGAAGTATTGTCGTAGTTAGAAAAGCGACAAAATTATCTTTCTATAAAAATAACGACGGAGGTATTTACCGTTAAAGCTGTTGAACTACCGGTAGTAAAAAGAAAAGCGATGTCTGGCGTGGTTGCGTAGTAGCACGCGGTATTGATTATTGATGCTTACGTGAGAAGTCACTCAAACCTATACTCAATTATTGCTACAATAATTCTTTGCATCATATCTCTTATATTATTGATTCAATTATTGTTACGAGTATCATCAGTATAATATGTTATATTATTAAATCAATAATTGAGACGACAAGTTATAAATGATTAATAATTGTTGAAAGATTAAATATGTGTTGATTAAAAATAAAATGATTTGTGGTAATATTTATTCAATCCTTGATGTATATAGAGAGTCTCTTCGTCAATAGTAATTACCTTCGTCAATAGTAATTACCTTCGTCAATAGTAATTATCTTCGTCAATTGTAATTACCTTCGTCAATAGTAATTACCTTTACCAGTCGTCAAACCACTTGCTGTTCATATTACAGCCGTCGAACCACTTGTCGTTTCACATTACAGGCGTCGAACCAATTGTCGTTTCACATTACAGGCGTCAAACCACTTTTCTTTTCACATCACCAGTCGTCAAGCCACTTGCCTTTTCACATGGAAAGTGCTAAGCCAGAAATCTTCTATAAATAGAGGCCTAGTGCTTCATTATTTTTCACGAATTCATTCAAGCTACAGAGAGAGAAAGTATAGAGAGAATAAAAGAGAAAGAAGAAGAGTATTCTATTACTACACTACTACAGTATTCAATCTCCTACTAAAGTAAGGGGTGTTATTCTTTCTTATTCATGAAGAGAACTATTGTTATTCCATTGTTTATTATTACATTGGAATAACTTTTGTATCATGAGTTTACCTATACTTGGTGACATTCTTCTATTATTACATTGGAACATCACGCTCGTGTGTTTTACAAGGACACTGGTTTCGTCTTTTTATTATTATTACATTGGAACATCACGTACTGTGTGTTTTACGCGGACCTGGTTCCATTCTTTATTATACGTTGGAATATCTTTATGCAGGCGCTTTTTTCTTTAGGACACGGTTAGATTATTTATTATTCTGTTGGAATAACTTCGCTGCATGTGGTCTATCGCATGCATGGTGATTTCTTTTGTTATTCCATTCTTTATTATACTCGGTTGGTTAAAACTTTGACTTCTATACTCCATGAAATTAGTGGAATATCTTTGATATTTGCTTTCATCCGATATCCTTTCAAGGAAATATTCTTCTAAGTATTCTTGAATTTTACTCTACAAAGCGATGATCATGTTAGCAGTTTGAATGTTATTGGTTCTGGATAAATTAATTCTTGAACTTGTTTTATTGAATTCTTATATCATTGTCATCATCCTCATGTTTATATTATGTTGAAAGTCATCATCGTATTCTGTAGTGCATAGATGGACTTGGTATGATTATGACCTGAGGATTATTGATGTAATCATGGTAGTAATGTTACAAATGATGTGGTAAAAATCCTCATTGGCCCAGTAGTGCATTGATGGACGATTGTTGGCATGATCATGACCATTAATGAATACACAAATATTCTTGGCCCGTAGTGCATGGAAAATTGTGGTCGTGATACTAAAGAATATCCTTGGCCGTAGTGCGAGGGGGTGATTCGATGATGTGGAATATTTATTGTCGAGTCTCAAATATATGATGATGAAAACCTTTTAAATCATAAAAGATAGTAGATTTTATTTTCTACTTGACTCTTTTAATGGTTTCTTTGGATTCCATCGCAGTTAAACTTGATATTTATTATATTTTATCGGTTTAACATTTGTTGAAGGCTAATGATAATTTATTACGCATTATCTTAGTCATAATATTTTTTTCTTGGGCTAGTTGAGCTCACCCTTTCTTTCACTTTGTTCTCTTGAAATGAGAATATATTTGGGGACGAGTCGAGGAGCGGAGTAATGGTCCAGAGGATAGCATTAGTAGTCCACACTATTCTGTGAAATAGTGTGATAATAATTGTAATGAGGACTCCTTTTGAGTTTGTATAATCTCTAGTAGACAATATTTGTATTTAAACTCACAGTTTATGTTTTTGTCGTATTGCATACCTACGATTGTATTAGTAAGTTGTATTTGAATTTGTACCATGTATCTGGCGACCCAAGATGGGTGATGTATACCTAATTTTGGGGCGTCACATAGAGTATTATTTCTTTCTTATCCATGAAGAGAACTTCATTATTCCATTCTTTATTATTACATTGAATAACTTTGATCGCCGGCTACCCTATACTTGGTGAAATTCTTACATTGTTCCATTCTTTATCATTCATTGGAACATCACATGCATGCATTCTCGTGGGACTGGTTTCATCTTTATTATTACATTGGAATATCACATGCATGCGTTTTACGCCGGACTGATTAAACTTTATTATTACATTGGAATATCACATCACATGCGCTTTTATCTGGGACTGATTAAATCTTTATTATTACATTGAAATATCACGTACATGCGTTTTACGCCGGACCGATTTAAATCTTTATTATTTTGTTGGAATATCTATCTGCATGCGTTTTGTGGGACCGATTCCGTTATTTATTATTACATTGGAATAATATGCTGTCTTAGTTTATCGCATGCACGGTGATTTCTTTTGTTATTCCATTCCTTATTATACTCGGTTGGTTAAAGTTTTGACTTCTATACTCCATGAAATTAGTGGAATATCCTTGATATTTACGCTTCATCCGATAACTTTTCATGGAAATATTCTTACGAGCATTCTTGAATTTTACTCTACAAAGCGATATCATGTTGACAATTTGGGCGTTATTAGATCCACGGATAAATTAATTCTTGAACTTGTTTTATTAAATTCTTATATCATTGTCATCATCCTCATGTTTATATTTTGTTGAAAGTCATTTGTGGCCTATAGTGCATAGATGGACTTGGTATGATTATGACCGAGGATTATTGATTGTAATCATGGTAGTAATGTTACAAATGATGTGGAAAAAATCTTCATTGGCCGTAGAGCATTGATGGACAAGTTGTTGGCATGATCATGACCATTATTGAATACACAAATATTCTTGGCCCGTGAAGTGCATGGATAATTGTGGTCGTGATACTAAAGAATATCCTTGGTAGTAGTGCGAGGTGATTCGATGATGTGGATTATTTATTAATTTGAGTCCCAACGATAAAAGTGATGAAAAACCTTTTAAATCATAAAAGATAGTAGATTTTATTCTCTACTTGACTCTTTTAATGGATTGCTTGTTCATTGCAGATTAAACTTGATGGTTGTTATATTGTATCGGTTTAACATTGTTGAAGGCTAACGATAATATATTACGCATTATCTTAGTCATAATATTTCCTCTTGGGCTAGTTGAGCTCACCCTTTTACTTTTATTGTTCTCTTGAGGAAATGAGAGCGTGGCGAGGGGACTAGTCGGGGAGCGGAGTGGCGCGGGCAGGATGATAGCATTAGTAGTCCTCACTATTCGGTGAAATAGTGGAAAATAAATATAATAATATTGAATTTGAGTTTGAATATTGTCTGCAGGCGACAATATTTATATTAAAACTCATGACTTATGTTTTGTCGTACTTTTACACGGTTGTATAATTAAGTTGTATTTGTATTATATACCATGTATTTGACGACTCGGAATAGGTGATGTATACCTATTTTGGGGCTTCACAGTTAGTATCAAAGCTTGAGGATATGATCCTGGCTAAGATGTGAGACTAGAACTAGGAGGGAGAGGCGGGAATTCTTCGCTACTATGACCTACCTAAGTTTATTTGGTATTTAATTGGTCGATCATGAGTGTAGGGATAATATGTTTCATGTCAATTAACCCTTGTTTTGTGGCGGTATTTGAAAATGGCATCAGAGAATGTTGAGAACATCAATGGAGCACGGAGACCGTTGAGTCTCCACGGATCAATAACCGGGACAATGTGAATCGGGAAGGCGACAATCCTCACGCAAACAACAACACCGACCAAATGATGAGCGATGGAATGTTCCGAGGCTTCATGCAATTCATGCAACATCAAAGTGAGAGCGGCTCTCATCCAAAATGCGAGTTGGAAACACTGGCAACTCTCGGGGACGGTCACCGCGCAAAGCAGTTCAAGAGCTGGGACCACCGGAGTTTATTGGAGAGCCAAAACCACTTAAGGCGGATGCATGGATAAAGCGAGATAACCAAGATATTTGATGTCTTGGGATGCTCCGAGAACAAAGGTTCCTTCGCCACCTTTATGTTGCGTGAGAAGCAGATTCTTGGTGGGAATCAGTAAACGCGTACCGACTGGCCTTTTCAAGATGTCTTGGGAGAAGTTCAAAAACATTCAACGACAAGTACTTTCCGAAAGTATTCGTCACATGAAGGAGGTGGAGTTTATCAAGTTGGAACAAAACAATATGACCCGTGTCGCATGATACGAGGCTAAATTTGCGGAGTTATCCGGTTTGCATCCCATTTGGTTGATAATGAGAAAGCGAATGACCCAAATGTTTTTAAGAGGTTTGAAAGCGGAGATACGACAATATCTTATTTCTCATAAAGCGTGTTTGTATTGAGGATGTTGTAAATAGGGCTCGATTGTTGGAGCGCGATAACGAGTCAACGCAACCAAGAGAAAGCGGTACGTGAGAATGTAAATACCGAGTGGTACTTGATGGTGAAGCGGTGACAACAAGCGTGGAGGAATCAACATGCGAAATGGTAACCACTTGATGGTAATCATAGCCAAGATAATAAAACTGGACATTTCAAGAAAAGGAGATTTAACAATGATGGAAAGACGTCAGCACCAAAACCCGTTGTTAAGGAAGGAGAACGACCACTTATCATATGCTTCAAATACGGAGGGGAGGGACACATCAGTCCAAACTGAGCGATGTCGTCCAAAGCATGTTATAATTGTGGAAGAGAAGGTCACTTAGCTCGATTTTGTCATTCACCGAAGACAAATTCAGCTAGGATGGAGGCACCAAAGGCCATCCCAGAAAAGTCAAAGCCGGTAGTCTGAGGAGAGGCGTTTGTTGTGACCTCCCGGAAAGCAAGGAACCCGAACGAGGTTATCACGGGTAAGCTTATCATAAACTCTAGTGAAGTCTATACCTTATTTGATCTGGGTTCTACCCATTCTTTTATTTCTCCTACTTGCGCTCAGCGTTTAAATTTGACTCGGAGAAATTAGACTTTGACTTATCTGTTGAAACTCCATTAGGAGAAACCTTCATTACATCCCTTTGTTTATAAGTCTTGTTTGATTCAAATCGGTAACAGCATACGTTACTGTCGATCTTATCTCCTTAAAAATACTTGCATTTGGCGTGATTCTAGGGATTGATTGGTTAACTACTCATCATGCTAAAATTGATTGTTTTCGTAAGGTTGTTAGCTTTCATATTCCTAATAAACCTATTATGCGAATTCAAGTGACCAAACCATTAAAATCAATCTCGGTCATCTCAAGCCATAAAGCTATTCGTTTATTGAAAAACGGATATCAAGCTTTCTTAGCTCATGTCACGGATTTAAACAAAAATACGTCAGATTTGAAGGATATTTCTATTGTTAATAAATTTCTTGACGTATTCCCTGAAGAACTTCCTGGCCTACCCCTAAAGCGTGAAGTTGAATTTTATATTGACCTTGAACCCGGTACAAAACCCATTTCCAAAGCCCCATATCGAATGGCTCCTATTGAACTTCAGGAGTTAAAGACCCAATTGCAGGAATTGTTAGACATTGGTTTCATTCGTCGTCAAAATCGTCTCCTTGGGGTGCTCTCTGTTCTATTCGTGAAGAAGAAAGATAGGAGTATGCGACTTTGTATTGATTATCGGAGTTGAATCATGTCACCATCAAAAATAGGTACCCATTGCCACGTATTAATGACATTGTTTGATCGGTTATAAGAGCACAATTTTTTCAAAGATCGATCTTCGATTCGGATATCATCATTTGAAGGTTAAAAGCGAGGATATTCAAAGGCGCCTTCAAAACTTGCAGACGGGCATTATGAATTCTTAGTCATGTCTTTTGGATTGACTAATGCTCCTGCTGCCTTCATGGATATGATGAACCGAGTATTCAAGGAATATTTGGATCACTTTGTGGTCGTCTTTATTGATGACATCCTTATTTATTCCAAAAGCCGTGAAGATCATGAGAAACACTTGAGGCTGATACTCCAAAAGCTTCGTGAATATAAGCTTTATGTCAAGGTAAAAAAATGCGAGTTCTGGCTTGAGGAAGTAGCATTCCTTGGGCACGTAGTATCAAGTCATGGAATATCCGTTGACCCGACAAAGATTGAAGCTATTCAAAGCTGGGAGCAACCCAAATAAGTGACCGAAGTACGTAACTTTCTTCGTTTAGCTGGTTATTATCGGAGATTCGTGGAAGGATTTTCTCGAATCGCTACTCCATTAACTCGGTGACTCGAGAAGATACAAAGTTTCGGTTGGAGCGAGAATGTGAGAAAGAGTTTTAAGAACTAAAAGGAGACTCATTTCAAAAGCACTATTACGACAATACCATATGGTTCGGAGGATTTGTCATCTCTGGTGATGCTTCGGGCAAAAGGGTTAGGATGTGTTCTCATGCAACATGGGAATTTCATAGCCTATGCCTCAAGATAACTCAAAGAATATGAGAGGAATTATCCTACTCATGATCTAGAGTTAGCGTTTTGTTGTCTTCGCACTTAAAATTTGGGGCATTACTTGTATGGGAGAAAGTTGAGATCTTTACGGATCATAAAAGCCTCAAATATTTCTTCACTCAAAAGGAACTCAACATGCGACAACGACGTTGGCTTGAACTGTTGAAAGATTATGATCATACCATCCAATACCCTCCTGGAAAAGCGAACGTGGTAGCTGACGCATTTAGTAGAAGATCATATGCGGGTACGAGTGCAATATTCACAACACAAAAGCCCATTTTGTGTGACTTGCAAAGGATGGAGATAGAGTTAAAAACTCCAGGGACCCATGTGATGATGGCGAATATACGAGTATAACCGACTTTAATTGATAAAGTTAAAGTTGCTCAAGTTACAGATCTGGAGTTGATGCATATGAGGAAGAAAGTGCAAGAAGGTGCTATGCCGGAAGCAAGAATCGATGAAGAATGAATACTTTGAGTCAACTCCAGACTTTGTGTTCCTAAAGACCCTGATTTAAAGTATAAAATCATGATGGAGGCGCACAACACACCGTTTGTAATCCGTCCTTGGAGTACCAAAATGTATCGTGATCTTCGTCATACATTTTGGTGGAGCAATATGAAGAGAGAGATAGCGCTATTTTTCTCAAGGTGTCTAATTTGTCAACGAATTAAAGTGGAGCATCAAGTACCAAAAGGTCCATTGCAACCACTTGAAATTCCAGAATGGAAGTGGGAGCACATTACCATGGATTTTGTTACTGGTCTTCCCAAAGTTTCTCAAGGCATAGATGCGATTTGGGTCATTGTTGATAGATTGACCAAGTCTGCTCATTTCTTACCGATACGAGAAACTTATACACTTGAACGTCTTGCTCGTATGTACATAAACGAGGTTGTAAGATTGCATGGTATGCGGTATCCATAGTTTTCGATCGAGACCCAAGATTCACTTCAAGATTTTGGGTTATTTTGCAAAAAGCTATGGGCACAGATTTACGATTTAGCTTGGCATATCATCCTCGGGCCAGACGGAAATCGGAGAGGACGATTCAAACTCTTGAAGATCTATTAAGACTTTGTGTCCTTGACTTCAAGGAAGTTGGGACAAGTTCTTACTATTGGTGGAGTTTTACTACAACAACAGGTTATCAAGCAAGTATTGGCATGGCTCCATTCGAGGCGTTGTATGGAAGAAAGTGTCGTTCTCCGATTATCTTTGGGATGAGGTGGGTGAAGCAACGTTGTTGGGACCAGAGTTGGTACGTATGACTATGGAAAAGATTCAAATGATCCGACAACGTATAAAAACCTCACAAGATCGACAAAAGAGTTATGCTAATCTTCAGTCATGATATTCTTTACTGGGCTAATTGTGTAAGACCCTAACTTTTTGAATAAAGATTAAATTTTCTCGAAATATATTTTTGAATATTATGGTGTGGATTTGATATAATGTTATAGTTATGGGTAATATTTATAAATTTTGCAAAGTACGCAAGTTGTTATATAATATTCGATTGGTCGGGGAATATTCGTTTTAACAGGAAATATTCGTACAATGGCACAATCATTGGTGGACCCCCACAACGGAATTATTGTCGGATTGAGAAAACGACAAAAATACTTTATGAAAATAACGGCGGAAGTTTTACCGTTAAGCGTAAAACTACCAAAGAAAAAATCTGAAGAATCTGGCGTGTGGTTGCGTAGTAGCACACGGTATTGATTATTGATGCTTACATGAGAAGTCACTCAGTTATACTCAATTATTGCTACTGTAATTGCTACATCATATCTCTCATTTTATTGATTCGATTATTGTCGTAGTATCATCTGCATAATATGTTATTTTATTAAATCAATAATTAAGACGACAAAGTTATTCATATTATTAAATTGCAATATTTACAATGTCAGAAGTTACACAAGAAGAGGTTTGGTCACCTAATTGCGGCATGATAGGGAGAAATCCTTATTGGAAAGCCCCTCTTCTCTGGAAGCGACTTTGGTTGATAAATATTGTGAGTTATAATATTAATGATGAATGTTATTAAAATTGAAGTTGTGTTCGGAGTTGAATTTGGAGACGCATGCTTGATATTTGAGTCAGGAATGATGAAATTAGTAAAATAGTCTATAAACACAAATTTTCCGGAATTCACTATTTGGTCGAAAAGTCAACAGTTGACTTTTTCGGAAAAAGTCAAACTTCGAAATTTCAAATTTTATATTTTTGATAGAAATGGTTTCATTGTGTTGGAATTATTTGTGTTAGTGAAAATCGACAATTATTTCGATAATAATTGATGTCTGGAGGTTATATTGACTAATCGGGTATTTAACCGGATAAATGAGCAATTGATTGTTATTATTTCACATGATTATAACTATTTGTTCATATGTGTATACTATTGTTTCACATTCTTGTTACTATTAGGGGAGTTGGTGCAAGATTGATAATACTTGCATGACTAAGTTAAAAATGGATGTATAGATGGATGTACTATATTGTAATTCGTATTTTCACATAACTAGAACTATTGATTCACATAATTTACTATTGAATCACATTATTTACTATTAGGGGAGGTGGTGCAAGTTTGATAATACTTCCATGACTAAATTAAAAATAAAGGAAAAGTTGGAGGTATTGTACAGAAATTTTTCGAGCCCCAAAACGTGCAATTATCGAAACTATATTTTTCTATAAATAGAAGCTCATTCTTCCTTCATTTCTCACCAATTCACAAAAGCTTTAGAGCGATTATTATAGAGAAAAATTATAGAAAGAAGAAGAGAAGTCAACTACCTCACTATTCCAAAGTATCCAGTTTTTTCTAAAAGGTAGGAGTATTATTTCTTTCTTATCCATGAAGAGAACTTACATTATTCCATTCTTTATTATTACATTGGAATAACTTTTGTATCTGTGGCTACCCTATACTTGGTGAAATTCTTACATTGTTCCATTCTTTATCATTTTGTTGGAACATCACATGCATGCGTTTCACAGGACTGGTAAAAGTCTTTATTATCTGTTGGAATATCACATGCATGCGTTTTACTTTGGGACTGATCTATCTTTATTATTACATTGGAATATCACATGCATGCGTTTCTGTAGGGACTGATTCCGTCTTTATTATTACATTGGAATATCACGTACATCGTTTTTATCTTGGGACTGATTCCGTCTTTATTATTTTGTTGGAATATATCACATGCATGCGTTTACGTGGGACACGATTCCGTTATTTATTATTACATTGGAATAACATGCATGCGGTCTATCACATGCCTGGTGATTCCTTTTGTTATTTCATTCCATATTATACTCAGTTGGTTAAAGTTTTGACTTCTATACTCTATGAAATTAGTGGAATATCCTTGATATTTGCGCTTCATCCAGTATCTTTTTATGGAAATATTCTTCTGAGCATTCTTGAATTTTACTCTACAAAGCAATATCATGTTGACAATTTGGACGTTATTAGATCCTGGATAAATTAATTCTTAAACTTGTTTTATTGAATTCTTATATCATTGTCATCATCCTCATGTTTATATTTTTTTGAAAGTCATCTATGGCCTATAGTGCATAGATGGACTTGGTATGATTATGACCGAGGATTATTGATTGTAATCATGGTAGTAATGTTACAAATGATGTGGAAAAAGTCCTCATTGGCCCGTAGAGCATTGATGGGTAGTTGTTGGAATGATCATGACCATTATTGAATACACAAATATTCTTGGCCCGTAGTGCATGGATAATTGTGGTCGTGATACTAAAGAATATCCTTGGCCGTAGTGCAGGGGTGATTCGATGATGTGGATTATTTATTAAGCTGAGTCCCAGCGATAAAAGTGATGAAAAACCTTTTAAATCATAAAAGATAGTAGATTTTATTCTCTACTTGACTCTTTTAATGGATTGCTTATTCATTGCAGATTAAACTTGATGGTTGTTATATTGTATCGGTTTAACACATTTGAAGGCTAACGATAATATATTACGCATTATCTTAGTCATAATATTTCCCTCTTTGGGCTAGTTGAGCTCACCTTTTTATTTTATTGTTCTCTTGAGGAAATGAGAGCGTGGCGAGGACTAGTCGGGGAGCGGGTAGACGGACGGATGATAGCATTAGTAGTCCTCACTATTATTCGGTGAAATAGTGGAAAATAAATGTAATAATATTGAATTTGAGTTTGAATATTGTCAAGACGACAATATTTGTATTAAAACTCACATGACTTATATTTTTTTAAGTACTTTTTACGATGGTTGTATAATTAAGTTGTATTACATACCATGTATTTGACGACTCGAGAATAGGTGATGTATACCTATTTTGGGGCGTCAAAGTCTGTCTCACCTTTCTCGCTTCACAATTCCTTTAGGGTAATAAGAGTGTTCTTTGTAAGAGTGTTCTTAGGGTCGGCGGGAATAACGAGGGAATAGAAGCAGTGGTCTCTGGTGTGGAGATTCTCCCTAAACAATATAGAAAAGTGTGTTGTATTCTATACATCATTTAGTAGTTATATTTGGTGAATCAAATAGGGTGGCGAACCCAACTTTGGAAGGGTGTTTTGCCACTATCACACAAGATGTCTAATGACATACAACCTTGTGTTATCATAAGGCGAGGGTTGTGTGCATCCACTTCTTTGAGTATATCTACGGGCACTACCTATATGATCTTGGAGTTTATTTGAAATATAATATTCACTTGGAGGCAAGTGGAGATAGTTATATGTCAAGAGAAGACTCACCATTGGAAAGAAGATGATAGTAATCTTCTCGATTTTTTTCTTTAGGGTCTATTAGATTGACCAAGGATAATTACGTGGCCATATGATATCTATTATAACCTAGACACATGGCCTCCCATGTATACGAAAGGTTTCTTGAGCACTTCCCAAAGATATTAAATTTCTAAAACAGTCTTTGACTATACTTTTATGTAAAGTACCATTGTAAGGTTGTGGTCGAGGCACCATGAGAGTTACATATATTTGTATTAAAACTCACAGTTAACTGTGGTCGTATTCTATACAATAGCTCAACAGTTGTATAAATGAAGTTGTATCTGAATTTTGTACTATGTATCTGGCGACTCAGAATGGGTGATGTATACCTAATTTTGGGGGCGTCACAGGTTTGGTCACCTAATTGCACGCCAATAAGGAGAAATCCTTATCGGAAAGCCCCTCTTTCACAGGAGCGACTTTGGTTGTTAAATATTGTGAGTTATAATATTAATGATGAATAAGTTCATGTTAATTAAAGATGAAATTGATAGTTCCATTGTGTTGGAATTATTAGTGTTAGTGGAAATCGACATTTATTTTGATAATAATTGATGTCTGGAGATTATATTGACCAATCGGGTAATTAACCGGATAAATGAGCAATTAATTGCTATTGATTCACATGATTATCACTATTTGTTCACATGTGTGTACTATTGATTCACATTCTTGTACTATTAGGGGAGTTGGTGCAAGATTGATAATACTTGCATGACTAAGTTAAAATGGAGGTATAGATGAAGGTACTATACTGTAATTATTTTTTTCACATGATTAGAACTATTAAGTCACATGATTTACTATTGATTCACATGATTTACTATTAGGGGAGGTGGTGCAAGTTTGATAATACTTGCAGGACTAAATTAAATATAAAGAAAAAGAGGAAGGTATTATCTTTGTAATATTTCGAGCCCCAAAAGCGTGCAATTATCGAAATTATATTTTCCTATAAAAGAAGCTCATTCCTTCATTATTTTCACCAATTCACTAAAGCAATAGAGCAATTATTATAGAGAGAAATTATAGAGAGAAAGAAGAAGAAGTTCATTACCTTACTTATTCCGATTATCCAGTTTCTTACGAGGTAAGAGTATTATTATTATTTTGTATTCATGAAGAGAGTTATTTTTTTCAATACTGCAAGGGTTGTTATTTCATTCTTTATTATTATGTTGGAATAAATGTCATACGCTAAATACCGCATCAAGGTAAAATTCTTCTTTTATTCCATTCTTTATTATTACGTTGGAATAACACATCATCATGGTCTATCTCATTTACCAGTGAATTCTGTATTTATTCCATTTTTTATTATTCTATTGGAATAACCTGTCTATGTGGATTACCGCATGCATGGTGAATGGTCCTTCGTATTCATTCCTTATTAAATTGTGGAAATAATCTGTCTACGTGGATTACCGCATGGCGGGCAAAAATCCATTTGCAGTTTCATATATTCTATTATACTCAGTTGGTTAAAGTTTTGGCTTCTATACTCCATGAAATTAGTAGAATATCCTGGATATTTGTGCTTTATCCAGTATCTTTTCATGGAAATATTATTCTGAGCTTTGTTGATAATTATTGATCTTTTCATGACGGAATACTATTCATGCGTTACTATTCACCCGGTTACTATTCACTCAAATATTATTCACTCGGGTATTCCGGACACTTTTCATGCCGGAGTACTATTCACGAGTTACTATTCACTTAATTACTATTCACCCGAATATTATTCACTTGGGTATTTGGGGTACTTTTCATGTCGAGGTACTATTCCCGAAGTATAATTCACAGGTTACTATTCACAGGGTACTATTTATCCGAAAAATACATTTCTTTTCCGTCCAAATTATTTTTGGTACATGAATATTATTCTTGAATTTTACTCCACAAAGCAGTATCATGTTGACAATTTGGATATTTTTAAACTTTGGATAAATTTAAAGTCTTTAATATTTATCCTTGATTTCGTTTGATTAATGCTTATATCATTGTCATCATCCTCATGATTATATTGTGATGAAAGTCATCTTTGACTTGTGTGCGCAGATAATTTATTGATTATTGGTTTTCTGATTGTATATTTTTTGGCTTACGTGCAAAGATGAATTTGTTGATTATTGGTTTTATAGTTGTATATCTTTGGCTCGTATGCAAAGATAGAGCGGTGTATGATATGATCATAACCCTTTGGTGATAATAACGAATATCCTTGGCACATAGTGCATGGATAATTCGATGATGTGATTGGCAGGATCATGACCATTGGTTAACAATTGAATGTCTTTGGCCGTAGTGTAAGACCCCAACTTTTTAATGAATAAAATCGAATTTCCTCTATTTATTATTGTGAATAATAAAGTGTTAAATTGATATAATATTTTGGTTATGGTTAAAATGTGCAAATTTTGCAAAATAAGCAAGTGGTTATAAAATATTCATTTTTGTCGGGGAATATTCGTACGACGGCGCAACCATTTGTGGGCCCCATAACGGAAAATGGTCGGATGAAGAAAACGACAATTTTGAGTTTTTATAAATAACGGCGTAATTATTACCAGATTAAACATTGTTGGAATACTGAAATTGGTTAAAATACGATGTCTGCGCGTGGTTGCGCGATGGCATACGGTATTGCATAAAGATTTTGAATTATTGATTCTACGTAAGAAGACACTACTCAATAATTATTACGATAATTCTTATTCAATATTTTATTTTATTGATTCAATAATTGCTACATTGATATTTTATATTATTGTTGTTTGATAATTGTCCTTTGCCGACAATATCTCCATTATCATATCAATAATTTATATTATTTGAATAATATTATTAGATAGCATTATTGGTAATGTCTAAGGAAGTTCATCTAGAAAAGGGTTTGGTCACCTAATTGCTTGGCGCTAATAAGGAGAAATCCTTATCGGAAGCCCCTCTTTCACAGGAGCGACTGGTTGTCATAATTGTGATTCTGTAATATTATTTGTGAATAATTAATTATTGATTTATATGATAAGGAAATATTTATTTTATGTGGATATAAATGAGGGATTTATTTATTTATGTGGTTATAAATGAAGGAATTAATGCTGAGGTGTTTTATCAGTATTTTGTCGGAATAGAGGTATTAAAAATCATTCGTTTGTGGATTTCGGATATTTTCTGTTTGGAATTTGGAAAAACTCCAATCTACAAAGTTGTAGAGAATTTGATTTCGTGTGGAATGGACATAAAATTCGTATTTTTTTGATAAACAGGCTATTTTCTATGAATTACTGAAGTTTTGAAAAATAAAATAATTTTTATTAAATTATGGGTGGGACCCACTTTTGGTTGGTGTTGAATACACATGGGCTGCTATTTTTTTTTTGTCCAAGATGGAATGTTTGATTCAAAATTGGTTGATGCGTAGAGAAAAAGAAAAGAATAATAATATTTTATTTTTTTAGTCTCCTATGGCGTTCTAGCATTTTCCTATAAATAGGCGCTTAGGTTAGAATTGAAAATCACACCAGAAACAAGTTTTCTTTCTCTCTAGATTATCGAGCGTATTTTTGTGATTATTTTGATACTTTGAGAGTTGCTATTCAGTGCAAGTTTTTGTCAACACTATATCCGAAATTCAGTCAGAAGTACAGTTATTTTGAGGTAAGGGATGTTATTTTCTCCCTAAATGATGTTATTCTTTCAATATTTGTAACGCCCCCAAAATAGGTCCAATCCATCCAACCTATTCTGAGTCGCTAAATACATGGTACAGAAAACAACTACAACTTTATTACCATCATTTATATCCGCATCAAATAAATATTTTCTTATCATATAAATCAATAATTATTTATTCATAAATAATATTACAGAATCACAATTATGACAACCAGGTGGTTCCCGGAAGAGGGATTTAGAGATAAGGATTTCTCCTTCTTGGCGCATGCAATTAGATGACCAAACCTCTCCTTAACAGAACTTTACAGACATCGCTAATAATGCTTTATCTAATAATATTATTCAAATAATATGAATTATTGATTTGATAATGGAGATATCTGCATGTTGAAAATTATTGAAACAACAATAATATAAAATATCAACGTAGCAATTATTGAATCGATAAAATAAAATATTCAACGGTAATTATTGTAATAATTATCGAGTAGTGTCTTCTTACGTAAGAATCAATAATTTAAAATAATGCGCAATACTGGTGTGCCATCGCGTAACCAACGTATTCTTTGTCATTATTTTAAACCACTGTGTATTCAACGGTGTTAATCAGATATAACTACGTAGTTATTTATAAAACTCAAACTTGTCATTTTTTTCATAAGTAGCTTTTCCGTTATGGGGCCCTAAATGGTTGTAGTCGTCACGATTATTCCCCGACATAAAGAATATTTCACGACCAAACGAATATTCCCCGATAAAAATAAGTATTTTATAACCACTTGCGTATTTTGAAAATTTTATATATATCACACTTAACTTTAAACTTTTATCAACTTAACTATTTACTAAATAAAAAATTGAATACTTTTATTTCATAAAATTTGGAGTCTTACAATATCATTATACCAAAATATTGGTATGAATTTTATTGTGGAATTTTTACCTTTTTGTGTCGGGGTTACTATTCACGTATACGGCACTATTCACGTATTCGACACTATTCACGAATACGGCATTATTAACCGAAAAATGAAAATTTTTCTTTTTATCCAAGATGTCTATTATGGTTACTATCTTTTATTGTATCCATGTTTTGATCTTTATTTTTGAATTCTTCTTCACAATTGGTTATTATGGAGTATTATTGAACTTGGATAAACTGTAATACGAATCCCTAATATTTGTTCTTTTATCTCACTGGATTCGTTTTCTTTAAGATATTTTCATTATCCTCGGTCCTAAATGATGATATTTTGAATATCTTTGGCTTTGTAGTGTAAAGATGAATGATTAAGCGATGAATATCTTTGGCCGTAGTGCAAAGATGAGCAGTGTTGAGATGAACATGATTAATTTGGTGACACAAATGAATATCTTTGGCATGTAGTGCAAAGATGAATATTTGATTCAAGATGTATATTGATTGATGTTACTGAGGATAAAATATTGATGATGGACTTTTAAATTTTAGAAGATAGTAGAATTCTTTCTCTACTTGATTCTTCTAATGGATTATTGTTTTTCACTGCGGTTGTTGATCTAAAACTTGTTGTCTATTATATTTTATCGATTTTTCCTGTTGAAGACTAATGATAATTTGTTGTATATTATCTTAGTCATAATATTCTTCTTGGGCTACTTGAGCTCACCCTTTTCCTTTTGTTCCATTGTTCTTCCTCGGAGAAGAGAATTTAGCGAGAACTAGCCAGGGGTATGGAGTGATGATTCAAGATAGTTGATTTAGTATTCCGCACTATTTTATAAAATAGTGTATCAATAATTGTAATGAGGACTCTTTTTGAGTTTTTTATCATCTATTAGACAATATTTGTATTCAAACTCATGTATAAGCGTTGTCGTAGATCTCGCATTTAAAATTGTATTCATGAAGTTTTATTTATTTACGTACCATGTATTTGGCATTTCGAGAATGGGTGATGTATATCTATTTTGGGGGCGTCACAGTTGGTATCAAAGCTTAGGGATATGATCCCTGGCAGAGATGTGAGACAAGAACTAGGAGGGGAGAGTCGGGGAATTTCTTCGCTAGTATGACCTTATTTTTTATTTGGTTGGTTAGTCAGAGCATATGGTTAATATGTGATATGTTAATTTGCTAATTAACCCTTGTTTTATGGCAGTATTTAAGAATGGCAGCCGGAAATATTAACAATGGAGTAAATGAGACAGTGGAGACACCTTAAATCACCACCCAGGGGAACGTACAATATGAAGGAAATATTCCTCCTGTAAACAACACTACCGAACAAATGATGAATGATGGGATGTTTAAAAGTTTTTGCAGTTCATGCAAAATCAGATGAGGGAGAATCGTGCACAAAATATGGGTGGAAATGATAACAATATGCGGCTTGTCACAGCCAAGCAGTTCAAGGAGTTGGGACCACCAGAATTTATTGGAAAGCCGGATCCGATCAAGGCGGAAACATGGGTCAAGCAAATTACCAAGATATTCGATGTCTTGGGATGCATGGAGAACAGAAGGTTCCATTCGCGACCTTTATGTTCGCGGTGAGAAATGACTAATGGTGGGAGATGTGTGAAGCGTACTGACTGCCGCACTCAAAATGTCTTAGGAAACATTTGAAACTATTCAATGACAAGTACTTTCCTTAAAGTATTAAATCATATGAAGGAGGTAGAGTTTATCAAGCTGGAACAAAACAACATATGCGGTGTCCCAAAGTCGAGGCGTGAAATTATTTGAGTTTTCGAGTTTACACCTCATTTGGTAGAGAATGAGGAGCGAATGACAAGGATGTTTCGAGAGGTCTAAAATTCGAGAGATTGACAATATCTTATCTCTCATAAATTTTCTTTATATTCGAGATGTTGTAAGCAGGGCTCAATTATTAGAGGCGAGATAATGAGTATATTCAACCAAGGGAACACAACCGAGTCATATACCGGTGGCGGCAGTCATCGGAGCAATCAATACCAGCAGGGAGGAAAACATTCGGACAAAAGCGGTAACCACTCTTGTGGTAATCGTGGCCGTGATAATAGAAGGAACGAGTCGAGAGGAGATTTCAAAAAGAGAAGGTACAACAATGATAACGTGAAGACGTCAGCACAAACATCAACTGTTTCTATGGGAGGATAACGAGCACCTGTCATTTCTTATAAATGCGGGAAAGAGGGACACATCAGCCCAAATTGCCCACAACAATCCAAGGTGTGTTATAACTGTGGAAAAGAAGGTCATATAGCTAGAGATTGTCTAGTTGCAAAACCAAGTTCAATAGGGATGGTGACTCCAAAGGTTGTCCAGGACAAGTCAAAGTCGGTGGTTGCTGGAAGGGCGTTTGTCGTGACTGCCCAAAACGTGAGAAACCCGAATAAGGTGATCACGGACAGAGGCGGAACTAAGCGGGGGCGGGCGGGGGCAGCTAACCCCGGTAGGGTGGCGGCTCCAGGCGGAGATAGGGAAGGGGGCGGGGGCGGGACCATGCGCCGGCAAGCAACTATTCTTCTTCTCCGACAGGCGACAGTCCGATTGCAACACGTCGGCGAGCAACCAGATCTGTTTTAACAAAATTAGGTCTTCTGTCTCTTACATCTGCCTCTCCCTCTTAGTCTCTTCGTCTCTTCCTTGCCCCTGCTTCCTAGTTCACCTTGACCTCCTTTGCCTCGGTAGCCGCCACTACAAGACTACTCCGTCTCAAGCTCTCGTCATGGCCCTTGGCCCACATTTGTGTCGATCTGGCTACTCGACTGATCGTGCTCCAGTGCTCCACGCCTCGAACCCTCTGTAGGACGCGCCTCCACTTCTTTGGTCGAGTAATAATAAAGTAAAACATAATAATTTACATGTAAAAATAATGGTAAACATGGTGCTTATTCTTAGTTCAGCTTTATGAATTTGCTTTGTTATGCTCTAAAGATATAAAACAAAACTTCAATCGAGATATCTAGTTGGTGATTGGAATATAATGTTTGAGGCATGTATAAAGTAAAAAGCATTAATTTACATGTAAAAATAATGGTAAACATGGTGCTTATTCTTAATTAAATTAAATTTGTAAGGGAATTGCAAGAGATTATTACGATTGATATGGTGCTTATTCTTAATTATTTTTCCCATGAATTATTTTTAAATATAATGTATTTTCGTAAAATATATACTATTTTTTTTCATTTTACTAGTTATTTTATGTATTTATCAATAAAATCGAGGGTATAATTTGTCTTAGCATCATTTGTACTACTTTTTTTTATTTTATTTATATAAGTTTTCTATAATATTATTTGAACAAAAAATTCCCATGAAATGTTTAAATATTATTTGGTTTGAACAAAATAATTAAAAGCTTATTTTAGTCTTATATTTTAGAACAAATAGAATATCATATATTTTTAACAATTAACAAGTTCCGCAAGTACTTAATTAAACGACAAAAAACTATTGATTCTTCTAATAATCAGTTACTAAATTCCGAAGCAAGTGGTGGTATTAATAATTTCGGCCCACTTATTTAAAATTTTTGCCCCCCCCCCCCCTTCAATAACGTTCTGGTTCCGCCACTGATCACGGGTAAGCTAATCATAACTCTTGTGAAGTTTATACCTTATTTGATACCGGTTCTACCCATTCTTTTATCTCTCCTGCTTGTGCTCAACGTTTAAACTTGACTCTGGAGAAATTAGACCTTGACTTATCTGTTGAGACTCTGTTAGGAGAAACTTTCATTACATCTACTGTTTATAAATCTTGTTTGATTCAAGTTGGAACCATAACATTACCTGCCAATCTTATTTCATTGAAAATTCTTGCATTTGATGTGATTTTAGGGATTGATTGGTTAACCATGCATCATGCTAAAATTGATTGTCTTCGTAAGGTTGTTAGTTTTCATATTCCTAACCAACCTATTATGTGAATTCAAAAAACTAAACCACTAAAATCAGTCACTATCATATCAAGCCATAAAGCTATTCGTTTATTGAAAAACAGATGTCAAGCTTTCTTAGCCCATGTTATGGATTTGAACAAAGACAAGTCAGATTTGAATAATATTTTTGTTGATCTTATCTCTTTAAAGATACTTGCTTTTGATGTGATTTTAGGAACTGATTAGTTAACCACTCATCATGCCAAAATTGATTATTTTCGTAAGGTTGTTAGTTTTCATATTTCTAACTTGACACCGTCAATACAATTCAAACAACTAAACCACTAAAATCGATTCTTATCATATCAAGCCATAAAGCTATTCGTTTATTGAAAAACAGATGTCAAGCTTTCTTAGCCCATGTTATGGATTTGAACAAAGACAAGTCAGATTTGAATAATATTTTTGTTGTTAGAGAATTTTCTGATGTATTTCTTGAAGAACTTCCCGGTATACCCCGAGCGTGATGTTGAATTCTTTATTGATCTTGAACCGCATTAAAGCCCATTTCTAAAACCCATATCGAATGACTCTATTGAACTTCAAGAGTTAAAGGTCCAACTACGAGGAGTTGTTAGACATCGGTTTCATTCGGCCCTAGTACATCTCCTTGGGGTGTTCTGTGTTATTAAGTAAAGAAGAAAGATGGGAGTATGCGACTTTGTATTGACTCTGAGAGAATTGAACCATGTCACCATCAAGAATAGGTATCCATTACCTCGCATTGATGACTGTTTGACCCGATTGCAAGGAGCACAATTCTTTTCAAAGATCGATCTTTGTTTTGGATATCATCAATTTGAAGATTAAAAGCGAGGATATTCCAAAGACTTCCTTCGAGAACTAAATGCAGGCATTATAAATTCTTAGTCATGTCTTTTGGATTGACTAATGCTCCTGCTGCTTTCATGGATATGATGAACCGTGTATTCAAGGAATATTGGGATCAGTTCGTTGTTGTCTTTATTGATGACATCCTCATCTATTCCAAAAGCCGTGAAGATCATGAGCATCATTTGAAGCTGGTACTGCAAAGGCTTCGTGATAACAAGTTATATGCCAAGCTGAAGAAATGCGAGTTCTGGCTTTAGGAAGTAGCATTCATTGGGCACGTGGTGTCAAAACATGGAGTATCTATTGACCCGACGAAGATTGAAGTAATCTGAAGTTAGAACAAGCCAAGTCGGTGGCCAAGTACATAGCTTTCAGGGCTTAGCTGGTTATTATCGGAGATTCATGGAAGGATTTTCTCGAATCGATACTCCGTTAACTCAGCTGACTCGTAAAGATACCAAATTCGGTTGGAGCGAGGATTTTGAGAAGAGTTTTCAAGAACTCAAGAGGAGACTCATTTCGGCACCTGTTCTGATAATACCATCTGGTTCGGATGGATTTGTTATCTACAGCGATGCTTCAGGTAAAGGGTTAGGATGTGTTCTCATGCCACATGGGAAAGTCATAGCCTATGCCTCGCGACAACTTAAAGAATATGAGAGGAATTATCCTACTCATGATTTGAAGTTGGCAGCAGTCATTTTCGCGTTGAAGATCTGGAGACACTACCTGCATGGGGAGAAAGTGGAAATCTATACTGATCATAAAAGCATCAAATATTTCTTCACCCAAAAGGAACTTAACATGCGGCAACGATGTTGGCTCGAGCTGTTGAAAGATTACGATCATACCATCCAATATCATCCTGGAAAAGCAAACGTGGTAGCTGACGCATTGAGTAGAAGATCATATGCAGGTACGAGTGCAATGTTGTTAACACAAAGGACCATTTTATATGACTTGTAAAGGATGGAGATAGAGTTAAAGGCTCCAAGTACCCATGTGATGATATCAAATATACGAGTAAAACCAAATTTAATCGATAAAGTTAAAGATGCTCAAGCTACGGACATGGAGCTAATGCGTATGAAGAAGAAAGTGCAAGAAGGTGCTACTCCAGAAGCAAGAATCGATGAAGAAGGAATACTTCGAGTCAACTCCAGACTTTGTGTTCCTAACGATTCTGACTTAAAGCATAGAATTATGATGGAGGCACACAACACACCGTTTGCAATCCTTCCTGGGAGTACCAAAATGTATCATGATCTTCGACATACATTTTGGTGGAGCAATATGAAGAGAGAGGTCGCGGAGTTTATCTCGAGGTGTTTAACTTGTCAACGTGTAAAGGCGGAACATCAAGGACCAAAGGGTCCATTGCAACCACTTCAGATTCTGACATGGAAATGGGAACACATTACTATGGATTTCGTTCCGGGTCTTCCCAAGGTTTCTCAAGGAATGGATGCGATTTGGGTTATTGTTAATAGATTAACCAAGTCTGCCCATTTCATGCCTATACGGGAGACTTATTCCCTTGAACGTCTTGCTAGTATGTACATGAATGAGATTGTGAGATTGCATGGCATGTCAATATCCATAGTTTCGGATCGTGACCCAAGATTTACTTCACGATTTTGGGTTAGCTTACTTGAAAGCTATGGAGCGCGGTTCTGATTTAGTTCGGCATACCATCCTCAAATGAACGGACAATCAGAGAGGACTATTCAAATTCTTGAAGATCTATTAAGACTTTGTGTCCTAGATTTTAAAGGGAGTTGGGATAAGTACCTACCATTGGTGGAATTCTCCTTCAATAACAATTATCAGGCAAATATAGGCATGACTCCATTCGAGGCGTTGTCTGGAAGAAAATTTCGTTCTCCAGTATGCTGGGACGAGGTGGGTGAAGCAACATTGTTGGGACCAGAATTGGTACGCATAACTACAGAAAAGATCTAAACGATTCGACAACGTATACAAACGGCACATGATCGACAAAAGAGTTATGCGGATTTTCATCGAAATTATATGGAATTTAATATTGGGGATCATGTATTGTTACGTATTGCTCCATGGAAGGGAGTTACAAGATTTGGGAAGAGGGGAAAGCTTAATCCAAGATTTGTTGGTCCATTTGAGATTCTTGACCGAATAGAAAATGTGGCTATATAGACTCGTGATTACCTCCAAGCGTGTCTCGTGTTCATAATATTTTTCACATATCTATGCTTCGTAAATATGTGAAAGACCCGAACCACATTATTGAGTTAGAACCAGACGAGATAGCCAAAGATTTAACGTACGAGGAGGTACCTGTTAAGATCTTGGATAGAAAAGAGCATGTCTTACGCACGAAGGTTATACCACAAATTAAGGTTTTGTGGAGAAACCAAGCTATTGAAGAAATGACTTGAGATTTGGAATCAGAAATGAAAGCGAGGTATCCTCACCTTTTCGAAACACCAGGTACGTACGCCAATTTCGAGGACGAAATATCATAACGAGGGGAAGTTGTAAGATCCCAACTTTTTAATGAATAAAATCGAATTTTCTCTATTTATTATTGTGAATAATAAGATGTTAAATTGATATACTATTTTGGTTATGGGTGAAATGTGCAAATTTTGCAAAATAAGCAAGTGGTTATAAAATATTCATTTTTGTCGGGGAATATTCGTTTGGTCGTGGAATATTCTTTCTGTCGGGGAATATTAAATATTTGGCATAAGAACCATTTGTGGGCTCCATAACGGAAAACGGTCGGATGAAGAAAACGACAAGTTTGAGTTTTTATAAATAACGGCTTAGTAGTTATTACCATTAAACATTTGTTGGAATACCCGTTGGTTAAAATACGATGTCTGGCGTGGGTGCACAACGAATAGCACGCGGTATTGCATGATATTTTTGAATTATTGATTCTTACGTGAAAGGCCTTTACTCAATAATTATTACGGTAATTCTTATTCAATATTTTATTTTATTGATTCAATAATTGCTACGTTGATATTTTATATTATTGTTGTTTCAATAATTGTCACTACACAGTATCTCCATTATCATATCAATAATTCATATCATTTTAATAATATTATTATATAGCATTATTGGTAATATCTAAGGAAGTTCTGTCTAGAAAAGGGGTTTGGTCACCTAATTGCGTGCCAATAAGGAGAAATCCTTATCGGAAAGCCCCCTCTTTCTTGGGAACGACCTGGATGTTATAATTGTGATTCTGTAATATTATTTGTGAATAATTAATTATTGATGTATATGATAACGAAATATTTATTTTATGTGAATATAAATGAGGGATTTATTTATTTATGTGGTTATAAATGAAGGAATTAATGCTTAGGTGTTTTATCAGTATTTTGTCGGAATGGAGGTATTAAAAATCATCTGTTTGTGGATTTCGGATATTTTCTGTTTGAAATTTGGAAAAACTCAAAGCTACAAAGTTTTAGAGAATTCGATTTCGTGTGGAATGGACATAAAATTTGTATTTTTCTGATAAATGGGCTATTTTCTATGAATTACTGAAGTTTTGGAAAATAAAATGATTTTTATTAAATTATGGGTGAGACCCACTTTTGGTTGGTGTTGAATACACATGGGCTGCTATTTTTTGGTCCAAGATAGCATGCTTGATTCAAAAATGGTTGATGCGTAGAGAAAAAGAAAAGAATAATAATATTTTATTTTTTTAGTCTCTCTATGGCGTTCTAAAGCATTTTCCTATAAATAAGTGACTTAGGTTAGAATTGAAAATCACACGAAATAAGTTTTCTTTCTCTACAGATTATTGAGCGTATTTTTGTGAGTATTTTGATACTTTGAGAGTTGTTATTCGGTCTGCAAGTTTCATCGAGATTATATCAAGAATTGATCGAAATGCGGTTATTTTGAGGTAAGGGATGTTATTTTCTTCTTAAATGATGTTATTCTTTTAATATTATTATACCAAAATATTGGTTTGAACTTTTTATCAAAATTGGGACTTTTTGTGTCGGGGTTACTATTCACGTATACGACATTATTCACGTATACGATACTATTCACGAATCATTTGACTATTCATAGAAAAATGAAAATTTTCCTTTTTATCCAAGATGTCTATTATGGTTACTATCTTTGATTGTATTCATGTTTTGATCTTTATTTTTGAATTACCTCACAATTGGTTATTGTGGAGTATTATTGAACTTGGATAAACTGTAATCTGAATCCCTAATATTTATTCTTTTATCTCCTTTGGATTCGTTTTCTTTAAGATATTTTCATCATCCTCGGTCCTAAATGATGATATTCTTGAATATCTTTGTCCCTGTAGTGCAAAGATGAATGATTAAGCGATGAATATCTTTTGGTAGTAGTCAAAGATGAGCAGTGTTGAGATGAACATGACCAATTGGTGACACAAATGAATATCTTTGGCATGTAGTGCAAAGATGAATATTTGATTCAAGATGTATATTGATTGATGTTACTGAGG